>CM077583.1:61402800-62602800 GCA_039657365.1 Stephania yunnanensis | reverse complement strand
TTAGTAAAAAAATATGGTAGAAAAGCCGCGGCGATCGGTATCTCAGCATTCATCATCCCCTTGGCTTTCTCCACTGCAATTTCCTTTGTCATTAAACAATTCGTCGAAATCGGACCAAGCCTAGAGAAGTCACTCCCCTTGGTTGCCGCCTCGCAGTCCATGACCGGCTTTCTCGTTATCGCTTGCCTCCTCACCGAGCTAAAGATCCTCAACACTGAACTCGGTCGGTTAGCGGTGTCGTCGGCATTGGTAGGAGACATGATTGGCTTCTCCATGGCTGTTGTCTCTGTGACTACACAGGGTAGAGATAGTAATCCTGTGATCATATTTTGTGGAGTGTTTGGTGCTATTGCTCTACTCTTCTTTATCATATTTGTTGTTAGACCAACAATGTTGTTTATCATTAGAATGAATCCTGAGAAGAAAACCAAAAGCGTGCACACATTTGTGATTGTGTTTGGTGTTTTGTTCACTGGGCTTTTAAGTGTTGGGATAGGCCAGTACGTGTTCTTTGGGCCTTTGATTCTGGGCCTGTCCATGCCTGATGGGCCTCCAATAGGGACTGCTTTGGTGGGTAAGCTTGAGTGCTTTGTTGTTGGGGTCCTATTCCCCGCCTACGTGGCTTATAGCGGTTTGAACACCAATATATACACTATAACACCAACGACATTATGGATTGTAGTGGTCATTGTTGTATTACATTTTTTTGTTAAGGTTACAGCTGCTACATTGCCTTCATTATACTTCAAAGTGCCTAAACAAGAAGCTTTAGTCATGGGTCTCATGATGAATGGCAAAGGACTTGTTGAGCTCATCATCTACAACATATGGAGAGATATTAAGGTTAGCATGTTCTTCAATTAATTAATCGAGAAAAACGCGACATAGATCACATTTACCGCGCTAATTAACCTGCATATATACAAGCCACTTTAATCTTATGTAGTTATGTATCTAATTAACAACACATAAGTGGCTTGTATGTACGTGGTTGATGTCGCGGTTAATGCCATTGTCCGCGATTTTGAAATTTATATTGATAATGGATTAAGTACTTATCTTTGTTGTTGTTGTTGTTGATGATGATACAGCTTATTGATGATGAATTTTTCAGTCTATTGGTCATCATAGTTCTTCTAATGGTAGCTATTATAACTCCATTAGTGAAGGCTTTATATGATCCTTCAAAGAGATATCTTTACTCCAAAATAAGCAACATTCAAAACAACAAACGAGACGCGCCGCTTCGAGTTCTAGCTTGTGTGCATAACCCTGAAAATGTGCCTCCTATTGTCAACCTTCTTGAAGTCTCTCATGCAACCAGAGAGAGTCCAGTGATTGTTGTTGCTCTTGAACTCATTGAACTCATCGGTCGTCAAGTCGCCGTGTTAGTCGCCCACCAAGCGCGCCACATCGACAACTCTGCTTCGCCTAGCACCGAGCAAATTATCAATGCTTTTCGCCAATATGAACTGCACAACAATGGACTAGCAAATGTTCTAGCCTACACTGCCATGGCTCACATAGACACAATGCATGAAGATGTTTGCAACTTGGCATTGGAAAAGAGGGTTAACATTGTCATAGCTCCATTCCACCGACAATGGTCCATCGACGGCAAGGTAGGAGCAGAGAACCGAGCCATTCGAGCAATGAACATCACCATCCTTGAAAAGGCGCCTTGCTCCGTAGGGATCCTAGTCGACCGAAATGTCCAACAAAGATCCATGTCATTACTCGCTAGTCGTTCCATCTACCGCGTAGGAGTTGTATTCACCGGAGGACTAGACGACGGAGAGGTACTAGCCTACGCCGCGAGGATGGCAAGGCATCATAGAGTTCACCTCACCGTAATCCGGTTCCTCGCTTTCGGGGGCGACAACGCACGAGAAAGAAAGGTGGACAATGACACCATGGATGAGTTTAGGAGGCATAATGCAGATAATGATCAAATAAGGTACAAAGAGGAAGTTGTGAAGAATGGAGAGGGACTAGCAGAGCAAATAAAGGGCTTGGGATATAACTATGACTATTTGATTGTAGGGAAACATCAAAGGAAGGAATCACAATTGTTCTATGGCCTTGACGAGTGGAGTGAGTGCCCTGAACTTGGAATTGTAGGAGACATGCTTGCTTCACCTGACTGTGAAGGGACATGTTCAATTTTGGTTATAAGACAGCATAATAGAGGGAGAGGAGGCATGGCCATGAATAACAAATCTGGTGGGAATGACAGAGATTATATGGTACATGATGTGTCACATCATGAAGGAAAAGTGAAGGATATTGATCATGATGATGATGATGATGATGATGATGATGATAGCAATGATAATCAATCATGGAGGATGACAAGGGAAACCATGGCTTGATGACGTGTAGAGTCCAAAAACACTCTTCAATTAATTTTGTTCTTTGTACGATTTTAATAAAATCTCAGCATAATTAATAGATTTGTTTGGTTTTTTTGTAGAAAGTAGGGTATGCTCTGTTAATAAATCCATTTTGGATTAGCACATAAAATGTGATTTTTCAATATGTAATATGAATTACTTGCTCTGCTTCGGCTGCTTTTGTGTTTAGTCTTTGTGTTTTGCGTTGTTAATTCTCTGTTTTTGTTGCATCAATATAATCACTTTAACATAAAAGATGAGGAATAACTTTTTTTTTTTCCAAGAAATGGTGTGTTCGGTTGGATTGATAAGGTTGTTTTGATAGGGTCGGATTAGCAAGCATTGGATTACATGACTATGAATTAGAGTTAATTCGAAGTTAGAGACTGATTCGGTTGACACGATATGATTTTAAGTGATTAAAAGAAAATGCCCTTTTACCACTTCCCATATCCCCCCATAATTGTTTTGTTTGGAAAGTGAAGGGCCTCAAAAGATCAGATTAGTTTGATAGTGAGAGTCCACTTTGTTTAGTCCAAAATTTGTATGATAACTAATCATTTATCAATCTTCCACATATTGGGAGAGATTGGATTAGCTAGTTTGTCATAGGATACATCGAGAAATCCACTTTGTTTCAATCCGTTTGTATAAAAAGTTTGCATGATAACTTAATCCGATAACATTATCTAATCATGTGTCTTTCTTGAGACAAATCAATCCGCTTTGTAATCTAAGAAAGATGCGAACACAATGCTCCATTAAAAACTAATTTAATCCAAATTGAACGTAATGCTCCATTAGATCGTCGACGCGAATCCCAAGACAGAACATGAACGGTGCAAGATGAAATAGTTACAAAAGCTGTCAAGTTCTATACTGAAGTGTTGTTCAAGAAATCAGAGTGAAAGAATAAACAAAGCACAGAAGGGTTCACAAACACAACACCAACAACACGAGAGAGAGAGAGAGAGAGATGGAGCAAGTTTCGAAGACGAAGATCGCGCACGAAGTCGGCGAAATCCAAAGCGACGCTCTTCGATTCGGGATTCATGGAGTCAAGAGCGAAATCGTCGGCGATCATCCTCTGCAATCCGCTCTCCAATCGGTACTACAACAACAACAACAACAACAACAACAACGCCTCTTATCTTTCAATCTCTTACTTTGATTGATTGATTGATTGATTGTTTCTGTGTTTGTAAGCGCAGCACATGATGACCGAATCCGAGATGAAGCGAACGGTTCTTGCCAGCACTTACGGATCGGCTTTTCCTTTGAAGATGGATCTCGATCGCCAAATCCTCTCCAAGTTTGTTCAAAAATCGAATCTTTTTGCTTTTCTAGGTTAAAATTAGGGTTTTTTTTTGTGTTTTGTTTGGTTAGCTCTGTTTGTGTGCAAATGGAATCTATATACCTTGTTTGATTCATTCACTAAACCCTAATTGTGAAATGCTGTGCAAATGTTTTGAGGAATGTGTTCGGAGTTGCAATTCTGAGCTCAATTGAAGTCTAGGGCTTAAATTGTACTAGTTTTGGTTGTGTTAAAGTGAACTTTGTGGCTACATTGTCAGCCAAGAAAAAGGCATAAGTGTTAACTGTAGTGCATCTTGTTGGAAGCTAAAAATACACCTAATTTGTAGTGGTTGTGGTTCGAGTGATGCGGGACAGACGTATGGGTCCTTAATGCGTGTCTGATAAGGAAGAAATTATAATATATTGTGTCTAATTTTAGGGCCTTGATGAACTTGCTACAGGCTTACAGCAATGTAGGGAAGGTACCTGTCTCTCTTGTATGTGCGATTCCTATTAGTATAAAGTTGAGTATGTTAAAATTACAAGTGTGATTTGCTTAAGGTGTTGCAGTTTGTAGATGAGGAAGCTGATGCACTTTGATCCTATTATCACTATTATTCAGCATGTTTGGATGTTTAAATTGCATATTTCCAAGGACCAAAACAATTATAAGTTCGATCCTTTTTTTGATAATAAATGCTTGATCGGATATTAATGTATCGAATCATTATTATTTGTTACCCTACGGATTGTTATATAGTAAGCTGCAAATTGGTTGTCTAAGGATGGTATTGTAAGATTGAAAAACATATAATGGGATATGTCATTTGTGCAGTACTCCAAATTGGTCTTTTTTCAAGTGCAATGGGGAACAATCGGACTTTTTTCTTTCTCTTTTGGTTTGTACTTTCACCAGAAATGTTTCGGCAGAATTATTCTTGAAAATGGGTACATCCAAGATTTTGTGAATATTTTGGTTGCCACAAAGTTAGAGGGAGGTCTAACAAGATTAGAAACTTAAGAAGAGTAGCTACCTTGGTTTTCTCTTGGTGTATTGGGAGGAGAGAAGTAGCAGAATGATTAAGGAGAACACTAATGGAGCTAGAGGTACATTGGCTTAAATAGAGCTGGCCGGAAGTGTCGGTGATTGCAAGGTGTCGCTAGGCATTTTTGGGCGAAATTCACTTAGATGGGCATGTCCGAAAGTAACTTTTAGAAAGTTGGAGGGGCTGATTATAATTGAGTTTGATGAGATGAATGACTATCCCCCAACAAAATCTTAACACAATTTGTGTTATATAAGGACCTGAAGGCTTATTTTTCTTGAAATATATATTGAATATGGATCACAGTTACTAATAGACATCTATTGTTACTTGAAGGCCTATATAAGTAAATAAATAATTATTCATGGATCTCTAAATAAATATTTTGCCTAGGCACCGTTTAGGCACTGCCTTGTCTGGGTTAGAAAAATCATCTTAGAATGCTTTGGCTCCTAGCAATTCTTGGGAAGTATTATCCTGGTTATGGCATTATAGATAGGTTAGGGAAGTAGGCCGCAAATTTTCATTGAATCATGTTTGATGTTGGAATGTTGCATCTACTAGATTGTAGGAGTTGTTCTCGTGTGACATAATTGTTTTTTTTTGCCAATAATATAATAATGATGTCCATTTCTTATAATAATAATGAATCAATGATGGAGCAGTTATCTGAGTTGGTGTACTTGATTGCTGAATGGATGTTTGCAGTAACTTTCTATTGCTTTTTGTCGTTTTGACGCCATTGCATGTTAGTGAAAAGCCTTCTCATGCTTTGGAAAGAAGAGATAGTAGATTGTATATACATTTTACTATTATTCAAAGAAAGAATCAAATACTTGTGCCTAGTGATCAACTTTCTATAAACGTTTGCATAATATCATTCTTGTTTTGGGTTTTCATTGGTTTTTCTTTGTTTGTTCTTTTTTAGATTTCAGAGGCCACAAGGTGCACTGCCCTCTTCTATGCTAGGTTTTGAAGCTCTCACTGGCAGCTTGGATGACTTTGGTTTTGAAGATTATCATTGCCTCAGTGGTAATATTGCTTTCCTTTCTTTCTATTTCCTGCTAATGACCTCTTTGATATTTTAGGTGGTCTTTGAGAAATCAATTATGATTTAATTTTTGTTTATGAACTCCTTGAATCCTTATGGGAAGGTCCTTTATAATGGGCCTTTTGATACATAAATATGGTGAGATTATTGTGAGCCATATAATTGCCCTAAATAATTTGAAGACTTCTCTTTTCAGCCTTCTACGTCTTAAATGTAAATCGTACGAAAATTAGGTATAGTAGTATAGACGATTTCTTGTTCAAATCTGCAAGCAAGCCTTTGGAAATTTGTGAATTCATACTCACCTGACTACCCAATTTTCTCCAACTTGTTCATAAACTCGCCCAGGATTAACCCATTTTTTAGCAGAATCCAGTCATTTGACTGATTGTTTTTGCTCCATGCTCACTCTTTCCTGTGATATTGTTGCAGATCCTCGTGAATCAGAAACATACCGGCCGGCTGATATGCACCACGGAATGGAAGTTCGTCTAGGCATGTCAAAGGGACCAGTTTGTCCTAGTTTTATCTGATCTGCTTTTTGGATATTTACCAGGACGTGCCTTAGATATCATGCATCTATATGGTGGTAGACTGTTTGTTTGGCTGTCTTAGTATTTTTCATGTAAACAACAATGATTGTATTTCTCTTCATGCAATACCCTAATTGACTAGGTTCTTTGTTGGGTGTTCAACCGACCAGATGATTCTACTATTGCTTTTGTTAAATTGAAGAGCAATGATATTTTGGTGCGCTAAAGTCACACACTATGGTAATACACTTACTGACCCTCACATGAGTCAGAGCTTAGGATTTCCCCCCACCTTGCCTAATGGCGAGTGACATTTCATCCATTTCATTTGAGATTGCTTTGGCTTCATTCACTTATTTGAGAACTGTGCGATACATTTTGAGACTGTTTTCACACATTTTATTGGTGATAGCACGTTTTCAAATAAGCGTGACTGTATGAGTATACAACTTTGTTTAGTGGTTCTTTAATGGATTGTTAATCAATTAAAGAAGCCTAGAAAGAAAAGAAGGATGGATGGATTTGGGGCATGTGAACACGACGGCGTGTTTGTGGGAGACATTTCCTTTGAATTCTCAATGCTTGTTTGGTTGTTGCAAATAGCTCTCATTTGCATCATCACTCGTTCAACCCACTGTTGTCTCTCATCTTCTTGTATGTATATATCATCTCCTTTATTAAGAATTTGATTATGTACGTACTTCAAAAATATATAATTCATACGAGGTTTATGAGGGTTTGAGTCTCTTCATGTGCGAGCCCATGATTTTGGCGCGCACATGTATGGTTGGTCTCCACACACCCATGCATTCAAGATTGAGATATGCAAATTAATTTACTCTTTATTTAAAATAACAAAAATAGATAGATTTTAAATCCATTCTCAAAGCATTAAAATGTCTTTTCAAGATTTTCATTGATACGTTATTGATAAATTATATATGAAATATGTACGGACATAGCGTTAAAATAATTGTCTTAAAGTTTTTAGCTATATATCGGTTGTGTGGGTTGAAAAATATATAGTTAGACTGATGTGGACTTATATTTATGTATTACATCTACACACAAATCGATGCAACAATCATGAGTCACAATTAAGCGCATGCTCAAATGACATGTCAAAAGTATGCCAAAATATCACAACTCTATATTGATTGTACTCGTGATTCTAGTATATATTGTATTTTGCTCTTAATTTTTTATTTGAATTGTTGTTTATTTTGGTGAGCACGTATCCCTAGGCACATCACACGACGCATAAACAGACAAGTTAAGTTTTTGAGTAATAAAAGCTTTTTTTATATTTTAGTTTTTTTACCACAAGATTACACGAAGGAAAACACGAGTTTGATCGTTTCTCTTCAACTCACGTATGCAGCTTAATAATCAATATAGTATATTCAATATATTATATTTTTAGTATCAAACTTACAATATATTGATACTTATAAGATCAACCCTCTCTCTTATGTATACAACAACAACAACAACATAGATCGTTCAAATCCCAAATTAATGGCGTATTGCTTAATATCAAACTTTTATATTCAATATATTAGAAGTATATTAATAATGCTTGAATCACGTATATTTTTTAATATTTCAACAAATTTGCATTGCGTATTTAATAATGCTTGAATCACGTATATTTTATGCTATTATGCTAGAAGATATTTTTTTCTTTGAAGAAACTTAAATAAATTCTTACTTCAAAAAAAATATTTGTTGATAAAGATTAGATACATTTTTATTTAAAAAAGTATTATTTAAAGTCATTATAAACTATAAAAATAATAGAGTTACTATCCATTTTTAAGCGAACTAATTAATCAAATTTAATATTATAATAATATATTTATAATTTTGCTAAGAAGAGTTATGCATTTGCTCCTTATACAAAAGTGTATACGATTTATAAATCTAAAAATAATACAATTATAAATACTATATATATACAAAATAAAATATTTTTAAGACAAATAAGTATTGTTGAATGTTACGTTGGTAAAACTTAATCATTATATAGTTAAGAAATCATAACATATTGTTAATTTTGGAAAATCACATGTAATGGTTTACTAAATTATCTATAAACTTAATAATGCAACGACCAACAAATATCTTTATATGCTAAATTTACTTATTAATATTTTTTGCATGTATTATGCATTTAATATATTTTGACAATATAATTATAAACAATTATTTTCATGTTGTAAATTATGTTTTAATTTTTTTAATTTAAATTAAAGATAATTGAATTAGTTAAACTTATAAAATGATAATTTATGACATTAGCCCCTGAAAATAATAGCACCTCCCCTTAACAACACACAAACTAGGTGTACACAAATAAAGATGATATACAAGTTAATGGCAAGTTGATGGAACTGGAAAACAAGCGCTTTTTCAAAAGATGCGGAAAAGATGAGGAGAGAAATTCACCACGTATGTTTGAACAATTAAATTGACCAATATGGTTGATCTTCTCTTCTATCACCAAATTAATCTAATCGAAGTGAAACCAACACCAATTCGTTTCTTCTTCTCTTTCCTAAAATCATGCAAACAATTTTTTTTTTTTCTTGTTCAATTGAATGTCAATCAAAGAGGACTTTATAGCTAGCTTAGAAAGAAAAGTATGGATATAAAGCCTTTCATAGCAGGGAACACTAGCTACGTATGCAAGAAATTAAACTCGTTGAACTCGAAGGGCGTGTTTGTTGGAGATAAACCGTTTGATTTCTCCACACCTCTTTTGTTGCTCCAAATTGTTTTGATTTGTATCTTATCTCGTAGCTTGCACTGCTGCCTCAGATATCTCGGCCAACCCACCGTGGTCTCTCATCTCTTAGTACGTATATTAATCTATTAAAGTTGATTTTTTTTTTTTGAGAATAATTGTTTGTGTTCAAGAACAATGTATTTATTTTCTTTTTTTTTTTAAGAAAATGGATTAATCGTTGCGTTTAACATGAGAAAAATAAAAAAACTAAATATAGATCAATAGCCATGACATTGTTTGGGAAGAGATCCACATTTATGTTTTTCATTAATTTTGAAGTTATTTTTAATTTTTAAAATAATAATTGATATATATGCAACGTAGGTGTTGTATTTAGGTCCAAATTAACATCCCCATCATTAATTAATCTTAGTTTTATTTGAGGAATAATATTGTACAATGTACATGCATATATTTGTATTTTACATTAATGTTGGTGACACTCTACATGCATCTAATAAAATGTTTGCCTTGATCAGGCGGGTATAATCTTGGGGCCTTCAGTTTTAGGCCAAAGCTTAACTTTCAGAAACCATGTCTTCCCTTATGCTGGTGAAGGCATACTGCGAATATTATCCCTACTAGGCCTCATGTTCTTCCTCTTTGTCATTGGAGTGAAAACAGAACCCTCTTTGGTGAAAAGATATGGTAAAAAGGCGGTGGCGATCGGCATCTCGGCCTTCGTAGTCCCCTTAGCTTTCTCCACTGCACTTTCCTTAGTCATAAAAAAATTTGCAAAAATTGGACCAAGGCTAGAGAAGTCACTCCTCTTAGTTCCGCCTCGCAGTCCGTGACCGGCTTTCTCGTTATCTCTTGCCTCCTCACCGAGCTAAAGATCCTGAACACCGAACTCGGTCGGCTAGCAATGTCGTCGGCATTGGTAGGAGACATGATTGGCATGGCCATGGCTGTTGTCTCACTGTCTGCACAGGGTAAAGATAGTAATCCTTTGATCATGTTTTGTGGAGTGTTTGGTGCTATTGCTCTACTCTTCTTTATCATTTTTGCTATTAGGCCAACAATGTTGTTTATCATTAGAATGTATCCTGACGAGAAGAAAACCAAAGATGTGCACACATTTGTGATTGTGGTTAGTGTTTTGCTTACTGGGATTTTAAGTGTTGGGGTAGGCCAGTATGTGTTCTTTGGGCCTTTGCTTTTGGGTGCTGCCATGCCTGAAGGGCCTCCAATTGGAACTGCTTTGGTGGGTAAGATTGAGTGCTTTGTTTCTGGTATCATATTTCCAGTCTACGTGGCTTATAGCGGTTTGAACACCAATATATTCACTATAACATCCACATCATCATGGATTGTAGGGGTCATTGTTGTATTACACTTTTTTGTTAAGGTTATAGCTGCTGCATTGCCTTCATTGTATTTCAAAGTGCCTAAACAAGAAGCTTTAGTTATGGGTCTCATGATGAATGGCAAAGGAGTTGTTGAGCTCATCTTCTACAACATATGGAGAGATATCAAGGTTAGTATGTTCTTCAATTAATAATATAAAAAATAAAAATAAAAATAAAAATGCGACACTAAACGCGAACATATATAATAAGTGCAAGCCACTACTTTTATGTTGTCAAACTTGCTTATTCGAATTATGTATGATTAATGTGGAAGTTGTTGTTATATATTTATCTGACAACATATATAGAAGTAGCTTGTATATGTGGTTGATGTAGCGGTTAAATATGTCATTGTCCCCGTGATTTTGAAATTTATATTGATAATGGAGTACTGGTTGTTATTGATGCAGCTTGTTGATGATGAATTGTTCAGTCAATTGATCATCACAGTGGTTCTAATGGCAGCTATTGTGACTCCATTAGTGAAGGCCTTATATGATCCTTCAAAGAGATATCTCTACTCCAAAATAAGCAACATTCAAAACAACAAACGAGACGCGCCGCTGCGAGTCCTAGCCTGTGTGCATAGCCCTGAAAATGTGCCTACTATTGTAAACCTTCTTGAAGTCACTCATGCCACCAGAGAGAGCCCAGTGATTGTTGTTGCTCTTGAACTCATTGAACTCATCGGTCGTCAAGTCGCCGTGCTAGTCGCCCACCAAGCGCACCACACCGACTTCTCTGATTCGCGTAGCACCGAACAAATCCTCAATGCATTTCGCCAATATGAAGTGCACAACAATGGACTAGTAAATGTTCAAGCCTACACTGCCATGGCTTACATGGAGACAATGCATGAAGATGTATGCAACTTGGCATTGGAAAAGAGGGTGAACATTGTCATAGTTCCATTCCACCGACAATGGGCCATCGACGGCAAGGTAGGATCAGAGAATCAAGCCATTCGAACAATGAACATCACCATCCTAGAAAAGGCGCCTTGCTCCGTAGGCATCCTAGTCGACCGAAATGTCCGACAAAGATCCATGTCATTACTCGCCGGTCATTCCATGTACCGGATAGGAGTTATCTTCACCGGAGGACTAGATGATGGAGAGGTACTAGCCTACGCCGCGAGGATGGCAAGGCATCATAGAGTTCACCTCACTGTAATCCGCTTCCTCGCTTTCGGGTGCGACAATGCAAGAGAAAGAAAGGTGGACAATGACACCATGGATGAGTTTAGGAAACAAAATGGAGGTAAGGACCAAATTAGGTACAAAGAGGAGGTTGTGAAGAATGGAGAGGGACTAGCAGAGCAAATGAAGGGCTTGGGATATAACTATGACTACTTGATTGTAGGGAAACATCAGAAGGAATCACAGTTGTTTTATGGGCTTGATGAGCAGTGGAGTGAGTGCCCTGAACTTGGAATTATAGGAGACATGCTTGCTTCACCTGACTATGAAGGGACATGTTCAATTTTGGTTATAAGGCAACATAACAAAGGGAGAGGAGGCATGGTCATGACTAACAGACCAGTTGGGAATGACAGAGATTTTATGGTACATGATGTATCACATCATGAAGGGAAAGGGATGGATATTGATGATGATGATGATGATGATCGTAATCAATCATGGAGGATTGCAATGGAGAGCATGGTTTGATGAGACGTAGAATCCAAAAACACTATTCAGTTGATAAATAGATTTTTCCTACACATACATGTTACATAAGTAGTTTTTGTATTGGTTAATTATTAGGATATCTGCATCACAAGGTAGTGCCAATATTGTAATAATTTTGTTCTTAGTCAGGTTTTAGTAAAATCAAGGCCTTATTTAGTTCATTTTGTCAAACTTTTTGGAAAATTTTCTTGTAAGGTATAGAGTTTACTTTCTTGGAAAAATCTTCTTGAAGTTGATTTTTTTTTGTTTGATTCAACTTTAAACTTCATTGAAAAGTTGAATAATTTAAAAATGATAAAATATATAATCAACAAAAATGCCCATTAAAGCAAAGAGAGAGATGAGACTTAATGTAATAGGGTTGTAAATCTGAACTTCCTCTAAGCAAATATTTGATTACAAGGCTTTATTGCAAAAGTCTCGATCTTATTGATTCTTAGCGAAAATTAGCAATTTGCAACAAAAATTAATCGTTGCAAAAGATTAAACTACAATAGTTAGGCTGTTGTAGTTAGTTAACAAAATCTACCTCTTATGTGCTGCGACTTATGTTTCTTGTAGCTATTCCTTTTATTTGGCTACAAAAATAAGGTGTTGCAAAAAATTTCACCCGACTTTTTGCAATTGAGCAACAAATATTTTTCTTGTTTGCTAAAAGTAACATTTAGTGGCAAAAAGACTAGAACATTTTTGGCCTTTAATAGATGTTTTAAAACCCCTATTAAATAGAGTGTTATTAAATATCATGTGAAAATGTGTTATGTTTTAATTTTTAATACATGTATTACATAAAAGTTTTTTAAAACTCATATCAATTAGGTGTTATTTAATAACACCCCTTTTTAATAGGGGTTTAAAAACCTTTATTAAATACCGAAATTGTTCTAGTGAAAATTCATTCGCAGCAGAAAACTTGCAGCTAAATCTTGTTTTATTTCTGGTAGTGCATAAAAAGCCAACCAAACTAGACACTATTAGTCCCAACTTCCCTTCAAGTTTAACTCAATTCCTACAACTCCCCCTGCCAAATAAGGCCTATGTTTGTTGCAGAAAGTAGGGAATGCTCTGGTAATACCATTTGGTTAGATAAGCACCCTAGCTAGATTGTGTTTTTTCAACATGTAATAATAATATGAATTACTTTCTCTACTTCAGCTGTTTTGATGTTTAGTCTTTATTTTTGTGTACTGCATGAGTTTGAAGATTAAATTTGACTTTGTGTTAATTAAGTAATCACTTTGACACAAAATGCTCTAATCAACCGAGATCAACCATTGATCAGTCATTCCTAAATGATGAAAATGTGGCCTAAGAGGTGTTGTGAAGTGGCAACAAGATGAACATCGTAACTTTGACATAAATTAACGTGTGATTTTAACCTGTTGGTATAGCCATGTAAGCTATATTAATTATATATATATATATATATATATATATATATATATATATATATATATTTAAAATTACTAATTAAATTAGAGTACTTGACTAACTCTCATTAAAATAATCAAATTTAAGTAACAAAGGGATAACAAATTTTGATGCCTATAGATACCTTCAATAAGATCGAAAGCTTTCATATGAAATTAATTAGGGTAAGCTACATATATCAATATCTTTTTTCTTTATTTCTCACATGGTATCCGGTGCCAATCGCACCAACTAATATTCACGTCAAACAATCGGCCAATATAAGAGCGACTCTTATCTCAAGTCTTAACTAAGTTTTTTTTCTATCCACGAGACTCGATCAAACTCACATGAATTCACTCTTAGCTAGCTTTTCTAACCACACTTCCCTATATGGTAAAATGTTATGCTTGAGCGCTACATCCCAAACATTGTACTATAAATGAGCGTAGTTATGTGACGCGTAATCCAAGTGTTGCATTTAGCAAAGAAATAAATTAAGAAGAGTTTCAATCTTCCATTTCGGATCAGATCTTAAAGTAGCCACAACAATAACAAGAAGAGTTTCATTACTACGTTTCTTATGATTAAGAAAAAAAAAAAACAAGGTTGTTTAAACTTAATTCAGTCCTAGATTAGTTGTAATTTGATAAGATGATCACAAAGCACACCTGAAGAAAGACACGTGCCACCAGAGCTACAGTCAGAATTACACGTGGCTATCCAGCTCTTGAGGCACAACAGTCAACTGTACACGTGGCCGCAGACCCACCGAAAGGCTCCTGCCACCTTGTGCCAGGCACGTGCCCTTCCACCACAGCATGATCCATGCCTCGATCTCCTCACCCCCACGGCCAGTACTTGTTGATGTACGTTGAAGTACCTAAAACCCAACGTCACCAAAATTCTGGCCCCACGTTCCCAATCACCAAGCATTCGTTGACCTTCATTAATGTATGTATGGCACCATTTTAGGTAATAAATTATGAAAATTTTTAAATAAGTACACAAGTACAACGCAACAGAATGTTCACCCTATCTTACATCCCATCATTTAACATATCTCAAAATTCACAAGACTCCGTCTCAAAGATGTGCATTATCTACTATATGTTATTTTAGCATTTCCTATATACTTATTATAGTTGGCTCAATTACACTAATATACAGGGACAACGATCACTCTAACATTGGGCCACCGTGGATGTGGCCGAAAACATGCATAGATTGTACTTATATGTACACAGCACAAGACACACCAAACATAAATCCTAAATAAAATATTTTTGAGGGAAGTAGCATTTTAATTGATTAATTAATTTGAGCATGGATGGATAAGAACCTGATGATGATGACGATGACGACCTACTTAGCAAATTCCTCTATATAAATACTACTAGCTAGCTAGCTAGCACATCAATCAATTAAGTTAATTCCATAGCACCAACAAGAGAAGTTATAGTTCACACAAAGTCAATTAATGGCATACTCTCATTACAAGATCACCAACTTCACTAAACACACATTCATCATCTCCATCATCATCGTTTCCATCTTCACCACCCATGTCACATCTAGTGATGAATGTGAAGAAGACCCAAGCAAAGCAAACTGCACAAACAAGTCCAAGGCCTTGACACTCAAGGTCATAGCCATTGCCTCCATTCTCATCACTAGCATGATCGGGGTGTGCTCCCCGCTAGTCACAAGATCCATCCCTGCATTGAGCCCCGAGAAGAGCCTCTTCTTCATCGTAAAGGCATTCGCTGCCGGGATCATTCTAGCGACCGGATTCATGCACGTATTGCCGGACTCCTTCGACATGTTGTCGTCGAGTTGTTTGTCGGAGAACCCTTGGCATAAGTTCCCTTTCACCGGATTTGTGGCCATGTTGTCTGCGATTGTGACTTTGATGGTGGACTCAATGGCTACTAGTTTGTATAGTAAGAGACACAACTCGAATGTTGTTAAGCCAGATGACGATGATGATCACAATGCTGATGGTCATGTGGTGGCGGTGTCTACGGATACTGAGATGGCGGTGGTGGGTGGTGGTGGTGGTGGTCACTTTCACGGGCACCAACATGGTGGTCTAGTTGGTGGAGCAAAAGATGGATCTCAACAGTTGTTGCGCTATCGCGTTGTTGCTATGGTAAACTATTATTGATGAATACATTATTTTTTTTTATTATAACACATTAAAGAATTTTAATAAATTTATGGAGTCAACTTACTATGTTTTGTAATAAAAGATACTTTATTATCTATTACTCCAATATGTTGATTTATATAATTCGCTTAAGGTAATAACACAAGATGTAAGACAACCTTAATTTCATTACATATATGTCCTTTGACATTAAATGAATTGAAGAATCATAAATGTTTGAATTATATGATGGTAAAATCAGTAAAAATGCAATAAATACACTCTTGAATTTCAAAAAAGACTTACAAAATGGACTTATATAAATGATTGGAATTAGTAGTATTAATTAAATATTATATTTTTTTAATAACCTAGAGTATAACATCATCATTAGATCGATATTGTAAAAAATTTGTTACTTTCTTTCTTATATTGGTATAGAGCAATTAAATGAGTTATATATTATGATATAATGTGTGAATGTTGCAGGTGTTGGAGCTGGGTATTGTTGTTCATTCAGTTGTGATTGGACTTTCATTAGGAGCATCAAATAATACTTGTACAATTAAGCCATTAGTAGCGGCTTTGTGCTTCCATCAAATGTTTGAAGGGATGGGACTCGGTGGTTGTATTCTTCAGGTGACCATATATAATTAATCAATGAACAATTAGATTTCAAATTAATTAACATGCATAATTGAATAACTAATTAACTAATATCTTTTAATGCTTGTACAGGCAGAGTACAAGTTCTTTAAGAAAGCAGTGATGGTGTTCTTCTTCTCGGTTACAACTCCATTTGGGATTGCTCTTGGCATTGCATTATCTCGTGTTTATAAAGAAAATAGCCCAAGCTCACTAATTACGGTTGGATTATTAAACGCGTCGTCTGCCGGGTTGCTAATCTACATGGCTCTGGTGGACCTTCTATCTGCAGATTTCATGGGGCCTAAGTTGCAAGGTAGCATTAAGCTCCAGATCAAGGCCTACATTGCTGTTCTACTTGGTGCTGGAGGGATGTCACTTATGGCAAAATGGGCTTAATATATCAACTTAATTTAATTAAGGCTGTTGTAATCATGCATTATTAATAGCTTCTTAATAATTGTCTTGTTTTTTTAAAAAAGAAATTGAAGGTTGATCATCAACTTAAGTCTCTATCAAATAGAAAAAAAATCCAAAATGTAATGTTTTTTTTTTCTTTCAAAGGAAATCCGAACTTGTGATTAACTATTTTAATTTGGAATATGAAGTACCAACTATTTTAGGCCCAATGGGTTCCAAAGCCAATATGAATAGGGGCAAGCTAGCTGGTTCTTTCTTTTATATATAAACAACTTACTTTGAATTACAATTTTACCTTTCAATTTTTAATTTCACAAATATTTCGCTAATATCTCAATTAAAGATTCTTTATTTTCCGTCTCAATTGATTATTAATTAATACTACCGATGTTATTAAAATTTATTGCATATTACCTTTATCTAATTTTTTTGGCAACTTATTATGCTACTTTTCTTTTACTCTCTAAAATTATATTTAAATTTTTATAATTAACTTATTGCGAACATAGCGAGCGGGCTTATTTGTGCGTGACACAATAATAATAATAATAATAATAATAATAATAATAATAATAATAATAATAATAATAATCTATTTTGAATTATATGAAACAAATTAATTAAGTGCTTTGAGGCTTCTACAAGTGGCCTCTAACAATTCGAAAGGTCCTAATAGACAAAATCATGAAAGAGACAAAGATTTATTAATTATAAGAAGTGCAATTAAGATCGAATCAAACTTTCAAAATGTTAGTAATCAATTGTGAAAACACACTTGAATATACTTAATTAGGTTGACTTTATGAAGCTATTTATTAATTAATTAGTACGACATCAATCAATTATGAAAACGATTAATAATTTTAAAAAAATTACACGTATGCTCCGGTTGAGAAAGTGTAATGAACATATGTTAATTCAGTTTATTTATTTTATAAATTGTATGGTTTAAATATAATTTAAAATGCCGCCAGCACTGAATCAATTTAAAGAAGAGGATGTAATTAAAAATGGTGAAATTGCCACCACCTGTGACGTACACATACACCGACGGTTTGAATTGAAATTGACTAATTGACTTTGAGATTTAACCAATACTAACTTGTTCTTTTCTTCCCAAACTCATGCATGCACACAAATTAACATCAAAATAGATTTTTAAAAAAAATTAATTTTAAATACATCCTTGAGCAATTAATAAAGCTATCATAATCACTTGTAAAATTTATTTAATACCTCTTAAATTTTACAAAAAATTTAAAATCTTTATTTTTAAAAATTAAAAATTTATTGATTTGTTAAACTTTCTCTCTTTTTTTCTTTTTTTGTGATTCTTTAATGGATTGTTAATCAAATTAAAGAAGCCTAGAAAGAAAGGAAGGATGCATGGATTTGGGGCATGTGAACACGACGTTCGTGTGCAAGAAACTAGACTCGGTGACCTCGAAAGGCGTGTTTGGGGAGACATTCCCTTCGAATAATTCTCAACGCCTGTTTAATTTGTTGGTGCAACTAGCTCTCATTTGCATGATCACTCGTTCCTTGAACTACTGCCTTTGCAAATCTCGGCCAACCCGCCATTGTTTCTCATCTCCTTGTATGTATTTGAGATCTCCATCATTATGATGTGTACATATACCTAATAAGGGACTCCCATCAAGCGCATGCACCAAATGGTAGTATATATTTATCGTACTTGTGATTCTACTATAATATATATTTTTGCTCATTTGTTATTACCATCGGCATCGAACCTAGTCTCGACAAGTCGATCCCCTTAGTCTTGCCTCGCAATCCACGACCGTCTTCCTAGTCATCGCCTGCCTCCTCACTGAGCTCAAGATCTTCAACACCGAGCTCGGACGCCTAGCGGTGTCGTCCGCCTTGGTAGGCGACATGATTGGCTTGACCATGGCTGTTGTGTCTGTAACTATACACAAGGCAATGACAGTAATGTTGTGGTCATTTTTTGTGGAGTGTTTGGTGCCATTGCTCTAGTTTTCTTTCTAATAATGGTCCTGGGGCCAACTATGGTGTACAATGTACATTATTAGAATGAACCCAGAGAAGCAAACCAAAGTTGTGCACACATTTGTTATAGTGCTCAGGGTCCTGCTCTCTGGGCTTTTAAGTGTTATAGTGTGGGCCTGTCCATCCCAGATGGGCCTCCAATTGGGACTGCTTTGGTGGGTAAGCTTGACTGCTTTGTTTCTGGTATCATAGTTCCTGCTTATGTGGCGTTTTGTGGTTTGAGAGCCAATATATTCACAGTAACGCCTGGGGCATCATTGATTGTAGGGCTTATTGTCACGTTACATGTTTTTTTGTTAAGCTTGCAGCTGGTACATTGGCTTCACTTTACTTCAATGTGCCTAAACAAGAAGCCCTCGCGATGGGTCTCACGATGAATGGCAAAGGACTCGTACGAGCTCCTCGTGATGGGTCTCCTAAATATTATTTCACCCTGCTATAGTGCTTACGGTCTAATGACGATAGTCTCCCAAGATACAATGATCATACTAATAATTTTAGCACTCCAAAGCATTAGTCTACGAACTAATAGAATGATTCAACACTCTCTCTGATTCAAAACCACGAAAAGAGAATGAAACTTGATTTTGACTCTTCTTCCTAACCTTGTAACTCTATATTAAATCGTGTAAAAAATGATCCATCTAGTGTGTATAGACTTTGATGTGTCTATTAAGAAAGACATGACTCTTAGTAAATAAATACACCTTTTAGTATATCTCATATCCCTCCACATGATTACACACTTTTTTACGTAATTTTCATTCAAATTATAAACAATTAAATAATATAATTAATTGTTCCAACACCGACGCCTTTGGATTGAGCCATTAATTAGACACATGTTAAATAAACTTTTGTATGGTTAATTAGTATTTGTGTAATTTATTTAACTTATTAGTTTGTTGTTTTTTTGTTGTTGTTGTTGTTGTTGCTACAGCTAGCTTATTGATGATGCATTGTACAGCCAATTAATCTTCACAGCGATTGCATTAGCAGCAATTGTGACTCCATTAGTGAAGGTTTTATACGATCCTGAAAATGTGCCAACCATGCATTGTTAACCTTCTTGAAGTCTCTTATGCCACCTGAGAGAGCCCAGTGATTGCTGTTGCTCTTGAACTGAACTCGTCGAACTCATCGGTCGCCAAGTCGCAATGTTAGTCGCCCACCAATCGCGCCAGTACATGATCATGAACAACACTTAATTCATCATCACCTAGCACTGAACAAATCATCACAAATCATCAATGCTTTTCGCCAATATGAATTGCATGACAATGGACTAGTGACTGTCCAAGCCTACACTATGGATGAGTTAAAGGGGAGCAATGCCGATAACGATCAAGTTTGATACAAAGACAAGTTGGTGAAGATGTTGAGATGTGTGGACCGAAATAATAGTCCCACATCGTATAATTGAAATTTTTTAGTGAAATATATAAGTGGTGATCTCCCATCAACTAGTACCGAGGCCTTTTGAGATAAAACCCCACACCTATAAAAATTGAAAGGTGGTCAAGTTGGGAACAGTATCGGTACTGGCGGAGATCATATACTCGTGGAGAAGTGCCGCGGGCGGACGCTTGCGGATAATGTGCCGCAGGCATGAAAAATCAACATGGTATCAAAGCCGACGGTTCGATCAGAACCTGTCGAGTAGTAAAAACTCCTTGGATAGATTTCGGTCTAAGGCGGAGTGTTGAGATGTGTGGACCGAAATAATAGTCCCACATCGTATAA
The DNA here is from genome assembly GCA_039657365.1 of Stephania yunnanensis. NCBI lineage: Eukaryota > Viridiplantae > Streptophyta > Magnoliopsida > Ranunculales > Menispermaceae > Stephania > Stephania yunnanensis. Next base: position 62,582,255 of record CM077583.1, on the reverse strand, counting down.
TTGAAATTTCTTAGTGAAATATATAAGTGGTGATCTCCCATCCGAAGCATTTTGAGATAAAACCCCACACCTATAAAAATTGAAAGGTGGTCAAGTTGGGGACAGTATGGATCATAGACTCGCGGAGAAGTGCCGCGGGCAGACGCTTGCGGATAATGTGCAGGCATGAAAAATCAACAGAAGAATGGGGAAGGACTTTCAATGCATATCAAAGGGCTTGGGAAATAACAACTATGACTATTTGATCGTTGGGAAGAATCAGAGGAGGGAATCACAGCTGTTTTATGGACTTGGTGATCAGTGGAGTGAGTGTCCTGAACTTGGTATATATTATAGGAGACATGCTTTAATTGCTTCACCTGATCATGAAGGGACATGCATGTTCAATTTTGTTGGTGAGACAGCATAATAGAGCCAGAGGAGCTAGGCATGACTAATAGTCGATCGGTTGCGAATGAGAAAGATTTTAGGGTTCATGATTCGTCGTATGAAGGAAATGGAAAGCAAGATGATGATGATAAATCATGGAGAATGACAATGGAAACAATGGCTTGATGATGAAATTAATACATGCAACAGGTTCATGATCATCATAAACTTCATTGCGTAGAATGATAGAGTACCCATGTCCAAATAGTACTGATACTTAGGTTTTTCCTCACACACATTTTGTTATTAGATCTCTACACGCATGCAATTATAGTTTTGGCAATTCTCTAGCTATTTGGAACAAATTAAGTGTGTAAAATTTTTATAGTATACATTTGTTCACTTCTTATCAAATGCGTCATACTCTAATTAATTTGAGATTGAGACTACGTTATTATTGTCCTTGTCTCATATAGGCTATTAGGCCCTCACGAGGGCTTGGATTTGACCATTACATACAAGCTAGTCATGAAGTGACAAGCCCAATGGACAACCATGGGCTTCTCCAATTTTTCTCACACCCAGGTGAGCCCGCTTGGAGAAAAAGTTTGGATGGGAAGATCATAAACAATCAATTGAGATCCTAATTCTACTACTTATTCTACTAAATTAAAGATCGATTATGAACATGAGGAAACCATATGGTAGACACTAGCTATTAGGTAGAAAAGTCAGTTATGTACAAAGTCGGATGAAGCACCCAATGATTGTTGGATTAGGTACGTAGATGCAAAAAGTTTATTAAGCAAGATCTCAAGTCCGAACTTTTTAGACGAAGAAAACAATACAAGGATATCTCGACTTCATATTAAAAATTAATGATATTAATCATATGCGATGGGTACACTAGGCTTTTTTTTTCTTTTTTCTTTTTTTGGACAAAACTAATTGACTGTGAAGTTGATGAGTTATTTTGATAGTAATATATGTAATCAAGCATTGTTTTAATTATATAGCTAACTTTAACTTACTCCAACACAATCCAAAGAAATCCTGAAAAAAAGAAAAAAAAAAACACAATCCAAAGAAAGAGTCAGAGTCAATGCTTGTGGAATCCATTACACGAGAATTAGTTCTCCATGCACATGAAAGATGATGAAAAACCCAACCAAATCCATTTAAAGTGGAGAAATGAAGTGGCCCTGAAATTCCCAAAGTCAAGAAAATGACAATTGTAGTGAAAGATTTGTTCATTTTATATTAGAAGATTTTATTCTACTTTTTTTTTTTATATTATTAATTGAGTTGATATTCACAAGGTAATGTGATTCTTGTCTTCCTGTGAAGACAAAATATTCTATGTCAATAGGAGTTGAATAAATGCTCTGGCTGATGTGCTCATTGTGTGCTATATATGAGGGACCAAAATGCTTATGAGAGATCATGTACAACTTTGAAGAGGTAATTAGGGGTTCACATCTTTGGACCCATCTCTAGCATCTTCATTGCACACATATTCAATGCTTTGCCTTCCATTACATTTCATACTGACCCCACTAAGAAAGTGCATTGAACATGCCTTAAAAGATTTCCAGTGTAGATAACTTGAACGAGTCCAAGGAGAGTACGACATATATACTTTCAAGCAAAGCATGAATGGACCAAAATATTTATTATGGGTCTCTAAACAATTGAACCACAAAAAAGAGGGTTAATTAATGTATACATTTTTATTAGGTCTCTAAACAATACAATTTAATTTGAAAATGCTGAAAATTAATTCAACTATCTTTTGATGAATACATCAATTGTTACCAAAGAACCTACCAAGTCATGTGTAACCATTCTTTCTGGCTGAAGCATGTGGAGGTGCCTTCGACATACATATATCAGTCAGAGGCATGGCTGATGTAAGAGGGGAGGCATGTGGTGAAATGGGGATGAGCTATTATCAATGCTATATATATATAGCCTTGTCGGAGTTGTCGCGGTGTTAGTACGTTACTTCAGCGTTGCCCAGTAAGGTCGAGCGAAGGTATATTGATGTCGAGCTTGTGTAAATTAATTAATGCTACAAAAATCCGCTTTTACAAAATTATTATTATTTTTTGTCTAAACCACGCAGTATCTGATGTCAAGAGGCCTCAACTACTTTAGGCTTGAGCCGAGACCCTAATAAAACCTTAATTTCTTGGCTTTAAACCTTAACCCTACTCCACCAACCTACCAAATCCACATAAAGTAGCTAGGCTTATAATAGAGTTACACATTGAAATTCCCCAAAGTGACAATATTGAATTGTGATGGCAAAGTGAGATGACTTGTAGGTCATCAGTGCCTTCAAGGCTTTATAAAATTCTGCTTTTGTGATTGAGATTGTGGGATTCTCACCATGGCCCTCCATTCCTTTTCAAGAACACAAGATACCCACCCCTTTTAACAACACTTCAAAAATAAAAAAAATAAAAATCAGTGAGTGAGTTGTCATACATGTGTGAGGACTTATATAATTGGGCCCCCTCCCCTCTGAAAGGGAATATATGGTACAAGAGAACAAAGTGAGGCAACAACATCAACAACAATTCTTCAAAAAGCAAGTACATGTGTGCCCCTGACAATGGGAGAAACTATACATTATGAGATTTTATGTATATATATATATATATACATTTCATTTTTTTTTTAATTATACCTTAGCACTAGTTTGTTCAGTGACCCCACTTCAATGGATAATCTCTCTTTTTTTTTTTTTTTTTTTTTTGGGAGCGAAAGTGGACAATCTATGTGACAGACCTTTCATTGTCTATGTACTGTACATATTGGTTGAAGATTGAGAAAAGACTTTAAAGGTGATGGGCCCAAATGCTTGGATCTTCTACAATGCCAACTATATAGCTAGCTCTATCTAGGTATTGGAGATTGGGACCCAATAGAAAATGCGCTGTGATCACATATCATTATCTCTAAGTATGTATACAATTTATGGATTCCTTTGTAGCGTAATTTGCACGCTTAATGTGACATCTTCATATATAAGAGGACCCACGTTGTTCATAAAAACTTGAAACGAAGATCCAAATGAAACAACAATGTCAATACAACGCATATGTGAGAATAGTCTGATTCCATTGAACTGTTGGTCTAGCTAATTTACTAGTTATATGTATTGGGCAAACTTCAATCCATCTCATACTTTAATTAATTAAACAATATATCATAAATGTTGCAATTGATTTTCAACCACTCTAGATATCAATTAAAATTGTTTCTTCTACATGTTTTTGTTACTTCAGTTCAATTGGGCTGGTATTCCTAAAGGAAACAAAGCAACAGTTCCAACCGACAGTTTTATAATGAACCGAGAGTACTGGCATTGAAGTGACTACATATATTTATAAGGTGCAACTTAGGGAAATGACACGCGACAGACCCTACTTTTCTTTAATGGGCAATGAAATAATGGCGCCCTAATAAGTCACACTTTATTAGGTCACGCACCGATATATTGTGCACGTTTTCCCTTTCGAGAAGGGTAATACAGTAATACTAATAATTGCAATATACCAATCTCTGATTATCCATGATTAGGGATGAAAAGAGAATCCGTTCTTTCTAGGTCGGGGATGGAGGAATTTCATTTCCACCATCGAGAACGAAGGTGGAGGTAATATTATCCCTCTCCATCATGGAGAATTCTCGTTTTCCCACTTCACTCAGTGGAGATTTTTTGTGGGGATCCTGAATATTTTATTTGGCAATTGCATTAAAATCATTAAATCTTATATTTCCTTTTTTGTATGGTGAATGTTTCACATAAAATTCGAAAATTAACTTATAATTGCCAAGAAAAAGCTTTTAATGATTTTAATTTTGAATTTATAGTGTATTTGGTTTTTTTTTTTTTTTTAGATAATATGTGAAAAAGTGAGGAATCCTCGTAAGGGTGGGGAATCCTCGTAAGGGTGGAATGAGGGTCAAAATTTTTCTATTAAGGAATTTCAAGTGGGGAATTCTCGTCCCGCCATAAGTAGGAATGGAGGCCCCAAATCTGCCCACCCGCATCCCTATCCATGTTATATTAAGTATTAGCACAGTTCAAGTCTTACATTAGCTCAAGCATTTTTTTGAAACCGTGCACCCAACAATAAAATATGTGCGCATACATCTCAAAACTTAAATCTACTCAACCTCAGCAATCAAAAACAAACTTTCTCACAAGGGAGAGACTTATATTCTTCTTTTTTTTTGGATATGAATGAGAGTAATTAGTTTACTATAACCAAAAATAGATTATGTACATGACGAGAAACAATGTGTTTTTCATAAAATAAAATCGAACAAATTTTTAGCATTCTTAACCTCATGCAGAGATTACATGTCAATTAGTGAAGTGATTATCCAATGAGAAAATGCTAGAATGACAATGGGAAGTCACACACCAACACACATTGGCTTAATTAGTTGTCCGTTTACACTTCATTGGCTTATTGGAGTCATCCGTGTGTACCTTGAGATGCGGGAACACAAAGATCCCTTGAGATGCGAGCACACAGAGATCCCGTTGCATAACACGCGGGTTGAGATTGCGTGAACAACTCATATGAGCCAATGTGTATTGGGGTGTGACGTACCAATTGTCATTCTAGTGTTTTCACACAAACAGATGATTAATTTTTATTTTTATTTTATGAGAAATAAACAACTTTGCCCACTAAAATTTTAACACATGATCTTTTACTTTCAAATTTCATATCAAATTAATCATCGAAGCCACTCAATTGATTAGCAGATGATTGATCGATGGACATTGTTCTCATCCATTTCTAAGTCCGAGATTTTGTTTCTAGTACTCATGACCATATATGATAATGATGATTAATATATATGTTTTGCCATAATTATAAATGTCTATCTCCTTCTTTGTCTTTATTGATAATAAACACTTATATATAAAGTAGATCACCCCTTTCGTTTATCATGCTGGTGGTTGAGATACATATAGAGATGAAAAATCACAGAAAATGATTTTTAAACCAAATAATAAATGTGATTGGATGTATAATTAGACCTCGTCATCTCAAGCTAGCAGTTTGGTATACATATTGAGCACTGCATATGCATGCTTTTCTTGTCTATTGAGTATACGTAAAGCCCTGGTTTTGTAGTTTTTCTAATTCCATCATTGGAGTTTAAAATATTATTTATTTTATAACACTAAATAAATCAGTACTTGTGATTTTTACGATTTGTGACTACTTATAATATATGGGTTAGACGTTAATTAATTTTAACAAAGTAGCTTTTTTTTATAGAATTAACAACATAGCTTTTAACTATATATATATAAATAGACACACACACTAGTGTTTTAAGAAATAATTGTCTTTGTAGTGAATATTAATCAATATCTTTAGACAAGGATTAGACTTGAAAAACTTCAAAATTGCTCAAAACATGAGTGATTGAGTTTCAATCGCTACACCAAGACAATGTGTAGATGTTAAAAAGTCTATTTAAATAGATATTTTCATAATATATATAATAATATCGATCAAGGACCACTAATTTTTTGTTTTATAGAAATGAGACTTTCTGTATTATAAATAGCCAAAATATGATAATTGATGGGAAAAATGCGTCCTCCCATAATAAATGAATACTCCTCCCCACAGTGTAATAGAATCGATTAGGCACTATTATCAACAGATGGAAATAATATTTTGACACACTTAAAAGCACATGCTATTGGCCATTGTCCTACATCTGTTTGGAAATGATATATTTCGAGATCATGTGCACATACATAGTATATGTTATTACGTCTATGTGTATCACACAATTTCCAAACATACGTGTGACCTTGCGTACTTGTTTTTTTGTTCGTTTGTTTTTTATTTTTATTTTTATTTTTCTGTCAAAGGACCTTGTGTACTTGTTTGGCAACCAATTGGTGACATACTAATTTGATATGACGTTTGAGAGTAAGTAATTATAAATTCAAACCCTAGCAGGGGCGTGCAATTAAATTATTTTTAATAAAAAAAAAAAAATATATATATATATATGCATTGGCGCCCTATTTAATATGAATGTCCCTCTCTGAAGAGGCGGTAGAAATTAAGAGAGGTCACATGCATGAAAGTGCGGGGGAGAGGGGCCCATGGAATTGAATTGTTTTACATGCAATGCAACAAAACAAAAAACAATCAATAACAGCAACGCCAACATTTCTTCATCATATATATATTAATAATATTAATTTCTACGATCGATAGTATAAAGATGTGTAACATACATGTGCCTGGACCTCATCATATATAAAGCATTTTAATTAGTGTTTGCAGGCTATACATATGGCAGTAGTAATTTCAGAACCTAGCTTTTTCATGTCTTTCGTACCAAAGTCCAAGATCTTCATCAACAGAGACTTTAAAGCAAAGGCATGGACCCAAATGCTTGTCTTCTTATCTCAGAGAGGTAGCCAAGTTGAATATGGGTCTGGTCACTTGTCAGTCTCAGCACTTAAGCCACATTATATGTGTGTTCCACTGGCTGGTGGGGTGGTCACTGGTGGGTTGTGCATGTATTATACATATGTGTGTGTTAGGGTGTGTGCCCCATCGGGGACAGTAAGCGTGATTGTACTTCATTTTTTTGTTGTTTGTACTTTAATTACATGGATTGCAATTTAATAATACGGTGAAATTCAATTATCAACAATTCATTGACTTTGAATGCATGTATATAATTTCATCCAAAAAATACATGTATGTAATTTAAAAGCAATTCATTTTTTGATAAGAATTTAAAAAACAATTCATGACTAATGAGTTTTTTTTTTTTTTGAAGAAGAAGAAGAAAATGACTAATGAGTTTGGTAATAAATTAATCTCATAACTTTTCCTTTTTTGTATTCACCTATGATTCTGTATGTATGACTCATTTTTTATGCATGAAATGCTCCATATATTATATTCTATTTAAAATAACAAATAATCCTTTTCTTTCTATTCAGCATTGAAATTATGGCACTTAAACAGCCAGTTTTGTATGATGATGAGAGCGTTGAAGTTTCTTCTTTAATTTCTATATGCCAAGGTAGCAAGCAACCCTAATTTACAAATTAAAACTTTATAATTAACATTGCAAGTCAAGTTAATTTGGTTTTATGTAACATAATTCAACTAGTAAAAATCATAAGGGAAATGCTACATTCATGACAACCTACACTAATTATATAGGTCATTTTTTTCTTTTCTTTTTTTATAGGAAAGATAGTACTTTATTTATTGATGACGAAAGAATATAACAATACGAGGAGAAATAATGTGTTTCCCTAAATAAAGTAGAAAGATATAGCAAAGAAAAAATGTATGCATCATCCTTATATAGTGAGAAAGAAACCACAAATTGTCAAATACCGTACATTTAATTATAATCAATGATTCTCCTTTTATATATAGAAATCTTCTCATATATTTAATCTATATATATGATTTGAAGTTTGAACAGAGTAATCTACCAAGATTCTTATAAAATTTCGTCCAAATGTATATGTTTTCACATGACTATATAAGCTTTTTACTTATAAGTCTTCTCTGAATTAGTTCATGTTTCAACTACCAATTACGTACAGTTTATAATTGATAATTAACATAATTAATAATCAAGCGTATTATTCCTCAAAAAACAAAACAAAATCAAGTGTGTTTATTGACTGAAACAGATTGCTAATCCTCTAAAAATATTTTAATTACACATGTAATTAAAGAGAGCATCATTGGTAGTAACCTTGAATAGAATACATAGATCATTAACACATATTAATCCAACTAAATAATTAGAAATAATGGAGCATGCATGAATTGTATGACTTTTTATGACTATATATATTGCCTAGCTAGATAGTGGCATCACAAGTATATGAGATATGATCGCTTGTTTTCTTTCTTGTTCGTATTGAGCATTACCAAGAAAGCTACCAGTCTGGTCACTCAGTTATCAGTTCCTTGTTGTCCTTAGTGGGCACTACTAGGAAAGCAGAGACCACTCTAGTCATTCATGTTATTAGGCATGTCTATAGTTGATGTATGTGGGCTATATATATATATATACATATTAAACTCGTAAAGTTTCATGAATTTTTTCTAACTCAAAAAGCACTACATAATCATTTTATTATAGATAGATATATAAAAAGGGGACTCTACAATAAGTAACAATTGATTTCTCTCTATTCGTTTTTTTTTCTACTAAATCAAATTAGTGGAAAGAGACTAGTCATGCTCATAGCACATGAATAATGAGTTAAGAAGCTGACAATGTCCACACAAACAACCTGTCAAATTAATTGAAACCCTCTTTAGATAATCTCTCACTTTATTTTGCTTGCCAATAATACTTGTCTTAAATGGGGGTTTTGGTTCAACTATGCAATAAGTGATGTCTTAACTTTAACACTCCTCCACTCACCCATTCATAACAAAACCACAAATTAAGCACATAATTGTGTTGGAGAGTCATTGTACTTCCACATTAATTAAGTGTTGAAATGAGATTGTGAGTGATGACTACTTTATTTTTGAATTATAATCAACGGTTTTGGAGTACTTCAATTATATGCTATTTTTGGTCCTTTTTGATTTGATGTTGATGGGATTTTTTTTTCTATATTGTCATTTGATCGTTCACACTTCTTTTTCTTTTTGGTTACAAAGGTACATATTCAAAAATCGTGAAGAAATATTACTAAAAAGTATAAATATATAGTTCTAATAAATTATATATATGTGTGTGTGTTTTTGTATGTGTTTCGTTAAAAAAAGAAAGAATGAAAGGAAATTGTTATACATGCAACTTCCACGAACTTGTACATGAGGTTGAGTTCAAGTCTTTCCCTATATCTATTGAGAGATAAAATTGGTTAAATCGAAACATGTTGTATCATGCATGGTTTAATTGAAACTTAATTATGTCTTGTAATTAAGTGATAATTAATTTATGACAATCAAGAGTACTCAAACTTCAAAAATACTTGAGGACACTCTTTAACAACATCCTCCTCAGCCTAAATAAATAGCTAAAAAACACTGAAAAAATATGTTAGGCATAAAATCTGTATATACAATCACAATGGTAGTGCCTTAAAAATAATACCAAAAACAATAAAAATGGTGGTCCACACCTTTTCACAAAGACAATATACATCTATTGTCATTATATATAAGCATGGTTGGTTTTGAAAGTGAAAATGCGAGTAACGTGGGTGAATTAAAGTTGAAAGATAAGAAAAAGAAAAGCAAAATTATATCTGTGACTTCACATCTTGGGCACCGCTCCATACTATAGCTACTTGGTTGCATTCATATTCCTGTCCTTTTGCCTTTGCAACATCTCTGTTAATGACCCCACTTAAGTGAACGGAATATATACATATACATACACACACATAGACAATTTTATTTTTCTCTCTTTCTATTAAATTAATCGAAAGGTCCAAAGTGGATAATCTACGTGAGTCGTGACAGAACTTATTCAATCATCTCGTCTAAGATCCTCAGCATTTAAGCAAGGAAGCAATAAAGCAAGAGCATGGACCAGAACACTTTTTTTTTTGTTTATATGTATGTGTGTGTGGGTGTGTGTGTGTTGCACATAAATATATTATTGATTATTGTAGAGGGCCAAGTAGGGACATGGAAAGTGGTATGATCGATCAGGTCACCATGTCATATGTCACTGTCCCCTCAATATTGTCTTCTCTCTCTTGGTGCTCCGTCCGTCCGTTTGTCCGTCCACCTCGGTGGGCGTACGACTCATCACCCCAACATTGACGCAAGGCTGGGCAGGCAAGCATGATGGCATCCCACACCAATACAAATTAATTAAAGGTATCCCAAGAAAAAATGTAATAACTATTAATGCATATATTGATATATATATAGAAAGTACATTTCATGTATGTATATATATATATATATATTTATTTTTGTCACCGCAACTAGTTGGTCCAACTAGTATAAAAATTGATCGATTTTTTTGTCACTGCAACTTCGAGTTTGAGTCTCGTTAATTAAAAAAAAAATACTAGAATGATTTAGTGATGGAACACCCAGTGTTGATATTTATTCATTGTGCATCGATGTGTGTGGAAACATATTACGATGCGTAAATTGATGGTGAGATCACCCTAGCATCTTTCAATATAAAAAATTAGATTAGGAGGACAACTTCATGTAATGTAGAATACCATCTCTAGAAAATACTATACATTACAATTAAAAAAGAAAAGTCAAGTCAATTGTTTGAGTTTCTATAACACATTCAAATATAAGCGAGAAATAAGGTTAATGGAATTAATGGGTTTTTCGGTTGCTTCATATGTCATGGTATGCCTCGTCAAACAGAGGCAAAAACTAGTCCTTCGATCTTGTGTCCCACACGCTAATGCTTGAGATTCATGTGGACCCAACTTTTCTTTCTCAATTTATTCAAAAATAAATGATATTCAGCACAAATATTCTTATATATTCCCCAAATAATGGTCAAGCATAGATCAATAAACTCCTAATACTTAATATGTATATATATTATTAAAATTAAACTCTTATTTATTGTAAATAACTTAGGTGCTACGTTTGTATTAGTTTTTTTAATAGAAATTGTTGTTATATTTATTATAAAATAAAAGAAGAATTTGAAACAATTTAAAATAAAAAGGCAAAAATGATATTATGATTAAGAAATATCCTTACTTTTATACTGATGTTTATAAGGATGGTTGATAAATAATTAGTTTGAAATTCCCATAAAGTCATTAATTGCAATTCAATATATCCTCCACAAAGTAATATAAGGCGCTTACTTAGTTTAAGTTCAACATAATTTAATTGTGGTGCTATCTTGCAATTAATTAATTAGTATATGAAAAAAAATGCTAAAATGACACCATCAAGTGACATCACTGTGAAGGGGGGCGTGGGCCCATCTATGAGAGTCATTCAAGTGCGTCTCGAGGTACACACACACTTGTTATGCACTATGAACTATTTTATGCACATTCATTTTTACGTTGAGGTCAGCGCACCACATCACAAGAGTGTCACTTGAGTGTCAATTAGGGTGTCATTCTAGCGTTTTCCTATGTTTGTGTGTGTAAAGAACTATTTATGTGAGAAGCTCTTACAACGTGACATGTGACATTATAATGTCACAATTCATATTTTATAAGAAAAAAACAAAAAACACAAGTCATTGATATTTCTCGCACGGAAGGATGGTAAAATCTAATTTTTTAATTTTTTAATAATTGCCCTTTTATGTTTTGTCGGAGAGTTTTTTTTTCGATTTTTTAAAGGAGTTCCTTTTTTCAGTTTTTACTTTTCTAATAATTTTTTTCCTCTTTTTTGGAGAGTTTTTAATTGCAAGACAAAGTATTTGACAAAAATAAATGTAACAGAAGTATTACAAGTTTTTTTTTTTTTTTATCAATTACAACTCAAATTCAATTAGTATTTATTATAAAAGATACGATTTTGTCTTTAGTAAGGTTAGAATCGGAAAGGAAGCAATTGATGCTTATTTTTTTCATTTCTAAGGTTACAGTTGAAACAAAAAATTATCAAAACGTAGCAAATATTTGGGAGGGAGGGTGAACATTATAAGCTTTATTTCCATTTTTTTCTTCATCAAAATTATTTTATCCAATATGTAGATGTTTATTCTTGCACGCGTGGAAAGCGTTGGATGCCAACTAGTTTATATAATTCTTAGTCAAATCAAATTGAAGCGTATCTACAGAGGATATGTTTAATTTTTTTTTTTTTTGAAGAAAAACAGAAGTTTCATCAATCATTAATGGCTCGTTATAGGACTAGACATAAAATCAAAAAGTTACATTGATTTGCTAATTCTAGTTGTTTAAAAGAACAACCATTATTTTGGCTGTGAATGCGACTGTGAATATGAAATAGTTTGACAATCATAGACTGCTTTCTACAATGCCGAAACACATTACAATACACAAAAACCCGCTAGAACCCCCGATGATGAGAAGAAAGCCTAAAACTTCTTGACAAATTGAAGACAAAGTCAAGATTTTCAACAAAGGGAAGACAAACTACTTAAAAATAAAACTAAAAGTAAGGACCAACCCAACAGCTGCACGAATTCAAAAATGAGCGTTGAGGAAGATATATCGCAACAAGGAGATCTGATCTACACATACCTATAATTAAAGATATGCATTTTATTTAATACATAAAATACGGAGAGATGAAGATTGGAACAACCACCAATTAAAAGAGAAGATCGGCGGTTGTTCGAGGTCTTGAATCAAGAGGGAAAACTCAAAAAAGGGATTTCAGGGTTATGGCAGCAGCCAATCAAAGGAAGGATAGGATATGTTTAATATTTACGACTATGTATACGAGTATATCGTCAGCTAATTAAGAAATAAAAAATAAAAATAAAAACACTAATCGATAAATAGTAGCAAAGTTTATTAAGGTTGCGTATCAAAATCGAATTTCCAGTAGGAATTAAATGCAATTGATATGTAATTAAAGTGATGTAACCTAAAAGTGATGTATATTGCATTGCTTAAAGCGCGGATCACGCCTAAATATTAATAAAAAGTTAGTAGTTTTGAAGCGCAAACCATATCTAAACCTCAAAACTTCAACTAGCTAGATGATAGCATTGTCGTGATAAGGACGTACTAACCTTGCATAAATAATTTATGAAAGATATACTATATAATGACAAAAAAAAACTACATAATAATATAACTAGATGTTTAATTTTGTTTAGGTAAATTAGATATTTAATTAGTTAATACATATACTTAGTTTAAATTGAGATCATTGCACTTCGGTAAAATTAAGATTGCTCATTAGTACTCCTCGAGGGCATAATATTGACCATGCAGTGTGCTAGATGCACATTTAATTTTATTTTAAGTGTCAATTAACCTCGTAGTATATAGTATTAATTAACATTGATATCTTAAAAAAATAATTAAACATTATTATATTATCCCATCCAGTTAGCTTAATCATGCATATTATGTCATCGTAGATTCTCTTTCAAATTATAATTTAGATCCTTTCTCCGAGTACCTTTTTTTTTTTTTTATATTCCCATCACAATTTCAGCTAATTAAGTCAATTTTGGTTGGCAATTTAAATTAGCATCACCACATGATGCTTTCCCGATACTTTTGTCTTCGTGCATCAACGTGAGCTGATATAAATGCATCATGTATAGATTAATTTATACAATCGTACAGTGGCTCATGGTTCTATATTTTATACTAGTTTTGTTGGGTTCTCATACCTTGAAAGCAACAATTAATATAACTACACCACTTAAACGTTATTGAGTCAAATAATTATAATTAATCGACCGCCTTATAAGAATCAAATCAATAATAGAGCAACACTAGTACAATAACATAATAACACAAATGACATATCCAACCTAACATAATAAATAAATGAACATATCAATCAAAGATGCCCGAAAAGCACGTGTGTTAATAAAACCTAGGGTCTCACTAGTTAGCATCGCCATGTGATTAGTTTCTCACTTGTGTGTCAACTAATCGTAACCATTGTTAATGGTTGAACTCTCACTGGCTATGGTTGATTTGGTTGTCCGAGTGAACAGCACGTGCGGACTCACGTGCACAAGAGAGTAAAAAAAAAAAAAAAAAAACAAACAAACATTGCAAAGCGAAAAGGACGTCTGAACAATCAGATTTTAAAAAGGTACGTAGTGGGGCCCACGCACGATTAATAAGTATTGTGTCTTCGACTCGGAAACAGAGAAAGAGAGAGGCTGTCGCACACGCGTCAGGACCAGATCGCACCACGTAATCAATTACACGAGGCAACGCACGTGGACCCCACACACCCAAACCTCCCCATTTTTCCTCTCACATGGGACAACACGTTCCCTCATTTGTCGTCTTCCCCAAAAACTTTATACAATCACCGGCTCAACCGCGCCACCCCACCTCGGGATTCCCGCATTAAATCGAATAAAACAACGCAATCAAGTGATGTGACGCGACGTGACGTCACGCATACGGTTCGGTCATGGGGGCCTTTCCGAATTTGGACGTATTCTATTAAACTCCCTTAGTCCTTTCCCAATGTACTTCGCAACGTGTCAAAATAAAAGTGAAAAAGAAAATAGAGTAAAACAGTAACGAAGACGACGGAAAATATTTTCTGGAAATTTTTTTTTTTTTTTTTTGCCTGAATGTTTGTTTGGTTTGGTTTGTTTTGGTTGGGTCTCATCACTAATCACTCATCACTCATCACTCATGACATGTTGACATTCACGGTGCCGTTCTTATCAGATTTACAGATGGGGCATGTGTGGAGGGTGGGCCCACACACCCCGCAAAGGCACAGGTGCCTGCACGGCAGCAACAGCACGCACGATTCCTCCTTCCCACAATTCCTACACAACCTCTTGTCCGTCTGATTGCTTTTACTCTTCTTCTTGTTCTGATGATGATGATGATACTCCTCGTGATACTCTTCATTATCACAATCCTCATTTTGATTATCCCGATGCAGGACTTGACCGAAATCGCTGCTCCCGCAGCTAGACGCGGCGTCGTCAGCCTCAGCCGTCCGATCGTCGCGGACTTTAGATAAGACTTGCTCGAGATTCGCGCGGAGGGCGTTGGCCGTGGCCTCGTTCGTCTGTGCCAAGTCGCGCCATATCTGGTTCTCGAAACATAGCGTCTTTATTCGCTCTTCCAACACCCAGTTCAGCTTCCCCATTTTCTCGATCTCTTCCTCTTTCACTCTCAGTCTCTTCGCCATCCCTTCCTCGATCGCCGCCACCAGTCTCCTCGCCTGAGTTTTTCGCCTCTCTGCAATTCCCAACAACAGCTTCTCCGTCTGCACAATTACAAGAAGAATAAACATATTTTACAACATCCAACAATGTTATTGATAAATACGCTCTCAAAAACAGAGAACTACTTACATGGTGGGCGATCAAGCGGTCGATTTCGATCTGTTGTTGTTGGATCTGGAAGGAAATGTCCTCCCCCATGAAAGTGAACCCAAAACCAAGCCCATTATTGATGCTACTATTGTGAATGGTGGTTGTGATGTCTTTGAAATTGGGAGAGTTGGAGTAGGAGATGGTGTTGTTGTTGTTGGTGTTGGTGGTGGTGGTGGGGAATTGATGATGATCTCTTGAACGCTTTCTTGACAACATAGAGGAAGAGGGGTTGTAGGTGAGGCCGCTCTCGGCCTTCATGGCCGGAACAGAATCCACTACAACCGAATTGTAGAAAGGCAGAAGCGTGTCCACTGTCGTCCCTGACAAGGGAAGCCCCAAGTCCATCTGGGCATTCAAATTATGATGAATCTGATTATGATGATGATGATGATGGTGATGTTGGACGCTCTCCACTCCGTTCATAGCAATCTCTCTAGTATTTCATCATTTACATCAACCGATTATTAGAACGCCATGCAACAATTAGAACCACAAAATAAAGAAAATTAATCAATCCATAAAGATAATGCACGGGCCTCCTTAAATAAAGTACCTTGAATTGATGAGTTGTTGTGGAGAGAAGAAGTTGAGATGGCGAGCTTCAACAGCCATGCGAGGAGAATGAGAGATGGGGGCAGAGCGAACATGCAAGAGAGGAGGAGGGGGAGGGGGGGGTTTATTTGGGGTTTGGTTTAGAGAGAGAGAGTGAATGTAAATTAAATAAGGAGAGAGAGAGAGAGAGGATTTGGTGTTTGATTCTGATTTATTTCCAATTTGTTTTTATTTTTCAATCTTTGAAGAAATCTTCTTTTTCCAACTTCTATCTCCTAAAAAAGCCCCCCAATCTTTCCTTTTATCCCGGCCTTTTAATGGCCGGTCAATCTTCCTTACCTCATCAAAAACCAACTCTACAATCGGGGGTACTTTCGTAATTCACACTCAATTAATTAATTTTAATCTATTTTTTATAAAAAAATTGAAAAAACCAAAAAAAAAACAAGAGTAGCACCAATCAAAGATTAAGAAAGAGCTATTGAGGTGTTTAGACAATTTTAATTAAAGACAATATGTAAAGGAGGATAAAAATTTAAAAATTTGACAAAGTAAAAAGTAAAGTAACATTAAATTTATGGCAATCAAAGAGTTAGCGACTCAACTGATTTGAAATTAAGTTAAATTAATAAAATAATAAACATAGAAATTGAAATAAAAACAACACTAACATCAATATTCAAAGATTAAAAAATGTTGTTCGTTAAAAAAAATATTTTAATAAAAATTAAAAAATTTTAATAACGTAAGAATAGACTAACACTAAATCGAGAGTAATTAAAAAGTAAGCGGAGCCAACTGATTTGAAATTAAATTAAAGATTCGTTGTTATTATTTTTATTTATTTATTTTATTTTATTTGGTTTGTGTTGTTAACTGACAATAAGGGGGTTAGTGCCACGTCTCCACAGTTGTCCTCGTGTTGCCACGTAAGCACCTCTAAAGTCTAAGAGGACCTCATCTGTGTTCTCTCTCTCTCACACTCTCCCGTTAACAACGTGAACTCACATGGGGTCCACCTTCTCGCACGTGTGAACGAAAGTAATTTTATTTAGGACAAACTGGGACCCACATTCCTGTTGTCTAGCACGGTGGGGCCTACCTCAAATAGAAGAACCTCTATTTTTCCACCACGCCCTTTTTCGCTCTCTCTTTAACTCTTTTTTCAACTTTTCACCGCAGAGCATTTTTTACCGCCCGATCTTCCTCAAATATGGAGACTTATTTGGATGAGAATTCACTGACTTTGATGAGTATAAGACATTGTGTCGGTGTTACGTACTCTCCTTGTTTATTAGATTTTTCTCGAGATGCATTTCAACTCGTATTTCAAAACAAGGTTAAAACCATCACTAACTTATTACCCTAGTCCCTCGGTGCCTCTTTATATCTCACATTTTTACTTTTTTTTACAAGAATTAAGAAAATGACTGATTCATACATACTAGTTTGTGAATTATTTTGCAAAAAAGCAGCGTTAGCTAGTTTCTCTTGTTTCGAAAGAAACCCTAGTGTCGCCTCAGCTATTTTGAGAGTCTACATCACGATCCACTATTTTTTAAGGTTGTCCGGCATCGGCGAGACCTGTTTCAATGGATTTGAACGTCGCCGGTGAGCCCCTTTTCAAGCTAATGGAGTATCACATCCTTTTCATCAAAAAATTTATTAAAATTTCATAGCAAGACTAGATTATGTACCTCATTATAAGTAACTTCATTTACTATACATTTATTATACCTATAGTATAAATGATTAATCGTGACATTAACTAAATAATAAGGAGTTAGATTTGAAAATGAATCCTTTAATTCTTATTTGATTTTTTAATATGACACATTTATCAGAACAAAAAAATTCAAAAAAAAATTACAGATATTGTGGAACAAAGGGTCGGAGGCTGTATAAAATAGGAAAAATACCATTTATTGATGACTATGCTATGTATCTTGAAATGCGTAAATTTATACATAGCTTTAGACAAACACAAATTATATATATATATTTGGTTTATTTTATAAAGAATGACAAAAATCTTGTGTTGATTATCAATCTATATATCGCAAACTCTCCTTTATTTTTATGAATGAAAATTAATAGGCTTTGAACCTCCCTCCTTTATTTTTTTTAGATATGAAAAATAAGCTTGAGACTTCCCTCGTTTATTTTTGACAGAGACAAAAACATTACTTTGAAGGGTGAACTAACCTAGACATTTCTTATTGACTAACTACGTGTATATGAGGGGGTTCATATTCAAATTGATCTAAAGCTTAAAACAACTTTATATGTGGCTCTCTCCTTGTTTTAATTCCAACTTTATATGTGGCTCTCTCCTTGTTTTAATTCCATTATGAAAAATGAATTTGGGATCAAAGCCTCCTTTATACGAACTTGAGATAGGCTAATTACACATATAATGTTCTACATAGTATAGAGTTGAAAAATAAGCTAGCTAGTGCAATGTAGTTTCCCATGAAATAATGATCTTCTATACATTGATTATTATATATTGCATAAATCAATCACTTGTTTAACTTTAAATACTGGCCTTGGAAGAGACAAGATTCGTGCATCTAATCATAAAATAAATTAGAGTTAATCATATGGATTAGCGCGCAATAGTTAATGAATTGAACCGGGATTATTTTTTAGTCATGACTCATGTGTGTAAAGGTCATCGATTAATTAATTATTACTAAGCACAACCCTATGGTTTCAATAAAATAATTTATATATGTATATCATCATCAGGTCATGCTAATAATATAAAAGTTGAAACTAATTAAGGAGTAGTAAATTAACTATTATAGCAAATGTATTTTTAATATATTCTTGGATCAATGAGCAGTGTTTAAGGAGACAAAAGATAGATTTGAATACAATGCAACTAGACATGATTATACGATTTGAATAAATGTATTACACTACCAACTTGGTTTGTCACATTTCTATCCTACATTTTCCTCTATGCCAGGTGACTCGACCATCCACACAAAATATATAAACATTATTTATATTTCCTAAACAATGCAACGGTTGGCGTAGATTTTACCACTTTATTCTCCATCAGGTCACTTTTACATTTTTTTAAAAATTTTATCTCTTAATTAATGATGAAACAACCTTGTTTTTGGTTAAACTCCATGTATATGTGAAATTTTACTTAAGATAAAATGAAGAGTTAAACAAGCAAATACAACAACAACAACAAAAACAAAGCAAGCGCAATAAATTACTTAAGGTGGCGCGACTTTGTATATATAGATATTTGAGTCATTTATTAGATTCAATGCGTTGATGGTACCTTTTTTTTTTTTCGATTTAACAATTTGAATGCAAACTAAGCAAGATCATCATGGTACACATAATCTAAGTTGTTATATATGAAATGAAAATTTTAATTGATCCACATGGACATTAATTATTGTTTTCTTTTTTCATGAACATGGACATTATCATTAAATATGATGAAAGTAGTGCAGATATATATCAAATGCAGATATTTGGTTCTATATAGGTTGTACGATCAATGATGACAATAAATTGAAATAAAATGATGCCTCAGCTCCCACTTTAGCATCGAAATATATATATATATTAGCTACATATAATGTTGCTTTACAAAGCCTTGCAACACAAGTAGGAAAAAGAACTAATTAAAGAGAAGCAAAAGACATCAAATGGTTTTAATTAAAAGGTGAGTAGATAAATATATCTATCCATCTCCATTGATTTTTCAATGCTTTTCACTATCACTTTTTCACTTTCTGTTTCTTGCTCACTCTATTATTGCTCCCATCAGCCCAACCATCTCATTCAAACCCACCCAAATCAAAAGGAGAAAGATCACAAACTGAAAAGTAGAGAGAATTTTTTTCTTAAAAAAAAAAAAAAAATGAAATGAATCACAACCCACATCACATTTTTGATTATTTAATGTGAAAGGAAGAGTGATTTGGACAGCAAAGATGATTTTGGAGGCACCCTAGCTACTTCAAGAAACACTGTTTTGTGATCAAAAAGTATGTGAGAGATGGAGAGAATCATGTGTGTTTGTGCTTCCCCCTTTTTAGGGCAATTGAAGCACCTTGACTTGTGGGGCTTCTTTATCTTTTACTCCATTTAAACCTAAAGGTGGCCTACACATACAAACATGTACACTTTCTGACTCTTAATGGGATAGAATCTCAATAACCACCCATGCTTCCTCCTTCACTTCTTTATTAGAATCCCTTCTTTTCTTTCTTTCTTTTCTTTTACATGTCCAAAGATAATATTCAAAGTTTGGTTTTCTATGACTATGGCCATTGACAAGTTGAGTAGGAGGTGTGGTGACATGATAGTGATTCCCACAAAGCAAAGCTGTAGCAAAAGAGAAGCAAAAAATAAAAAAAAAATATATGTATGCACCTAAGCATCTCTACTTATATATTTAGTTGTTGTGACAACTTCCTGCCATGGTTCTTAGTCTCCAAGACTATCATTATTTCTTGTATTGGAAACATACCTTCCTTGTCGCGAGGTCCCTTAATTATAAGCTTTTTATTAACTTTGAATCGTCCCTTTTTTATTTTAACATCTCTGGCCCCCAAATATTGTTTTTGACAACTAGATGGTGTTTAATTGTGGAGGAATATATATATAAAATAATTGCTAGCTAATAGGGACTGGACTACTAGTGATTGGTGACAAAGGAAATTGAAGTGATGCTGTTGTTGGTACCATCTTGTATGCTTTATATACAGTTATCAAATGCATCAATCTCTCTTCACACCTTGGCTTGCACTCTTTAAATTTTAGAGCACCAACAACCATGAACCACTCAATTGTGGTGAGTGGCCCATGCCTAGCAATGTGATCAAACAAGCTAACTATATATGAATTTAGGGAGAACACTGACACCTCCTCTGCACCATCTGCTAGCTTTTATTATGTCTTGTAACTTTACCTATATAATTTTTTTCAACCCTTGATCTATTATTCAATAAATTATATATATATTTTCTTGATAAGAATATAAATAATAAATTATATATTGATGTATAGTTAATTGATTGAATATGCATGGCTATCAAAAATTGATTGATCAAATATGCTATATGTACATAATTTTTTCTTAGCTAGGTGTCTTTTGGCCGGCTTTTGCGCGCTTCAAGACTAATATTGATCTAATTTACTCTAGATTCATTTTTATAGCTATCTTTTGATGCTGAGTAGTGCTCAAGTTTATTTATCACCATGTGACTGTACTATTCACCGAGCATCAATTGGTCTAGGATTTGCTTTGCCAATAAAATTAGGGATTGATACATCTTCATTTTTTATTTTTTATTTTTTTTGTCAAAGATACATTGTCAATTTATGTCTCGCGTGACACATTTTTTTGGTTGTTGGAATAAGAATAGTAATTCTCTTTGAAGGAACTATGAGATATTTGAGTAGCATGTATGAAAGATTTGATGATGTAACGAAAAAAAAAAAATAGAAGAAAAGATTGATGATGATCATCATTAAATCCATTGTTGAGGGGGCCAATGTTGACCTTATAATGAATGCATGAACCACTATATTATTTTGAGATTTTGGACCTAGCGAGCCATTAGATCAACATGTGTCATGGGGCATGCTTCAACATTGATGATCCGTGTATCACGAAAAGGGGAAAAAATAAAGGTGGCAGTTAGGAAAGAGTCCTTTTCTTTTGCGCTTAATTGATTAATTTAGAGATGTATGTTTTGGCATGTTCTTGGAAAATATAGATCATATGTATGTGGTACATAATAGAGAAGAATTTTTGAAAAGATTAATAATTCAAGGAGATTAATCTTCATCCAATTAAGAGTTTCAAATATATTGCAACAAATATATAAGGTGTCAAACATACATGTATAACAACACAATTGTTGAAATTTCAACAAAAAAAAATCAACATATCATGCAATAAAAATTGTAACTACTAAGTGTTAACACTTATAATCAAGTTTCTGCAAAATCATTGGCAAATGTAGAACGAAAAATTCAAATTCAAATATTCATTAAAGACACTATTTCTTTAACCATCGAGTCATCAATTTTTTTTCGGTATTTTTTATCATAAAATTCTAAAATATAAATATAGTTGTAAACAATTCAAAACAAAACATATAGTTATTACTGAACCAAATAAATTAAAATTATAAATCTTATTTTTTGTTATATTTATGAGTGTTTCGGAGTGAAAATTATGTAATATTTATATATAAATACCAAATAAATATCATATGGTGTGTAAATTAATATATGAGGATCCACTTGGGTAAATGGGTATCCCCATAGAGATTATTCGTGGGGATCTCCATGGGTATAATTTATTACTCATACTCGTGTGGCCGTGTGGGTATGAGATTTTATACACATTTCCAACTCCATCCCCATTTAAAACCCTCTACTCATACCCGTTATGGTAAATCCTCATCATCCGTGGGTATTCTCCTACCCATTTGCATCCTTAGCAAGGATCCTCGTGTCATTTGAATTAATGAAATAATATATGAATTTTGTTTGAAAAACCCTTTCATTTTAAGGAATATTTTCCTAACCTTTCCCTTTGTTAACTGTATAGATATATAAACATAATTATTCTTAAAATGTATGTAAAATATTTACCAAAAAAATGTATGTAAAATACATATGTTTTTTTTTTTTTGTCAAAGGTAAAATACATATGTTTATTTAGTCTAATTATAGCTCCTATAATGCAATATATACTTTATTTATTTACTTATCCTTACCTATCTCCGTCCACATATATATTATAAAGTTTGTAACATCACTTCTAGAGATCATTTTCATTACATATGATGCTTCTTTGTCACATCTCCTCTATATATATTGGTTGACTTGGATGTTTTGTATTCTCGTGATGTTACATTTTTATAATATGTTATCCTCATTATCTACTTCTAGTACCTCCTAACACATGGCATGTCAAAATTATGTGATCGATCGTTCCCACCTTAATGAGAGTAACAAAGATGTGCCCCATTGAAGTTGACATGTTAATATGTTACTGCTCTCTCTATATATAGTATATATTACTTATCACATCATGCATTGCGTGTTCTCTACATTAAACCTTGATTGGTTGGTTTGCCAATTATATTTGATCAGTACTAATTATATAAATAAAAACCCCACTCGATTTTATAAGTCATTTGAAAAAAAAAAAAATTGAATTTAGCAGTTAAAAGTAGTTGTCTTCAGAAAAATTAATTGATTTGTTTTGCACCTAAACAGTGCCCCATATTATATACATATATATCTGTTTTAATAGAAATTGACACATTGATATTGATATGTCCCAGACCATACACCATTCTAGGCAGGTTTAATTGCTTTCAGTGAAAGGCCAAGTTCAGCTACAAAGACCCTTCAAAGCACGATTTTAGTTTGATCTGAATTAAGTATGGTGTTGGGCCTATTGGCCATATTCATTTATTCCTTTTCAATGATTTGTATATAGTACTACATATGACTACTAATTTAATTTAATTTGAATGGACATAAACCAAACAAAGGAGCACAAAACACATTTGCACGATTTATTTTAAACAATATATTTATATTAAACTTTTATATTCATTAAAACTAGTGAAATTGTACTTTGTTTAATTAAAATAGTGCCTTTTATTTGAAAAACTAAACTTTCAAATTTAATGTGCGACATGGGGGTTGAGACAATTATTAGAGATAGGTGCCCCAACAAAACAGACCGTCAACGGAAACCAATATTGACCGATCATCCCAAAGTCCTAACGTTCATTTCTATTTCTAAACATTGAAAGTTGTGATAGCCACGAAAAAAAAAAAAAAAAAGAGTTGTGAGAGAACTAACTACCTTTCACTCGTGATAGATGTTTTCAAGTTTCTTTCCTTGAAAGTCCCATTGTCCCTTTAATATGATGCTGACTGATGATCATAGCTAGTGAACAGATATATCAGTTTTTTTTAGGTGAGCTTGAACAATTCTGTAGTTCCTAACCATTATTTAAAAAAAAATAAAAAATAAAAAATTCACATGCCCATGTCCTGCCCTTAAATATATCCAAACTTTTCCCCTGGGTTTCTTTGAAATAATAAAGGTAGGTAGATCACGTTATACGCACTCTAGCTTTTGTAAGGGCAAACTAATATTACGTATATTTTTTTTTTGTGAGGCACTCTAGCATTTAGGGTGTCTTTAGCAGTGCCCTAAATGCAATTATATATGAAATTGTGTGAGTGCATTGGCGATAATTGGAAAGCTAATATTAATTGATTTTTTTTTTTTTTTTATTAAAGCTCCCCGCCCTTCTACGAGGTAATTTTGTCCTAAATAAAAGTTCATAGGGAGCAATTTTAAACATACTGATTTTTAGTGGACAGATCCAATCGGTCAAAGTAACTAGAGTCTATACTCATATAATATGGGCAGTTCATAATGAACCCATAAAGCTTGCGATCGACGGTCCCACATAATTACCAGGATCCATAATGGACTTAAAATAATGCGCAATAATGTCAGACAAAATAAGAAATTTGGAGAAAGTTGAATAAAACCAAAGCAAGAGTTAATATCTTTCTTAATAATTTAGCAATTTCACAAAATAAAGCGAAAAGTTAAAATAAAGCGAAAAGTTATTGTGGCCATTGATGGAAGGTTTTTAGAATTTGAGGAACATAGATTTTTTCTTGTTACGGATAAAGCATTCAAATTAGTCCAACTGAAATTTTGACATTTATCACCAAGTGACAAGCTTAATTGGAGCCTTGGAAGGTAATCAACTAGTAATGGTTGTAAATTCAGCCTCTACCAACAATTTTAATATGGGTAATGCTAGATGGACTCAAAAAGTTGACTCAAACAACCAAAAAGACATGAAGACCCTTAATTAAAATTCATTATTAGTGTTTGGGGTAGAGGGTAATTAAGTCTTTTACTTAGGTAGATATCTTAAATTGTTAACAAAAAAATCTTTGAGTCCGGACTCAAAGAGTCCAAACAGATTTTTTGTTTTAATATTGTCGAGAGGAATAGTCTCGTGTTATGAACTTGAGTTTTCAAGTGTCATAATTTTCAAGAATAACCTCGCGTTGCGGACTTGAGTTCCAAAGTACGTTATACCGTTCAATGAATGTGAGGTAACCAAAAGGTCTCCTCAAGTTCATAAACACACACATGCACAAACTCATACTGTCTTCAAAGTTGGGACCCAACAATAGTACAACTACAGTGTGCAGTGATTCAAGATTGAACTATGCGCAAGTCTATGATGATACACTTTCTTCAAGATTGACAATGGCAGTGCCAGTTATGGTGGTATTGTATTCAGACATCAAGTCAATAAAGGGGACAAATTGATCAAGTAAATGACTTGCTTTTCTAGAACCACCGAGTGGTCAACAAATTTAATGTCACTGTTTCATCAACTTCATCTACAGAGACTGGTGTGAATGTAAAGAAGGTACAGTTTTGAAGAAATCAAGGGAGGACATGAAGAGATTTTGCTTTGGCAAAACTTGCAATTCAAAGTATGTCACCAAATCCCATCATTGTAAATCTAAGTGACTCAACTAATTCAAACTGACCTCCCCGCAATTTCCTCGTTACTTAGAGCATGTAACCATATGATTAAAAGAAATTTAATTTCAACCACTTGGTCCAATGCTGTCATTAAAAATCAAAGATGGTATATTATTTCAAATTTGATCATATACTAACAACAGTTGAAATGAATAAACCAATTCACTATTGAGTTTGTTTTAAACATGGTATTAGCGTTAAGTCAGATACAAACTATTAAATATGATTGTTTGTAGTTCAGCATATCAAGAGAATATACAACAAGGGTCTCTCGTGTTATAGTTGGAAAGATGATCAAAAGCCAAATTGAATAGGAGATGACATGGTGTCAGTTGGCACAACTATATATGTTTGCAAAGACAGGACTTAATATAATGACATATTATACATTCATAGCATGGCCTTGCAGCAACTCAAAAAAAAAGCCAATGTTTTTTCCTAGGTGGCCGGGTGGGAAGGTCTGAAAAGATAATGACAATATTAACATTAGTTCATAGAAAGCATTAGATGCCATATAAATCAGATTTATTAGGAAAAAGAAGCATCACCTTCACTTGCATACAGTGAATTATAATGCACTTCGCTCCAAAAGCTCAGCCAAAGTTCTGAAATGAGTACATAATTGACCATATCAAAAGCTATGGATGCCACATGAAACTCAAGAAAGGACCAACAAGTATGTATTGCCTACGCGTAATCGTATAGTGAAAAAAATGTGCAGCAATGGTGATTTCTGCAGCATTTCTCAATGGCAGCATAACTAAGAAGCGCAAGCTTCAAGACAAGTTCCATTGTTTTTCCAAATACTTCACATTTCTAAGCAAAAATTTGGATATAAAATGATTTCTTTGAAGGCCCAAGACCAAATGTGGCCTAAAAGGAGTCGGAACAGACAACTCCAAAATAGATGTCATTATTCCACACCACATGGTATGAAATAAAGAAAATTTATGCCACTCAATCAAAAATTTCCATTTCAAGACATGTTGCCTAATGAAGGTAGGTTAATGAACTACTTTCGGGTAGCGTCTTTTTCTATAGTTCAAAAATTTCATATGTTGTCAACATATGCTTCATAAGAAACATGTAATGATGACTAAGCGATGCAGAAAACCCACAAATTATACGAAGACATTAACAGTGGTTAGATGAAGTACCAAAGTTACCTCTGGAAGGATTTTGATCCTTGGGAAATATTTCGATTAAGCATGAATCTCTAAATGACGTTAGCAGACATATCTTTACTCCAAACTGCAGACAATTATATGACAAGTTAAGAGAGTAATGGCAATACATAATGAAAGAATGATGCTAACAGCAACATATGCCCTAAAGTTGATGATAAACCAATCGTTAATCAAATATGTCCTCACTAGAAGTTCAACTTTTAATTAGGATTGCATGTAATCCCTGTTTAACTATTTCCCATATGAAAAATGCATCAGGTTTTCCTTCTAAGTCTTCAATTGATGTCCTTATCAGTCCATCCATTGTTGATAAACACCAATATAGGCCATCCCTCTTGTACACTCTAGGAGCAAATTGACGATAATGCACACATTGGCGATGAACATTTCATCCGGAAAGCCCAGAAAACATAGCATTTCAGTGTCCTTTTCCCTACTTTTTCCACTCGTTTGTAACTATTTTTTCAACTCGTCTCCACTTTACCACCTAGTTTTTCTTTTAATTATCATGATGCCATTTTATGGGCAAAAGAGTTCAGATATGTAGTAGTACCATTGACAGATGATAATCATTTAAGTTCTTCATAATTAAGCATCCCAAGTAATCTAAGGTCTACTCTAGACCCGTCGAAATCCTTCAATTTCTATTGTGCTGAATTTTCTAATAGGGGCATTTGCAGGTCAACTTAGGACGTGTCCCACCCACCACAACCGCTATTCTCTAATTTTTGCCTCTATTGGTGGTGTTGCGCCTACTTTTCTTTTTTCGTTTCTTTTATTCCCTCTACATATATTTCCAAAAAAATGCGTGGTTAAAACACCAAGAAAGTTTCCCATAGAAATAGCATTAATCTGGATATTGAAGCACAACTTACCTGGTCTGCAGCTGCTTGTAGGGTCACGTGATCTCCCCATTCCCCTGATCTAATTAATACCATATCATAGAACATCATAAGTATGCTGCTTTGAGTAAATTTGTGGAAAATATCCATATTGACTGAATCTTAAATTTTTTTTTTCTATACTTGTTTTGTAGTGAGAAGAAACATCAAAACATGCCAAACCTCTTCATCTTCTTCAAGTAAGTTTTGTACTTCATTGGAACATACCCTTCATACAATTTACGATGCTGTTTCAGCTGAAAAGGAAGAAAGATAAGTCAAATCTTGGAACTCATAAAACCAAAATATAAGTTCTTTTCCAAAAAATAATTGGCATGAAGTATTACTTTCAAACAACAAGATAAAAGAAGATAGTTATCTAGCTACCAACCAAGGACTAACAATTTGATTTCACCCAAGACTTCATACACTTCAAATTCAAAATTACTTTTGAAAAATCTGATTTGACAAAAAGAATTTTTCATAAAATAACGGCAATGTAGAAAAATATAAACAATTTCATCCAAGTGTAAGGGGATCTATGAGCATACTGAAGAAGCTTGTTCATGCACTTTAAATATATATATAAAAAATTTATAATATGATAGGAAAATTTTCAATAGTTTTTTTTTTTTTTTTATCAACTTTTTCTTGCAGTGATTCTTTGGAATTCATTCCTTGTACATAAGATAGATTTCTTGACTTGCATTATTGCATATCACACATACTTGTGTTCTTTAGGAACATCTACTAACATATGGTGAAGCAAGCAAAAGACCTTTCTCATTACTTGGCATTTAAAAAAAAAATCAAATTACGTCGTTTTTGTGTAACTTCAATGGATACAACAATAACAGCGACAACAACAAAGCCTCAATCCCAAATTAGTTTGGGCCGGCTACATAGATCTATCTCTTCCATTGGGCTCAACTTAGCACAATTGATGTTAAAAAACTCTAATTGATTTGAGATGTTTAAAGAAATTCAAACTTTTTATTCCACTCTTCAAACATGGAAACACCTTATGAAAAGAAAAGTGAAGTTTAAATGTTGGAAGTTAAGAACATGAAGTACCAACTACTTCATGTGAGCGAATTAGGCTGACGATTACTATGCCAATATCAAAATTCCTAAATCAGAAACACCAAAAATCCCAACCCAAAGGTCTCATGTCACACAAAACAGATATTCAACGATGATGGCATGATGCACTCCCCCGACTCCCACATGTCCAACTAACTCCAACATAATTATAACAAATTAACAAAAGTACTAATATTGACGATGATGTCTAGAACATTAACTGATTTCCATTAGTTGAGAAGACTGAAGAAAAGAATTCTGCCAACAATACCTGCTTAACAACCTGCTTTCTCACATGCTTGTGATGTTCAGGATTCCGAAACAACTGATCAGCTAAAGCACGGAACTGTTAAATATGACATTATGGAAATTGAATATATTAAAAACGTAAGAAAAACAAGCAAAAGGCTAACTGCAAGGACAAACTAATTTCAGATTAAACAAAAATATTACCAAAATCAGATCGGGAAACTAGTTAAATGGCAAAACAAACCTGGCAATTTCCATCTCCTTCAATTTGCAGTTCAGCCAAATCATATGTAGCCAACCTAATGGAAAAAAGAGAGAGAAAAATCTCCAAATAAACAAAAAAAATCGAATGACTAAATGTGAAAGCTTTTCTTTTTGCTTGCCGAAAAGTGAGATTCAACAGGAAAATATTTCCTTTTTCTTGTTAAGTCTCTCAATTTTGCTAGGTGAACAAGAGAGAGAATGTCACAGGAGAATGTCTGAAGCAACAAACTAAGGTGGAATTTGTCTTTCATGCAAACTCTGGACATAGTGATGAGGGTCCATTTAGCATTTTTAAGCAATACCCTTAACTGCTGATGCAACCGATCAAATTCACCATTAAGCTTCACAAATGCAGGGCATAAAGAAGATGTCGATAGACATAACTTCTATTTTGAAGCGTGTGCACTATGTCGCTGCCATTAAGCTCTAAGCCTTATTCACAATAGTCAACCAAGACTTTCCCCATTGCAACAGCAATGCAGGACACATTGACAATTACTCGAGCGTTAATAAAAAGGTTCCCATGCATCAACAAACTGCTTTTGAGATCAATAAAAGGGTCCCATATGTGCTTCCAAATATTATTAAGAGAAATAATTTTTAAACTTTCAAAGCCCAAAGCAGACAGATAAAATTCACCACCGTGTTAAACAAAACTAACAGCTAACTGATAATGATTAATTGAAAATAGAAAGATAACCAACTTAGGATTGGTGTAATATTGTGGAAAGCCAGCCTCAAGAGTTCACTCATCCAAGCAAACCACAATTCACCAAGTTTCCAAGTCAGCAAGGATTGGGAAACATCAAAAAGAACACAAAGGCTTATAGGCAAGCAAAGAGATGGAATATGACACCTTCGAATAAAAAAATAATAAGTGAAAGTAAGAAATAAATAATATTGCTAAAAGATAATAATATATACTTTAAAACGCACTGTTGTGCAATGCAGTTAAGAGTAAAGCAAGTACTTAATAAATAAAGCGGGTAAGTTCTTCACGAAGAATAACTCCAGATAAAGTCAGGCTCATTATTCTAATATACAAGAGCAAAACCTTTCAGACAGTCGTTCATGGTCTAAGGTTGCGTCAGTCACATCAGGAATTGATCCATTTACTCGAGGAGTATGCTGCCAATGCAACGAAGCAATTAGTATTGAATGTCTATAGCAGGAAAGAGAACATGTACAGAAGAACCCAGATTAAACTCACAAAGTTTCCCTTTTTTTATAGGAACGAGTCTCAAAAATTTCCTTCGATGCACATTGGTCTCCCAAAGTATAATTTATGAGGAAAAAATGCAACTCCCGGGAACCAAAATAAGCATACATAAACGGAACGAAAAGTAGATTATGGACACAAGTCTCACTTACTTTGAATGCAGTATGTTTTGCTATTAACTTCCACTTTTAAGAGCATTTTTTACTTATTACAACTAGGAAAATAACAAATAGGAGTAACACTTGTGACTGAGCAATAACGTGCCTAGTAGCAGACAACATCCATTCCTACAAGGTGATCAAATTAAAGTGATTATGCTCTCGAGTCTTTCCAGTTTCTACTTCGTACTAATTCCACCAAGAGACTATTGTTCAGCTGTTTCTTCCACATGTTATTTCCTCCAACTACTTCACAATTTATCATCCTACGAATATTTATATAATTCTTCCCCAATTTATGATCAATTCAAATTCAGTGACCATTTGTGATCATCATTGATGAAGTTATCAAACAGTAATGAAAAACCCACTTGATAAAACCTTATCTGAATGTCTGAATATATATAAGAGAATACAAACGTGTCTTATGAAACAGAGAAACTTGAATGAAGCACGAATCAGAAAATGCACAACATAATTCATTCAAGACAAACGAGACTCTTAAAACACCCTAATAGATTTAAAGGATTCCTATGGAGAGAAACAACTAAAACACGCCAGCAGTTAACTCCCTAAAAACTCTAGTAATCATATTTCCGAACACCCACTTGTGTTATAGCTTCCTAAATATTCAAGTAATCCGTAAGAAGGTGGTGTTCGTTTCTATTATTCCGATGAAGGTCTAATGCCAAACTAATTTTGATGGAGAAATTTATATGGGAATGGAAGTAACTTCTACAGTTGTAAACAAATGCACATCATAGCTGTACCGATATTGTTCCTTGGAAAATATCATCGGATCTTATCATTCAAAGAACAGCCAAAAAAGGCCAAGTAAATTGAAATTGGAATGCAAATAAAAAAAAAAATCCCTCAATGCAAAACACCCTTAGGAGGCAAAACAAAACTACGGAATCAATAAAATGAGGAAAACAAACTGCATTACTTGATGCCACGTTTTTTATAAGGTATAAGAGCATAAGAAGAATTACAATATAAGCATGATGACACCAAGATGAAATCAAGTTCCCCAAGCAAGGAACTTACAGGGATGGAATTCAAATGGGACAGCCTCTTCCCAAGCCTCCCATCCTCTTTGTGCCTTTCTTCCAACAGAAAACCAGCAATGGTTCTTTCTTCCTCGGCGTCATGTAAACTACTATTCAAACTTGAGCTAGAACTCTCCAAATCATTGTCATGATTATGGGTCATAGTATCTTAGAACAACCACCAATCTAGAATCACCAAACAAAGATGACAACAACAACAACAACAACAACAAGCTAGTGAATAAAAATCTGGAATCAACCAACTATGAAGAAAACAAATTTCACAAGCAAAGTATTTGATTGCATAGATCACAAAAAACACATGAACCCCCCCAAAACAAACTAAGTAAAGAAAACAATCAATCAAACAAGACAAGACCCATTTCTAGATTGCCATCAAAATTCAAACTTTGCACAGATTATCAAACTAGCAGAGCAAAATCAGCATACCCAATTGAAAAACCAGCAAGATTTACCCAATAAATCAAAGAATTCAAGTCAGAGATTCATATAAAAATTGCCCAAAAAGGGAATTTCAATAATAAGCATGAAGACGAGTCAAAAAAGGAAACTTTTGAGATGAATTGGTCACAGGAGAAGATTGAATGTTCAACAAAACCTTGTAAAGTCATAATCTCTCAACGTTGAGACAGCAAATCAAATGTTTGAAGAGGATTCAACGCCCTAGTATCTGATGAGATTTGCAATTGCAAGACAAGAGAGAGATCTTTCGAAGGTTCGATTAGTCGGTCCTCGTGCCGCCACGTACTTCAGGCCTGTCTCTGAAAATTGTAAAAACAAGAGGGGAGCTATCTTGAAAATATACAACAATATAGCCTCAGTCCCAAATTAATCGGGTCAACTAAAATTAATTGGTGTCGACTTCTCTGAAAATATAAGAAAAAAAAAAAAAATATCCCTCTTTTGTATGTGTGTATATATTATCTTAAGTGCTAAGCATCAACGAACTCACTCACTACGCTCGCGAGAATATAATAATATTTTATTATATAATTATATATATTATACACTAACACAAACTTCAATCGATTGGTCCAATGAGCTTATGGTATTTTTTGTTGATCAATCATACTCATTTTTGGGAAGAGAGAGAGAAGGGACTCATTTTCGGAAAGAGAGAGGAGTTGTAGTAAGTGTTTTGGTTTTAAAAGCTCGTTAAAGAAGGGCAAAAAAAGGTCTAAAAGAAATCGAATATAGGTTATTTAATAGAAAGAAATAGAATATGGGGAAATCATCTATTTTAATAGGTAATTGATTAAGTAATTAAAGGGTAATTAAAAGGTAAAAGAGATAATTCAAGTAACGAAAAAATCTTTTGCTATTCGTGCTTTTAATATATATATCTATATATACTTAGTTTCAAGACGTGATACGCACGATTAACCCGCAAGCGAAGAGAGCGGGAATTAATTTCTAATAATTTATTAACAAAATTTAAAATTGTAATTAAAATTTAAAAATTAAAAATACGAGTACATTTTTTAGCTTATCAATATTATTTAATGTGATTGAGATAAGTTGTGAATGAAAAAACAAGCTAGTCATGCTAGGACATTACTTCCTCAAAAAAAAAAAAAACAAGGAAAAAAAACATACTTTAAAGACTGATCATCCACTTTGATCGATTGAAGACTGAGAGAAAGAGAAAACCGTGTATTGGATTGATGAGAATGAGTTCGAGATTGATTTGGAGATAAAGAAAAAAAAACGCGTGGTAGATTGATAAAGAGTTAGAGTTTGATTTAGAGATAAAAGAAAAGGTTGATTTGGAGATAAAAAAAAAAGTATGGGCAAATAGGTAAATTTCATTACCACTCAAAAATTTGTGATTCGTGATTTTATATATACTAGTTTCAAGACGTGCTACGCATGATTGACCCGCTCGCTTCGCTCGCGGGAATTAATTTCTAAGAATTTATTAACAAAATTTAAATTTATAATTAAAATTTAAAAAATAGAAATGCATGTACATTTTTTATCTTATCAATATTTTCTAATGTGATTGAGATAAGATGTGAATGAAAAAACAAGCTGTCATGCTAGGACGTTACTTCCTCAAAAAAAAGGAAAGAAGGAAAAAAAAAATACTTTGAAGACTGATCATCCACTTTGATAGATTGATCGATTGAAGACTGAGAGAAAGAGAAAACCATGTATTTGATTGATGAGAAGGAGTTCGGGATTGATTTGGAGATAAAAAAAGAAACGCTTGGTGAATTGATAAGGAGTTAGAGTTTGATTTGGATAAAAAAAAATTGATTTGGAGATGAAAAAAAAAGTATGAGCAAATAGGTAAATTTAATTACCACTCAAAAATCTATGATTCGTGCTTTTATACATATGATAGATATATATATGATTCTATAATGGAACTCAATTGCATAACATTTATTTCGCATATAATGTGTTTTGCATTAAATGCACTACATCAATCACCATTAGATTAAAATTTCATAATAATTCAATAGTGAGATATGTAGTCTTCATGACATGATGTATATTTGAACTCGATTACGGAAGCACTAATATATATACACTTTCTTGTATATTACGACTTAGTTAAGCTTATACTCCGCCCTCCTTTCGATCGAAAATATAAGTGTTTATAGCAAAAACTTATTGGCCAAAATTATAAGTTGTTTTTAGAATTCGAAAGTGTATTTATTGTTTTCTACTACATTCTTATACGATTTAAATATTTATGATTCTTCAATTTTTCAATTCATTTAATGTAAAATGGTATATACGTAAATTACACTTGTAATAAATAAGGTTGTCTTAATTATTGTGACCTTACCTTAAACGACTTATATTTGTAATTGGAAATAAATATTATATATTTAGGTAGATTAATTGCCAACCACGCTTGTAGCGTGACTTGTGAGGTTTGAATTTTGAACCTAAAACTTGTTACTAAATAGTTGGTGTGGTTGGAGAGAGACACCACTATGTTGAAAATAAATACTAAAATAACGGGTGTGTTTGATAGCAAAAAAAAAAGAAAAAAATCATGGAAATTTGTTTTGTTTTTTAGTATAACCGTTTTTTTGGGTGTTTGATACGCTTGTAACCGCATAGAGAAAAAAAATCCACCCTCCTAATTTTCCTCATTTATTTTCTCTTATTTTGAGATGGAAATTCGAGATTTTTGGGGTCGAATCTATTTTTGATCGAAACTTGGACTCCTTCTTCTACAAGAACTCTTCCACCAACATACTCCTCTTCAATTCATTAGTTCCGCAGCAATCTCTGGTTGTTCTCTGGTTCTTCTCTCCGCTGCTTCTCTCCGGTTCTTCTCTCCGGTTCTTCTCTCCGCTCGCAGCAATCTCTGGTTCTTCTCTCCGCAAAGAATCGGTTCTTCTCTCCGCAAGAATCGTTTCTCCTCTCCGCAAAGAATCGGTTGGTTCTTCTCTCCGCAAAGAATCGGTTCTTCTCTCCGCAGCAATATTTGGTTATTCTCTCCGCAGCAATCTCTGGAAGGTGAGTGTTTCCAATTTGATTTTCAATTTAGGGACTGTTGGGGTGTGTATATGTGACTCGAATATGAGGTTCTTGTTGTTGTTTGTTGTTGATTGTGTGACAAAGGATACATTTACATTCCTTTAAATCCTTATTAGCTGGTACATTTCAAATCGGTTTAGGTCCGACTCCGCGACAAGAAAGCAAGTACCGTAAATACAGTGGTGTCCATTAATGGGCATTGTCTCAATGGACAATGAGATTAACACGTCACATACTCAGAAGCATAGCAACATATATAATAACAAACTCCAAAGCTTAATTAATAAAAATAGTTGAACAATGGTTATGCCGAAAAATGGATTGGTGTAGACGGTGATGTCAAATTGGATTGGTGTAGACGGTGATGTCAAATTGGGGCTAATGTTCTCTTTTTCGGATTGTGGGTCTATGGTGGACGTAGATGAACCGAGCTTATGAGGAGCATTTTTCTTTCTTTTCCCAAACTTCTTTAGTGGTGTCTAGCTCACTACCATTGGTTAATTAAGTTTAATTTATTGTCGGTTTTGGATTGAGTGTTGGTAGCTGATACTTAGTAGTAGAAATGTAGTCAAAATTTTGTTATTTTCCTTGATCAATAATGGTTATGCTTGAAAAAATTTGGATTTTTTTATAACAACTATCTTCTATGAATATATTGTTTGTCGTCTTTGCATTTACATTGTTACCTAACTTGATGATCTTGTAGTTTATATGCAATTTAGTTAACTTTCATTCGGACTTTCTTTATATGGACTTTCTTTATATACTTTCTTGTCGTTTCAGTTTTACAGTTTCTATCAACTTTTAAGTATGTATTTGTTTTATAAAAATTGATTTACTATCATTCACTCATTCATTACGTTTACATGCATTTACTTAGATGCCTACTGAAGAAGATAGAAAAAAAACAGCAGCTATAATGATGATGATGTTATTGCTCGATTACGTACAACGTCTTAACTCGTTTAACATACAACCTCGAGTTAATAGAAATGAAGAAAGGAAACTAATATTAAAGCGTTTTACAAAGAATCTGACAAAAACTGTAAGGAACAATTACGATTGAAACGAGGTCCATTCAAAGAGCTTTGCAGAATTCTTCGTACGCATGGGCTAGTTGACGGGCGCGGTGTCAAAGTAAAAGAACAAGTAGCTATGTTTTTGCTGATAGTTGGACAAGATAATCGAAATAGACGAACAAATTTTGAATTTATTCGTTCCGGTGAGACAGTTAGCCGCTACTTCCACATTGTTATAAGAGCTCTAATCAGTATGTACAAAGGCGTAGTCAAGCCTGCAAATATAAATAATTCTCCACAAGACAAAGAATCAAACCCAAGTGTTTGGTATCACTATTTTGAGGTAATGGATTTATTTAAGATATTTTTAAAGTTTGTCCTGTAAATAGCATAATAATATATTATAAAAATTTGTGGATATAAACTAAATAAATATTAAAATATTAGGATGCGGTCGGAGCATTAGATGGAACTCATTTCTCATGCACGGTACCGATTGAAGAAGCAAATAAAATACCGCAATAGAAAAGGTTTTACTTCCCAAAATGTCTTAGTGGCATGTACATTCGATATGAGATTTACATACGTACTTGCTTTGGTTGGGAGGGCTCACTCACGATGGTCGTATATTAAGAGATGTTGTTAGGCCAAATCGAGTGGATAGACTAACTATACCACCAGGTTAGAAACATTTTGTGTAACATTTGTATAAGTACTATTGTTATTTTTTGTGATTATTTTAACTAATTACAACTACTATGATATCATTTTAATGTAGGAAAGTATTATTTGGTTGATCTTGGGTTCCCTAATGTTCCTGGATTTTTAGCACCTTATCGCGGTACAAAGTATCACTTAAAAGATCAAGTTGGTAGTACACCAAGAAATGGAAGAGAGTTGTTCAACTTTCGACATTCGTCCTAAATAACGTAGTAGAAAGAACAATAGGGCTTCTAAAGAAACGATTTGCATTTTTGCGGCACGAACCATTTTATGACGTTAAAACTCAATCAAATGTCATTTTAGCATGTTGTGCGATACACAATTTTTTGAGAGAAGAAGATCCCGACGATCTATGTGAAGATGATGAAGATATTTATGAAGATGAAGAAGATGATGATAGGCTACATGAAGATAATATTTCCATACATCAATCTCCAATTTGGATAGCTAAACGAGATGCATTGGCCGAGTTAATGTGGAATGAGTACAACTAGCTTAGACAAGGTTACTGACTAGTTTTAGATGAAATGTTCCATAATGTTGAGCATATGAATTGGTACCTAGTTTGTATGAATTTTTTATCACTTTAAATTTGATTTCTTTGAAATTTTCCTTAATTAATGCATTGTTATATCAAGTCTTATGTTAAATATATAGTTTTTCATTTTTTCGTAAAAAATATATACAACTTTAGTATCATGTAAAACAGAGATGGAAGAATCAATTGGGAGCATGAAAGTAGTATCAAAGGGGCAAGTGAGATGGAATGACCGCATGGATAAGATCATGATTGAAATTATTTTGGAAGAGTACGGATTTGTCAATGCT
The DNA here is from genome assembly GCA_039657365.1 of Stephania yunnanensis. Lineage (NCBI taxonomy): Eukaryota > Viridiplantae > Streptophyta > Magnoliopsida > Ranunculales > Menispermaceae > Stephania > Stephania yunnanensis. Next base: position 62,544,524 of record CM077583.1, on the reverse strand, counting down.
TCAGGTAATTCATGGAAACCTGAGGTGTATACTCGACTTTGCCTAGAGTTGCTAAAACAATTAAAACAACAAGTACACCCAGCTAATGTGAAGGCTAGAATCAAAACATTGAAAGCCAATTACTTCTCTGCAAGGAGGTAATATCTCAAAGTGGGTTCGGATGGGATCCAGATACACAGCTTGTCACAGCAGATGTTTTGACATGGAAAGAATATCTTCAGGTACATTTTAGGTTTTGTTGGAATATACAATTGTATTAGTGATGTTTATTAACTAACTATATTTCTTTGTGTGTTGGTGTGTATGTTTATATGTAACGAAACATCCGAAAAGGAATCATATCGCAGAAGTGTGTCTTAGTACTACGATGAGCTATGTGTCATATTTGGAGATGATCAAGCTATCGGAGGGAATGCGATTACTGGTAACGAGGCAAACATAGAATTACCTTCTTTGGAAGAAATGTGTGAGTAAATTTTGTAGAATAAGTAATTGATTATTTAATTTTACAATTTTTTTTTGTACATTCTTTTTCATTGACTTTAAATGATCAATTCTTTTGTAGAGTTTGATGTAAACAATTAGGTCCAATTTGAAAGAAATGCAATATAAGAAACTAACTGTTCTGCTATTGGATTCTGGTTACTATCATGCCCAATTTATGAAATTCTAGTAGAAATAATTCATGTCTTATAAGTAATTGTCACGGCCCAATAATTAATGCACGTTTAATTCGTTAATTAGGACACAATGACCCGTGACGTGGGACCCGCAGAGCGATACGTGTCATTACCGAGGCACGGTGGCCGAGGTAAATGCTATATTTGTTGTGTTGTTTGCCTAGTGTATTGTATATGTGTAGACTACTAAGTCATTTACGGGTATGCAGATACCGAAACGAGCGGGGACGCGCCTCGAGTCGCGTGCCGACATGGACTCGAGGTAGCAGCTCGTGGGGTAAGATTAATTAATTTACATTAAAAGTAATTTAATGGTTTGTTTAATAAGTGGCTAGAATAAATTATATATATATATATATATATATATATATATATGTAAATATAAAAAGTTGGTTAAATGAAAAAAATAAAATAAAATATGTGGGCCATAAATGGCCACATCTACCAATCCATATATATATATATATAAAGTTGGTCAACCATCTTTATCTCATTCAAAAAAAAAAAAAAAACGCAACAGAGAGAGAAGAAACGCAGAAAGAAAAGAGAAAGAAAGGAGAGAAGGAGAAAGAGAGAGAAAGTGCGTGGGAGAGATCGACCAAGCTCGAAGCATGGTGAGTTGTTAATTTCCTTGTCGATTCGGTCGTTGTTGTGTTGTCGGCTGTTGTTGTCGGTGTGGTGCGTGGTGGCCATGGAGGCCGAGCCTCCATCGCCGACCGCGAGTGGAATGGGAGAGATGGCAAGGGTATCTCCTTGCCATCAAAACCCATTGGGGTTGGAGTTGGGAGCCAACCCCAGCGCCTCACAAGAAAAAAAAAAAAAAAAAATATATATATATATATATATATATATATATATATATATATATATATATATATATATATATATATCACCATTTTCGTTTATATATGCATGTGACATTTATTTCCTGGTTTTTCCACAATAGGTTAGGCCTTAGGATTTCATTTCCACTAGTAATTTAATAAGACTTCCGCTGAATAATTGGTTAGATAAAAAAAAAATTAACTCTGATTTATAGACAACCATAGGTTAGTCACTAGAACAATTAAGTTAACTGTAGGTGGTATCATAAATGGTAGGCATTTAGGTATTTAAATAAGGCTGACTAGTTCCTGGTTAGGTCCTATAGGGGAGATTAGGGCTTAATTAGGGATTAGGCCGGGCGGTGCCCTTCTTTGTAGTTGGGGCCGTCACAGTAATATTATTATTTTTTTGTAGGCAATGCAGAGAAGTCACTCCCAACTAAAGAAGAAAAAGATGAGGTCAATCAATTGTCATCTAGTGCAACTCGTACAAGATCAAATGGTCAGAGAACTAAAAGGAAAAAGTGTAGTAACATTGATGCTACCGAGCAAGGACTAACAGCAGCTGCCAATAGACTAGCGGATGCATTTGCGCATACAGACTGTGCACGTCTTCAGAAAGAGCTTCATAACATTCCTGAACTAAGTCGAGAAGACGTAATGCGTGTCATGCTTTTATTGGGAGGTGAAGTTAAAGATGCGAATATATTTTTTCACTTGGATGAAGACTTGAAGAAAGATTGGGTGCTTTTATATTTGCAGAGGAAATTTTAGATTACTTTTAAAAGTTAAACCATAAGTTTTTTTTTAAAATAAATTTAAGTACATTGTTTATTTTCTTTCATTTATGTTACTTATCAATTAATTATTGAATGATTTTTTTGGAGTTCATTAATGGTTGTGAAGATAGTTGTTGCCGATTCAATTTCGGTGCGTAACTTTGATTAATTGTCCACTTGATTTAATTTTAGTATGAATTCTTGATACTGCAAAAAAAAATGAAAACAAATTACATTAGTTATCAAACAGCAGAAAATTGAAAAAAAAAAAATTCACGTGCAATCAAACAGCAATGAGAAAATTCTTTTAAAAGAATTTTCTACAAAAAATTTGCCTAAGTAAATACTTTTTTCTCATTGAAAATTCTCTTTGCTATCAAACACACCCTAAGATTTGATTCTAAATTAATTGGATTGACTACGTAGATCAAACTCTTATATTGCTCTTGATTTCTTTTAGACCTCTTCTTTGCCATTCTTTAATCATTCAAATCTCTCACAATCAATGCGTGTCAAGTTAACTTCAATTCGAAGTACATATGCAAGAATGTTAATATCCTCTGAAAAATATTAGTGTACCCCGGCAAAAGCGCGCAACAACAACATGCAGCCTGATTCATCGTTCGTGAGGCTCACCAAGATGACTTTTTTGTTTGGTTTGTTTTGTCAGCTTTTTTTGACTTTTTTTTTTTATTTTGTGTTGCAATACCTAATATTTGTTTGTTACGGCACGCTAACATTATCCGTACGTGGTACGACTAACCTCTGAGTTTCGAGAATAGGTGGGGGCAAAAATTCAAGACACCCTTCCCAAAAACAAAAATAAGAAAAAAGTAAATAGAAACCGACAAACAAAATCATCAATTGTGAAAGATGAAACCCACTCCAATGTCTAAAGCTAGGGTTTTGAAGAGATTTTGGCCATGAATTGAATTGATAGAAGAAGAAGAAGAAGAAGAAGACAGTGACGACATGGGCGACTCGCAGATCTTCTACTCCGCGATTGCGCGGATCGCAGCCGCTCAGATCTGCCAATCGGTGGGATTCACCGGATCCCAAAGCAAGGCATTGGACGCAGTCGCGAACATCCTAACAAGGCATCTCCAAACCCTAGCGAGGTCCGCCTCCTCGAACGCCAACTCCTCCCGCAGAACCCACTCCAACGCCTTCGACCTAATCCACGCAATCGAACAGGCGAACTCAATCCACGGCTTCCGTGGCTCATCGAACCCCCACAGACCGTTCTCGAGATCCGGAATCGTGAAGGATCTCGTCCAGTTCGTACAATCCATCGACGAGATCCCCTTCGCCCAACCGCTCCCCCGCACAAAAAGATCCGGTTTTTCGAGACGGCGAGGACAATCCAACGGCGATGGGAGACGGTGTGGGTCCCACTCCCACGTCCCTCCGTGGGCGCCCGAGTTTCCTGATCCGAGCACGTGCGGGGAGGGTGCGAGGAGGAGCGTTTGCGGAGGAGGAGATCAGTTGAGGGGGTTTTGTGTTGAGGAGGAGACGAGGGCCGTAGATGATCGGTTTGTAGAACATCGAGATCCGGAGATAAGGATCGATAAACAGATGATGAAGTTTTTGCCGATTGAACGACAGAGAGTCAGATTCAAGATGGTCAAGGAATTGAGCGCGAAACGGGGTCCGAATTGTTGAGATATTCATTTTTTTTTTTTTTTCTGTTTTTTTGGAAGCCTCGAACGCGAGGCGGTGAAGACAGTTTGCTGCAATGCGCGCCACTAAGCTGCAAGCGCGCGAAATTGATGACTTTTCCACCAATTTGATTATAATCAATGCTTGCATTTCTATATATACATATTTTTTTTGATAGTCTGAACTTTTTTGAGGAATGTATATCAAGAAGTTTCGTTACGCAATTTTAATATATGTAGCATTGCATCACATGTTGTCTATTTTTTTTTTAATGTCTAAATTACTCCTAGAAAAAATTTTGTAAATATTTAAGGGATATAATAGAAATTTTACAAGTAATTATGATTGTTTCATTAATTGCTCGAGGATGTATTTGAAATTAAAAAAAGTTTTGAGTCCAGACTCACGAGTCCAAATAGCATTACCCTTTTTTTTTAATGTCTAAATTACTCGTATACAACATTGATGTTTCTATTTTCAATACTTGAAGTAGGTTGACTCACTAACTAAAAGACAACGATCCACTTTCAATTGTGTCAAACAATTGATGGTAATTTTTGTCTAAATTTCTCATATTCTAAAGTGTACTTGCCAATCAAATGGATAGCCTAACAATTTGGCTTTCAAAGCCTCGACTTCATTAACTTAGAGCTCAAAACAAAGTTAGATGAGAACAACTTGGGTGGCATGGTAAACTGTGAAGCGACTTCCTGTAAGTGTCTACTCTCCATTGTCAATGACAAACCTTCAATCAAATATTAGTTGATATCCACTATGCAGATCAAACTCGTTCACTCCATTTACGTGATGTACTTGCGACCATGATATATTTGCTAGACATTGTTGAAACTCTTCAAGTGCATCATGATATAAGCAAAACTCTAGCAGGAGAGAGTAGACTCCGTGATACTAATAAATACATGTAAAGTATATAGCCTACATATTTTGTCAATTTTATTGTGTATGATTCTCACTAAGATATTCTCTCTAAATCGAATAGAGTTGAAGTGTTTGACCAATCGCAGCCAAACCCAACAAATTAAGGATCAAGAGAAACTCATCCATTCCATTGGCACCTACTAACCCAAGTACCATATGGCAACGCTAGGGTGACCTATTTTGAAACACCTGGTAATGTGCACATCACCGGATGTCCGTGCATAAAAAGGGTAGTTCTAATATTTTCCATACTATATATCAATCTCAAATCAATAGTCACCCATGAAGATTTCATCTACTAGCATTATTATCAACTAAAGCCCAAATGCAACTTATCGCCATCGCCATTAATATGCATTCAATGTTAATGTTTGAAGGTGAAATTAACACAGCCAAACGGCCCAAACCACAGCAGTCGAGCAACCCTAAACAGTCACCAACAGATTCAGAGGAATGCAATACCAGACATGAGAAACACACAGCAAACTACCAAGAACCGATTACTGCAATTCAACGTGACTATCTTCAAATCCGAAATATAACAGGTGACCAACTTGTATCAGTGCAATGAACTGAATATGATCAACCAAATTCACAATTGGATTTGATCCAATTTTAATGCTGGACAAGTAAAGAAACTCAAAAGTCGGACTTGGTCATTTGAATAAATATCTAGACCAGGAAAAAATAAGGAAGGTTGCTAAATAAAATGTCAGGTTCCATCCAAGGCTGTGGATAGCGAACACTGAAGTGAAAAATGAGTAAAAAAAAATTGGTCCCGACATCATTGTATCAAGCAGAAAGAAGCAACTCTGAAGCAAACGATAACGACAATGGTAAGTTGTAACACTTCTATAAAAAACCCTGAAGATAAATAAATATCATAAAACTATTCAAAGTAAACAAGATAAGCAACATCTTAATCAAATAATTAAGATGAAACCGAAACTCGCGAGAATTACATGAGAATCAGCGAGTCTGTAATCCTTTCTATAAAATAGCCTCAACAAAGATACCACATTGTGCCTTGTTCATCAAAATATGCAAAGCAGGTATCTACCGACAAATCCCATGCCATGACTGAATCATTCACAATTCCACCACAAAGGTTAAGACTAACTCAACTCCTACACAAGTAAGATACCATCTACTCCCACATTACCACCAAAATCGATAACAAAGGCGCGAATATCACTAAAACACACAACAAAATCATAACTCCATAAAATGCAATCTAAAACATTGTTTTGCAAATTAGTTGGGGGTCAGGCGGTCAGCAACACGGATAAAACCCAAGAAATCATAACATTTCTAAACCATCCACTCCATAAAATGTAATCTAAGACATTAATTCACAAATTAGTCAGTTGGGATCAGCAACACAGATCAAACCCAAGAAATCATAAAATTCTTAATCATCCACTTTATCAAATGTAATCTAAAACATTGATTCACAAATTAGTTAGGGTCAGCTACGCGAATCAAACCCAAGAAATCATAACACTTCTAAACCATCCACTCCATAAAATGTAATCTAAGACATTGATTCACAAATTAGTCAGTTGGGATCGGCTACACGGATCAAACCTAAGATGTCATAACATTCTTAACCATCCACTCCATCAAATGTAATATAGGTCAGCTACTTGAATCAAACTCAAGAAATCATAACATTTCTTAACCATCCACTCCATAACATGTAATCTAAGACATAGTATCACAAATTCGTTGGGGTCAGCTACACTGATCATACCGATTTAGTGCAATTGCATCATTAACACACAACAACAACATGACCTCAGTTCCAAATTAATTGGGGCCAGCGACATGAATCGGACTCTTCCATTGCGTTCAGTTTAGTGCACATTGCATCATTAACACACAATCAAACAAAATCCATAAAAACCCTAAATTCCTTAAACGTACTAACAGACAACTTTTCAATCCCAAACAATCTGATATAGTTCAAACAGTGAATCAAGATCTATTGAAAACAAAATTACGAATCTTAATCAGAACATAACAAGTTCCCATCATTATCAAAAAAGGTTCAACCTTTACTCAACAAAACGACGACCACCTCAAAATCTGAGCTTGGAGAAGAACCACCGATTCTTACCAGTTTTGAACCGCTCCTCGAACCGCGCTTTCGCCTCCTTCGCGGCGGTGACCTTCTTGTCCTTGGACTGCAGCGCATCGAGAGTGACGACGTCCTTGAGATCCACATCGAGAGTGTAACGAGTGGGCATGATGTGCTGATAGTTCACCATTCGCACGAACACCTTGACGCGGGACTTCTTGGCAGTCTTCTTGGCGGAGTCCTTCCGGATGACCTTCTTAGGGTACTTGGAGACTCCGGCGACCAGGCAGTGGCCGTATGGGCGGTCACGCGTGCCGTCGTCGAAGTTCCGGACGATCACGGCCTTGCGACCTGCGAAGCGCCCTTGGAGAAGGATCACCGCCTTGTTGGGTTTCAAGAATTTCACCATTGCTGCTGCTGCTGCTTCTCCTCCTGCGCTGGACGGCCGACGATGAAGAGTGAATTTAGGGTTTGGGTTTGGTTTTGGTTTATATAGGGTGCGCGCTAGGGTTAGGGTTTTGGGAGTTGATTAATTTCGCGGGCGCGGGTTGCGGATTTGGGTCGCCCATGTGGGTCGTTTGACCCTGAAAACATTTTTTAAGTTCTTTGTGTGTTTAAATATACGAATGACGATATGTAGGTCACACTGAAAGTCACGTCGTCCATAAAATTCATTAATGTGGTATCGATTCACGTGTTATATACCGAAATTTATACATACTTGCATCTCAAAACTCACATGGATAGTTCAAAGCCGATGTGACTTTTGGTGTAATATTTTTGTGTTCTTGTGTGTGTGTGTGTTTTTTTTTTTTTTATACATATTGGGTTTTGAATACAGCTTATCAGTATATACAACACAATTGTTGTTTTAAAAAAATAATAACAATTACAATTAACACACATTCTAAATGTAGTCATGAAAGTGTACATGGAGCAAATTGGCGATGATTCTCATATCAAATCTTATTTGATCTTCTATTACATCTCGGATAATAGTTGAGTTCATAAGGCATGTCTAAGCATAGAAATGCTTATTCAGCTTTGTGCTATTCACTTCATTGGTAAACCTAATTATAAACAACAAGAGGAGCGAGAAAACTTTCTATTATGATCAACCTTTATTTTTGAACTTTGGTGTTTTTTAGGAGTTTTCGTGTCAATCACTACTTTCTCAAAAAAAAAAAAAAAAAAAAAAAAGAAAAACTAGTACCAACTTTCAACAATATTATCAACTTTGTCTTTTATTTTTTTAGAGGCAAAACCCATCATTTGGTCCCTAAACTTTGTGTTTTTTATGCTTTTGGTCCCTAAACTTTTATTACTACACATTTGGTCCTTAAACTTTCACAAAAATCTACATTTAGTCATTCCACCATTTAAAGTGTTAAATTCCGAAAATGCGTGTAATAAAAGTAACGTGTGACTAGTAAAAAAGAGTAAAGTGGTTTATACTACTAAGCCGAACGACTCACATCGATCAATAAAAGTCGAAAAAAAAATAAATTTCCCTCAAAAATGTAAAAACCTTAAAGTTCAAGGACCAAAAACATAAAACACTCAAAAGTTCAGGGACCAAATGTATAAAAATGAAAGTTAAGGGACCAAATTGATAATAATAAAAGTTAAGGGACTAAAAGCATAAAAGTCTTAAAGTTCAAAGACCAAAAAATATGTTGGGCCTTTTTTAGTCTATTTTTGCCAAACAGACCCTTAAGCGTAGAATACACTGTACACAGTAAATTGTCTCAAATTCACAGCACAAAAGCAATTTGTCGCATGTGATTGGTGGGTTAGCTGACATTATCTATACAAATTCTCTGAAGCCCATCTCCTCATCTCATCCGATCTCACACTCCACTTCAAAGGGTGTCTCTCTCCGCCCTTTAAACTCATCTCCTCTTCTTCTTCCCCTTCACATGCTGCAATGGAGACTACCTTCCCAAGTCGCCCTTTGTTAGAATCAACTGCTTTGCGTTCCGGGTCGATTTGGGCACTTGGGTTTCCTCCACCGTGTCTCAAGATTCCAAATTTCAATCCATGTAGGAAGTTTGTGGTAACTCAGGCTGCAGTTGCTGTGGAAGAGCAGACCAAGACAAAGGTGTCTCTTTTGAAGATTGGAACGAGGGGGAGGTATATATTTTTGTCTGGTTTTGGTTGATTTTGGGTTGAATTGTAATGGGGGTTTGGCATTGTTGTTGTTTTTGTTGATTTCGTGTGTTTTGGTCATCTGGGTATCTGTTATTTCTCATGATTTGCTCAAATTTGAAGGCTTTTGTTGTGATTTTGGTTGGGTTTTTTTTTTTTTTTTTTTTCAGTGATTTATAGTCTGAATGGAGACATGGGCAGTGTTAGGTTTGAACTCACTGTTTGCTAGATCTAGATATGCATCTTTCGGAAATGCAACTTAAGCTTCATATCTTAAATGGCTGTAGAAGTGTTCTATAAGAATTAATTTTCTGTCATCTCCCTTATGTTCCTCATTGCATCTTAGGTTATGGGCTTATCCCTAGATCAGACCTGAGTAACGGCAGTGGAAGCGGCTATTTGATGGTTAATCGCATAAGGGCACTACCTTGATATGTTGACAAGATCGGGTGTTTTATGTCTTGAGATAACTGTGACAATTGTGAATTGAGGGCTTAGCAAGGCAGCAAGTGGTAAGGGGGATGGGCAGCAGAAGTAGAAATAATGGAATTACTTGATTGGAAAGGTAATTGTTTAAAGTTCATTTTAGCATCAATGGGTGTGAAATGGAGGAAAATTGGGTGAGTATTTTAGTGAATGAGCTAAAGGAGTGGAAGATTGAAAGAGGAGAAGTGGGTTTTTTAAAGATAACAAAAGCTTGAGCCGCATTACATTGAAAGAAATTTCGCGGAGAAGATGACATGTGGGTGGATAAGTGGCAAAATCTGTAAGAATGTGTCGTTGGCAAAATCTGTAATGATGAATTTTCATGGATTTCATGAAATTTGATAAGATTCAAAGAAAAGTAGTAGCGCTAATAAAGGTAAAAAAAATAAATAAAGATAAGGTGGCTGCATCGGTTTAGACACATCCAACGACATCATGCAAATGCTCCGATTAGAGAACTCGATGCGCTAGAAATTGAAGGAATTTGAAGTTATAAGGTTAGATCTAAGAGTCTAGGCCAAAGTTCCGTAACCTAGATTTCCTATGAGTGGCTTTATGTAACATCCCGTATTTTCTAAAATGTGATTGTCATTAATCCTGAGTGATTTGTGGTTGTGATTAGATTGACCGATTGTTGCGTGGTCTGTATAATAGGGTGTGCATGTGAATGGATGCACATCAGTATGTTATGTAGTGGTGCATGCTATTAGTATAATATATGATACAAGTGAATGTTGTTGTAATTTAATAGAACTATAGTTAGAAACTACAGTAAATCAAATTACAATAAATTGAATCAAAGTGCCTAAGGTTGACCTATGAATTTGATAAATTCATAAGGGCAAATTGTCATTTAACTAAACCTAAGGTTTATTTGGAATTTGGGTAGATGTGAAGGGCACTTGGTCATTTGAAAAATAGAAAAATAATTTATAAAATGAGATTTATTTGGTGTCACTTTATGGTGGTGTTTAGGAAAAGATAAAGCATGAACTATTACAAAGATAAAAAATTAAATTAATATTGGTGCTCCATTATTTGAGCATATGTTGGTGGTGGTATATGCTTTAAGAAAGAGATATGGAGAGGTGATTGTTGTTGGTGTTGCTTTGGATCAAGAGAGTGGAGCAAACGGCGGGAGAGAGGAGAACTCCATTTGAAGCTTTGTTGTTGGAGTTCAAGGGAGGTCAAAGGAGCTAGGCCTCATTTGTTATTATAGTGGACTTGGAGTACTATAAGCTAGGTTAGCTTTACTTGTTATAGTACTAATTTCTAGTATTTTGGTTGATTAGTCGCTCATTTGGGTTGTTTGTGAAACTTTACGGGTGTGAAATGGATGTCAAAGTAAATTTAATAGGTTTTGGGTTGGAATTGAGTTCTAATTTGAGTCCTAATTTGAGTCCATTTAGTTCTAAGTTTCTATTTTTAGAGTTAGATGAATAATGCTTTTATCTCCTCAAACACCACCACAAAGTGTCACCTAATAAATTCCATTATATAAATTATTTTTCTATTTGTTAAATGATCAAAGTGCCCTTCATATATCTCAATTCCTAATAAACCGTTGGTCAAGTAAAATGACCAAGTTGCGCTTATGAATTTACCAAATTCATGGGTTGACCTTAGGCGCTTTGATTTCATTTATTGTAATTTGGTTTGCTATAGTTCCTAACTATAGTTGTATTGAGTTTTGACCACATTCACTTATATAATATGATACACTTATAGCACGCACCAATATACAAATAACAAACTATTGTGCATAGATTTGAGTGCACATCTTATTACATGGACCTCAAGAGCACCAGTCAATCTAATCATGACCGTAAATCATGATTTGAACAATAATAACTTGGGAATACTACTAATCCCTGTTCAGAAAATACGGTTTGCTATGCGAAATTTTGTAAAATTGGACCATATTTGATCTTTAATCTCTAAGGTCCCTCATTGGGACGACAACTGCTTAGTGAAAAACTTAGGCAAATCTGCTGAAAGTAAATGACATCGACCTCTGGTATGTCAGAAGCTTGTTTGAATCGGTGTTGATGTATTTTTTCAAATGCAAAACGTGATAATTGATTGGAATATGAAACTTTGTTTAATATTTGTTGGAGGAGTATTAGAACTAATACAAAAGTCAGAACTAATACGAAAATCTGTTATCTGATAAATACTGTTAATAATTGAGCCTCATGGCTGGAGGATAAATGAATATTAGGTGGACTTTATGATTTTGAGACCTAGAAGAATATCTGCTGCATAAGTAATTACTTAAGATCACATTTTTCTGTGTATGACATTCTTTGGGTTTTTCCATAGGACAGTCCACTAGCTCTTGCTCAGGCATATGAGACTCGAGAAAAACTTATGGCTGCACATTCTGAGTTAGCTGAAGAAGGGGCTATTGAAATTGTAATCATAAAAACTACGGGAGATAAAATTCTCGATCAACCACTTGCAGATATAGGTGGAAAAGGCTTGTTTACAAAAGAGATTGATGAGGCACTTTTGAATAGTGATGTTGACATTGCCGTTCACTCCATGAAGGATGTACCAACTTACCTACCAGAGGGAACAATTTTGCCTTGCAACCTTCCAAGGGAGGATGTTCGTGATGCTTTCATTTCATTGAGTGCTGCTTCTTTAGCGGAGCTACCTGCTGGAAGTGTCGTTGGTAGTGCTTCACTTAGACGACAATCACAAATCCTCTATAGATATCCATCTCTCAAGGTAATGACCATCATCTTATATCTTGTGTTATTTTGGTGGATTTAACTCACAAATTCAAGGTATTTTGAATTCTTCATCTTGGAATTATATAGGAGACTTATTAACTAGTTATCAAATGTTTTGTGCATGTGGGCTTGAAGTTTTTGCCATTGCCAGCTAATACTGTATTTTACTTCCTCTTTCTTGAGATGACACAAATAATTGATATCTAGTATCTACTATCTATCATATTGATGAAAGAAATCTGTGTAATGTGTTGACGTCATAATTTGATAATCATGCATAATATTCATTCAAAATTTCTTGAATTTCCAATAATTTTATTGATGTTTCACTGCTCAGGCTTTTTTTTCCCTGTTCTCTGCATTAAATTCCGAATTGCCAATTTACACTTCCAAAAAGAGTTTGTATCTAAATCATCAATTTGTCTTTAAATAGTGGTTTGATCTGAGGATTTAGTATTAGCAAGCAAAGTCTTGCTCATAGTTGGTTTATGAAATTTTTTTTCCTTTGTTGTAAATACAATTGTTTGTGCATGCTCAAATTTGACATATTTTATTCATCTTCCCTATCTCATGTCTTTGCTATCTCCTCATATCATATCCAGATTTTACTATCATTCTTGGGTTCTATTTTTAAGTCAGCTAGACTCACTGAATGGAACTCGATGATGATAATGGCTAAATAAATTATGAATTAATTGCCCTTGAGCCTTAAGAATGCAAGTAGTTGGAAACAACTGTAGATGAGATCATAAGTTCTCCAAGTATGTGCAACATACATAGGCCACTAACAATGTTCATTGAAATTTGGCTTACAATGGAGACATCTCTTCCCATATTGATTCTCTAACATTCCATTATCACTTGTCAGTAAGAAGAACCTTTCATGATCATCTTCTTGTAGTCAAACAACTTTTTTTTTTCTTTTAAAAAATATAAATCTCTTGTCCAAACTCTCTTCGACTCATTGTTCTTGGTTGTGGGGATAGAGAGTTAGAATGGAATTCCAAATTTATAATTGTTACTTCTTGCTTATAATTAACGTAAACTTTCTAGGTCAAAAATATATTTCAGTGACTGCTTTGTTTTCGTATGCGTGCTTGTATCTATTTCAACATACCGTGAGGATATAACACAAATTCCTTGGCAGGTGAGTCACTATCAGTTTGTTTGGTTTGTTTATATATCCACATCCAAATTTGCTTGCTCCTGTTCATGTTTGGTTGCCATATCTTGAGTACTGGAGGACATCATGGAAATCACACATATCTAGATTTTATTGGTTTGTTTTTAGTGTGCTGAAATTCGACGCCCTACAAATGCTCCAACTAAAAAACTTGACTCAATAAAAATTGTTTCGATCCAAAGTTAACATGGGATGCATTAATTAGGAGGGATTTGAATGGTTTCAAAGCTCACCATTAATTGCACTTAATCGAGCACAATGGAAAAGTTTGATCCATGTAGCCGACCCCAGTTAATTTGGGACTGAGGCTATGTTGTTGTTGTTATTGTTTTTAGTGTGCTGAGATGTTATCCATTTATTTTTTTCTTTGATTCATCTTGTACGTGCTCTGATTAGGAAGCTCCTTGTTTCATTTTCTTCCTTCCGTTCCTTCCCTCGCATCATTTAATACTCTAAAGTAATTAAAGTGACTAGTGCTTTCCATTTGTACGTAATCCTTTTCTTTTGGTCTTCTGTTCAGTTTCATGAGTAATGCTACTGTGTTCCATCATTTTTTGGCTATTAAGCCTAAGGCAGCGAGAATTGTATTAATAAAAAAGTTACCATTTCTGACGGGTGTTTAGCGGATCCCAACTAATATGGAGTTGAGACTTTGTTGTTGCTGTATTTCTGACAAGTGTTATTTTCTATCCTGCTTCAAATCACAGTATCACGGGGGTAAAAATTTAACAGGACTAAAATGTAGTTGCTACATTTATAATCTTCTGCTAGGAGAAACAGTAAACATGAGCCACATAATTCTCCAAGATTTTTAGGATTAGGTAGCTAATCTAGCGTAGGTGATTAGGTAGCCAATCTAGCGTAGATGACGGTCTTGATCGAGGATTTCTGTACTTGTGTTATTGATGGCTGCTCAAGTAAGTTGTTCCTACAATTGTGTATGCATACTAAAAAGGATCTACTGCCTACTGATTCAATGAATTTTGTGTGACATAAACAATATAATTATCTTTTCATGAATTTTGTGTGACATAAACAATGTAATTGTCTTTTCATCTGATAACGTGCAATTGAATGTGTTATGAGCTTCATGGTAATATTTGGAGGATATCATTCATCGCACCTCTTCCTTCAAATTTCAAGAAATGAAAAATGGTTTTGTAATCAACTAATCAATCAAGATTATCAGTTCTTTTCTCATCCGCTTTTCTTTTTAAACTTGTTTTAGGGGCACACAACTCGTTATTTAGTTGTATTTTTTTTTCTGGCTTGTTTTCTCGCCTAATAGGTCTTTTTTTTCCCCAGGTGGAGAACTTTAGAGGAAATGTTCAGACAAGGTTGAGAAAACTTAGTGAAGGAGAGGTCCAAGCAACCTTGCTAGCCTTGGCTGGCTTAAAGCGCTTAGATATGGCTGATAAGGTCACTTCTATTCTGTCTATAGAGGAGATGCTTCCAGCTATCGCACAAGGAGCCATAGGAATCGCCTGCCGAACCAAAGATGAAACAATGGTATGCATTACATTATTAGAAAATTCTGATATAATTTGTTCGCCTCTTTGACGGTTTAGACAATACTTTTATCTGCTTTGAACTAGTGGTTCTGTTATTAGGAATACCGTGTTAGCTAAGGTACCAAGGGGATTTCTTTTCACCATCTCCTGCTTACTTTATATGAATCGACGTATTAGATGCTCTCTACGATACCCGTACTTAATTAGTCCCGAGGTATACAAGCGATGATCTCCCCTCTAATAGTATCGAAGCCTTTTGAGTTAAAACCCACACCCAATAGTTGAAAGGTGGTTAAGTTGGGGACAATATTGATGCTGACGGAGATCATGGGCTCGCGGAGAAATGCACTTATATACTTCATTAAGAAGTTTCTTTCAATCGATCCACACATCTCAACAAAACATTACTCGTTGCACTTTATTTTCATTTCATTAGTGTATTTCTAAAGTTGTAATTCCTTTTTTTTTTTTTTTTTCATTTTCTTTATACATATGCCGATAGTTTATGTGAGAACAATGTCACAACTTCTGAAGTTTGAGTTGATTAGTTGTTCTCATCAAAGGAAGTCGCGTGATATTTCTTTTCGCAATTTTTATTGCAGGCTAATTATATCACGTCTCTAAATCACGAGGAAACTAGATTAGCCGTTTCATGTGAGAGAGCATTTCTTGAGACCTTAGATGGTTCTTGCCGAACTCCCATTGCTGGCTATGCATACAGGGATAAGGATGGCTACTGTGTGTTCAGAGGATTAGTCGCATCACCCGATGGAACTCGAGGTAAACTATTCATTTCAAAAAGTGAATTTTCCTCGATTATGTTGCGATTAGTTAATCAAAACTGCTTGAAATGTGAACTCAGCGAGTCATAACTGTTTCTTATTTCAGTACTTGAAACTTCAAGGAGAGGCGCATACGTTTACGAACATATGATTCAAATGGGGAAAGATGCTGGCGAGGAATTAAAGAAACGCGCTGGTCCTGAGTTCTTCGATTTCTTACGAAGCCATAAGTAGGAAAAGAAGCAATCTAGAATGGGATCACTGACTTGCTTTTCGCTCCGGTGGATGTACCATGAATGGCAGTTCATCCTCCTGAGATTTTGTAGTTGCTGTATCTGGTGAGACTAGTTTGTTCAATCGTTTGTAGATTGTAAAATTGTGTATTGATTACTCTCAAGACCTGGTGAGTTCTAGAGCTGTAGATCATTATTTGTTGAATGAAGTTCAGTCATTAATTTTGCATTTTTGATCTAAACTGTTCTGAAATGAGAGTCAGAACCATTTCCATGTTCAAGCAAATAGACACAGCATCCAAACTCTAGATGTTGCTCAAAAGATGCAAGGATTGGGTTGATTATTTGCAAGATCTAACCTGCCAAAGTGGATGGTTCACTGGCAATTGGTATGGAGTTATTTGGATAAGTGGTCGAGAGTTCAACCCTCACAATAGGCGAGTTATTATGGTTCTTTCTTAAGCAAAGAAAGATTTATGGCCAGTGTCTTTAGAAAAGGGTAATAGCGTAGGGAAGTTGCAACTTCTCTTGTTTGGTTGGCCTCAACTTTCCGAGTGGTGGAGGGGGTAAGAGCGTAAGGAAGTTGCAACTTCAATTCCTTGTTTGGTTGGCCTTAACTTCTGAGTGGCGGTGTCAACTTCTGCTCCGATAAGTGGAAATGTCGTTTTTGAAATTAATTTTTTTAAAAGGGTATCAGTTTCATACTTTTAAATATTGTAGTTGATGAGGAATAGAAAACTTGAGCAAATGCATTTTTCAATTCTCATAATGTGTAATTATTAGGAATTTAGTTTCCCTGTAAGTTGAACCAAATGAGGTTTGAATATTGAAGTGCAAACTCTAAATATTTAATATGAAAAGAATAATCAATGGGCTCATAAGTTTAGATATGGTCTTGCTTTAAAAAAAAAAAAAAAAAAAAAAAACATATTACTATTTTTCAAAAAAGAAATCGGACTTTATTTTATTATAGCAAAAAAAAAAAAAAGTGCATGACGAGAAACAATGTGTTTCCTTGAATAAAGTAAAAAAAAAAAAACCCTACGAGTATATTAGGGGGACAAGGTCATTGTCCCTTTTAAACTTTATTTTGTTATAGCACAAAGTTTTTTTTTAATTAAATTCGATTGGGATGAGCACTAATCTATTGATGGAACAAATTAAAGGAGATGCTAGTCCATTATCATGTGTTTGCTATTAAATTTTGAAAGTGAACTTTAAATTTTCAATACAAAAAGTATCATGATCAATGAGCTCATAAGTTTGGATATGGCTCTGATTATTAAAAAAAAAAAAAAAAACATATCTGGTCCAAATCAATTGCAATGAGCACAAATCTATATAATATGCCCGTGGATTTTCAGATGATTGCTATAAAAAATGGGAGAGTGGTAAGGGAATTGCAACTTCTCAGAAAAGCAAGTTCCTATAAAGTTGTACCAAAAGAGGGCATATAAAATTTGAAGTGGCCACTTCAAATTTGAAAATTTAGGGCAGGTCTTGACATTTATGAGGTCTAGAGGGAAATCTAAAAAAAAGGACTTCATTAATATTACTATATCTTTTAATCTTATTAATTATTAAAATTAAGCTAAAATTATACTTTAGAAATTGATTTCACACCTTTCCCTCATTTCTTTGGAGGATTTGGTACCGATGATAAAAAGTGTAGTTTACTTATGGACAAACATGGAGGCCTTTTTAGTAGGCGCAACCCTCTAGACTCGGCTCTTTGAACTTTGTTATCTATTTATTTTTTTTGCATAAAGTATTATTTAATCCCTGAACTTTTAAGTTTTTATTGATTTGGTCCTTAAACTTTCATGAACTTTTATTTTCTCTAATACTTTGGTCCTTTTGTTACGTTTGAAAAGTAACGGTTACTGACGAAACGATTTAAGATCGATTTTTTAGATTGATGAATTAGTTGCAAATCGTCTATGAATTGCTCGTAAAGCGCTTTATTAGCGACCATTATTCTTCACTTAATATAACAAAAGGACCGAAAATAGAGGGATATGAAAGTTCACGGATCGAAAGTGAACCGATGAATTAAGTATGAGAACCAAATCAACAAAAGCTTGAAAGTTCAGAGGCCAAATAATACTTTATCCCTAATTTCTTTTTATACAAACTTATATATACTAAGTCCAACACATGGATTGGGGGCCTTCTATTGGTGGGGACCTGGGCGATTGCCCTTCTTGGCGCCCCACCCCAAGCACGCCCCTGTGAAAAGTATATTTATGATCAATGACACCATGATAAGTTTGGACATGCCCTGCTTTTATTTCACAACACTTTTTTTTTTATAGGAACGAGACTTTATTCAATATATTCAAGATAACTGGACACATGCGAGAAACAATATGTTTTCCTCAAATAAAGTCGAAAAAAAAAAAAAACTCCTATCAGTATAGTAGGAAAAAAAAAACACGTCCTTATTCTGAATAAATACATCACCCCACTTAAGAGTCGAAATGTTCGATCGCAAGTGATGTCACGTCTCTACCGAATCAGCTAGGTTGAACTCGTATTGATTTATCCAGTGTTTCAAAATAATAATAAAAAATTACACAGCCAACTCACAAACAACTCTCCTATCCATCTTACCCGGCCAAAAAGCAAGTGGTGCCACGTCTCCACTTAAGAAGCACTATTTTTTTTTTTTAATTAAATTATTCCATTGCGATGAACATGAATCTATATACGTGCATGGAACAAATTAATTAATTAAAGACGATGCACATGCATATAAAATGCGTGGAGTGTACGTAAATGTTCATATCATCAATCAAACAAGTTACAAGAAAAACTTCCTTCATCGGGGGACGTAATTGTTTATTTTTTTTGATAATCGTGAGTGTCTAAACCTTTTTACTGCTGCAAGGAAGGACCATATTGCCTCCAGATATATGTCTTTCATGGATGGAAAGGCGTCCCATAGTCCCGACTGACCCTGCTGTTGCAAAAATATTAAGGAAGATATGGATTAAGAAGCATGGCAATGATGGAAATGATCAACACATACTTCTGCCACACAACTATCGTAATATCGTCAAAGAAGCAGACTCAAAGGTCTATCCCCACTACAAGATGGCGGGAAGTTTGGACATTGAGAAAATGTACGGTTATTATGACAACCTCGTTAATGATATTCTCAAGGGATTTACTTGGACAAGAAGATGAAGGTACGTACGTACGTACGGAGTGTGCAATACAATGATCATTACTAATTTTGTTTTATGTTTGTCATTCACGAGTTCAAATAGCAATATCTTACTTATTGGTGCCATTTTTCATGATTTTATTTTATGATCCTGGAAATGTACATATATAGTTGTTTTGGGTTGATGAGAAGACGGTTCCAAAAAGTTTGACCATCCCTTGGGGAAATGATGATCGTTTTTTGGCAGTGGCATTTTATGGAGGACCACCAAAGGTAATTTGAACTAATGAGTCGGGAATCAATTTTTATTTTTTCTTTTGAAATTGTCCTCCAAAGTTTATCTTATTATTCAAACATCCATCTATAAATTAGGTGGATTTTTATTTTTATTTTTGAGTTTTTTAATTTGTTTTTCCTTATTAGATGAACCTCTAATTAAAAAGATAATTGTTCGTAAAAAATTGAAAAAACTCCTGGTGTCCAAACTCATGAGTTCACATAGATTTATTGACCCGGAATTGAACCTAATCAACTAGACTTTTTCAAGTATATGGAACAATATATTGTTGTCAACTTAGCTATGTTGTGTAAATTAAACCATTATGTGTCTTATAAATTTATATCTTAATTTACATATGTACTATTATGAACATAATTGAAGTTTTTTGAGCTTCATTCACTAGAACATTTTTGGCATTTAATAGAAGTTTTAAAACCCTTATTAAATAGAGTGTTATTAAATGTAATGTGAAAATGTGTTATGTTTTAATTTAATTTTAATACATGTATTACATAGAAGTTTTTTAAAACTCCTATCAATTATGTATTATTTAATAACACTCCCCTTTAATAGGGATTTAAAAACCTCTATTAAATATCGAAATTGTTCTAGTGATTATCATTACCGATTTGATGGAATATATTAATTTTAAAGCTTAATGGTTCTCCCTCAAACTTACGAAGGAGCACTAATTGTACCATTAAACAATCTGCTAATTAAAAGTTATGAAGCTCATGAGGTGATAAAACTTTGATGAAGAGAATGATTATCAAAGGATAATCCTTGACATTGAAGAAGTGCAAGATTGATATTTAAAAGTGGCTTGGTTTTATAACAAATAAATAAAATGATGGTGTGAAATGGATCATATGTACTAAGCAGGTAATTTCATCAAGATAATAAATAAGCTATATATATATATACTAGTTTCAGGACGTGCTACGCACGATTGACCCGTTCGCTTCGCTCGCGGGACTTAATTTTTAGGAATTTATTAATAAAACTCAAAATTTTAATTAAAATTTAAAAATTAGAAATACAAGTACCTTTTTTAGCTTATTAATATTCTCTAATGTGATTGATTTAAGATGTTAATGAAAAAACAAGCTGGTCATGCTAAGACATTACTTCATCAAAAAAAAAAAAAAAAAAGGAAACAAGGAAAAAAAAACACAAGTGGTTGACCAATCAATTTGTGAACACTTGCTTGTGGAGATTCCGTAGAATTGTACATAAAGTTCAATATTTACCTCAAACTCTATAGATAGAAATGATAACTTTGAAATTATGAATGTAAATAATTGAATTAGTTGGGATTAAAGCTTTAGACACTTTTTTTTTTTTTTTTCACATGATTAATCAGAATTTTTCTCATTAAAATTTCTTATGGATTTTGAGTTTGTTCCCTCCCCAACACCTTTTTCAAACCACCTTCTTCTTTTCCATCTCAGATTATCTCTTTTTCATTGTTTATATATATATATATATATATATATATATATATATATATATATATGTTGTTTATATACCATTGGGAGAACTCTAGATGAATACGTTGCATATATATCATTGGGAAAACTCTGAGTTTACAATTTGTGATATTTAGTTGCTTATATATATATATATATATATATATATATATATATATATATATATATATATATATATATAGTTGTTTTTATATATATGATAGATATATATGGGCAAATAAGTAAATTTCATTACCACTCAAAAATTTGTGGTTTGTGCTTTTATATATATGATAGATATAAAACTCAAAATTCAAAATTGTAATTAAAATTTTAAAATTAAAAATATAAGTACATTTTTTAGTTTATCAATATTCTATAACGTGATTGAGATAAGATGTGAATGAAAAAACAAGCTAATCATGCTAGGACATTACTTCCTCAAAAAAAATGTATTGAATTGATGAGAATGAGTTCATGATTGATTTGGAGATAAAGAAAAAAAAAATGTGTAGTGGATTGATAAGGAGTTAGAGTTTGATTTGGATAAAAAGAAAATGTTGATTTGGAGATTAAAAAAAAAGAAGTATGGGCAAATAGGTAAATTTCATTACCACTCAAAAATTTGTGATTTGTGTATATATATATACTAGTTTTAAGACGTGCTACGCACAATTCCCCCACTCGCTTTGCTCGCGGGAATTAATTTCTAAGAATTTATTAACAAAATTTAAAATTGTAATTAAAATTTAAAAATTAGAAATACAAGTACATTTTTTAGCTTATCAATATTCTCTATTATGATTGAGATAAGATGTGAATGGAAAAACAAGCTAATCACGCTAGTACATTACTTCCTCAAAAAAAGTGTATTAGATTTATGAGAATGAGTTCATAATTGATTTGGAGATAAAGAAAAAAAAATGTGTAGTGGATTGATAAAAAGTTAGAGTTTGATTTGGATACAAAAGAAAAGGTTGATTTGGAGATAAAAAAAAGTATGAGCAAATAGGTAAATTTCGTTACCACTCAAAAATTTATGATTCGTGTTTTTATATATATGATAGATATATATTCCGTGGATGACTATATTAAGTTACTTGCATGAGACCTTCTTAATTGGATTGTACCTTGATAATGAAACCTATAAAAGACATCCACAAACGACACATACTTATTGGTGTTTCTTCAATGCACATCGAGTTGTGTGCATCCACACATTTCGATGAAGATCGAGAGACGCCATGCTAGTTTGTTTCTTTAGCTAGCAGTTTACAATATTGTCATTTTTATATTGGGTTACTTTTGTTATGGAATATGGATGACCATGCATGTACACCAACATATTGTGTAGTCATGTAACTTGTATGTATCACTTAATAGTACTTCCACTTATCTATGTATTGTCATGTAACTTGTAATCCTCTCCAATGTACACCAACTCTTTCATGTATTGTCTATGTTGCTTGTGATGTATTGTATGACATGGGGTGTATGTGTTGCTTGTACACATTGTATGAAGTACATTTATCATCATCACCAAATGGCCTATATAAAGGGTGTCAACCTCATTGTAAAAGCACACCAAGTTGAATGAAAACTTCTCATTCCAACTATCTCATTTCTTCTCTTCTCCTTTGTAGTAGTAGTTTGTAGTAGTAGAAATTCTTAGTCTTCTATTTCCTTCTCTAGTTCTTAGCAAGTTCCAATTCAATTTACAACAACTTTATCTTAGTTGATAAGTTTTACTATTTTGATTTTATTTAGGTACGCCAATTTCGCTCGCACTTATCAAGAGTCCTTATATATATATATGCGTCCGAGTTTTTTTGTATACATCATATAATGGTCACTGTTAAGGAAATTATAGTAGTTGTTATATTTTCATAGTTTAAGTATTTATGAATTTTTTATATTTTGGTATTTCGGTAGTTTAAGTAACTTTATGCTTTGTTCAGTTCTATAAATAAAAGCACCATATTGTACTCAATTTGTCCACATTAATGCAATATTCTTAGATTTTTCTTTGAAATCTATCATGGTATCAGAGTTTGGTTTCCAGTGCTAGGTCGGTCGACCTTCGAGTCGACGACAGCTCCGTGGTGTTCTCTTTCGCTTGTGCTTATTTGTTTTTGCTTCTCTGCTTCTGTTGTTTTCACTCTCTTTGTTGTTTTTCTTTAATCGCCTCTGCCCAACACCTGTATACATATATGTTGGTGTGTTCATCATCATTCGTTTACAATTTACGATGTCGGTGCCATCATTGTATCTAGCCACATTCCAGTGACTGCCTGCCAATGACTACGTCAACTCCGTTGTCTGTCTGTCGTTGATTATGTCGACTCTGCGGTTTGCCTGCCGTCGACTACGTCGACTCTGCTATCTTTACGTCGTCGACTCTGTCGACTCTACTATCTGATTGTCATCGACTCTGCTATCTGTACGTTGTTGACTCCGTCGGCTCTTATATCCGCTGTTCTACGGTTCCGTTGTTCTGATTTTGCCACATCTAAATATGTTCTTGCCGTCTTGGGTGGTCGTTGATCTGCTCTGCAACAAACTTTAGATTTGTCAAGTATAATAATTTGATTGACAACCTCAAGTTGATTTTCATGAACTAACTTGAGTTTGAGGGAGGGTGTTAAAAAAATTATAGTAGTTGTTATATTTCCATAGTTTAAGTATTTAGGAAGTTTCTATTTTTTTGTATTTCGATAGTTTAGGTAACTTTTATTATTTTATGTTTTGTTCAGCTCTATAAATAAATGTATCATATTGTATTTAATTTATCCACGTTAATGCAATATTCTTAAATTATTTTTTGAAATATATCAATCACAATTAAGGGCGTTTCCAAATGAAGTCAAAATAATATTTTTTGGAGAGTAATAACTAATAACAAATCAGTCATCGAGATACGTACGGAACCCATCCGTCAGCGAATCTCCCCAATTCTCTTTTGGCGCGAAACGTAAAGATCGCGCGGGAAAAACAGAACACAAAATTAGAGTTTCGAAGTGTCAATCTGATCTTCTCAAAGAGAACGAAAATGGATCTCTGCGACAACCCCAATAACGGATTCAATGGCGGAATCGAGTTTCGATCCAACGAAGAGTCTCTCGCGGACCTCACTTCGCAGATTCATCAGCTCCCTTGTTGTATCAAGCACAACGGCCCCTGCGCCGTCTCTCATACTTCAAGCCCAACAAAGCTGGTAACTTTAATCGATTCGTGCATCAATCGCTGAAGATCTTCACTGCTTGTTGTTTTGTTTTGGTGGTTTTTGGGTCTGATTAGGGTTTTGGGTTTTCATGGTGAGAGAAGGTGTTGAAGTTGAAGGATTGCATGTTGAGGAAGCTTTTTTTAGGGGGAGGAAGTTGGAGGGATTGCGCGTTCCCGTTCCCGACGGTTACGAGGGTATGTTGATTTGTGTGTTTGTTTGTTTGTTCAATTTATTTGAGTTCAATTGAGTTGGAATTGAATTCATGGTGTGGTAATTGGTCAATTCATAGTAAAGATAACAAAAATGTTTTGATGGTAGCAAAAAGCGAAGATTTGTGCTGATGGTAGCGATTTGAGCGAGTTTTTGAATTAAACTAAATTTTGATGTTAAACATGTACTTTCTTTCCATTTCATGAAGAGTGACAAAAGTTTTACGTTTGTTGTCAACCTATCACAACCCTCATTCATTTTCCAAGAATGGAAGATGGGCATGGGCTCGGGGCCTCCCTCCCCCATTTTTCGAATATGAAAAGTTGGTTTGGCCCTCACCCATTTTTCGATATGGAAAATGGGCGTCAGAGTCTTCCTTTATTCGAACTTGGGGCCGGCTATGTTGGGACCGACTATGTAGTGCACGTATTGATCTACATAGGTGGAGTTAAACATATACTTCCATATCAAAAAATACAAAAAAAAAGGTTATAGTTTTTCTGTTGTTTTGAAGATTTCCGTGTGTTTAGCATTAATTATTCATTATTTCCATGAGTTGGTTCCGAATTTGTTATGACAATGGTTCATGATTCGAGGAATATAAGATTTCCGGCTTAATGTACAATCCATCGTGTTATTTGTTTGAGGATTTCGTTAACGATTTTCTTTGGCAATTCTTATGTTCTAACTTCGTAGTGAAATTATGTGTGATTTCATTTTGTTTAAAGGTGTTATTTTACAAACCTAAAGTTGTTAATTTTCCCCATCTGGTAACATTATCAATATTACACAGTTGTTTAAACATGCTCGTTCCTAGTGACAGTACTAAATATTAGGGCGGTCATAATTAAATCGCAACAGTTTAATTTAACTTCAGTTGAATTTGGAATGAACAGGGTTCTTTTTCATGTATGTCAATATGTGTTTAAGGGTTTTAGCGGCTTATGTTCTTAGATTTGTTGCAACATGTATACGCTAGCGCAAAATCTCAGCTATTGTAGTTATTAAGCAGCTGTGTTTATGGTTCTTGATGTTGCATTTGCCAATCTGTAGGCTATGTCCTGGGAAAGAAGAAGAATCAAAGGGGGAAAAGGAAAGATTCAGATTCCTGCGACGATGACTCTAACTCGTGGGAGACATGTGCTAGTTTCAGAAATATCACATATTGGAATCATGACAGTTTCCCTTCACAAAATGATGCTTTCTTACGATGTTTTCACTGGTTCTCCGTCGCAGAAGCAGTAAGTTATGAATACATCTTGTTTTCTTTCATTTAAAATCAATGTCCTGTTAAAGGGACAAGCTCTTGCAGTTGCAAATGACTACCAAGCATTATGACTCGTCCATTAAATTGTTTATGTGGTCAACTCAAATCCCTTGTGTTTCTTCCTTTTTCCCCCTTTTTTTTTTTGTCTAACATGGTTGCCATATAGCTATAGTAACTGAGAAAACTGAAGCATTGTTCACATCTTAATTGGGAAGTCTTCTACATGAATGCAGTTGCACAAGCCTGTCAGATCAGAAGATATAGCGGGTACAACAACTCATGGTTCTGGAAAGGCGGAATAGTTCAGAGAGGATGTTGTTCTAATTCTAAAGGTTATGTGGTAGATAAATGTGCTTTCATGCACTTGCTTTGCTTTTTACTGCTTGGACAAACATCAGCATTTGAAAGATTCCAAGGTATATGTATGCTGTCATGTACTTCTATTCATCAATGAGAAGCTTAAACCAATTCTGCGAAAATGTTATAAAACTTAAAGCAATGAACAAAAACTAAGTAAAAAAGTGTAAAGAGAAAACAAAAACATTATATCTTTGTATTACTATGTTTACTAATGAGTTTAGGGTTCACTGAATGATCAGTTAAGTAATTAATCTCATTCAAACTTGAATTTTTCTAATTGAACCAAACTCAAAGATTTTTTTTTTCTCTGAACATCAATTCTAATTCGAAGTAAAAGTTATGTAAATGTATCTAAAGTATTTAGTGGAATATGTGCACATAGATGCTAAGAATAAAGTGTTCATCTTTGGATGTCTTATCCTTATCAGTAACCAACCTGCACAGAATAACTCATGGAATCTCAAAAAGGAAGAACTAAGAGATTAGCTTTGGAAACTTTGGCTATAACAATCAACATAATGAAAATGAAATCTGATAATTGTTTACGGTGGAGAAGAGGAGAGGAGAGGAAAAGAAGTCATGGGAGCGAATAGCTCGCAGTTGGATGGTGGTCATCATCAAGCTACTGAAAATGAGATTGAAATTTTGGGTGAAAGAGAAAAGCAAATTGTGATTGCATCAAATAAGAATGACTCGTCAAAACCAAAGCTACCACACAATTATGAAGACATCATCAAAGAAGCAGACTCGTCTATCAGTGAAGTCTCACCGGAGAAGATACTAGATCGTCTCCACTCCGGTGTTTTCTTAAACCAGAAAAGAAAGGTACGACGTAATTATATTTACTTTCTGGTGATTTAATTTATGAAGATGTTGGTAGAGGGAGATGAAAGACCCTAACGTGTAATAAAATTTTGAATGCAATAAGACTTGTATCACAACTTAGTCTCTATAGTTTTTTATGTGCGAATCCATCTTCTAATTGGCTACCCTTTATTGTTTCATACATATATATATACTTATACCAACGGCAGTATTGAGTGGTCAGGACTCAATGCCGTTTAACTGTAGGTCTCAATTTTGATCTTTAGGTACCTCAAGGTCTGTTTTCGGCTAAGGAAACTAAGAAAAATATCTCCTTAACTCTGATCTATGATTTATTGCATTGACAAGCACCTTTAGCCGTCTATGTATGCATGTAGAAATATTGGGTGGAGAAGAACAAAGGCTTGAATTGCTTCATGCTCTATGCGAGGAATCTGTCGATCACTTGGGCTGAAGATAAACGTTATTGGAACTGGCCTTACGCAGTGGAGACAGCAAGGTCTATAACAAACACTTCTATATAATATAAACTTTGTACATTATTGGATGCCTTATATATATGCACATTGATTCATTTTTATGTTTCACAGCAATAATGATGAGGTGATGGTTGATGTAGCCCAGCTCGTGAACGTCTGTTGGCTGGAGTTGCAGGGGAAGTTCAACTTATCAAATCTTTCGCCCGAAACAACCTACGAGGTGGTGTTCGTGGTGATGCTTAAAGACCCGGCGTGCGGATGGGAGGTTCCGGTAAATGTGAAGCTTCAACTTCCAAGTGGAGAAACACAAGTACACAAAGTTGATCTAATGAGGAAGCCCAGAGCAGATTGGATAGAAATCTATGTAGGAGAGTTCAAGACATTTCCTCCAAACAACAATGGTGAAGTGCACTTCTCCATGTTTGAGTTTGAAGGAGGAAAGTGGAAGAGAGGGCTTCTAGTCAAAGGTGTTATTATTCGTCCAAAGAGCTGATTCATAAGTTGAGAATCTTAATTACAAGGCTGGAATAGAAGTAACTTAACAAGGGATGTACTCCTACTCTAAATCCACTTGAAATCTAAATAAATATCTGTGATCCTAATGTTTTTATATGCATTGATATTATTCATGCATCTATTTTTGTCTGATAGAATAGAAGTAATAATTTCCATGGTAAGCATTTAAAAGCCATGTTAACCTTTTGATTCGGAGTTTAGTTATTGGGTGCATAATCATTATTGAAAATTTTCCCTAAAATAAGCCGAATAAATACTAAAGAAATTCGACGAAATATAATCAGATCAAGTTTTTTGGGGGCTCATCAATAACGAGAGATTTAAGTGGTTCGAAAATATCACTATCAATTGCATTAAATAGAACACAATGGAGGAGTTTGATCCACTTAGCAGACCTCGACTAATCAGGGTTTCGGGCTACGTTAAGGTTATTATTGCTGCTATAATTATTGGTAATCTTTGGTGTGTTGCTTAGTTGCTTATAGAGTTTTGGTTAGTTGATGAAATGGCTAACAACAATCCACTGTATCCCCAAGTAAATGAAGTGCTCTAAACTTGCAAACACCTGCTTTTTTTGCTTTCATAATGTCCAGATGCGTTTTGGGAGGCCACTTCCCATTGTCAGCTAGTTTATACCAAGTGTGCGCCCAAAAATGTGTTATTTTGTCATTCTCCTAATGCAACCTTGAAACGTACATTAAGATATATTTGCTAATTTTGCTTATGTGACGGCTCCGATTCCATAATCCTAAACTGAGCCCCGCTCGGCTTAGACTTACGTGGACCCCGTGCCCGTCTTGCTGAGTCACGCAAGCCTAGTCAGCATTCTTTTATCATTTACCATTTATCAAGCAATTAAAGTTGAGTTAATCAATTAATGAGTTATCATAGTTATAGCGGAAGAAATTAAACCTCAAACTAACTGAAAAATCTCAAAGACACCAGTTATGACAACCTAGAGTCTAGAAACCCCGAATATGTATATCGTCATTAATGAGCAGATGAGAGTAAATACAAGATATACATGCCTAAAATCTCTCAAAAACCCAACTCCCAGTGTTTGAAAACAAATATATCTAAAATACAAAAGAATCACTTATGTCAGACGAGTGGTAGGAACTGCTCCGGTATCCTCAAATAATAGCTGGACTGTGGATATGCACTCCGTCAAACACAAGAATGATGAGCCCAGGTATAAGTAACGCCAGCAGGACATATATACAACATTTCGAAATAAATAAATCAGTCGAATTCATGCAAATAGAAAGAAAGGAACAAGGAACGCGTGAATATAAAAGACTGTAAATAAATCAATCGATAAGTGAGGGTCCGGAATATGAAAAACCAAATAGCAAGGAGTCCCTGCCAAAAGGTCGTTGAGTCGCGGCAAATGCCCTTGCGACTATGAGACATCTACAGACCCGAATAAGTGCCCCCAACGTACACTCAATTAAGAGATATCAATGACGTCCATATATATAAGAGCTCATATCACAGATAAATAATAACCATGACTCACTTGTCAATGGACCACTCAATTAATAGAAATTCAAAAGAAACGATGAACAAAGCAATAACAACAATTTAAAGCTCAAGAAATAACTGTAAATTTTCCTAGCTGGTTTACTTACCTTTAATTTACATAGGCCGCCACGTCAAAGTAATCGTTTGAATCCTAGTTGAGTCCTTACGCATCTACATTCATCATATTTACAACGAAGTCATTTAAGTGATCATATCAGAATCATCAATGACTACAAGATTTCTCAATTAGACTTGTAGTTGAAATCAATGTGGTTTAGAACCTCAGCATGACCTTCAATAGAGGTTTCAACTCCAAACGTAGCCATGATTTACGCAATTCGTCTTCTTCGCGAGCAATCCATCGCGTCGTTGAGCTTCGTCGAAGTCACGCCTCATTATCCACTGTTGTTGTGTCTCGTCGGGGATCGATCAGTCCGGCAACAGCCACCGCGCCGTTGATCCACACCGTTCATCGCGATGCTGCTGATTCACCGCTCCTCCTCGCCGGCGTCCTAGCGGACTGTGTTGCTGCTCGTCTCCTCCTCGCCGGCGTCCTAGCAGACTGTGTTGCTGCTCGTCGTCTTCCCCCACAGCCGCGCCACCTCCTAGTCCACCGGACCGTTCGCCCGCCTGCTGGTGCAGCGGAGCTCGCCAAACCCTTGCCAGTGGAGCCACTCACCGTCGTCGCTGTCAACGCGCCACCGCGCCTCGCTGGCTCGTTGCTGCACCGGAAGCCACTGTCCGCACCCCTGTCACTATGAGTCTCTGCCCGTGAGCCGGAGCTCCACCGTGCCCGCTCGTCCTCGCTACTTGACTGGCATTCGCTCCAGCAGCTCCTCCGAGCCGTGCCATCGCTTCTTCCCCGGAGCCGCTGCTCCTCGCCACCGTCTCCGCCCTTCTCCTTCTTGGCGGCTCCTCTCTCTCTCTTTTCGTTCCAATACAATCTCATTCCCTTTTTGGTCATTTTGCCACTTTATTTATTTTTCTCATAATTATCTCTTCGATTTTGTGTTCGAATTAAATCCTAAAAAATACCACATTTTTATCAAAAATTGACAAAAATACCATTGCACTCAGAAACACAAGGACACCGCGTCTAAACCTTAACTTGACCTTATTTCGCATCGATTAAATTATATTATATTCACTAAGCACATGACACACAAAAAAATAACATACCTTGGTGTCTACACCCAATATTTGGACATACGAATCACGACGAGTGGGTCCTACACACGACTCTAAAATGGCACATGACACCGATTAAATTTTTAGGGTCATTACAGCTTATTAGCGAGGCCTTGTCAAATTTGACTTTATCTTTTCATTCAATGATTTTCTTATATTTTCTTAAAAAAAAAAAAAAGGTATACCATATACTTTAAAAGGAATTAACCATCGCGACACAATAAAAATCACATTCATATAGATGAGAGACGTCTAATTAATTAAGAAGTTGAGTATTAACGTAAAATATATGTTAATTAGAGGAACCATAATAAGTAGTTTCTATGAGTATCCAAGCGAGCTTATGCGTATCTCAGTGCGTCCGAGCGAAATTACCACACTCGAAAAATTGAAATCGAGGTCGTGTCTTTAACTCACACAACCTCGCATTCGCCATTACTATTGTGACAACTCAACCGGGTTCCAAAATATGCAATTTCAATAAGAAAGAGGACGCATGTGCTAATTAAACTGTTTGTTGGAGCAAAACTAATAAATTTGTAATTACCCTTTGCAGAAAATCCAAAAATGTGATAAGAATTTTAGGTTTTGTTTAAAAAAAATTATGAAACAAAGTGTTAGAAAAGAAAATATAGCAACTCATCAAGGAACAAAACCACACAAAACCATACAACCGTTGTTGTTGAGATAAAATGGAATATATGTACACAAAGATTCCAAACTCATATAAAGCTAGCCAAAACATTATTCGTGATAAAAAAAAAAGCATTAATTGATTTCATGGGCCGCACTTGCTACATCACATATTTGTGATAGTAACCATCAACCCCTCCTGCCTATAAGAAGGGGTGAAGGGTGCTCACTTAAGCACACAGAGCTAGCTCTATTGTTTGTTTGTTTTGGTGAAGACATATAATTAATTATTAACAATGGCTGCAATGATGTCCATTCAACTTCACAACAATCTGCAGAAGAAACTGGACCCAGTCCTCCAAAACTTCGCCTTCCACAAACAAGCTGATCTCCTCCACAATGGAGTCTTCTTGGACCAAAACAAGATGGCAAGCAGCCCAATCCCAAAAATACATACATACATACATACATACATACATATATATATATATATATATATTAATATACACATAAAATTTGATCCCTAACTAATAATATAGTACGTATATAGTTATGTTACGATTATATATATATATATATATATATATATGTATGTATACTAACCATATTAATTTTTGATAAGATTAACTGATTAACCATATTGATCATTGTTGGTTTTGGTTTGATTTGAGTGTTGCAGAAGGTTCAAGTTGACAAGTGCACAGGGTACGTGAGTGTGATGCTGTATGCTAGGAACCTATCCATCACTTGGGGAGATGACAAGCGTTACTGGACCTGGACTTTCATGCCCGAACCCAACCACCCCGGGTAATTAATTATTTGAAGTCACTTTGAACTATGCGCGCATACGTACAATTTTTTTTAATATATACCACATACTGCATCGTCTAGAATTATCTCTGACTATATATATTTTATACTTTTATATATATATATATATTGTTACAATGATTATGTATATACAACAAGAAGATAGCCTGGCTGAGTCCCAAATTAACTGGGGTGGCGAAATAATTATATATAGGTTGAAAGTAAATGAGATTAATTGTTGAATGTGTGCAGTAGCCTTATTGAGGTTGCTGAACTATTGAGCGTGTGTTGGCTGGAAGCGAAAGGGGAGTTCGACGCGTCGCTACTGATGAGCGGGTTGACGTATGAAGTGGTGTTCACAGTGAAGCTGAAGTGCGATGGATACGGGTGGGATGATCACCCAGTGACTCTGAAACTTGAGGAAGGAAACCGGATCACTGAGTGCAAGGAGAAGCTCAACAACAAGCCAAA
Organism: Stephania yunnanensis; assembly: GCA_039657365.1. Lineage (NCBI taxonomy): Eukaryota > Viridiplantae > Streptophyta > Magnoliopsida > Ranunculales > Menispermaceae > Stephania > Stephania yunnanensis. The sequence goes on along the minus strand of CM077583.1, from coordinate 62,512,058 downwards.
GGATCAGTGGATAGAGCTTAACGCCGGGACGTTCCTCAACTGCGGATGCGAGACCGGGATGGTGAAGTTCTCGCTGTTTGAGACCGTCGGTGGGCAGTGGAAGAAGGGCCTTGTTATCAAGGGAGTCACCATCCGCCCAAAGATCCCTAACTAATTAACCATGCATGCATATGCCATGCATGGACAATGCTAGCTACTTAGTTATATAACTTATATATATGGAGTGTCTCAGAGACTCTCATCAGTGTGTGCTTTTCTATATTATGTATGAATAAAGAAAACTAGCTAGCTAGCTAGCACTACAGCACTACATATGAGTGTTGTATGTAGTACATGCAATATAAAATAAGTAGGAAGACTTGTTACATGCATGCTTCTTAGATCTTAATTACTACTTTTGTTGATTAATTAATTCTCAACTCAACTTCTCTAAAACGTGCGACAACAATTAACAACTTAGCCCATGTGGAAAATGATGGAGGGTTGGTTACTGACTAGCTAATTTTTACGAAAAATTGTATGGAACGAGGTCTCTAAAAATAAAGCCTAAATTTTTATACACTTTGATCCACCCATGACATCGATCAACAACAAAATCTCAATTTCTCTTCCTATCAAAAACAAAATCTTAATTTTAAATTTATTAGATTGGATCGCGCGACTACATTTTTTTTTAGTAATAGGAGGTGATACCCCTTGTATTTGTGTGTATATATATATGAAAATGTAAAAATGTCGAAGTTCAAAAAACACTAACCTACACTCACAAAAAAACATAGCCAAAATTATACAAAAAAAAAGTCTCTAGCCAAAAAACTAAACTTAAACCACTAATTGTTCAAACAATGAATGTAACTTTTGACATAAAATCAAGCACTTCCCCAAGTCGACTTCAAATCAAACGCTTCAAAAAAACTAATGAACGGTAGGCGAGCTCAAATTTGCCAAAGTCATCGTAGAAATCAGACCTTAAGGATGCACCCATTGCTGCCTTGGCTTGACACTATCACAGCTCGTTGTATATTCACTCATTGCGTTGCTATACTAAACATATATATAAGCTTTAATGTTGGACGATGTGGGATTATTTTGGGGCCATATATAGTTGTATCTATATAATATGTATATATGCAAGAAGCTTAATTTACCACAATATATAATAATCATAGCTAGTAATGATAGATGGCTTGGTTCTTCTATTTTCTCGATTGTTGCTATTACAATATAGAAGCTATAGCTTCGTCCCAATAAATACTGCAATGAAGTTATCCCAATGAAGTTTTGTCCTGTAATGAAGTTATCCCAATAAATACTGCAAATTGTGTTGCTTATAGACTTACTAAATTCGAAATTCAAAATTTTTTTTTTTACAAACTTATAAGTAGTAACCCCGTCCTCTTGAGAGGTGCTTCGTCCTAATGACAAGCTCATGAGAAGCAATTTCAAGCTTACATTCGATAGACATATTTAACCGGTCATAAAAGTATACCCATATATATAATTCAAATTAATCACTTTAACCGGTCATAGTAGCATACACATATATATAATTCAAATTAATCACATCGAATCTATAAAAATTAAGTGAGTCTGATTATTCTAGCAAACACGCATAACTACTAAACATCCACAGTGACACTTGGATTATACTACCAAAATTCATGGACTTGAATTAAATGTTAATCAAAGGTTTAGCATTTAATTATTTTGCCTACCATAGGCACAGTAATAGTTTATTCAAAATTCATTCTACTAACGCCCAAAAAAAATAGCCGAACATATTGAAAAAATAAACTTATCAAACGAGCTCAAACATGCCAAGTCAACCTCATATTCAGTTAATCGTAGGCACCTTATGCTACGCTGGCATTGAAACTATCACAGCTCTTCGAGAATGCAGTTGCAAAGCTTCTATACTAAACATAAATTTGTGCTCTAAAAGGTGAACGATGTGGGATTATTTATACTCTCATCGACATCTTTCTTTTTTTTTTTTTTTTTTGCAACTTTGTATATAATCATAACATCTAGTTTTACAAACAATGGAAGAAATTGACATGTATAAAATATGTATAGCAAGCATGTCCAATAATGAAGGTATCCCAAAAAAATACAGCAAATTGTGTTGCTCATAGACTAGCCAAATTGGTTTGGCTTGAAGAAAGCCTTTCCACTGTACATCCAAGATATGCACTGAAAAAAAGTGATGCACTCTACAACATATAGCTGAATAAGAGCAGGGATTTAATTCTTCGGCGTCGGAGTTGGCTCCGAAAAATTTGAGTGTTGCAAATAAAGCTGAAGAGACATCGGTTCACTGCTCATCGACTTGATTGGCGTAATTAGAGGAGGCTGTTGCCACTGCTGTGTGTCTGTAGGAATCCATATATCTGCTTCTTTTGTAGTGCTATTTGGCACGGGGAGAGTCCGAAAATGAGCGGTTATTTCCCATCTGCATCCTGTTTGAAGAAAGCGATAGAGAATCAGTGCGCAAACAACAGGAGTTGTGTATGTAAATTGATGATCCAGGAGAAAAATTGAAGCAAGATTGATCATCTAGTTTTTTTTTACCAAACCGAGAATGTACTAAAAATGTCGGTAGTCATCTCATCCATACCTGGTGGAAGACCCTTTGTTAGTGGTTCAGACACTGAAAGCTTCATCAAGAATGATCTGAGAGAGAACATCAAGTCAATTTCTTTCACTCTCAGTCCAGACAGTTGGTTAACCTTGAGATTGAAGACGAATTTTTCGATTGGAATGTTGTCTTTGTTGAAGAATACAACTGCTACGGTTTCCACGACTCCCTTGACATGAAAAAAAAAATTGATCGCTTCAGCATATGGAGGTCATAATTTGGATAAAAATATGAAAAATGCTGAGACATTTCACATATCATTGTCACTTGAAGTAGCTCGCATCGCTCGATTGAAGGACTACATCATTATATATACAAGTCCATCTGAATGACTCCAACAACCAAATGAAGTTTCTTTTCCACTTTTTAATGCGGGAAATATACTTTCATACATAATTGTAAGAAAGTTATGCATATTCTATATTACCCAACTGGACTATAACCTGCCAACTATCACAGGCCGATTCCTCAACTGCTCAACCAAAGTGAAACCAGCCACCTTGTTTGCTGCCACCGCCACAAAACACCATTGTACTGAGCCATGTCCAAACTTCCACAGATATTAATTCCTTATCCTCAAAACCCCCCTATTTCTTTCCAACCAAGTGAACAAAAGGTCTCCATTGCTACAATAGTACATGGCCATGTACCAAATCATGAAGTTTCTCCAAAATTTCCAAATTCAATATTTACATTCGTTAGGCTCAATAACGTTATAAACCATTAGTTTCTTACTATTAAATGGAAGAAATGTTAAAGGATTGAACCATCACTATGAACCTTGTTAATCACACCAATCCAACAACGTGTGTAGACAAGTCCCAACAATGATGGCATGTGCAGTCATCTGGCAGTTCTACTTCTACACAATCCTTAAATACACAACAAGATGAATAGCTTCCTCCTAAGTCTCAAGTGATGGATACAAAAAGAGAAAAAAAAAAAAAAAACAACAACATAGCCTCACTACAATTCCATTTCTTGACCATGACTTATTATAGTGGTTCAACCATTCATTTCAGTGTTTCGAGAAGATTAATTGAGATCTGAATAGAAGTAGGAAAGAAACCAACATCAACAGGAAAATAAACGAAAGGATATGTGCACTACATTCGAAAGAAGCCAATTAATTACGAAATAAGTAAGCAAAAATGCGTGATATTTATGGAAAATACTAGTCTCAATCAAATGAATTTAGGTCACCCTATAATCACTTAAAATTACCATTACAGACCTTTTGGATGAAGGGTTGAAGAGCTGTAACAGTTGAATGGATATATTCTTTGAGTTGAGGATGCCGAGCTTTATGGACTACAACATTCATATAACGCCGCCTCTCAAAAGCGCCTGGTACAATAAGAATCAAATTCATACCAAAACTCAAGGAAAATAAGCGACTCAAAATTTCAACAATCTTAAATTCAGTGTGAGCTTAATTGAAATAAAAATTTGTACCAGACGGATAAACCCCTTTGAGAAAAACAATTGAATTAACCGCCACCTCGAGAAATTCAACCAGAATTCTAGTAGTCTCTCCTACAATGTGCGGAAAAAATAATGTCAAAAAAACTCAATTTGACCAAATAGAAAAGATAAAGTGGGATGGAGCCTAGCTACCTTGGGGAGTTTGAGGTTCGCGACGCTCCATCGACTAATTAGTTCCCCTTCCTTTGCATCAAAATGACTTCCCTTTACGCGACTCCTACACTTAGTTATAATCAATGCCTCTATGCTTGAAGCATATTCACAAAAATCATGAATTGAAGTCTTTGGAGCTATGCATGACTGAATTTATTTTTTGAGTAACCATGGGTATCTAGACACTCTATCTGACTAGTCCCACGGGTCCTGGGATTGCCAAAAGAGACCACCAGTGGCCTTGGGATTGCCGAAAGAGACTACAAGTGGCCCGACGTTTGACTGTCGTGGGGAATCGACGCTTAACCCACACAACCCCGTATTTACCCTTACCACTAGGCCGCACCCGTCCGGGTTAAGCCATCCGGGTTAAGCATGACTGAATTTGATCAATACCCAGTTTGTTTCGACACAAAATCTTCAACTTAGTTGGTGAAAGATGAGTTTTTTAGCACAAATTGTATCACAATGGATTCAAGCATTACATAAATTGCAGTGAAGTGTGAGTTTTGAACATTTGAATATCAAATTCAACAGATTGAATGGTATAACAAAGCAGTAGAAGAGATTGCATGGAAGGAATCAATGAAACAAAACTTAAATTCACAGAGAAGGTCAAAAAAGAATTGGAGCAAATTCTTACCTCTTCACATCGCTCTATGAAGCCCTAAATCATGACAAACCAAAATGGGGGTGGATAGATATTTTGACTCGCTATGTCGCACATCTATTTCTAAGCCGTCTGATACATCTAGTGATGTGGGCCGCACATCTTCTTACTTGTCAGTTCGTCAAGTTTGTCAATAACCGGTTGGTCGGATCAATAATGGGATAATGGTGGCAAGAGATTCGTTCTCCTTAAATCTTCAAGTTTAAGTCTCGAAAACGAAAAAAAGTTATGTTGTGAGGGTACTCTTTATAAATCTCAATAATACTAGTCATTTGCTTATTTACGATTTCTCGATAAATATATATCAATAAGATCTTTACTTATTATTGGTTTAAATTAGTAATAAGGATCTTAAGAAATTTCAATATTGTAAAAAAAAATTACTCATTATTGGTTCGAATTAGTAATAAAGGTTGTAAAAATTTCAATATTGTAAAAAAAAAAAAAAAAAAGTCGAGAAGGATTAGTCATTGCAACACCATTAAACACCACCACTAACTTGAAAATCTCAAAAAAAAAAGAAAAAGGGCACGTGGAATCATACCGTTGGGTGATTTTCAAGCTACATCCTCGAGATTCCCGTCAGCAATCAGGCGTAGAACTTGAAGCCGGGCCACTAGAGTTTCTCCGTCACTAAACTCCGCCACTTACCCAGTCGATGTAGTCAATGCATAAAAAACCATAGGGGGGTACTCCCGTCATTTCCCCCCGCCCTTTATAAAGGTCACTCCCGCCTCGCCCAGTCTCTTCCCCTGCTCGCGCGTTTTCCGCGAAAACGCAAAACACGCTCGCATTTCGCAACACAACGCCAACTCGCTCGCTCGCTCGCTCGCTCGATTGCTAGGGTTAGGGTTTGGTCTTGATCGATGGAGAAGTCGAATTGGAGCGCGAATCAGAGGGGAAGGGGGAGAGGGAGGGGGAGAGGGGGGCGGAGGTGGGAGGCGGTCTCCGGGGGAGGCCGCGCAGGGTCTTCTTCTGATTGGAGAGGTTCTGGTGGCGATGGTCGCGGCGGGGAGGAGGAGCAGCAGCAATGTAGGAGTTCTGGACCTTCTACTGGCGGTGGTGGTCGTGGTGGTGGTGGTGGCGGACGCGGAGGAGGTGGCGGACGCGGAGCGGGGCGTGGGAAGAGTGTTCAGTACGTACCGGTACGGGAGCGTTTGGCTGGTGAGTCTGGATCTGGTTTTTCTTGGTGGATTGATGTTGGTTTTCTCATGTTGTTTTGGATTTTTGATTGTTTGTTTGTGAATTGCGCGAATTGTGTGAATTGTGGTGGTGGTGATGGTGGTGAAACCAATGCAATGTGATTGCTACTAATTAGTTCACTTGAAGTACTGAAATACTCTTTCTATGTTGTAACTTGTAATTGCATTGCCCTAAATAATCAAATTGCGAAGTAGTGACAGACTTAGTAATCCTCACGCAGCACAAAGTTAAGTAATCGAAATGGAGAAAAACATATTATAAGGTTTGTAGAGATACTACATCAAGGATAAGGATCAAAAAAATTTAATGCGAGAATATGTTAAGGTTCGTAGAGATGTGCCCCCGTTAAGGAAAGACGGAGAAGCTACTTTCGTCAGTTCAGTTGTTTAATGATAACCAAGTGAAAATCGTGATTGTGAAAACAAGGATTTAGTGATCTAGTCTCTAAATAAGGAACCTGCAATACAATATTTCTCATAATTATGAAGGGATTATCAATCTCATTCTCAGTACTCCCATTACAGGTTTCCTCTCATCATTTCAAGCCTATTGCTCGTATATTTTCCAGGCATGACTTTCTATCTAATGTGGCCATATCTTGGAACTTTACTTCTCAAAAAACCAGTCGATTAGCAGAACTCGGGGTTTTGCTATTTAGTTTGGGTCTTGATCCTGGAGCTTTATATTTACTTTCTCATGCAAATGATTTGTATCTTATCTGTCTAATAGTCATAAAGCTTGTTTTTTTTTTTTTTTTTTTTTTTGAAGCCTCTCATATTCCTCTTTTTGAGAAAGAAACTAGTACTAGGATTAATGATAATGATAATTACTAGTATATCAAATCAATTTGAAAAGGACCTTCATTCCTCACAAACTCGAAATGATTTGTGCCTTTTGATTGAGTTTGCTAACCACTCTTTCATGATAAATGATGTATGCAATTGCCGTAGCCATCACTTGCAATAGATTTTTATGGACCTGTGCAATTACAGTCATGGATTTCTTTCTATTATTCGCAGATCCTCTAACCTCGATGCATCCTGAGTTTGAAAGAATGGATATTTCAGAATCTGCAAGCCAATCTTCACTTCCTGCAGGCACTGAAATAACACCATGTAAAAGACCTGACAGTGGTGGGAAATCAGCAGTTCGATTCATTAAACTTCTTGTGAATCATTTTCCTGTAAACTTTGACCCCCAATGCACCATGCTCCAGTATGATGTTGATATTAAACCTGTGGCACAAGGACATCAAAGGAGTAATATTGAATTGTCTAAGTTCGACTTGTCAACGATCAAGAACAAGTTATTTTCCATGGATCCGGCGCAGTTTCCGGTGTCAAAAACAGCATTTGATGGGGAGAGAATCATTTGCAGTGCGGTAGAATTACCTACTGGAGTATTCAATGTGGATTTGCCTAGGGGTAGAGGTCGCAATGCTCGCTATGAGTGCACAATAAAACTGGTAAATGAGTTGTCACTTGACAGGTTGGAGGCCTTCTTAAATGGGAATCTTTCAGTGGTTCCTCGTCAGATCTTGCAGGGGATGGATTTGATCATGAAACAAAACCAAAACAGACTTCGGATTGGTCGAAGTTTTTACTCTACGCATTTTGACAGCAAAGATGATCTTGGCAATGGTATTTATGCTTCTAGAGGGTATCAACATAGTTTGAAAACCACAGCTCAAGGTTTAGTCCTAAATGTGGACTATTCGGTTCTTCCTTTTATAAAGCCAGTTGGTGTTCTAGATTTTCTATGGTTCACTTTGCAAATTGATTATCGAAATGGGATATCGCCACGGCAGAAGAAGCAAATTGAAGATGCCTTAAAAGGACTGAAGGTGAAAGTGACTCACAGGACGACCAGGCAAAAGTTCACAATCTCTGGGTTGACTAAAGAAAACATTAATGATATAGTATTCCCACTAGATGATCCAGAGGGTAAGACACAACCTAAGAGAGTTAGGCTTGTGGATTATTTTGTTGACAAGTACAAGAAGCCCATAAAGCACAGAAATCTTCCATCACTGGATCTGAGCAAGAACGGAAACATGAATTATGTTCCAATGGAGTTCTGTGAGTTGATCGAGGGACAGAGATACCCAAAGGAAGAATTGAAAGGCGAGGAAGCCCGTTATTTCAGAAGAATCAGTCTCGCTAATCCAGGAGATAGAAGGGATAAAATATGTGAAATTGTTAAAGCCAGAGATGGTCCACTTGGGTATGTTTTGGATTTACTATTTTATTTATTCTTTTAGTTTTGAATAACTTATGGTGTTGGCTATATTTGAAGCTTGCTAGTAGCTGATAAAAGTCAATCAGCTGGGATGGTGCACCTTTTTTTCAGAGACAATTTATTTTGTTGCTAATATCAATAATCCTATCGCTTAGGATGGTATGATGGTGCCTAGCCACACTTGAAAACCATACTATAAGCCAAAATCTTCAAATATAAGTTTACTTACCTTTATTGGGTGCAATGAAGTGTAACCCTCAAAGTAGTTCCCATTGTACATCTTTTTCGTGATTTTAGCCTATTTGTTTTAAAGAACATTCTCTTTGTTTGCAGTTTTAATTTGGAATAGTTCAAATTCTGACCTACTACTACTGGGACTCTTGACTTATTTCCAGCCATATCTTGTTGCTAATATTATGCAAAATAGGGCTATGAGTTGAAAGTTGGCACAATAGGGAAGTGTTTTTACCTTGAAATCATTCCCCTTACCCTTAAGAAAAGGAAAAATAAAAAAGAAAAAGAGAAGAAAAGGAGGAAGCAGTAATAGCAATAAGAATTGGTTCTTTTTCCTTTTCAAAACATTCTTTCAACCATGGAGCCTAATTTGTTTTATATTTTTTATGTTATGCAGGGGAGATTGCGCTAAAAATTTCAACATTCAAGTTAGTTTAAAGATGACAGAAGCGTCAGCTCGTATCATAAAACCACCTGATTTGAGACTTGGGGATTCACAAGGAAGGTCAATTAAATGTCCAATAACCAGGGAAGACTGTCAATGGAGTTTTATGGACAAGCATGTGCCGCTGGGGAGACAAATTGAGCAATGGGCGATTCTTGACTTGAGTGAGGGGAGACTTAATAGTGATCGTTTTGTTGGGAGCTTAATAACTCGGAGTTCTAAACTAGGAATATTCATGAAGGAACCCGTTTACTACAAAAAGTGCGGAATGGATGTGCTTTCAAATCCGGACGATCTTCGTGGGCTTCTGAGGCATATCCACTCAAAAGCTCATAGATTGCAGATTCTTGTATGTGTGATGTCGAGGAAGGATTCTGGCTACAAGAATCTTAAGTGGATTAGTGAGACTGAGACTGGTATTCTGACTCAGTGCAGTCTGGTTTGGCATGCAAATGATGTCAATGAGCAATATCTCTCAAACCTTGCTCTCAAGATCAATGCAAAACTAGGCGGCAGCAATGTGGAGCTCTTTGATCGTCTCCCCCATTTTGAGGGAGACGGCCATGTCATGTTTATTGGTGCTGATGTCAATCATCCACCACCTAGGAATACATCTTGCCCATCTATAGCAGCTGTTGTAGCCACCATGAACTGGCCAGCGGCAAACCGGTATGCAGCCAGGATTCGTCCTCAAGAACATAGAAAAGAGGAGATACAAAATTTTGGGGATATATGTTTAGAGCTCATTCATACATATGGAAGGCTCCATAGAGTGAAGCCGGAGAAGATTGTGGTGTTCCGTGATGGTGTAAGTGATGGCCAATTTCTCATGGTTCTCAACGAAGAGTTGATGGATCTCAAAAGGACTTTTGAATCAGATGGATACTCTCCAACCATAACCGTTGTAGTTGCACAGAAGCGGCATCAAACCCGTCTTTTTCCAAAGGATAACAACCGTAAAGCAAATGTATCTCCAGGGACGGTTGTCGATCAAACAATAGTACATCCGCAGGACTTTGATTTCTACCTGTGTAGCCACCATGGAACCTTGGGGACAAGCAAGCCATGCCACTATACAGTTATATATGACGAGCATGGTTTTAGCTCAGACGAGATGCAAAGGATAATATACAACCTCTGCTACACATTTGCTCGATGCACCAAGCCAGTCTCATTGGTTCCGCCAATCTACTATGCCGACCTTGTTGCTTACAGGGGGCGTCTCTACCAGGAGGCATTGACTGGTTATTCTCCCCTCTCAATAGCTTCATCAGCATCGGTTTCTTCATCCACATTATCTCCTTCATCAATATCATCTTTTTCCGAACGTGCTTTCAAGCTTCACGGAAATCTGGAAAATGCCATGTTCTTCTGCTGAAGATTAACGAGGAAGAATCACATGCATTCAACCTTATACGAACCATCTCCGTATCTATGCATGCTGAGGACTCTTATCTTCTTCCGAAAGATTTGGAGGGAGTTTGTGCGTGAATCTAAAGGGTTTGTTGTCTGGTACCGATCTACTTTCATTCCTTAATAATTCTATTGCACTTGAATGCTTATTGCTCAGGATGCAAGACTCAAAACATATATGTTTGTCTATGTAATAATGTTTGCATACAATAAGCCACTCTGGCTTTCACCTGAACATCTGATGGGTGACTATGAGAACACAAAATTTTGTATTACAATTTACTTGGCTTGATAGTTGAGGTAAAACTTGAATGGTTTGCAAAGCTCACCATCAATTGCATTTAATCGAGCACAATGGAAAAGTTTGATCCATGTAGCCGACCCCAGTTAATTTGGGACTGAGGCTATGTTGTTGTTGTGATAGTTGAGGTAAAACTTGAATTCATTAGCTATATAGTATTAGTAGTAAAGAATCTGTAATGTGGAAGGAAGGTTTGGATGAGTATTATTGGTATCCACAACTAAGTCTGCTTTTAACTTTGCTCTTCAGGACCTACCTAAACTCTGCAGAATCACAAGTAAAGCAAGAACTGTTATAAGCTTTGTAGGCATTTGCTGGACTTGGATTTTAATTGAATTGGTGTATATAAAATTTATATCGTCTTTATATCATCTTGTCACTTCGAGGGTACACGCTCCCTCGCTTGTAAATAATTTTGTCAATGCAACTTTCGGGAGCACCGCTCCTTTTTCTCAAAAAAATTTTATATCATCTTTGTCAGCAAGAATGAATGTAATTTAAGGTAGAATTCTTTTTTCTCTATTTATTCCATGAACTTACTATTTATTTAAAAGCTTATTAGATGCTATAGGACGAGGAAATGTGGTTCTAAAATTGATTTTTATCGCTTCAATTTTTTTTTTTTAAAGTGATCCTAAATTATTCATTTTTGAACATTTTAGTTTGAGATGTTCATTTATGAGTGAAGTTAGTTTAATTAAGTAAATGCATAGTAGATTTTGATTGTAAGTGTTCGTGAGTAACAATTTAATACCAAAGCCTGTACGTTTTCTTTTACCTTTTTTTTAATAAAAACATTTATATTAATATTTTTGATTTTCTTTTGTTAAAAAAAAAAAAAACTGAGATGAGGGACTTACATCGCGCGGAATGAAATAATTTTTTTCAAGGACGGAATGAAATAATTTTTTTCAAGGACGGAATGAAATAATTTTTTTCAAGGACGGAATGAAAAAGTTTAATCCATGTAGTATGCCCCCAACTAATTTAGAATTAAGACGAGTTTATATTAAACTTATTATAAACAAGGTGAATAGACAGCAAACATTTATAGGTCAGACCATCCAAACATTGCAGATCAAGCCAAACCACCATCACCTTTAAAACAAGTTATTGTCAATTGTTTTCCTTTGAACATTCAAACACATCATGACCAACAAGAGATGTATAGAATTTATTAGAAATGTAAAGCTCCATCTCATCTTACATCCAGCTTTCACAGTGTCTGAAGAATTACAGATTGATCTTCCCAAGTGCCGCGAACAAAGATTGGTTCAGATCAGTGAGTGGCGTGTGTTGTGGCTGTTTTCTTGAAATCGATTTTGTCGACTTTTACCTCTCCGTCAATGAGTTCGTATACGTAGACAACAACACGCAGGCCATCAATGTCCATAAGAACAAAGCTTGGATTTACGTCGTAGGTGATGCTGCTGTAAGCTCCAGTGGCTGATCCAGGGTTGATGACAACGCCGCCTTCGTGTTTGTAGGCCTTGAATTGGTGAGTGTGGCCAGTCACTAAGATGTCCACATCCAACTGCCTCTGAAGCATTGCTAGGGAATCCAGGTCCCCCCATGGAATAACCTGCAGATTGTCGAGGCCAAAACAAAAAAATTATCACTAATATCATGAGAGTTCTCGAACGTGTTTATTTCTAGTCTAATCTGCAGAATATATTTTATAAATGACTCTTCGGATAAACCAAAATATTTGAATGAAACATCTGATCATCGAAAGATTGAGCGCAAGTAACTAATGAAACTAAACAAAAAGATATTTTATCAGAAATTGTGCAGTTTAATTGCATTAGCATACCATCTAAAGCACACTAGGACCTGAAACATCTGATCATCTAAAGCATACCATCTAAGTGCCCAGATATCTTCGCATGTAACTAATGAAACTAAACAAGATTAGATGCTCTAAAGGAGAGAATGGAAACTTTGGTCAATCTCACAGCGAGATTAGTGATGTTAGGAAGGATGCATGACAATCAGAGACTTCAGAAAGATTGTTGATGATGGGAAAAAAAATGTTTCTAGTCGATTGCTTCAAAGGAGTACTGAAATAGAACATCTTCGAAGAATTTGAAGGTATTGGACGAAAAAAAAAATGCATATTTGGGTAATTATGGAGAAAATCAACAACACGTGTGTTAGGAAGGTGTCTTAATAAAATCATCGCACGATAAGTGCGACAGAAGAATGTCGATCGCCTTCCATTCCTAAATTTTGCATAAAACTAACACTAGATTGAAAATCCTCCCAAAGTTGGATGAAGCAAAATTATTCAGGATTTTCTGTTAGAATTCATAAGCTATTTTGGATGGCACAAATCATTTGGATAAAAGCATATTAAGACAAGACTAGATAACCTCAATGTAGCAAAGTAGCAACTAGATAAATTTAATTCTTCAAAAGAGAACCAAACCTGATGACCATGGCACAGTCCAAGCTTAAACTGTCCAATAGTAAGAGTCTTGGTCTCAGGGTAGCGTGTATCTTCATCAAATTCGCCACGAGTGACATGCATGTCTGGGCAAAGACTCTTCAGATAATCATGGACTTCCTGCTTACAAAAAAATGAACTAGATGATCCTAGCAGGCAGACCTACATATCCTAGTGCACAAACAGCTAAGGAAAAATGAAAATAATAATAATAATAATAAGAGAAAGAGAACCTTCAAAGTTGTTCACATGATTGGATCCGCCAATCAAAAGAAAATAAACCCGTTTGGGGAAAAAAAAGGGAAAGCCTCATAGATCCATAAGAATTCACAAACTCGAAAAAAATATGGAAAAGATAGATTCCATAGCATCAAAAAAAATACACAACAAACCGCATCATACAATAAAACTCGTTCCCCTCCCTTCTCTTTGTTAACAAAATGAAGCTTGAAAATCACAAACTCGAACACATCCTTGGAATCTATTTTGTATCCAAAAACTCCACACATATATTTTCCTCCACATAGCCTGTACAAGCCAGCATTGTAATTGGGTTTCGACACCAATCCAATGGGTTTGAGGGACGGTACTATAAAATGTAGCACAAAAAGACCAATAAATTCATTAGAACATCAAATATCACTGATCAAGCAAGTACCTCAACAACAACAACAACAACAAAAGGCTCAATCCCAAAATTAATTGTAGTCTGCACATGGATAAAACTCTTTCATTGCGCTCGATTTAATGCAATTGATGGCGTGCTTTCCAAATCTTTTAAATCCCCAATTTGTCCTAAGTTAGCGCTTTGTCGCCGTGGGGAGTTGGTGGGATGGCTAGAATTTTCCTCAACACATCAAAAGTGTTCGAGTTCCCTGGTGGGGGGCAACTAAGGACTCTCGAAGATTAATTAGGTCCAGTCCAGTGTCAGCAGTGGTGACTTGGATACCCTCTGCTATCAAATAAAAAGTTAGCTTTCATCTAACCCTACAATGTCAAATTTCTTCAATTTTTGCTGAGTCGAGTTTTCTTGCAGAGGCATTTGTAGGTAGAGCTTTGATAAAATTAGGGCAAAATCTGTATCCATTATACACACTTGACGTCGAAACTCCCTAAATTCTGAGTCTTGTTTATAGGTTCTTAGAATCACAATTCTAATACAAACAAATCAATCAATAATTTCATGAAACCCTAGATCATTCAAAAAGAAGAAGAGATGATCGATGAATACCTTGATACAGAGATTCCCAGTGCAAATGATGTGCTGGATCTTCCCGGGAACAAGCATGGATTTGAACTTGGCTGGCAGATCGGCTGCCCGATGTGGGATGTGAAGATCCCCAAGTGCCAAAACCAACACCATCGTCGATCGATCGATCCAAAACTCAATAAAACCACTCGCTCACTCACTCGCACGACCTAATTTCACAATCGAATCAACCGAAATCCCCTCACACTCGCACTCATCATCGAATCGCTCGATCACGATCACCCAGTTTTCTCTGCGAAGGATTGCAGAGTCTGAGTTTCTAAATGGAAAAAACTAGTTTAAGAGAGAGCCTAACAGTCCCCCAACGTGGATTAATTAATTGACACGGATGCCACACTAGTTGGAAGAGTGCTCGCAACAAGCGTGGATTAATTGATGTGATTTTCGTGAAACACATATATTAAAAAAAGAAAAAAAGTCCACTATTTCCACTCATTTATGTACTTCAATCATCGATACTTTTATTCATCCATAAATTCAACTCATAGTTTTCTAAAATATTTTCATTAATACGATCTCTCACCATAGGATCATTTGTTTTGCACACCTAATCTTAACATCTCTCGTCTGTCCATTTATCTCTGTTGCAATCTAGCACTTCATCTCCACACGGATTTCCACCAATATCATGCTCGTGCTCGTGCTCGCATCTCTTCGCAAATCTCTCATCAATAATGGGTGGTGTCTCGAGTATTAACCTTACTTCATATATTTGCGCTACTATTTCGATCCAATTAGGACTATAAGTAAGAAACTCGGTTAACTACAACTAGACTTAAAAGCTCGCGTTCCAGTTGATCGAACTTATACGCTTTTATGTTTTCCAATCACGTGGGATTAGTAGAGATGACATACAAAAAAGATATGTGCAATAAATTCGTATCTTAGCTAGACAAACAATACCTTTAGATCTTTCCAACTCCCTTTAAAAAACAATTTCAATTTCATTGTATGCCGACAAGTAATTTGATGAAAACAGAAAAAAAAGAATTAAAGAATTAAGGTGAATGGTTAGATTAAAGTTAAAATTATCAATACAAATAATGATTTTTTTGTCCCAATTTTTATTTTTCCTTTTAGATATTGAAAGCACTAAACGACTCACTAATTGCTACATTATTTTAATATTACACTCATCGCATTCATGGCAAAATACACCACACTTTTTTGGACAAATAAGCTTAGTGAGTCGACTTATTTTTTAAAACAATTAATTATATATCTGATCTTATAGACATATATGATTAATAATAATAAAAAAAAATATTTTAAAATAGTTTATGGGTGGGCTAGGCTGGGCTGGGCATGCTTTCCCAAGCAAGATGGGTTTAGGCGAGTCGAATAGTTACCCAAGCCCATGAAAGCCCAAGCTCTTGCATTTGCAAATTGGCTTAGACTAAATCCCTGAAAAACAGCAACAAAAAAATAAGTCAACTCACACAATCCAACACTTGGCTAACCGCTCTCGTTAATCTGATTAACGTGATTTAATTAATAAAGATAGATTTGGAGGGAGAGAGAGAGAGAGAGAGTGGAGTCGCACAGCAATGGAAGACGGCGGCGTGATTGAACACAAGGCTTATGCCAGGATTGGTCTTCTTGGAAATCCCAGCGATGTTTACTTTGGCCGAACCATCTCATTTAGTCTCGCCAATTTCTGGGCATCAGTCAAATTGCAACCTTCTTCAGGGGATCTCACCATTCAGCCTCACCCCACTCATGACCTTGTTTGCTTCAACTCCATCAACCATTTAGTAACTAACCAACTTTCCTCTCATATTTATATGTATGTACAATCATTGTTTATTAAGTCTATTATTCCAATTTGAATGCCCTTGAGGGGGTATGCTGCAGTAGTAGTTTTGAAGAGGGTCTTCGTACTCTGACTAAGAGAGGTGATTGATTTGATTTTGTAGCAACTGCATTGTTTTTCCTTCCATTTTTGGGTTAGTCAGGTTCACCATCAGTATGGTGTCAACGGCGTTGGTTTGGATATATACCCTAGGCTATGAAAAATATATTCATGTTTGAATGCCACCAAGGGGGTTTGGTGTAGTAGTTTCGAAGAGGGTCTTAGTACTCTGACTAAGGCGAAGGTGATGAGTGCGATTCACAGCAGCTGTTGTCGTTGTTTCTCCTTTCATCTCTAGGTTAGGTTCACCATCGGCTATTGAAAAATATATTTCTGTTTGAATGCCCCCAAGGGGGTCTAGTGTAGTAGTTTCGAAGAGGGTCTTAGTATTGTGACTAATTAAAGTAGATGTGATGGGTTTGATTTGCAGAAACTGCGCTTTTTCTCCTTCTATCTCTGGGTTAGTGATAGGGCGATTGGTCGGGTCCACCATCGGTATGGTGTCAACTGCATTGGCTCGGATATATACCCTCGGCTGGAAAAATATATTCCTTTTTGAATAATTTTCCCACTTATATCTTGTGTAAACAATGATTTCATCATGTTCAGAAAACCTTCAATGATAGTACTTTCTTGCTTATGGTTTGTTGTATTCTAATTTTGATGATTAAATATGCTTTGCTCATAGTCATAGGATACATTTTACAGGTAAATAGGTTGCAAAATGAAGGGTACTATGGAGGGGTGCGTTTGCTTATGGCCCTTTGTAAAATCTTCTACAAATATTGCAAGGACAATGAGATTAAACTTCATGGTGGAAATTTTACTCTATCTTATGATACCAATATTCCTCGCCAGGTGAGGAGTACTTCAAATGTCTATAGTTTATGACAGCTGATGTTCTTGATATTTCTTACATATCATCATATTGAAATAAAGTCTCATCTTCCAATGTTGTTGTTTCTTTTGTAAGATATATATTCTATTTTGTTAAGTGATGTGGATAACATTGTTTCACTCGAAGATTTTCATGAGCGTTAGAACTAACTAGGCCTCGAGTGCTATTTTAGTGAAGATCATTTTCTTTTTCAAACTTCAGACGGGGCTTTCGGGTTCGAGCGCCATTGTTTGTGCTGCGCTTAGTTGTCTGCTCGACTTCTACAAAGTGAGGCATCTGGTTAAGGTGGATGTCAGGCCTAATCTGATTCTTGATGCAGAAAAAGAACTTGGAATAGTCGCCGGCCTCCAAGATCGGGTTGCACAGGTTTATGGAGGTCTTGTTTACATGGTATGTAATGTTTAGCTTCAAAGTTGTGACTTGGCTACAACAGATTCATTATAAATTTCATGCTAGACATCTCAACATTGCCATGCTGTTCACAATTAGTTCTAAATATTGCCGTGCTAGATTCGCATACAAAACACTTCATAATCAAACTCTGCATTGGCTTTTTGCAGGATTTTAGAAAAGAACACATGGATAAATGGGGGTATGGTATGTATGCGCCGATGGATATCAGTCTTCTTCCTCCTCTCTACCTCATTTATGCCGAAAATCCAAGTGATTCTGGAAAGGTGAGCCAGTGTTTGGTTTAGTATCCAGGACAGTTTTCCATCTAAAAAAAAAATCTAACAAGCTACGAGTATTTGGCGTGAAAGACTCTGAAAATTTTCATTAGTGGCACTCCTTCTTGGTTATCTTCCCCCGGCCGCTCTTAAGCAAGCAAACAGTATATAATTGTCTTAAACTCAGTTGACATGAATTCACTGTACTCATGCAGGTTCACAGCACAGTTCGCAAGAGGTGGCTCGACGGGGATGAATTTATAATATCAACAATGAACAAAGTTTCGGATATAGCTTTAGAAGGACGAGATGTGTTGCTTGAGAAGAATTATTCAAAGCTTGCAGCCTTGATGAATCAAAATTTTGATCTACGAAGGTAGATAGATATCATTGATGCCATTAATTTGATTATCATTTCCCTCCTATTCTTTATAAGGTTTTCTATGTTTCCTTTTTAATTTCACAGGGTCATGTTTGGAGATGATGCTCTTGGTTCTATGAATATTGAAATGGTGGAGGTAGCCAGAAGAGTAGGTGCTGCTTCAAAGTTTACAGGAGCGGAGGAGCAGTCGTCGCATTCTGCCCCGATGGGCCTTCACAAGTTGAGCGCCTTGAGGATGCTTGCAAGAAGCGGGTTTTGCAATTCAAAAAGCAATCGTTGCGCCAACTTTTCTAAGCAATTTGGATCTTCAAAGCCTTTCTTCTAAATAGGTATATCCCATTCTCAAAAAGGACTAGGTGATATTCCTAGAAAAGCTTCTTGATATTTTTCTGCAAGTTGCATCTCAATAAAATCCGTCCTTCAAGCCATTTTGATTTATCATTTATGATTTTTTTTGACTATGGGTCCTTTTTTTTTTTTTGGCAATAAGTGTTCTTTTTTGTGAAATTATCAGTATTGCTCCTTTTGAATGTTTGCTTCAATCAACCTCCTCTCCAATTTTCGGCTTTCAGAAACATCACTTTGACTCCAAATTAATGATGACATTTATATATCTATACATTACTTATAAAAAAAAAAAAAGAATAGCAGAAATACTTCAATCTTGAAAATATGTACTTGAATGACAGGACTCTCATTCTTCCTTACCATGGCTAAAACTCTTTTAACTCCCTCTTCAATTTTGGTATAGAGTCAAGCTTGATATGCCGATGGTTTATACTAGATGTTGCAATTGAAAGGAGCTCTTCAGCTGACTGCGTCACTAAGGAAAGTTGGCGTAGATGGCCGATGAAATCAGTCTCTGATCGCAAGTATTTGGATAGACATTCTGTAGGATTAATAGTAAAGCACTAGTGTCAGATCTTGAGACAGCAAATCTTGAATGGCTGAATTTATAGAATGCATGTACATTGAAAATTTTATCTGCTTGGATTGTAAACATACTGGATGAGTACTAGATAAAGAATGAGAGTAACTTAGAAAAATATTGACTAGTAGTTTCTTTTGTACTCCAAACTTGCTACGGAAAGTACGATTGTTGGCTCTGATGATCATGTCTTAATCTTCTCGAAAAGTACATTGTTTGCGAAAAAAAGAACTCGGGAAAATAAATCCTATTGTGAACATCTATGAATTTTTAGTTAGAGAATGATTCATTCCTGAGTAGTGCTGATTCTAGAGAATAAAAGAGATGGAGAGGGATAGTTTTCTTTCCTACCAGTATTTTGAACGAGATTCCGTAATGATAGAGAAGCTAGCACCCTTTCCTCGACTTGTCTGTCATAGTTCAAGGTTTCCAACAAGGGAAGCGCAAGGATTGAGCGCGCAAGTGAATGAAGACTTGCATCTTCTATGAACTTCATTGAGGAACTCATCCACGCGATGGTTATAAGACTCACCCGAGCCAAGCATGGTAAACCTTTTACCAAGGATTCCGAAAGGGCAGTCAATAATCTATTGCTGCCACTCAATAGCAATGCTGTTGTTACTTTCCTTTGCCATTCTTTAGTTGCATTATCCTCTTCACTCTGAAAAAGGAATTGGACATTCCGATAGATTTCAAAAACTACAATCATGATTAGTGGTTTTTTAGTATCTTGTCGATATCATGGTCATGGAAAACCGATTTTTGCTGAGGTTAACTTACCAATGTAAACATGTCATCTCTGATTATTTTTTCTCCATGAAAAGAGTCTCCTAAGATGTCGTTGAATCCCGCTTGCTTCAACAGCCATTTCTCGGTTGATGATTCCCCTGTATAAGAAAAATGACCTCCTAATATTATGAGAGCCCTCGCCGTTTGTTCTTGCATCTTCTCGCTAGATGTTTTGCAATCCAAAGCCCCTATAATAGCATCTACGGCTTCTTCTCTATACAAGCTGTAATGGCCATGATCTACCTGCTTAAAAATTACTAGTCCATGTAAAGACTGTAAAGGAATTTGACATGTCTAAAATCAAAAACTCTTAGAGGGATTTGAATTTCAATGCCTACCAGAAGATCAAGCTGTAATAAAACTGCTGCGATCAGTGGACGTTGTTCTGGTGGAGCGCGTTGTAGGTACACTAACAAGATGTGCATTGCATTGAGGCCTTGCTCATCACTTTTTAGTCTAATTAAGAATTCTGTGATCTGGGATCTTCTGTCAAGGTAAGGTTATATAGCAGAATAGGTTATCGAAGAAAACTATCGAGGAACACTAATGAAATTGTTGTTAAAAAGCATACCTGCTAAGGCATAGCAACTCAGTTAGTAAAGAAAGAGCATGACCACTAGACTGATTTTGGTTTCCCACCATGAGAAGTTCAAGAATAGAAGACAGTTTCACATGGTTTGCAAGGTAGTATCTGCATTTCCCGTCGGCTTGGATGCAACAAGTCATAAACACTACAGCGTCGCTCCTCTCACTGTGGTCTCCTACGTCAAGTCTTCGAACAAGCAAGCTTAGGCCTCCGAGTGAAACTACTTTTCTGGCGTTCTCTTTGTTCCTATCGTCGTCAAAGCCTGTAAGAAGTTGGCGTAATAGATAGAACGCCGCTACTTGGGGACTGCATTGAATTGTGAATAAGGTCTGCAACTGTTCTCCGAATTCCAACACTCGCAAGACTAATGGTATCCAATCTGCGGATAGCATCTGCTTTGCCTGCGGCTTCAATAAGTAAAGCAACACCGATGATTTGAGAAAAAGACTACTACTTCTTAGAAGTCTCATGAAGATCTCAAGCTGTGGATCAGAATTCAGTATTATCTGCCTATTCACTTGGTTTCTTGACACTAGTTCTGCCAAAACTGAAATAGTTAATTCTAGAATCTCATCATCTTTAGAAGTAAACAAGACCTCAAGCATTCCCTCGATTACAGGTGCTTCCGATATCGAGGCTTCAACAATTGGATCACCATGTGAGTCAAGCCAAGCTTTGGAAACCACTCGAATTGCAACCTCGCAGTCATTGAGGTTGTCGGAGGTGCAAACGGCGGCAATGGAAGTCCGGAGATTGCTTGGACGAAGTTCGTTTTTCTCCTGCCGGAATATGCCATTGCTTGTTACTTGGCTCCTATGGATGAAAGCATTTTCCGGTTTACTTTGGCACGAAAAGAAGCTCAAGTAGTCTAATTTCTTGGTCTCGTTCCGCGCTTCATCCTTCGGTTTCTCATAAATTTGGCTAGACCTCCTCCATTGATTTCCTTTGCCACTCTGTCTATGTCAGTAAGAAAAGAAGTATTTAGATGGATTTAACATACATTGCAGTTATTCAGAACTTAAAAGTTCAAAAAATCACATGTAAATAAGAGATGTCTAGCATGGAATTGAACTATTATATTCTTCAGTGCCTAACTGTTCTTTCTTCGAATCCCATACATCCTTTAAGACATCTCTCCTATCCACATTTCCAATATCAATTGATTGCGCCCGTCGCTCATAATCATTGGCAGGTCCAAAAATCGATCGGTATCTACAGGTGTTAAAAGCAAGATCATTAATTCTGCAATCCCAAAACCAGATCATCATAAAAATCTGCTAACATTCTCATGTCAAATACTAAGAGATGTGAAATGGAATTCTTGAACAATACAAAATTCTTCTCACTCACAGGTTTTTGGTGATGGGAGATTGCAAATCGAAAGAAGGAGATGACCTTCTCTTCGAGAACTGTTTACTTGGCATTGACGGCAATGGCACGGAAGGGAGAGGAGGAGCTTTGGCGACATCGGCCTTGAGCCACTCCTTGTAATAAAGAGCGAATTGCTTTGTGCCCGCATCCATTCTTCGATCGTAAACCTTACTCAAAGCTCTTGTCCTCTCTTCTTTCTCATTGAATTCTAAATCAGTGATGGATTCAATCTCATTGTTATACCAAACTTTGAGATGTAACAAATGAGGCATAAAGAACTTCTCCCAAAGGTCCGGCAACAGCAGAGTTCGAGCGAGAAATGGCGAGTCGCAGAACACTTGAAGTAGATGCCTTGCAGATGTTCTATCACTTTTTTCCAACTTGTACACAATTGACAAGTAGAGCTGTGCAGAGGCTGAGAGATGAGAATTAGGTACTCCACAAGTGAATCCATTCTTTGAAGTTGAAGAATTCAAAGAAGCAACAATGCTCAAGAGTTTGATAGAATTCTGCACAGTATTCATCATCAATTCACTCCTCGAAGTCGCTTGATTTTCGACTAATCTCTCTATGCTCTCAATGCCTAGTTCCAATCTCTCCATTATTTCACTCCTACAAGAGTCTCTCCTTCCAGCCATACAAGAGTAGCATTTCTCTCTAACAGTCTCTCTAAAGCTCTCATCCTTTAAAAACCTTCCGACATAGCCGCTAAGAATCGAAATAACAGCTCGAACCGCAACGTCATCTATCGCAAGCCCATCTTTCAATCCACTCCTATCAGGCATAATTGATGACCTTGTGATGTTTGAAGATGATCTTCTTGACTTAGAACCCAGTCTCTTGGAAGACAAAGCCGAGGAGTACCCATCCGTTAAAAGGCTCTTGTTCTTCGGCTTCTGCCTCGGAAACTCCACGCTTTTTCGATCATGGCAGATGTAAATTGGCAATGTTATTGACTCATCAGTCACTGCTAGAGATTTTGTCTTTGAGGGTCTTGAATTCCTTGAGTTCTTCTTTAGGAATCCTTCCTTGCTTAGCAATTCATGTAAAGAAGCCATGATTTGAAGCAGTGATTCAAGATTGTTCTCTTGAGCTTCACAAACATGTCAGTTTTATTAATTAGGAGGTGATAAATGAAGGAATGAATGAATAAATCAGGACAAGAGAAGTGGTTGATTTTCCTAGCTAGGCTTTTTAGGATTTTTGGTTAAAAAATACTACTTTCTTTCCTAACATGTTTCGCTGACAACCGTGTTATGTACCTCAAGATGTAATGTGCACGCAACCGACTTAAGTAAATTCGACGGCTTATTTTCAAGAGGGCATTGTTACTTTTGTTGTGTGTTTAGTGTTAATTTAGGAACTTGGTAGCTAGACTAATGGAGAGAATTCTTTTTGGAGTGTTGCAAGCCCAGACTGTCAATCTTTTAGGTGCAGATGATGAAGTTTGGACTGGAGTTGGAACTGGTAGTGTGGTGGTACATGGAATTATGTGTTCAGAATGAATTCAAATACTATATATTTTGAAGTGCGCATGTGGTCCTAGTGTCTCCTATAACTAATCAAATTAAAGGTGCATAGAATCTCTTTCAAAGTGCACATGCAGTCCCTCCTGTCTTGCCATATCAAATCAAACTAATTGGATAGTTTCTTTTTTGCATACAGACATCGATCAAGAACTTTACTGGCCATGCACCCTTCAATTTCAATTATATGTAAAAACAATATATGCTCAAGATTGATATCAATCTAATCTAAGAGACTAAGTTGTATATTATGAATGTGAAAATTATTGGAGTACCTTATATATATATAGCTTGTGGAAAACGGGTTTGGCTACATAGATGGTCTCAAGTTCAAATATCGGAGGAAAGCTTCTAAGCCTACTTTATATATCGAAAAATGGGGGAAGAAGAGACCTCAAACTTATTTTTTATGTCCGAAAAATAAGGGAACGAGTGTTGCAATAGATTAACAGCATAAAAACTTTTGCCACCTTTTATGAGAGGGACCAAACATCATATATTATTGAGTCTATGTTTATTTTGTTGTTGTTGGTTGTTGTTATGCTATTATTGTCGTTTTGCCAAATTAAGTTAGATTAGAAGTTGATCTATGCTTGCAAAACACAGCAAGTGCATCTTTCAAATAATAGTTTTTCATCATGGCGTAAAGCAAGAACAAATGTACAGCTTTTTTTTTGGTAGGGAACACAAAGCTCTTTTAAAGTAAAGGCAAGATGACTTAATATACTTCCAATGAACGATTGTTAGATCTCCAAAATCAAGTATTGGGGGCCCTTCTTTTGTTTCTAATAGTGTATTATTAGATGTTCCCAATGTTCATGAATTGTCTGGTTGGGGTCATTTGTAAATCACGTGTTGTAAACGCAGAGACTTGTAACCATCTTACGAGTGTGACGTGATCTTCTATCACTTTATAAGAAAAATAATAATTAAGTACAAAAATTGATCTACGTAATCGACTTTAATTAACTTAATCTAAAGTTTTGTTTGATCATTTTAATTACGTTAACTCAATGTATGTATTTTTAATGTTACTCGAAAATATATTGCATGTACAAAAATAATAACTACTTTAAATCAAGCAGAGTGAAAGCAGAGTAATATTTAATTACAAAATTGATACGGATCGAAACAAGGCGAGGACTTCTATAGCCTTGGCCCTTAGTGGTGGTTTTGTCTAGACAACATAGTGGGACCACAACCAATTAATTAACATATGAGGATTGGGCAGTGATGTAACTCCTTATTTAATTATAATTAAATCTATTTTGGAAAAAAAAAACATTATAATATAATTAAATCTAAAGTAAGGGAATGTTTGGCATTTATGAAGTTTTGACTTTTATTGAGTACGGGTGGTGATGTTTAACTTTTTCGTTATTTTATTCCTCGTCTCCCTGCCTTAATTGACAGAATTCCTTACTGGTGTTCCAGTACTTTATATCATCTTTTTTTAGTTTTTCTATTAAAGATCAGGCTCTTGTAAAACCTAGACTACACATCTCGAGGCGCATTGTGTGTCGTCCATCAACTCGATGCGTCTATCTCGGTGATCAAAGTGAGTCAATTCGCAAAGGTCCTAAACCTTATGTAGGCATTTTTTTTGTTGATTTTGTGATATACATAATTAATCTAGATTATTGATTGGAGATTTTAACTTGCTCGATGCATGTTATCTGCAAAGCTCGCGGCACTTTATTGTGAACTCGTGAATTTTCGCTAATATTGATATTGTTTTCAATTTAACCACCTTTAATTCGTAAGTGCGGGGTTTTAAACACCAATCACTTTACTAAAATAATGGTTAGTGTGTAAAATTTATACAATAAATTTACTTGGACTTATAAGTTCGACTCATAAGAGTGTTTTTAAAATTTTCACAAATATTTAAAAGGTATCAAGGGAATTTTACAAATGATTGTGTTTGCTTCATTAATTACTTGAAGATGACTTTGAAATTAAAAAAAAACTTTTGAGTCGGACTTATAAGTTCAAATATAACTATCCAAATTTATAAACTAAGCGAGTGTGAAAAGGCTGATTAAAATAAATTATATACAGTTGTTAAAATGTTAAACTAAAAACTAATAGTTTTTTTTTTTGTTTAAGTACGAAATTACCAAATTGAGGATCAAATGTCACTATTACTCAACCTAGCCAAAATCATTAATGAAAAGAAGGAATTTATAATCAATTAGAAAGGGCCTTTTGTGACAAGAACAAAAGAGAAAGGACAAGGGTGAGATAAAAGGATATATACGATCGAAGATGGAGTAGTTCATCTTTTTTTCTCCTCCTCTCATTTGATTTATACATGTATTTTGATCAATGTATATATATATATATATATAGTGTGACACTTCTTATTAGATTTTTCTCTTTGGTCTTATTCTATCACAAAAATTACAGTTGTCTTTTGTTTCTACTTTCCCTTGATTTGTCTCCACCTTAATTTTGCTCAAAATTTCTTACATATGCTTCCATTTTCAGCCATGCATTTTAAATTAGATACTTGCTTAGTGCCCTTAATTATGATGTCTAAATTCCTTGATTGGATTTTGCTAATAGTTACATGTGCAACCCTAAAACAATAAAAATTGTCTTTCATTCTATCTACAAAATAATTGGCTGGTTTAAGACCTCAACACGAACTATATAATTAGAAGCTAATTAATCAACTAATATTACACGAGAATAAGAAATATAGAAATCAACCTAACCTAAATTAAGGATTTGAGAGGTTTAACTTCCTCTTACCACTAAGCCAACTCGTATATACTTGCTAATGTTTATAAAAATGTCTTTCAAAAAAAAAAAAAAATAATACACTATGTACCGATGCACGCACCCAAAACTTGTACATGTGTCAAATTATTTGAGCTAACTAGCAAAATGTTTCATCCAAAAATCCAAATTTTATAAGAAAAAAAAAGAACAAAAATAAGTTTAAATTAGGTTTTGAAAGGGTGGGTGGAGCCGTTGAAGCTCTTAAAAAATAGGGAAAACAAAAGATGAATATACATGTATATATGCATGTATATGAAGAGCTGGAAAGCTATAAGTTATGAGCTAAGTGTGGAGCAGTTCAAGGAGAAAATAAACAATATGTTAGATATATATACATAGTGGTAGGTCTTGGTCTTGGGCCGAGCCAATGTCACAATCACTAACAGGGTGTCTAGTTGATGATCAGGGGTTGGTGACAACTAATTAACATATGCATGGATGCAAGTCTGAAGGGTCGACCTCATTCGACCTATCTATATATGGTTCCATATCCATAAAAATCAGTGGTTTCACAACTGCCTTTTTTTGGGTATTTTATTTGAATTTTGATTTTCAATTAATCTTTAAATAATGTTAATATACTATATTTATACTACTAGATTGGCTAATTAATACTAACTTATTTTTAAGTCGCAAAACGAGTCATCCCAGTATATTCCTTGAAAAATCGTTAGCCCCTTTAATTTGCTCAATACGAAATCTAGCTAGTAGTCTAGAATTATATCGATAAGTAGAAATTAATTGTGTACGTAGCAAATGTATATTACTCACTTCCCTAACTATGTATTAATCTTTGTTAATCTCTTATAAAAGAAAAAACCTTTGATAGTGGAGAGGGGTATATATATATCACAGCATGGCCTTTAATCCATTGCTATGAAATTGTTCAAGTTACATAACAGCTATATATATATACACAATGGGGCTTTCTCTTGTCTTCATTTTAGTTGTATAAAGGAATTAAAATAGCATCTATAAACATTATGATCATATAGATATACTTAATGCACCAAACTAAAAGTGACAGATTTCACCAATAATCCCACATCGCTCATGTTCAAAGCAAAGCCTACATTCAATATTGAGCGCTCCCAAAGTGCTAAGCAGAGCAGTGATAGCGTAATGCCAACGTAGCAAAGGGTGCTTACGATCTTCCGAATCAAATGGTCGATGACGGCGAGTCTGAGCTCTGCAATCATTTTTGCTTTCTCTAAAAGTAACTTGATTAATTCCGTTAATAAAAGTCTTCACTTCTCTTTTTTTTTGTTTGAACTCTAAAAGTAACCAAAAGTGATTAATTCCATTAATAAAAGTACAAAGATTTGTTATCTTATTTGTTCCAGAGAAGCCATTAGTTTTGATGTGCGAGCTTTGTGAAAATGAAACGATATGACATCAGGACTATTGTACAACATCTAGAATACATGGCAACACACAAATACCACTAAAATCATTAACGGATTACAAAGTTTTCAATAATAAAAGAAGATAAATTAGAAAAAAAAATTTTAACTAGAAAAAACAAACTAACTGTAAAATAAAAAATTAAGGAAAGACTACCCATGCGCTGCACAAAATTTATACACAATTATTGATGAAGATGTACTGGAATAAAGATGAAACCAGTTTTTACAAATCTAACTAGATTTGTAGCTTATTGGATAAATAAAATGTAAAAAGATGTGATTGGAACTACAGTCGATCGAAAAAAGAAGATCGACATCAATGATTTAAGATAAAAGAAAATTACAAAAGAGAATCAAGAAAAGTTTTAGAGTTTCAAGAAACAGCAGCTCTCAAAAACTCTTATGGCATGTTCACTTCATGGTCTTATGGTGGATTAACTCCAATGAACTGGCTAAGCTGGTGTTCGCTTTACGGATTATCTAGGCCATGAGATTAGCTAATACTCAGTAGAGGTGACTAAAGTAAACTACCAATTTTGGTGGGACTAACTAATCCCAATGCTTGGCCATTAATTACCCAAACGCCCCTCATCTCTGCACACTCTTCTTCTCTCCCAACTCAATCGACCAAGATGATAGACCGAAATAGAGAGAGAACGTCGTTCCCATCGACTAACCCTAGAAACAGAGAGAACATCATTGCAGAGTCTTCTTAGGTGGTTTTGCAGGACACATGCATTCGGCCAAAACCGCGAGAAGATAAGCTTGGGTATGTGTCGATTAAGATCGACTGTATGTTTTATGAAATGGTTATTTGTTGTTGTTGTTGGTTGGCTTCTTGGGTGGTTTTGTCGATGGTTCACTGGTCTTCTTCTTCTTCTTCTTCTGCAGTTTGGTGTTTTGTGACATGGTGTTTTCGTTTGATTTGGAGGGGGATTTGTCGAGGTTGCTACTTCTTCATTCGATGGTTCACTTTGTGTTTTTTTTTTTGTTGAAATAGCATATTAATGTGATTGTAGTGTATGTCAAAATAGAGGAAGAACGTGTAATTGGAAAGTATTGATATAACAGAAAGTGTGGAGTTCTACTGCCATGAATAAGCTCTGATATAACATAGTATGGTCCATGCCTGTGTTTATTGTTTTTGTTGTGGTCCATACATGAATTCGTCAAGAATTGTCACAATGTTGAATTGAATGACCACTCTTTCTTGGAATCAATAGCAAATAGCAAAAAAACTCTCAACACAGTTGCAATTCAGAGAAGAAAAAAACACTCGAATTTGTGGTGCAAAAGAGCCGCACCATTTTCTGATTTTCGCACTCCTTTTATTGAACTTCATAAGCAAAATATAGCAACAAATAAACCTAATACAATACTTTCTAAAATCAGTCCTGTGGTTTCTTATTTTCCACAAGCTAAAGAAGGGAATAAAATATAGATGCGATTCTATCTAAAATAAAACTTCAAACCAAAAGAAATAAAATAAATTCCCTAACATACCCTTGCATTGGCCCAACTGGCACAAATGACTTATTCCAACATTTTCCCCCCAAGCTTTGTTGTGCGTCTTTGGTACTAACCACTCCTAATCGATCTCTTAATTCTAGAAATTTTACCCTTGGTTTGGTCGATGTCAGCTAGTTGATCTCCGGTTCCAACATGCTCCACTTCCAGCTTTCCTTCTTCTACACATTGTCTTATGTAGTGGAACCTTGTATCTATGTGCTTACTCCTATCATGAAAAACAGGGTTTTTGCATAGCGAAATTGCTGATCTGTTGTCGATTTTAATCCTTATTTTCTGAGTTTTCTGGCACAAGAGGTCTGCACGTAAGGATTCCAGCCAAACTCCTTGGCATGCTGCTGATGCAGCAGCTATGTATTCAGCTTCGCATGAGGATAAAGCGACCACCTTCTGTTTCCTTGAAAGCCAGCTAATCGGATTGTCCCCCATAAAGTAAACCACTCCTGTAGTGCTCTTTCTATCATCCAAGTCACCAGCCATATCACTGTCAGAGAACCCTACCAAATTTCGATCTTCCTTGGTATTCTTAACATAGCAGCACCCCAGATTTGTAGTCCCTTTTATATATCTCAAAATATGCTTCACAGCTATCATGTGCTCAATTTTGGGTGACTCCATGAACCGACTAACAATTCCCATAGAATATGCCAAGTCGGGCCTAGTATGTAACAAGTATCGCAGGCTACCCACAATGCTTCTGTATTTGGTTTGATCCACTGATTTTGAGTTGCTGTTCTTGCTCAGTTTGAGTTTGGCTTCCATAGGAGCTAGTACTGGATTGCATTTTTCCATTCCACATTCTTTCAAAATTTTCTAAGCAAAGTTCTCTTGACACAAAGTTATCATGCCAGTAGTCTGTCTTACCTCTATGCCGAGATAGTAAGTTAACAAGCCCAAATCACTCATTTTGAATTCTCTCATCATATCCAATTTGAAATTTTCAATCTCTATTTCACTAGTACCAGTAATCAACAAATCATCCACATATACTCCCACCAAAGTAATTTCTCCCTCTTTCTTTCTCCTGTACACTGCATGTTCCAGCTGTCTTCTTTCAAAATTCATCGTCTTCAGTGTACTATCCAACTTCGAGTTCCAAGCTCTTGGAGCTTGTTTCAATCCGTACAGTGCGTTGTGCAATTTCAGCACTTGATGCTCTTTGCCACTTTCTTCAAAGCCCGGCGGCTGTGAGACATACACCTCTTCCTTCAATTCTCCATTTAAAAACGCCGATTTCACATCCATGTGATGCAATAGCCACCCTTGTTGTACTGCAATTGCTGCAATCAAACGTACTGTCTCCATCCTTGCTATAGGAGCAAAAACTTCTTCAAAGTCAATCCCTTGCTGCTGCACATACCCTTTTGCTACGAGGCGTGCTTTGTATTTTACCAACTTACCCTCAGCATCTTTCTTTAGCTTGAAAACCCACTTGAGCCCTATGACTTTTTGACCACCAACTGGTTCCACCAAACTCCAGGTTTTGTTCTCTTTAATTGCTTTAATTTCATCCACCATCGCTCCCTTCCAGTTCTCATCCCTAAGTGCATCAACAAAGTTTCTTGGTTCCTCCATTCCAATTAAACATACGTCAGTGTAGTTTAATTGAACCGTCTGTGTTTCACTGTATATCTCTTCTAGGCTCCTTAATCTCACGGGTGTTCCATGTGATTCTTCTTCAGAGTCCTCAAATTCATCATAAGTGCCATTTGAAACAAATTCGGTCTTGCATGCATTTGGTGACGCCGAACCTTCTTTCTCATTTCATTCTCTCCAAGTTGGTATTGAGTTTCCACTCATGTACCCTCCTTGGTCTACATCTTTGAAACCAAACACTATAAGTGCCATTTTGTTCATCTTCTTCTATCCTCCAGGTCCACTTCTTTTCTTCCTCAAACACCGCATCTCTTGTCACATGTACTCTCTTGGTGTTAGGATTGTACACCCGATATGCCTTAGATCCCTTTTCATATCCTAAAAATACCATCGATTGCACTCCTATCTTCAAGTTTGGGTGATGAGGATTTGTTATTTTTACGTGCACCGGACTTCCAAACACTCACGAAGTGATTAACTTTGGGCTTTCTATCGTTCCATGCTTCATATGGTGTAATTCCTTCCAGGACTCTTTGTTGGTGCTCGATTTAATATGTATCTGCATAGTCACCCTCTCTCCCCGAGTTCGAAGGGATTTCTTTACTCTTCATCATGCTTGAGCCATTCCCAAAATGGTTTGGTTTCTCCTTTCAACCACTCCATTTCTTTGTGGAGAGTATGGTGCGATAAGAAATCTCTTAATTCCTTTCAATTTGCGGTATTCATCAAATTCGGATGATCTAAACTCCCCTCCCGATCGTTCTAAAACCTTTTACCTTTGTATTTTTTTCAACTTCAATGACCTCCTTTACTTCCTTAAATGCAACGAGTGCCTTATCTTTGGTTTGTATCAATTTGAATCCACATGTACCTACTAAAATCATCCACTAGTAAGAGGAAATACTTGTTACCTGCTGGGGTTGCGGGATTAATTGGCCCACACAAATCTCCATGAATTAGCTCCAACTCTTTATTTGCTCTGAAATTTGCTTCATCAGGGAATGGTGATCTGCGTTGCTTGCCAACCATGCACCTCTACAAACTTCTTCTTTGCATTCAATTTACGGTAATCCTTCCACCATATTTTCTTGACTCAACTTCCTTAAGGACTGGAAATTAATGTGACCATACCTCGCGTGCCACCTCTGTGAATCAATCTCAACACTTGTTTTCAAACAGACCGAATTTACTAAATCAAGTTTGAGAATGTACAACCTGTTCCTTATTCTCTGGACTCGAATGATCAATCTTCCATTCATGTCGAATACCTTTAACTTTCCATCCTCAATTTTCACTTTACACCCTCTCTCTTCGAGTTGACCCAGACTGATGATGTTGTTGGTCAGCCTTGGAATGTAATACACATCGGATATTACCAATTGCTCTCCGGTGCGTCCCTTGATTACAACCGTGCCTCGCCCTCCTATCGCCACTTCTGACCCATCTCCAAGCTTTACACTTCCTTGGAAAGTTATGTCAAGATTGGTGAGATGTCTTTTGCAGCCAGTCATGTGGTTACTTGCTCCTGAGTCCAAATACCAAGTGCTTTCTCCCGTTTCTGTAATTGTGCCCATGTGTAAGCTCTCAGACTTCATAATGTCAGTAGCATTGACGCCCTTTGCTTCTTGAGTTTTGACCACTCATGCATCGATAGTCTTGGCTCCTCTTCCTCTTTCTCTATGAAATTTGCCTTTTCCTTCTTTGGTTTTACGCATTCGATGCAAAGTGGCGTAGATTGAGCAATTGAAACACTTGATTTTGGACTTGTCAAATTTTACGTATGGTTTCTTTTAGAATCCTTTTACGCCCCACCTTCTTTACTATCGATCCTTCTCCACTTCTCCTTTCTTTGAGCGCCAAGGCTTCCCACTTTGTGATCGGGTGAGCATCAATTTTTCATCTTCTTCTTTGTCTTTCTTTGTCTCCTTTCAAACTCTCTTCAAATACTCTCAACCTCCCAATTGTTTACTGCTACTGGACATCATAGATGTGTCACCCCATTGTTCTATGGTTCCAATAATTGGCGGGAACCTATCTGTCTTGCCTTGAACAACTTTTCTACAACAAAGCACTCTCCTTCAACTCTGCACCCGAGCCCTAATCTCACCTACTATACTCATCAAGTGTTGGGAAAAATCAACAATGCCGCTTTGTTTCCGCATAATCATTCTATCAAATTGCCTTTTCAATAAATGCGCCCTTGCTTTTCTGACGCGATCTCCCCCTACACTCATTTTCTTGATGATCTCCCATACATCTTTTGCGGTCTCCTTTTCAGCAATCGCCATGATCACAGCGTCTGGTATTGACTGGGGAAATTGCAAAAAAGCGACTTGGTCCTTTTCTTTTCCGACCGACCCTCGCCTCTACTTTGCATCCCATACACCAAGATTTGCCAAGATAATCTTCATCTTTACCGCCCACAAATTGTAGTTTGCATCGCTTAGCATTGGATCTTGAATTGGTACATTCACTCTCACAATCGGGTTAGGTTGTGTTTTCTGTGCACTCCCGTCTGCCATGGTTCAAACCTGAACTTGGCTCTGGTGCTCTGATACCAATTGACAGAAAATCTCAATAGCAAATAGCAAAAAAACTCTCAACACAGTTGCAATTCAGAGAAGAAAAAAACACTCGAATTTGTGGTGCAAAAGAGCCGCACCATTTTCTGATTTTCGCACTCCTTTTATTGAACTTCATAAGCAAAATATAGCAACAAATAAACCTAATACAATACTTTCTAAAATCAGTCCTGTGGTTTCTTATTTTCCACAAGCTAAAGAAGGGAATAAAATATAGATGCGATTCTATCTAAAATAAAACTTCAAACCAAAAGAAATAAAATAAATTCCCTAACATACCCTTGCAGCCCCAACTGGCACAACAGCTTATTCCAACAGTGTTGGGATGAACACATGAAAAAGAAGAAGACGAAGAACACAAACCCAGTCGCAGCGATGACGAAGACTTACCTTCAATGAAGAAGACGCCTAGACGCAGCGATGATGAAGACGTAAGTTAAATAGAGGGGTATTTCAGTAAATTTACTTATTAGAACCACATTTATTCTCAAGCTTCAACCTTCCAACCAAACAAGTCCGGATTAATACATAAATTCATGTGTTAATACCATTACAAACTAATCTCATAGTTTTGGGTCTTACTAATATTTGAAGCGAACATGTCATTAATGGTACAATCAACCCAAGTATTTCTAGTTTATACCAAATTAAATATATGTTGTTAAGAGTTTGTTGTTAAAAGTTAAGTACGTAGTACTATGATTAATACATAACTAGTCAATTTCCTCCTCTCTGCACAAAAGTTATTAAAACTTTAAGAGAAAGTAAATAAACTATTAATTTACATAAATATATTGTGATATTTTTTACAATTAAAATTATAATTTACGATAATCAACTTGAAATATACAATAGAGGGTAAAAAATATTTAGTTATAAACCACACACTTATCAAACATATTGAACAATCTTTATAACAATGAACATAGAGATTTGAAGTTGTTGATCAAACTGCAAGATCACTGATACGTCTTGGAGTGTCATGTAGCTCAACAATCGCCACAACATTGCATTCGAGTGTGAAGAACTCTATGAGAGGTACTTGGATGTTGCTAAAACATGCAGTAATTGTGAACTTATTTTTAAGTCGCTAAATGAGTCATCCCAGTATCTCCTTGAAAAATCGTTAGCCCCTTTAATTTGCTCAATACGAAATCTAGCTAGTAGTCTAGAATTATATCGATAAGGAGAAATTAGTTGTGTACGTAGCAAATGTATATTACTCACTTCCCTAACTATGAATTAATCTTTGTTAATCTCTTATAAAAGAAAAAACCTTTGATAGTGGAGGGGGAGTATATATATATATATATATATATATATATATATATATATCACAGCATGGCCTTTAATCCATTGCTATGAAATTGTTCAAGTTACATAACAGCTATATATATATACAATGGGGCTTGGCTTCATTTTAGTTGTATAAAGGAATTAAAAGAGCAGCTATAAACATTATGATCATATAGATATACTTAATGCACCAAACTAAAAGGTGACAGATTCCACCAATAATCCCACATCGCTCATGTTCAAAGCAAAGCCTACATTCAGTATTGAGCGTTCCCAGAGTGCTAAGCAGAGCAGTGATAGCGCAATGCCAACGTAGCAAAGGGTGCTTACGATCTTCCGAATCTAACGGTTGATACCGGCGAGTCTGAGCTCTGCAGTCATTTTTGCTTCACTTCTCTCTTTTTTGTTTGAACTCTAAAAGTTACCAAAAGTGATTAATTCCGTTAATAAAAGTACATATATTTGTTAATCCTATTTGTTCGAGAGAAGCCATTAGTTTTGATGTGCGAGCTTTGTGAAAATGAAACGATATGACATCAGGGACTGTTGCACAACATCTAGAACACATGGCAACACACAAACACCACTAAAATCATTAACGGATTACAAAGTTTTCAATAATAAAAGAAGATAAATTAGAAAAAAAACTTTTAACTAGAAAAAATAAACTAACTGTAAAATAAAAAATTAAAGGAAAGACTACCCATGCGCTGCACAAAATTTATACACAATCGTTGATGAAGATGTACTGAAATAAAGATGAAATCAATTTTCACAAATCTAACTAGATGTATAGCTTATTGGATGAATAAAATATAAAAAGATGTGATTGGAACTACTGTCGATCGAAAAGAAGGATCGACGTCAATGATTCAAGATAAAAGAAAATCACAAAAGAGAATCAAGAAAAGTTTTAGAGTTCCAAGAAGCAGCTCTTAAAAACTCTTAATGGTGCATCAACCCCGGTATCTTTAGTTTCTACCAAATTAAATATACGTTGTTAAGAGTTTGTTGTTAAAAGTTAAGTACGTAGTACTATGATTAATACATAACTAGTTGATTTCCTGCTCTCTGCGCAAAAGTTATTAAAACTTTAATTAAGAGAAAGTTAATAAACTACTAATTTACATAAATATATTGTGATATTTTTTAAAATTAAAGTTATAATTCACGATAATCAACTCGAAATATACAATAAAGGGTAAAAAATATTTAGTTATAAACCACACACTTATCAAACATCTTGAACAATCCTTATAACAATGAACATAGAGATTTGAAGTTGTTGATCGCACTGCAAGATCTCTGATACGTCTTGGAGTGTTACGTAGCTCAACAATCGCCGCAACATTGCATTCGAGTGTGAAGAACTCTATGAGAGGTACTTTGATGTTGCTAAAATGTGCAGTAATTGTGAACTTGTGATCTATATATATAAAGAGAAGATTAATGATTTGTATAAATGATGTTGCAGTAAACAAAAAGATGGTGTACGATTTGAAACGTAGATTAAATACATAGAAATAATCATTCGTTAATGAAGAAAAGAATTTAAATGCACTTAATTGTTATTTCGATCAAATACAAATTATAAATAAATTCAATAAATGGGGGGATGAATATATTCCTTGAAATAATCACTAACACATAAATAAATACCTTAAAATAGAAAAATTACAAAATTATATTGGTGAAAAGAGAATGCATGTAATCTTTCTCTCAGGTCCAACTTTTATATATACTAGTCGTTTTCTGCGCTTCTCGCAGGTGTAATAATAATAATAATAATAATAATGAAACACTATATTTATAGTTATTATCATTGAGTCAAACGAAATGTTCATAAAAGAACAATAATAATGAGAAAGAGCAAAACACTATATTGCCTTCTTTAGCTTTTGTAGCATTCTATAGACTGAACAACATCTTTAAGCAAGGATAATCCCATGCATTAGTGTATATTGATCCACTATAACCGTTAAATATAAATTCCTCTATATCATATGTTCACTTCAATTAAAGAATCTAAACCAATAGACAACATAACAAAAGCAGCATAAAGGTCACGTGATCATTGATTTGGGTTATAGATATAATAATTCACTTCAGTCTTGAACTTATGGAAAACGCACCAAACGATTAGATCCAATATAGGACAAACATACCTAAAGGAGGGCGATCAAAAGTGGTTTAGCTTATAAGCGTTGTGAATGGTTGTTATATCACTGGATGCATGAAGCTATGGGTAAGTAGAACAGCTTTTGAATGTACAGGCAATGTTGAAATCCATCGATCATATCTTGAATTTATTGGGTGATAATTGGTTGAGAACTTGAGGAATCTAAGGTTAGGTATAATAAAATTAGTTTTTTTGTGATTTTTTGAATGGTGAAGGGAAAAAAAAAAAAAACCAAATCAGATTGCAAGAAGAATGGATGAGAATTGAAATTTATAGGGGGAATGTAACTTGCACTACACTCAATTCCTTGTATTTACCCATGATTTCAAGTTCAACGTACACAATCTATTAATGATAAGATAACCACTATTAATTATTAATAAATGTACACATAATATATAATTATATCTCTTGAAATAATAAATAAATAAATAACAAAAAATAACTCAATTCTTTGTATTTACCCGTGATTTCAAGTTCAAGGTACTCAATCTATTAATGATAAGATAACCACTATTAATTATTAATAAATGTACACATAATGTATAATTATATCTCTTGAAATAATAAATAAATAAATAACAAAAAAGAAGAAAATTGAGAAAAATAGAAAAATAGAATGGTGAGATGAGGTAACTTTTAAAATTTATCTCTCCTTCGACTTTTATATATATAGATAGATAGATAGATAGATAGTTACAAATACTAATTATAATTTAAAAGATGGTAAAAGAATTCTGTAAACTTCACAGATTGTAATAAAGCACAACATCTTGTTTTCTTAATCCAAAAAAAATAAGGAAAATACTAGGATGACCGGAATGAGATACCCGGGCATCCATTATGCATCGATGTGTGTATATACAAATCTCGATGCGTGAATGGATATTTCACCTTGGTGTCATATTCCTGGAACATTTCTCAAAAAATAAAGTATATTGTTTCTAATGGTAAGTGGACTCCTTAGCAGACTTGGGCCCAAGATTTTGTGACTAGTACCTTCCTGGGCTTTGGTTGAGTTGTTGGGCAGGACTGGTCTTAACAACAAACATTTCGTTTGCTATTCTTCTTTGTTCCAAAAGGAGAAAATTTATCTTTCTAACAAACACTCATATGTCATATACTATATAGTTAGTACCATCTAATTAATCAAAGTTGCATACAAAATATATTCACTGTCATGTTTCTAATGGTCATGAAGTTCAGACCACTCCCCTTCATGAAATGCTGAAAAAATAAAGGCAGTCAATCAGTCGTATGCGCTAAACGCGTCGTCGGCGACATCAATTAAATGAGATATTGAATCCCAACGTGTTCTTGACTTGGATCATTTGATGATCTTCATAAATTCATGCGAGTACATGTCTAAATCCCAACTCAACCCCCAATTAATTAAAGAACCCAATTGATCTGGATTCATATAAAGTTGGGATTGATAGGGAGAGAGTTCGTTAAGAATTAATGAAACCCAATCCTCCCTATAGCCCTCAATATTTGATCAATATATACCACTTTTCAATTTGAGTTTTTTTTTTTTCAATAAATCTATTTGGACTCATGAGTCCGTTTGGACTCATGAGTCCGGACTCGTAGGGATGTTTTTAAAATTTTGTAAATATTTAAAGGGTATAATAAGAATTTTACAAGTGATTAGGGTTGTTTCATTAATTGCTCGGGGATGTATTTAAATTTTTAAAAAAATTAGAGTCCGGACTCACGAGTCCAAATAGCACTACCCTTTTTTTTTTTTCTTTCTATCCCTATTTTTCCAAATTAATAGACCTCATTGGGCCCGGACATGAAGCACATGTGCAACCAAAAATAATGAATGATGACATGCAATTTACAAACAAAGACAACTTTAATTTATTTAGAAGTAGCTATAATAGAGGCGGATCATTATATTACCAGAAAAATAAAAGAATCAATTTATAATTATATATGTCAAAGTCAAAACATGGTGACTTTTCTTACATTGATAGACTTGAAAGTTCAAAGACACGGTTTTAAAATGCAAGAGTAGAAATGTTAGGAACTCTAGTTAGTTTAACAATATTTCAAGTTATATTACCTAATCGAAGGCCAAGAAGGACAAGAGCATTAAATGTCAAACCAAATCTTAACGTGGATTATTGAAGAAAAAAAATTAAAATGTATTGTTTTTATTTATTATTTATTATTTTTTGGTGGTTGGAGTAAAGACTTCCTAATTCAAAGACTTCAACTTATGTACGTAACGTTCCCAAGAACTTACCTCATCAATAAAATGTTAAATAAGTATGGTTCTCAAGAGATGACACAGTGGCAACAAGATGGATATCATATAGAGTTTTTAATTAAGTATGAGTTCTAATCGCAATGACTACACTATATCTCATTTATTTCTTTAGGTCATTAGACTGGGGCAATTAATTAAGTCTTACGAGATTAATTGAATCAAAGTAAAAAGAATTAAAAAAAATTAACTCTCGATTCAATATAATAGTAATTTTCATGTATGTAGCTTTATTTTTGGTGTCATTGTTTCTACTTACCATTTTTGACAAAAAAAAAAAAGTGATTCATTGTAATACTAATTTTCATTGTTTCTATACACAATCAGGATTCAAGATTGATATGATTCATTTTTTCGCCACACATTGCAATTTTTTATTCAATAAGTCTACTTGGACTCATTAGTTCGGACTCATAGGGTGGTTTTTTAAATTTTTGTAAATATTTAAGGGGTATAATAGAAATTTTACAAGTGATTATGGTTGTTTCATTAATTGCTCAAGGATGTATTTGAAATTAAAAAAAATTTTGAGTCCGGACTCACGAGTCCAAATAGCATTACCCTTTTTTATTTTGATAAGAAAAGAAACAATTTGTCCCCTCTGGGTTGGAACCCACGATCTCTCACTTTTAAACTCCGTACCAAACTATTGAGTCACCCAATTAGTTGGTTCCACATATTACATCAAATCAAGAGTTAAAGTGTTTGATCTTTATAGCCAACACCAACTAAATCAAGCATGACAAT
Source organism: Stephania yunnanensis (assembly GCA_039657365.1). Classification (NCBI taxonomy): domain Eukaryota; kingdom Viridiplantae; phylum Streptophyta; class Magnoliopsida; order Ranunculales; family Menispermaceae; genus Stephania; species Stephania yunnanensis. The sequence goes on along the minus strand of CM077583.1, from coordinate 62,472,167 downwards.
AAAATTTGATCCATGTACGCAATCTCAACTAATTTAAAATCGAGGCTTTACTGTTGGTTCTCCACACTTGAGGGCAGGTTTAAATAAACAAAAAATCTGTTTGGACTCTTTGAGTCCGCACTCAAATATTTTTTTGTTAACAATTTAAGATATCTACTTAAGTAAAAGACATAATTACCCTCCACCCCAAACACTAATAATGAATTTTAATTAAGGATCTTTATGTCTTTTTGATTGTTTGAGTCCGGATTTTTTGAGTCCATCTAGCATTATCCTTAAATAAATTCTTTTTTTGACTTATAAAAATAAATTTATTTAAAAGAATTAAATAATACACGTGTACGTATACACATTTATATCGTTCAGCTAAATGGATTATCAAACAAAATAACGTCCAATCAATTGAATCATCTACCTACCTTATCATCCTATAATATTATATTTATAATAGCGCATGCAATGTACAAGCTAATTACGAGTAGTAAACAGTAGTAGAATAATACTATATACTGAAACATTAAACTTAAAATAAATGCATTAAATGATAACGTATAATACTATGCATAACCTATAATACAAACGTAGTAACATGTCAAAATATTCCATCATTTCAAGTACAACATAGTATTAATAAACATGATCTCAACATAAAAACTTCGACAATAAAAGAGAGAAATTACTTGAACATCAATGTCATATTTACATGCATATTAATCTCATACAATCAAAAGTATATATTAAAAGGGTAGTGCTAGATGGACTCAAAAAGTACAATCAAAAGTAAAAACTATAAATTAATTAAAGAGGGTAAAAGTAGATATCTTAAATTGTTAACAAAAAAATCTTTGAGTTCGGACTCAAAAAGTCCAAAGATTTTTTGATATTAAAAATAAAATGCTAGCGTGACGTGCACTTGGAGCACTCAAGTTGCCCTTCCCTTTCTCCGAGGCGCATCAAAAGGACATGCGAGAGTGTGCCTGCCCAACTTGCGTGCCGAACCAAAGTTGCTATTTTGCTAAGGGCAGTGATATTTGGATTCATGAGTTCGGACTCAAAATTTTTTTTAATTTTAAAGTCACCCACAAGTAATTAATGAAGCAAACACAATCATTTGTAAAAATTTTATGATACCCCTTAAATATTTGTAAAAATTTTAAAAATATCCCATAAATCCGGACTCACGAGTCCAAATAGATTTATTATTTTGTCAAAGTATCTCTAATGAGATGGTAGATGCATTGCTTGCTAAAAAGTAAATTTTAACAAAGTTGTGAGTTCGACCTCACTTAGCTCAAAAAAAAACAAAAAAAAAGTATCTCTAATTGTTTGGAAAACAAAATCAAAAAAAGTAAAGATCTAATTATTTATCAATTTGGAAAAGCAATAATATCTTAAATTACTAAAAAAAAAATCTACGTATTTTTTGTTTTCTAATAGTAATATTTATCTAATTAATGGGGGAAGTTCAGTGGTTGTAGCACCAATAAGGCAGTAATTAATTAAGGGAAGCGAAAGAGTACAAAGCATATGTAACCATCCATATATATGTATCTCATTAAGTGCTAGTACTACTACATACAAAGACAATAAATGGGCGCGTAAATGTCGTATCATCAATTGCTCTTATTAATTGTGCGCCATAAATACGCGCGCATCCGCACACATAAAATTAGGCCTAATTAACTCCCACCACTGCAACTGGTTTACTCCCTCCATTTCATTACTTCTAATAAATCTAACAATAAATCTACTTAATTTATGAGTCCAAATTTATAAGAAAATTTTTTAAATTCAAAAAATCTATTTGAACTCTTTGAGTCCGAACCCAAAGATTTTTTTGTTAACAATTTAAGATATCTACATAAGTAAAAGACTTAATTACCCTCTACCCTCAAACACCAATAATGAATTTAAATTAAGGGTTTTTATGTCTTTTTGGTTGTTTGAGTCTAGACTTTTTGAGTCCATCTAGCAATACCCTTTTAAATTTTTATAAATATTTAAGGTGTAACAAAAATTTTTTACAAGTGATTGTTTGTCCTTCATTAATTATTTGAGAATGACTTTGAAATAAAAAAAAATTTAGAGTCCGGACTCATGAGTTTAAATAGCACTACCCAATAACTTTTTAACTATTTTAAAATACAATAAATCTACTTGGACTCATAGAGAGATTTTTCATATTTTTACAAATATTTAAGAGGTAACAAAGGATTTTTACAAGTGATTGTGTGTGCTTCATTAATTACTTGATGATGACTTTGAAATAATTTTTTTTTTGAGTCTGGACTCATGAGTCCAAATAGCACTACTCTTTCAAATATTTTACAGTAAAATCTATTTTTTTTTTAGTTTCAATACACTTTAATTACCTAATTGTCTTTTATGCCTTTTATAAAAAAAAATCATAATTACACATTAATAACTAGTTTAGGTACAAAAAGTAAAGTAGTGATAAATAAAAAGTGATTTCATTATCACTAAGTCTACTTGGACTCATGAATCCGAACTCATAGGGTGATTTTTAAAAAAATTGTAAATATTTAAGGGGTATAATAGAAATTTTACACGTGATTATGATTGTTTCATTAATTGCTCAAGGATGTATTTGAAATTAAAAAAAAAAATTTGAATCCGAACTCACGAGTCCAAATAGCATTACCCTTTCATTATTTAAATGTCATTTTCTACTCGGGTAGTGCTATTTGGACTCGTGAGTCCGGACTCAAAACTTTTTTTAATTTCAAATACATCATCGAGCAATTACTGAAACAACCATAATCACTTATAAAATTTCTTTAATACCCTTAAATATTTACAAAAAATTTAAAAATCCCTCTATTAGTCCGGACTCAAGTGTCCAAGTAGATTTATTATTTCTACTCAATCAAAATAATAATTAAGCGACTTTTTTAAAAGTTGGGAAGAACTTTAAAATGACATTTATGGAATACAATACAAGTTGTACCATTATTAATCACCAATCAATTACCACTAATCCATGATCTTTACATCTTAATTGTAAGAAAGTAAGCCACCAAACCCATTTAATGGTTTAATTTGTTCGCGCTTAATTGTAGTACTACTAATCCACTCTCTCTCTCTCTCTCTCTCTCTCTCTCTCTCTACATTAAATGCTCACTTTCTCTCTCTACCTCCTCCCCTGTCTGTGTGTGTGTATATATCAAGTAATGATCTTTCGCTAATCCTAACGGATTTCATTCATTCAATTCAATTCAATTCAATTCGGTTGAATAAATTTCGATTCGCTCGCTTGATCGCTCGATACATTCCATTTCGATCGTCGGATTTGCGGCGAAGGTCGTGGTAATGGCGGCCGATGTGAGCTCTCTTACGAGGATGCTCACTGGACGATTCAACGAAGAGAAGATCGAAGAGAGTACTCGTAGCAGTAGTAGTAATTGTAGCGAATTGATCACTAGAGATCTGTTAGGGTCGTGTTCCAGGACGGAGGTTAAAGAATTGGATCTGGATTTGCAAGTCCCGACTGGTTGGGAGAAGCGCCTCGATTTGAAGGTATTGTTAGGGTTTCCGCTTGTTTGATCTGACTTAATCGCTCAATCGGATCATCAGTTTCTGTGAATTCACTAGTTTTGTTTCGATTTCGCTGCGTAATTCGTTCTGTAAACCGTTTTCCCTCTTTTAATTTGTTACTTACGATGATTCCTTTCACAAATACAGTCAGGATCGGTGTACCTGCAGAGATGCAGAGCTTCATCGTCAATGTCGCACCATCAGAATCGCGACACGTCTCTTCCAGAGCTTCAAGACCTAAATCTACCGCCAACACCATCATCGACATCATCGTCGAAGACTCTGCTCCACGAATTCGAGAAACGCTTAGATCTGAAACTCGTGACCGCAAATCAGGACTACCAGAGCGTGTGCACGCTCGACATGGTGAAATCGGCGCTCGAGCGAGCAGAGATCAAGAAGAAGAAGAAGAAGAAGAACAATAATAAGTTACCTGATCGTCACGATAATCAGAGATCTTCCTGTTCGTTCGACGGAGGTTCGTCTTCGTCTTCATCGAGTCTCACTCTTCTCAAAGACGACGAAGACGATCAGAAGCAGAGAACGTCGTCTTCGTCTTCGATTTCGTGCTCGAACTCCAGCTCTCTCTTCGCTGCTGGTTGCTCCAATTGCTTGATGTACGTGTTGATGTCGAAGACGAACCCTAAGTGCCCTCGCTGCAACACCTTCGTCGTCCAATCGACGGTGATCAACAAGAAGCCTCGCATCGATCTCAACACTTTCTCAGATTGAGGGACTGATCGGACGATTGGGATCAATCGCGTTTGTTATATAATTCGAATTCAGTCCTCTATAGCTCTTGCAATTTCGCTTTTCATGTACATATCTCTACGTCTATCTATGAAATACAGATCTCTATTTTCTTTTTGTGCGCATCTCGATGTCTCTGGTTGTGGCGGAGTGGTTGCTTTGCGTGTAGAAATTCTCTGGTGCGCGCGCGCAAGAGATGTGATGAGGGATGTGGTGCCACGTGTAGGGTAGGGATGAGTTGATTGTAATTTGTGCGTTGATGCCTGATGAGGATATATTGGTGTGGTACTGGTTGGGCAATTCTCATGTGATGGGCGTGCGTCATTAGTATTGGTAGTAATTTTTACAACAAAAAAAATTAAAAGATTTGAATTTGAATTTGAATTTGAAATTAATCCGGGCAAACTTTTAACTATCTAAACAATAATAAAAAAAATAAGTGCTAAAACGACAATGGATATGTGACACTGTAAAACACATTGATTTATAGGAGCAGTCGATGTGTAATTCGAGATGCGAGCAATGTATTTTGCGGTGTGACATACTTATTGTCATTCTAGCACTTTTTTATTAAAAAAAAAACTATACTAGTATTTTTGAAAATAATAGGGCTCAAATTAGACGACTTGTTAATATACCACAACATGATAATTAAATAAATATAAAAATACTTATAATTATGTAATTTCGTTTAATATTTTTGTAAATACTCCATCCGATAAAAAATATAAGTCTTTCTAAAAAAAAATTTTTGATCAAAATGATAAGTTGTTTTTGAAATAAGAGCGTACATGTAAATCATACTTGTAATTAAAGTTCTCTTAATTCTCGTGCTTACCTTAAACGATTTATATTTGTTACTAGATGGAATAATATTTTATGTTTTTTTATTTAACTCAATTTTTTATTTTGAATAAATAAATAGTAGTTCATGTGGTGAAAATATTAATGCTTTCTTTTTTTTTATCTTAAAAATATGTTTGAAGGGTTATGTCAATTCCATCATTTTACAGTTTTTAAAAAATTGTAGCTTCTCTACAAGTTTAAAGTTCAAACAAACATTAAGGCCTCGTTTTGTTTGTTTTTTCTAACTTATAGTGCTAGTTAAGAGTTATCTCTTTTGACTTAATATTTTTATATTTGCTTCAACTTTAACCGCACAGGGAAGTTTCAAATTTTAAACAAGTAAAAAATATGAATCGACAAAAATAACTTTCGAATAAGAGAAATATGACATTAATAAAAAAAATGTCATTAATAAGGAGTAATTATATCCACAACTCTTGGGACATAACTCCCTAGGGGTGGTGGTGGAGAGATATCTCACACCTAACGTATAAATTGAGAGATAACTTACAAAAAATTTAGGCAACCAAACGAGATTAGTTCTCAACTTCTTGTGAGTTTAAATATGAACTTGATTTATGAGTTATCTCCGATGATCTATCTCATTGCATGCAATATAAGTCGGCAAAAAAAAAAAAAAAATCAAACAAGCCTTAATCTCAGATTCTCACATATCAAATCACATTTATTTAAAGCTAGTACGATTGGACACAAACACGAGTATCACAAGCTCACAGTATCACGATCCTTTCACAAATTAAAGCTAAACTGTTGCAGGCATTGTAACATTGTAAATATACAGGGTATACGGACTTAGATTCTAGCTTTTTTTCTTTTTCTTTTTTAAAATTAATCATAATTATCTAAAAACTTATCCGATTATTACCATTAGATTTGAGATTGCAAAAATAGATCATCAGTGGCTCGACATTTAATTGTCACGAAAAATAAAATTGAAGACCATGCACGTAACTCGCACAGTCTCACTTTTGTCTTTACCACTTGGCCAAATCAGTCCAATTACCTTAGCTCATATTCTTACAACTACTAGTATATATGACAAACTAATTAAAGCATTCAACATAACTCATATTCCCAACAAAGAAAATATCTACCTTCATTTCTTTTTGTTGATAAGAAAGAAATCGACTTTTTTTTTTGCTTTTTATGAGACTTGAACTTACACTTCTTGCAATAATACCACATATCAAACTATATAAGACAACCCTCTTAGAATGCCTACACCTTCATTTCATTGTTCAAAATAATTAAGTATTTCATTTATCAATTATTGATCTTATTTTGGCATTTATTATGTATATATCTACCATGCATGTTACTTTATTGGATAATTTGGATTATAGCGGACTATACAACTAATTAGGTGGTTTATTCTTAAACCTAAACTACATCATGCACGTTGATAGATCCTTTCACAATCTTAACAAATATCGATTACATGTATGATATCTTTGGATTTGTTGGTATCTATATATATAGTATAAGTCACTGCAAAAAATTAATTAGTACTTATACCAAATATAGATTTTGTGAAATCATAATCTTTTCATACCCTTGGCCTTTCCAAATCATCAAGGTAAAACGTTACGTTAGTCATGCACACGTTGACAATTTATATCATGATGAATTGAATGCAAATCAAATTAATTAATGATTCTCTCTAATGATTAATTATATACTCCATATCTCTACATGTGTATTAAGAATTTTAATAACAAAATATGGACTCTTTGAGTCCGGACCCAAAGATTTTTTATTTAAAAGATATCCTCATTTAAGTAAAAGACATAATTACCCTCTAAAATTCATTTGTTACACCAATAATGATTTGAAAAATTTGAAAATCTTTTATATCTTTTTGGTTGTTTAAGTCCAAGTAGATTTATTGATTAATAATATCGATGATTAATTAAGTTTTCAATAAATCTATTTGGACTCATGAGTCTGGACTCATAGAGAAATTTTTAAATTTTTTGTAAATATTTAAGGGGTATCAACGGATTTTTACAATTGATTATGGTTGCTTCATTAATTGCTTGAGGATGTATTTGAAATTAAAAAAAAAGTTTTGAGTTCGGACTCACGAGTCCAAATAACGCTACTTAAGAATTTTTTGTAAGTTTTTTTTACTCCCTCGATTTCTTTTTAAGTGACTTTCTAGAATTTTGAAATATTTCGCAATTTATGTCATTTGATAGTTTTCATACACATTAATTGCTTAATTGACTTTTATGTCATTCATAGAAAAAAGAAAATCTATTAATACACATTAATAACTAATGTATGTAAAAAAAGTGGGGGGTTAAAAGAGATAAAATATGATTCATTCATTTACTGTCACTTTCTACTCATTCAAAATAATTGAATGACTTTCTTAAAAACCGTAAACAATCTTAAAACATCACTTATATAGAAACGAAGAGAGTATTTTATTTAAATTGAAAAGACATAAAAGTAAGCATTAGGAGTACTATCGTATCTTTATCTATTTAAATTGTTAAGATCTTAATAATTACATTTTCATTAATGATATTTAAATAAATCAATTATTTTCAATATTTAGTTTCTTCAATATATACTTCCAATATTGATACCTTCTTAACATTAAGGCAATTAATTATAATAAAATAATAAATCCTTGTCAAAATAGTAGTATTTTAAAAATCAATGAATTACCGCTATATATATATATATATATATCAACAAATTTATTTGTCAAAATAGTACTTTTTGTAAATATTTAAAAATATATATGACTTTTACTGTTTCATTAATTGCTATATATAAATAAAAAAACTATTGAGTACATGAGTACAACAATTTTACAAAATCTTAATGTTAATTATCGTCTCAACTTGAATGATTAAGTAATTAATTCCAAGGTTTCAATTTTGTACTCATTAATTTCCATCCAAAGAAACTATATAGTATATGTATGCCACGAGAGGCGTGACGTATAAATAAACATCAAAAAAATCTATTTGGTCTTTTTGATTTCAAACTTTAAAGGATTTTTATTAGTAATTTAAGATACACATGAACACATTCACATCCTTCACTGCCTCCACAGCTACAACAGTTGCTCATCGCTAACTATCGGTGAATCTACCCTGCTCCACTTTGTCACGTACGTTCAATCAAACCTCGAAAACCAAGGTTTGACATGAACCCATTAAACATTAGGTAATGAATCTACCCAAAACTTTTTTTAATTTCAAAGACATCTTTAATGAAACAACATAATCACTTCAAAATTTCATTATACCCCTCAAAAAATTTAAAAACCAAGGTTTGACATGAAACCATTAAAGATTTTGTCATTTTCAATCAAACCTCAATAACCAAGAAGGTTTAGGTAGGATATTACTATAATCTATCTTCTCTTAATCAGAAGTCTCGATTTATTTCCTTACATTCCTTGAATTCATGATTAATCGAAACAAAACTCATTGACTATATGTAATTTCATAAGCAGATGTCTCAGTTTCGATCAGTGGAGATAATTAAGGCCTTATTTGGTATGTGGATGAGATATATCTCTCAACTTATAGGGGAGAGAGTGAGTTATCTCTCCTTCCCCCCATAATTAGATATACCTCAGGAGTTTAATAGATAAAAATATCCATCCCAAAATCATTTTTTTTAAATACGTTTGAAAGGTATTTATGTCAATTTATATATTTTATTGTTTTTAAAAAATTTATAAATTCTCTGCACGTTTAAAATGTAATTAATATGAAAATATAAATTTACACTATAAGTTAACTTTATAAAGTTATCTCCACTCGCACGATGAGTTTGCAAAAAGGAACCAAACGAGACTTAAAAGTTGTACACGCACAACCTCCTCATGGAAGTTGAAAGGATTGAAAGTCCAAAGTCCCACGTGTCCATATGTGGCCTACCATTAACAATTATAGGTGACATTAATTTGGGTGTCCAATAAGTATTAATGAATCCAATTAATTGCAGCACTAAGAAACAGAAGTCGCTCTCACGTAGCAACTCTTGGAGAAGGGGCGGGCGTTGGATATGATTGGGAGGTTACGTGTGCAATGAATGTGGGTGGGCCCACACCTCGCCGTGTCCGGCCGCGATTCATTTAATGCTCATCAAAATATGTACTCCCATGACACCAAAACATTATTAATCTCTCGCATTTATTGCGTTCGTTGACGCTACAATGCGCCGATTTGACTGCTTAATTACTCCCTAAACGTCTCTCATTAATTACTACCTAATTAATTGCGACCTAATTAAAATCAGGACAACGTTGCCCCCCGTGGCTTTGTGGTACTACAATACCCATTATTGCCGTCTCATTTGGGTTTAGAATTTCGCGTTAGAGATGCGTGGAACAAAAATTAGTCTCACGTCCCTTAAGTATGACTTTGTAAAAAATATATAAAAAATAACTTTGTCATTTATATAAATCGTTTAAAGTAAAGACATAAGAATTAAAGCAACTATAATTACGAATGTAATTTACATATATGTCATTTCACATTAAATGAATTGAAGAATTATAAATATTTAAATTATACAAGAGTAAAATGAGTAAAAATATAATAAATATACTCTTGAATTTTGAAAAATACGTACAATTTTGAACAAGAAGTTTTTGCTGAAACGACTTATATAAATGACCGGATGGAGTATTTGGTTTTCGAACGTTCAAGTTTTTGTTAACTTTGTCGTCAAACTTTCATTTCCTCTACTTTTGACCATTTTGTTGTGTTTGGAGGACAACGGTCGCTAACAAAGCGCTTTTACGAATAATTCACGGACGGTTCACAATTAATTTATTAACTAAAAAAATCGATTGTGAATCATTTCGTTAGTAATAATTACTTTTCAAACGTAACAAAAGGATAAAAGTATATATAAATAAAAGTTCAAGGATCAAAAGTGAATTGATAAAAGTTTGATGACTAAATCAATAAAAACTTAAAAATTTATAGACCAAATAATAATTTAATTATGCCTATAAAAATTATATATAGTGTGAATCTCTCCTTGATTAGTATCGAGGATTTGATTTTAATCCCCTCATCTACGTGATTAACATGTCTAGTTCCTGTGCACAGGCGCACTCATGTATTAACATAAAAAAACATAATATGATATCATAGCTGATTTGATTCGAATGAGACAATCTACGTACGAATGTAGATTATGCGGTGTGGCACTTCAGATGGATTTCAGTTCAAAATAGAGGATAAGAGTTAGTGTGGACCAAAAGTTAATTCCAAATCAGTTAAGTGTGATTTTCTTTTGGTGAAGTCAAATGTGATTTCATAACGAATTATTTCTCTCTATTAGCATCGAGACCCAAGAGCTCGCACCTACTTGTTTAGGCGTTCCCAACGTAAAAAAAAAAAAATAACACATTGTTTACAAATCGCCCATATATAATGGCATAAAATATATGACGTCGTTTGAATTAAATTAATTACAAAAAGAGAAGTGCCAAAATGATAGTAACGTGTAAGTTACACCAAAAATTACATTGGGTCTTTGAGCCGTTCGTCGTATCTTGAGATGCAAATACACACAGATTTCAATACATAACACGCGCGTAAACGATTTATGTGGGCCAATGTGCTTTGATGTGTGAACTTACCTATTGTGATTTCAGTATTAATTTTCCTTAAAAAAACTCAAAATGTCCATAGTTAATGAGCTAACAATTATGCAAGCACTAACTGTTTCAATAATTTACCTCAAAAATTAAAATGTTTCAATAATTTAAACACATGCTTGTGGTTGCATTGAATATTCATGTGGTATTACAAACCAAAAAATTAAATAAAAAATTAAATTCATGTGGTAGGTTCAACATACGCAATCAATATATAGTTTGTCAATTCATACATGTTTGCTTGTTTGGACATGGAGTCATTAACCAACTTATACCCACCTAGAAATGAGATTATATTCCTCAACCAACTTTATGCTGAATAATAATACATTGGATTTAAAATTGAGAGTTTGCATTCGCTCGGTCTCTCTAAGTATGCGTGACTTGAAGTCGGACTTTAAAAATGTGATTAATTTGGAATGTATTATTAATTGGAGATGAAAAAATAATCTCATATCGATCGACTAGTTGAGAAGAAACGCGTTTAAAGAATTTAATAGTGAGAACTCTAATTAACTTACCTTCGTATTTTAATTAGTGAACTTATTATCCACTCTTAAACTAATTAAGGCCTTTATATTTATATATGATCCACAAGTACCTCCCACGCTCCCAAGACCATAGGACTGGGCTAAAACAAGACTTTATATAATTAATAGTACGTGGAGTATTATTAATTGTCTACAATAGTTAATTAGTATATATTTTTTTAATGTTTGTGGACATTAAGTAATTAATTAAAAGTAGTCCAATTCTTCAAAAAAAAAAAAATAAAATAAGTACTAGCTCCAAGGATGATCGACCTGGAATCTTTGACATAAATTAATTTGGATGCATGCTTTTAGATGTTCATGATATGTGACTATGCGTAGTACTTGCTCTTGGATTGTTCTCCTCAAAATGACAAAACAATTAAACAAAAGGGTGTCAGACAACTTCATGAAATAAGGTTTTTAATGATCTCTTTGAAAAAAAAAGTTTTTTTAATGGTCTTAAATAAAATTCGAAAGGCCTCCATTAATTATATACAAAAAATAATAAATATCAGAAATTTAAGGAAAGAATGAGTCCACAAATATCTAATATATTTATTTTGTTTGAAATAGGAGGAAGCTAAATTAATAGCCTCAATTGATGACTCAACCTCCTAAAATTTATTGAATTTAAACGAGGAGCCACAAGAAGATCAAACAAACAACTATGATTATTGTATTAAAATTAAGAGGACCTAAAATATACTCCTTCCCGTCCAATTGTAAGTCGTTTAAGATTAATGAACAAAATTAAAGAGTAATTTAGTAATTGTAAGGTAATATTACTATATGGGTAGTGCTAGGTGGACTCTTTGAGTCCGAAATTTTAATTTTTGTATATTTGTAAATTACTCTTTTATTTTCATCTATATTAATTAAACACACATAGAATAGAATAAATATTTTGAATAAGTCTTTAAGAATGTTAAAAATTATGAAAAAAATCCTTTGAATCTGAACTTTTTGGGTCCAAACAGCTTTTTTGTTACTATATTATTCTTCAAAAATCTACTTGGACTCCAAAAAGTCTTATAGAGAGGTTTTTAAAATTTTTCATAATTTTTAACATTCAAAGAAATTTTACAAGTTCATTATTGTTATTCATTAATTGTTTGGAGGATGTATTTAAAATTAAATAAAAGTTTTGAAAAGAAAATCGATTTAGAAATAAATAAAAATTAAAAGGCACCATTATTCTTACCTTTATTAATGTTCTTTTGAGTGAAACGAGAGAGATTCAACTTAGTACACCTAGTAGACAAAAATTAATCCAACTTTCAAAGCTTCATTAATGAGGACAAAATAAGTAAAATATGTTTGGGAATGAGAGAGACTTAAATTTTTGTATAAAGAAAGTGAGTTAGAAAACTTAAATGACTTACATTTGTGACAAGAGGAGTTAGTGTCTCGTAAATTTATCGAATTTAAATAAGGAGTAATAACAATACAATATTGTAATATATTTTTAAATAAAAATCAATAAAATAATATATATATATATACATAGATATACACCATAAAACTAAATATAATAAATAAATTAGGCGTATCTAGCTTGACTTTTTCGAAGTTAAGGGAGGGGCCGAAAAAAAAATCGACCCCCTCAATCATCAAATAAATGAATAGATAAAACATAAATTATGTGCAGCAGGTACTACAGTAATGGCAGCAACATATAAGCCAGCTTGGATCGAAGTTCAGAGCAAGTTATTATAGACCTTGTCAATATTGCAGCCCTGAACGCAACATTTACTCTCTTTTTTGTTTTTTTTTTAGATTTATTATCATTTAAAGTCTTTTATAAAAACCAGAGTCACAATAAATATAACTGAAAATGACACAATAAATCCAAGGCTTCATAAAGATGGTGAGAGTACAAATCATTCATAAAAGCCAATGGTTTCTTCCCGAGGAATCAAAATTAAATGTATTGACAAGAACACATATATAGTAGAAGAAAACATGGGCCATATCACATAGTAATAACTCATAAATGGTCCCATGTAATAAAAATAACAAAATATCATTGAATCTATCTCTAGTAGTACTAGCTACCTTGTTAATACATATACGTATTTGTACTTGTAAATATTTATAGAGTGCTGTGGTTTGAAACTTAAAAAACCGTGACCACTCTTCTCTCTACTCCTCTCTGTCCCTATCAAATAGACCACCAAATGTAGCTTTGATATTTAATGGTATAGAAGGTTTATTAATTTTCCATAATTTGCTCCTATGACAAAGACCAATATAATGTATGGTTTGCTTAAAAAAGCTGATTTATTAAGCTAGCAACTAGCTATATAGTTCGCTTTAGATTGATTCCTACGATAGCTAGTTGAGCGCTTCAACCTTATCACTAATTAAACTTTATTTCGTTCATTTTGACAAATTTTTTTTTTAAAAAGTTGATATTCATGTTTGTGACTGAATTCTTTTTTTTTTTGAATTAAATATTTGAAAATATTGAAATATTGTGATTAATTATAATATCTTTTAATAAAGATTTAAAGTTAATTCATAGGAGGTATATTTGTCACTAAAGAAGAAAATTGTCAATTAAACAAAAGAAGTTGTCACTTTTTAATCTAACCAAACATGGATTTAATTAACTTTGTGATTGGAGACTTAGTTTCGTTTGTAGCATTAAAATGTGAAGATAGAGTTGTTAGATGAACATAAATATAGAAATATTGGTCTGTATGATTTTTAATTCTTCAACTATCTCAACTAACCTAGAAAAGAGAAAAATGAGAAGTACAAACAGTTAATAATGATAGAAAACAACATTTACCTAAAATTAAACCAAAGCGTTGAACTTCCTCAGAATATTAATTGTGTAATTTATTAATGTACTTGAAAAATCTTTCTCATTTTTTTTTTCCATTTAAAGCATTTTCAAGGCTTTATCCATAACTTTAAACATTTCCATGAAGTTTTATTTATTGCTATAACGTAGTTAATAGGAGTATGATCCAGGGTTGGAGGAAAATATATATTGATCCATCATTGGGTCCAAATTTCATAGGTCATACACAATGACACATACTTGACTCGAACCCTCAATCTCATTGAGATTTGAGCACACACATGTTCACGTGTCGCAATCACCACATATCTTGATGCATAATCTTAGGGATACAGATTACTGTCTCAAAAGGACGTCATCCAATCATTTTTCAAAATGAGTCACCAAATAATTTTCCTTTTAAGAAGAGCAAAAGCATACAAGGAGATGCTTTTCAAAATCATAGTGATTTTAGTAATTTTGGTTGTCATGTCAACCAAACGTTACAAAAGTTGATTATTGAGTGCTCCGTCAATAATAAACGATAGCAAAAGTTGAACCAAATAAAGCCAATAATGAAAACACAAACACAACACTTTATGAACAAGTCAGAGTAAGACTTGAGAGCATGGAGTTTTAATATTTTATAACCACAAAAATGGGGACTTTCAAGATTCCAATCAACAATGGGTATACAGAAACACCTTCATTTGAGTAATATAACAACATATGCATACACTACTATGGGAATTATGTGGACTTTGAACTATGGAACTCAAAACTACAATTCTTGAACATGATCCATGGCTCTCCTCTGATGCCAACGATGTTTTCGAACTCACTTCGGCGTTCCTTGTCATTCCATTGGAGCAGATGTTTCTAGCAAAGTGACTGCCAAGCTTTTCACAACAGGAGACTAAGAGAGGTCACCCATGGTTAGCTTCCGGAGTTCGGAAAGTCAAGAATTCGCTCCTGATACAACCCGGCGTTAATTGCTTTTGGCGATTTTATGCAACCAGTCTATCACTTGGCAGTTTGATCAATGTCCGTAAATTCACCTGTAATTCTGCCATATTGCAATTGGAGATGGATGATAATGACTCATTAGTTAATAGAAAATCGCCATGTAATGGTTAGCAACAGATTATCCAAACTTCGACACATACTTGAATTAACGGAATAAAAAAATTAGAATATATGGACATTGCATTAGTCGATTGATGGTATCAAGGAAATACATATGAAGGACGAGTAAAAGGCCAAGATGGCGAACCTGTTATAAGACAAGAAAGCATCCCCGATAGTTCCTACAACCTTATTCCGCACCTTGCGGACACATACCTGCAAACAATTAGTAGAAATGAATGATAACTAGTTCCCCAAAATGAAGATTTAACACTAAAATTTAAGACATCCACCTGCACTTGGTCTAGAGGTCTAATTTCGGGATCTCGATTGCGGTGAATTACAATGCCATTGTCACATTTGTTAATGAAGTGAGCACTTCCACTTATATCATACAAACTAGGAGGACCACCATTCCACTGGTACAACTGTAAAGGATTTATGAAAAATAAAAAAATAAAAATCAAGGAATGTAATTAAAGAGGGTAAATCACAATTCAGCCCAATTGAAAAAAACTTATGAATTATGGTAGAGCATTACCTGCCTAGGATGCGCGACAAACCAGACATGACATGAGTGATGCTGCGCAAAGCGTTTGATCTTGGTGAGCATCTGACTCACATATTCTGTCTCAGTCCTGTTATAGATGGAATAAAAAGCGCGTAAGTCACAATAGGGACATAAAACTCAGGTTCGGATGAGGCACAGCTGCTGGTTCGACTAAGATAAGTCACACCAAGAAAGGGTACTTACAACAATTGAACATCCGATGTAAAAGGAAAAAGCGCACAAAATATTATAAATTATGTGTAAATATTTTATATTATCCGATTCGATGTAAAGAACACAAGTTACGAGTAGTTTGTGGCCAACAAACTGTACGTCAATGTAAGACCACAAAGAAAAAATTCTAAACAAATTAGCAGTACACTTCTTTGATAAATAATATGCTTACAACACCAAACTATGCATGAATTCCTCAAAATGCAGTTGATTAGATGTTCAATGAGATTTAATTTCCCTAGAATTTTCATGTGTTCTTTACATGATTTTAATCATGTGAGTGTGATTCGGATAGATGTGTGACTATGTCCATGTACCAAGTAAAATGCATGAAAATTCGCTTAGATGAGTTGTGGATTATTAGGCAGTAAAATAAATTAAAATTACAAAATTTAAATAATACAGTAGAATATCTAGTGTCCTCGAAGCTTATAAAATTTGTTCTTCTAAATTTAGAAGGCACGGGATTCAAAAGATAATCGAATTCTTGGTTACAAGGAAATTGAATTAAATAAATCCTAGCAGTTTTAGACTTGCTGTTTCAGCACTTAAGTTGGACCCTTAGATTAGGATGGCTTTTGGATAAAGCATTGAGGTGAAATTATCAACAACATATGCACAAGTTAGCGAGCTAATAAGCAAGCAACTAACTTAATCCGGATGGCTTATGTCGGGCGGTCACGGACTTATGTAATGTAGTGTACTTCTTAAGCGTACATTCGATTCTGGGTCTAAAGACTCTAAACACATATATATATATAACATGCAGAACCTCATCTTCAGTGTTGCCCTTGGTTAGAGAAATCCAGTAAAGGACTAAAGAGATGGAAGGAATGGGAGGGAGAGAAGTAAGAGCAAATGACACTAAGTGACACAAAATTTGAACAGTCGAATAGCCAAGAAAGAAAATAGATAAAAGAATGAATCAATCCCAATCTAGAAATGCAGGTCATAGAAGACTAACATGCTTGGGGGGCGCTGATGATCCAATTCATTGTATGGATCAATCACAAGTCCACGAACTCCATGTCTTAAAACTGCTGCTTTGGCAAGCTGAAGAACCCACTTGACGGATGGAAGGCAGTCATCCTCACACCTAATCAAATCAAATGATATTTCAACCAACAGAATTTGGCATAAAAAATCATAGTTTTTTTCAAGATAGATTTCTCTTGATCAGAAGTTCTTTTTCAAGATAGATGATGCAATAGAAAAAAACAATAAAGAACACCAATAAAATGCAAGTAAAATCTTAAAAGATATATATTTTTTTTTAATTTTATGAAATTGCACCATAATTTATGATTCTTGCCCAACAAATTTTCAATTGGAATTTTCATACTTTTTCCTAAAAGAGAATAGAAATTGACTCAATTTGGAAATATTACCAGTATGCTATTCATGATCAAAATTGTGATCATAGAATTATCTTATCTAAATTAATCAATAAATAAATGGGTAGGACTGCATGTTTACGAAATCCAAGAGGCTCCCACCATCGCAACTTGTTGGAAAGGTGTGATGTATGAGATCTCACCACCGATACTTAAGAGTTGAGAAAGGTTTTCCCCTATAGACCCTAACTCTAAGTTACAACCTTAGGTTATAATAATCCATCTATCATGAGTGTTTGTCACTGGAATCAAGATTAAGGACACTCCCATGTGAGTGATTGCTCTTATGCATTGATCCCCATCGTGTGGAGATTTTTTAAATTCCCATTGCTAAATACGTATGCATGTACATAAAGAAAGTCTCCATGCAATGGTAATTGCATTTACCACCGCTAGATTTTACTCCAATGGTCAATGGAGTTGTGCATTTATGTCCCTCATTATGCATTGGAGCACCATTTGATAATGAATTTTTTAGATCTTTGTAGCAGTGTGCCCTATTCTACTTTGTGAAGATGTACCGCATTTTATTTTTGGTCAGCTAATGGAAAGGTTTACCCTTACCAAAAGAGCATATTAGCTTTGATTTTCGCAATGAGTTCCAGCTATTACAAATTTACAACACAGCGAAACAACCTCGTGCCTTAATCGGTACATGAATGCATAGACAAACTAAAACATCTAGATAAGATGTGGAGGAAGAGAGAAAGAGAGCGATGTTATAGACTCACCGGATAAGATGAAATGTATTATTGAGCCATTCCTTCCCACGTGCCAAATCCTCTTCGCTTATTCGTTCAACAGAGCCTGAATAACTACAAATATCATGAAAAACAAGTAACAAATTGAGGAAAAACTGTGCATTTTGAGCACTGAAATTACATATGCACATAACACTTTCTTATCCCAAAAAAGTTGTACATATCACTAAGTTTAGTTCTCTTTTTGAAGAGTTACATCAAGAAAGAGCAAAATAAAGAAACTTGTGAAGTTTTAAACCAATTACAGTTTTAAGATTTTGCAGTATTTATCTATTTATAAACAACTGAAAAAATGGTGGCATTTATTGGAGCGTCTTGATTACAGTTCAAGGATTAACGAATTAATAATTGAGTTGAGTAAATTATTAGCAAAATATTAAGATTAAATATGTAATGAACTATAAAGGACTTAAATTTGCGGCAAAACATGAACATTCAAAACATGGTCATTAAGCTTCTGAATTTTACAAATCAGTACTTATTTTTAGAAAAGACAGCATGGTGAACTCTATCCACAGCTTTTCTACAATCAATGTGCCTTTCTGGGGCAAGATTCCAAAGCTTAGGCTCAAATTAGTGCGTATCTTAGCCTAGGAAAAATTTTTTTTAGCTATTAATTTGTGCAAGTCGCATCAATTTTTCAAGAAAAACTCGTACCTTCAGTAATTTTCTACAAAATTTGATTGTGAGAATTACCATCTAATCCCTAGTACACCTGAGAGAAGCAGTGGTGTGTGACTTAATCTTCCTAATTCATCAAACACTTGTTTAAGGTGCAAAAGGGAAGAAAACTAATGAAAATGCTTCTTTAAAGGTACATTTTTTATTTGGAGGGAAAAAAAGAGAACACTGAAAACTATTTGAGGCTTTTGTAGAATCTTATTTGTTTTATATCTGCAACTACATTGTTGGTGTTAGCTTAAAGCTAAAGAGTAGCCAAGAAATAATAAAAAAAAGTGCCTATGCCGAAAAAATTGAGGAACAAAGAAGAAAATTATGTACTTGAACCTACCCAGCACTAAAGAATGGCTTTTTCAAGTGCTTCTCCATAAGCTTTCTTGCATGGTCGCGGACCTATAAAAAGTAAAAGGATTAAACGTCGAAAAATAGCCTAAAGAACAACAATGCATTTGATGAGACAAAAATGAAACAAGTGCATCAAAAAATACCATCATTTCCCTTCCAGAACAACCATCATCAATTGCATTTTTACAGCATTAGCACCAAATGTTGCCATCTTATCCCTTAAAGTTCATTGGAAGTCACCGAAGGGAATCCATCTCATAGACCAAGTGATCTTCACTTTGTTATACATGCAATAATTGATCATAATATTCATAAATCTTAAAGAGTGGTAAAATTTTCACCTTATTTTCCATTGAGCAAAGTGCAAACGACCAGCCGCTGCTTTCATTAATATTGCATAAAAGAGCATCAATCCACTCACTCTTTCCAGAATTGGGGACACCGCTTACAATAGTCAACTCACCAGGAACAACCTGCTCAAGTCAAACCATTAAATAGATGCGAAGAAAAGCTCCCGATAGCATAATGATCAAAATGACCGCCGAAAAAAGAAATCCTAACAAACAAATAAGGTTCATTTGGGTTTTGGTGATCAACAGAAGCCTAAGTTTTGGCGAACATAATCCTGTGTCATGAGACAAACTTCAAAAGATCATAGGTCAACCAATCTCCAAATGAAGGAAGAAAATGTAAATCAAGTCGCATAAAGTAGGCAAAAGCAATATATAACTCTAAACCCAACAACAACGACAACAACAACATGACCTCAATCCCGAAATTAGTTGGGTCGGCTAAATGGATCAAACTCTTCCATTGCGCTCGATTAAGTGCAATTGATGGTGTGCTTTCCAAATTATTTAAATCCCTTCTAAATAATGCGTCCCAAGTTAGCTTCGGTCTACCCCTACCCCGTCAAATTGTCATGTTTCTTCAGTTTCGACTGAGTCGAAACATCAAAAAGAGACATCATGATGAAGCTAGGATGCGCTTGAGACTAGCCATATAAATACACATAAGTTAGCCCATTCTAGGCACTTTTAACACTGTTCAAAATGAAGTCAAGTAGTCCTATTCGGAAAATAACATAGAAAAAGGACCATGAGTTCACTTTCAATGAGGATGTCATTAGTTGCTTCTCATTGTTCTCAAGGCAAAGACTGGTATAAAATATCTTATTCATGAACTGCAAATAAGAAACAAAAGAGCATTGTGCGATCCCAACTTATTCATGACTGAAGCTTCGCTGTTATTGCAAATAAATATCATAACAGCAATCATCATCATCATCATTGCCCAAGTCCTCGCTCATCCTTATCAAAACAACAGCAAAAAAAAAAAAAAAAAAAAATACTTAACACCCAAAAAAGAGTATTATACCTTGTATAAGTGATTTAAAGCTTTCCATCCAGTTGAGACACCCAGGTCATATTCATGAGTGCACTTATAATATTGATCAATATCATCAAAGAAGTCACTAAATCGAAATAAACCACGAATTGGATACAGTTCTGCCTGCTCAATTAATTCACGCAGAGCATCAGGCCCTAAAAACATGAGTACCTGTAACCAATTTAGAAGAAGAAAAATAAGTACCTAAAGTATTAAAGAAACTCGTGAAGGAAGTAAAGGAAATTACTGTTTCAAAAGTTTGCTATCTTTCATGTTTCATAAAAGATGCTGTAATGATATGCATTTACCATATAACAAAGCATGCTAATGATTACTTTTTCCACTTTTTAGGGGGCAAAAAAAGCAATTACTTTAAAGAAAAAATAGAGGAAAAGGGGGAAGACTGAAAACGAGGGTTTCATGTGCAACGCTCCCCAATGACTTTGGGTAAACCATTGACATTGTAACTTTCGAGCATGCAACACCTCAGAGATGTTTGGTCTTTGGTCAAGAATGAAAATAGCTGAACTATACTATAGAAGGTCAACATCGGGTTTTGACTGCTTTCAATCTTGAGGAATCTAGCAACATCAGAACCTCAGACTTGCTATTTCGTTAAACTTGTACCAACCACAAGAATTTATGAAAATCACAATGAACCCCACTACACTATCTGCCTTAAGTGGCATCTAAGAAATTCAATCGAAAGTCAGTTACAGATTTCCAATGGCTACTAGATCGAACTAATGAACAGGTGGCAAATGCCTTATGCCTGAAGCACCAGTACTTCCTCACGGACCATAAATGTAATATCTATTGCACCTGCTTTATATGTTTAATGACTCTGGTTGCCCAACAACCCCTCGAATCTCAAAGGAAGATCTTTCTTTGATGAAAGTTCCTTTTTATTTACTAAAATTTATCGGATTAATAACACATGCCCAATACTGTTGATTTACTCCATCAAAAATAGTCCCAAGGGATTGTGTGATGCTATAACAAGAAACACAATTTTTTTTTTGGTCAGCCAAAGCAGAGTACAATTTCCTCGACCAACTTTGCGAAGAAGATGAAGACAAACCTCATTTGCATCTTTGCAAACACGTTCCGAACTAGTCTTTGGCCATTTAACTCGCCAACACCTGCAGTGTATGAAAATAATGACTAAGAGAGACAATAAAGGTAGGAGAATCCTGGAGAAAATGGATTTAATTTTTACCAGCTAGCAAATCACAGCCTAAGGCAACAACAGTCTACCTTTCCCTTCCAAGGCGGCGTGCAAGCTCTTCAGCCAAGGCTTGACCAGGTGCATCGGCATCAGTGGCCAGAATAATACGTGATGCCTAGTGGAATTTAACAAAAAAAAACTAATCATGAGAATAATAACAGCATCATCACACACAAGTCAAAAAAAAAAAAAAAAAAAAACTGTCTACCTTTTCAAGATACTCCTTGCAGTTCCACAAGTACTGAAACTTTGAGTCCTATCTTTGCAAAAAATACTAAAGATAGTCAGACCCGAATTTTCAACATAGAAGTAGTGTCTTATTAATTATTATTATAATCCAACAAGAAGGCCAAAAAAACAAACAACAACAACATAGCCTCAGTTTCAAATTAATTGGGGCCAGCCACATGGATCAAACTCTTCCATTGTGCTCGATTTAGTGCAATTGATGGTAAGCTTTCCTAACCATTCAAATTCCTCCTAATTAATGCGTCCCAAGAAAAAAATAAAAATAAAAAATAAAATGTGGATTATCAACTCAGACTAGTGTTAAGTAATTTAGCAAAAAAATTTAATACGACTAAACTCCAACATTTCAAATATGTCAAAGTAGAATATCATAAAATTGAAATTGCTAAATGCAGGTCTAAATAAGAGAAAACGTACAATGTATGGAAGAAGGGAAACAAGCTGACAAAACAAAACAGAAACTATTCTACAAATATCAATATGATGCCTTGGACTTAAAAACAAAGATAATAATACAATTCTTGCAAATTTATAATAATATGAAAAAAAAATAAAAAATGATACACCGTGCCTTTTAAACAAAGCTAATTGTTCATTTTGCATTAGCCTTTTAAGGGATATCCAACAGAAGTAACTGGAAGAACACACAAAGAGACTAAAGCCCAAAAAATTGTAAGCAACAGCAACCACAACTTTTAAACATAGTTTAAAATTAAAACAAACCTCTGTTTCAGAAGGTAACTCTTTTGGGTTAACCTTTGATGGTGCTCCATCAGGAACACTCACACAATTTTGGAACCCAGCCTCTTCCATAGCAAGCTTATCTATTTCACCTTCGACCTGTGAATATACTCAATCAACAAAAGCTCGCTATACATAAAAAAATGAAACAAGCTTATGGATAGCAGCAGCATTTACAATAATAATGTCACTCGCTCCTTTAATATCATCCAGTCCATACAATATTCTCTCAGCATCTCTTTCCTGAAAATTAACCATAAAAATGATTCATACGCATGGAAACACTTGCGAACTTTCAGCACTTAATAATGTGAAAAGACTGGTCTAATGAAAATAAAGGAACAAACAGTGCTTTGGATTGCCCTGGATTTGTAAAATTGGAAACAAAAATCTCCATTTATTAGAAAGGATAGTTACATTGTTTAACATTCAAATGAGAAACCACACCATAGAGATTCCGATTCATAATATAGTTCAAAAAATTGTGAGCATAAAAAAAAACCTGCCAAAACCGCTTGTTAATGTCTCTATACTTGCAATTCACAAGCGCTCCATTTCTTCTATAGGTAAATGCAATGGCGACCTGCCAAAATAGCCACAATATAATTGATGTTGCAAAATTCTCGTAATCACAATTTAATCAACTGAAAAAACTTTTTGCAATGCATACATTTGACTATTTGAGAATTCACAATTTGTTCAAAAGTGTGAGTTTGCAAGCCCACATACTCTTCAAAACTAAGAATAGGAGTACTTCAATAATTAGCGAGTAGAACTAGTAAAAACGATATCTAACATGAAACTAGTCCAGGTAGTATTATTATTGATAAGACCTCAATGGCATTCTATTTCTTTCAGCGATGGTCCATTGCATTATTAGAGCATTACTCTGTCCTCTAAAAACTTCATATGGTCAAAACCAAAATTATAATCACATCAAGATTCGAGAAAGCAATAATATTCCTAAAGAACTTAGAACCTGTATTTGTGGCAGACATTCCCCCCCCCTCCCCTTCCTTCGGTATTAACTGAAGCATCTTCACAATTGCCAAAATGATACGTTACACTTTCTCTGAACCTGCTTTCTAGGTGTTTGTTAGAGCACATTTACTTCTATTCGCTTTACAAAATTCACTTCAGTTGTTTAAGCTACCGTTATGTCTCATAACTACAAACATTGTCCAAAGTTCAAGTAAAAGCACCAAACCGCTTGTTATGGGCCAAAGACGAAGATTATCGTTTCAAGTTTTCAACCATTTATTAATAGCATGAGACCTTGCAAATCATCTTATTTTTGCCAAAGCGGCTATAAAGAGCTTCTGCATACATTACAAGGCAAAACCTTACAAACATTTTCTAGTTTACAAGCATACGCTACACTGAAGGGACTGTTTATGGGCTCAAATTTGATTATTGGTTGAATTACCATAAACTTCCCGTAATCCATTGAGCCTAAAACTCAGGGGCAGGTTGTTTATGGCTGTTCAAAATAATGGTTTCATAGATGATTAGAAGGACATTGATCAAGGTTAAGTTCACATCTATTTGTTTAAATGTGTAAATTGAGTAAATTGCAAATCACTTTCATCTCAATTGTACTGAAAACATCACAAAAAAGGCTGTTCCATGGTAAGCCAAGCAAAAGCTTTTTCTTTCAATTTCATTATTTTGTTCCTAGTTCAATGAAATAGAATCTTCCAAAAATGCTTAACCATCAAGAGACATAATAAAAAAAAAAAAAACTTAGGAATTCCATGCCCAGCAAATAACAATTGTCTAAACCACCTGATCACCAGATTTTTGCATAACTGCATTCCTTCGCAATGTTTCCCCTGATATCATTCGCTCGGCAAAGTACACAAGTAACTGTAGCAGGAGAAAAATACACAAAAGAAAATTAATGTCGTACTTATAGAAAATGGAAACAAAAAAAAAAAAACCCCAAGGATGTTCAAGGAATGGACAAACTTCTTTACAAGCTAAAATTAATACTCCACTTTCAAACAACCAAAACAAAAAAAATCAGGAGAGTGGAAAAAAAAAAAAAACTCATAAGTTAGACACCTCCAGCAAAAATGAGTTATAAGGATTTTTGTCCCACATCAATTCCCATTCAGATATGATGATCCAAATTCATAAACAAAATCCCCAAAACATAATGTAAGAGAGTAATTAGTAAATAAATAGTTATAAATGAAAATAACAAAATCACCTCCTTACACAATGGCTCCAACCCAAGATTCTCCTCTGTGATTATTCTAGAAGACTTGGATTTCGAACTTTTGTTAACCTGACCAGGTACTAATGTCTTGGCACTTCCAAAGACCTGTAGAAATGACACTCTCATTCCATCAAAAACTAAAACATTCAATCCCAAGATCACACTGATATGAAACAAGAAGCTAAAATTACCGAAGTACGCCCTCTCCATCCACATTTCGCTCTAAAGCAGTGCCAATTAGCATTTTCCCTGCCAAGTCAGTAATGATATCAAATTTATCCATAACCCATCAAAAACCCAGAAAAGCATTGAACATAAATCACAAACAGCTTAAATACCTTACCAATCTGGAGATATATACAAGGAGAAACTTCTTTCCTTCGAATCCCCACCAAGACACTATCACACAAACGACACAAACACAACAAATTAGGCTTATCCATTAACCAATTCATCAAATCCAAAGTTAAAAAACAAAATAAAAGAAAGCAATACCAGCAGAAATTGAACACCTAAAATTTTCCCATTTGCCCAACATCCACAAATTTCAAAGTAGCTTAAGAAAAATCAAACTTAAACCACAGATGATAGACATTAAAGTATACTTTCAAATAAAACTAACCCATTAACCAATTCAACCCCAACAATAAAATAGAACACCTAATATTATCAAAGTTGCCCAAAATCCACCACTTCAAATATAGCTTAGATTCTCCAAGTTGCCCAAAATCCACAGATGAAAGACATTAAAAGTACACCCATCAACCAATTCAGAGGCATTAAAGTACACCAGAAACTGAACACTTAAAATCTTCCTAGGTATCCAAACATCCCCAAATGTGAATGTGAAGCTAAAAGAATGCAAACTTTAAACCACAAATGATAGACACTAAAGTATACCTTCATATTAGGCTTACCCATTAACCAATTCAACCCCAACAACAAAAAATGAACACCTAAAAAACTAAATGTCCACACATTTCAAAGCCCCAAAAAAAAATGATAGACATTAAAGTATACCTTCAAACTAAGCTTACTAATTAACCAATTCAATACCCAGTCCACGACAATAAAATCGAACATCTAAAATTCTCGAAGTAGCTGAAAATCCACCAATTCGAATGTAGCTTAGATTCTCCGATGATGAAAGACTTTAAAATCTTCCCACCTCCCCAAATTTGGAAGCACAAAAACACAAACTTTAAACCACAGATTAGACACTAAAGTGTAACTGTTACTCCCAACCCCAACAACAAAACTGAACACCTAAAAACTCATTGTAAAGCCAAAAAAAAAGAAGAAAAAACAGAAACTTGAAACTACCGAAGAGGTGATAGACTTTTTATACCTTTGGACACAACATTCGACCGTACTCCCCAGGTTTCAAAACAGCACACTGAATCCCCTCGCCCTCCAATCTCATCTTCAAGAGCGTCAATCGACCCGACTGCGACGCGACCGACTGATCCACTTCTGGGGTGTCCACTTTGAGGGGTCTCTGGACCCTGGAATGGGCAGCGAAGCAGAACCCAGATTTGTTGAAGGAAGAGAGGGGATTGACGAAGTGGGTTTCGAATGGAAGGGCGAGAAGAGGTGGGAGTGGTGGGTATGGAGGTCGCGAAGGAAGGCGTTGGGTTTGAGGAGGAAGTAGCAGTGTTTGGAGGCCATGGCGGCGTTGGCAGTGGAGGCGGAGAAGAGGGTCTTCACGGGGCGATGATAAGGAGGCATCAATGGTGGACAATGGAGTTTGGATTGGAGCTCCGACTCTCTCACTCACTCGCTCGCTCGCTCAGGGAGGGTTTAAGGTGGGGATTTGGTGCTTCAAGCTTCAAGCCTTATTTTCACACCTTTGTTTCTGTGTGCGCAATCAAGATACACAAAAATAACACGTATTTATCGACGTTCGTTCAATGGGCCTCGGACATTGGATAGGGTGTATATCGTGATTAACGATCCTGCTCCTATAACGCAATAAAGACACGCAAAAATGACACGTATTTATCGTCATTAAAAACTAAAGGTCATTGGACAGGTGCATATCGTTTGTGTGTCGTCAATTAACCCTTCACAAGGTTTATTAAAGAGGGTAGGTGCAATAATTTCATATAGAAGATGTTATTGTAACTTAGCTCGAACTACTATCGTTTCGCCCAAATAAAGTTGCATCTCGATCATTGGTAACGAAAGTATTTTCCTTTCTCTAAATACTTAAGTTAGGCTCAAAATTGAAATTAACTCAATTGTTATTGGATTTATTAAAGGGAATAGATCAATCTTTTTTCCTACACTAGAAGTCTAGAAGGCCACACACTCGGGATTCGTGACATAGAGATTTTTTCTTTATTGGAAATTGCTCAATAACTCGCTTTGGACATTGACTTGAAGTATTTGATTCAATTAGATGCCGTGCAATACACACTGAAATACGTGCATGCGATCTCGAGACGAAATGCAAGACATCCATAGGTTACCCAAGCTTTTTCCATAAGGTAGTGTTAGGTGGACTTTTGAGTATGAACTTTTAGTTTTTGTATATTTGTAAATCACCCTTTTATTTTCATTTATATTAATTAAACATCCATATAATAGTTAGGTCTAAATATTTTGAAATCTTCAAGAATGTTAAAAATTATGAAAAAGTCATTTGAGTCTGAACTTTTTGGGTCCAAACAACTTTTTTGTTTTTTATATTCAAGAGCTTTCAAATGTTCTAACCTCTAACCGTTATAACTGTCAGAAACGTTTTAAAAAAAAAAATTGGGTCTCCCTCTCCCTCTTATAACTTCTCCATCTATGCAACTTTTGACAAGCCGCTTTTCTCTATTTTAGTAGACCTGCCAATAATTTCAAATGTCTTAACCGTTTTAACTGTCACTTGAATTTGGAAAAACCTTTGAAACCTTTCTTTCTCATCATCAATGGCTTCCATCTCTCTAACTCTTCTTCTCTTCTCCGCGGCTTCAATCTACATGCATGGAGTTTCCTCTACTTCAGTCATAGACGATCTCAACAATCTACAACCCCCTCCAGACTTCAACACCACAATTGCGAGCAAATGCTTGAACAACCCTCCATTAGATACTGCGATCACACTTCCGCAGACATCCCCGATATCTTCAAATCCATCATCGTCGCGGCGCATCTCTGCAACGAATCAAAAAACCCCGGATGCCCAGATTCGTTCACCATAATCGATCTCCAAAACCGCCCCAAGACTGCTCCGCTGTACTTGTCTTTCAGTTTCTTCTGGAAATATTGCCCTGTAACGATCCTGTCGATAATTCTTTCCAACAATTCAATCGAGGGCGCCTTCCCTTTCGACATCTTTCAATGTTCCCAGATGGAAAGCCTTGATTTGAGCCATAATCATCTCACAGGAGATGCTCCAATTGAGAGTCTCATGTCACTGCCCAACCTTACATTTCTCAATCTCTCTTATAATCACTTCTCTGAAGTTAAAATCTCTGACACCCAGTTATTCTTTCAACATTTCAATTCTTCCAGTTTTGTTCACTCTGGTCTTCTTCCAGATTACCACAAGTTCACTCTTAAGGCTGTGTTCCTGCTCGTCGGTTTTCCAGTTCTCGTCATTCTGACAGTGGGGTTTTGGTGGTTCATCTGTTTCCGCCGACCAGACTACCTGCCATTATTCCTTCGTCAAAGACACAAGTTTACATCAGCAATGCTGAAGGCAGCAACAAATGGATTCTCAGGCCGGAATTTGGTGGCGAACATGGGAGACCTTGAAATATATAGAGGAACCCTAAGAGATGGAACCGAAGTCCGGATCGAATTCTACACAGAAAGGATTTCAAAAGAAAGTTGCAGAAAATTTGTTGAAGAATGCAAGGTTCTTGTTCAGTTACAACATGAGAACTTAGTTCAAGTTCTAGGCTGGTGGGGAAACAGGAGATCAAGGGCCATTGTTACAGAATGGACAGACGGAGAAAACATCGATACATGGCTATCCTACTCCCCGACGTGGAAGCAAAGGTTGCAAGTCGTGATGGGAGCTGTGGAAGGGATGTGTTATCTCTATGAGCAGTGGCCTGAAGTGGAGTATGATCTAAGTACAAGCAGTGTTTGCTTGTCAAAGGAAGGTGTTCCTCTGATTTCAAGGTTCAAGGTTGTACAGGAAGATAACTTTGATTACTGCTTCTTTGTTCTTTTCAACTGTTTCAATTGCTTTTTCTAACTCTTCTGGGGTTTCAGAGATAAGCCAGTTTGGAGTATTTCTACTGGAAATTATGGCAAACAAGCGTCGGAAGAACAATATCATGCAAAGTATGACAGAATACGTTGATTGGACTAGTACGAATTACCCGGAGAACGTGTGGAAAGTGATTGATGAGAGACTGAAGAAGACAGGAATCACTGAAGATCAAGCTGCGAATGGAATAGGCTTGGCCCTTATGTGCATCGATCGCTCTTCTGAACAGCAGCCAAGCTTGGCGCAGATAGCAGATGCAGTCACAATGCTCTATGATTCTGTTGTTCCAGCAACTCCCAACCGTAACCAACGACCACACAAGGAAAGAGGCAAACATGAAAGCTTTCAATCAAGATGAATCCAACATCAGGTAGTCTGCTCTACATAATTCTCTTCTACTTGGTCATTTACATGCTTTTCCTGCCATAGGTTTTGCCACCCATCTTAAAATTTCTGCTTGAGCAGGAACTTTTGTACATTCCAAAGCCTTTCTGAACAAAATGACAGTAGAAGATTGTGAGCAAACATTAGCAGATACAAGGAAGAAGACAGTGGAACATGAGTTATGTGAAGGCTAGATATTACAAGCTTCATGTGATAGACACATGATTTCATTTTAACATATGGCACAAGCTTAAGCTTAATTTTAGCTCAACTGGGGTTTTTATTAGCCAGCTAATGTATGATACATTTGATCCATGAATACAAAACTAGAGCTTTTGATAAACTCATGCATGTTTAATGTGCTGCAAGGAAAGATACAAGTGATTCCTTTTCAAACAAATTATACAAACCCAAAAACAATGTCAAAATTTGACTTGAAAAACTCTACAATAAGAAACCTCAAGTGATAATGGCAGGTCTAAAAGTTTGCGTTCGTGTTTTGGCAGCATGAGCTCTCTTTGGTATATTGGTTGTCAATGCATACATCTTCACTGCAAACAATTCATTCGGTAATCCCTTCTGGTCCTGAAATAGAGAAGCAAAGTTTGCCTTGAACAATGCATGTACAGACACCAAACAGGTAAAGGAAACCTATGCCTTTTTTGCATTCTGATAACCGGTAGAGTGGTAGTCAGCAAATTGTCATTTTAAGAAGCTATGAGACTATGCATATAGGTCTAATTTGATGTCCATAAATATTAGATAAATAGTCGACATTGGATTAGAATTATCTTTGATGCAATAATAAGCCCACATATATAGAACACCTGTTCCTACATAGAGCATAATACACTTCAGTGAATCAGTGCAACAAGAAGAAGACCGCAGTCAACATATTTGAGTAAGTACAAGAGTCCAACATTCCCATTCGACTTGATGAGGTTGATGATGTGATAAGGTAATCTTTTAAATATTTTTATAATTAATGCGTCACAAGTAATCATACGTCCACCCCTATACTTTTGAATTTCTTCAATTTCTAGGATGCCGGGTTTTTTATTTGGAGAATTTGCAATCCGCCATTACATTAGAAGTGTCAAAACCACCATAACCGCCCTTATTTAATTTTTCTCCATAATAGGTGCTACTCCCACTTTTATTTGAATAAATATCCATATTTCTTATTCTATGCTTACAAACTCCACCACCCTAAGCATCCTCATCTCCACCACGCTCATTTTATGGTTGTATTGATTATTACCATCCAATATAGACTTCACATCAATAAATTCTTTTTGATGATGTGCTCCAAAACAAGGGTAAATTGCAAATTGGTCACTGAGGTTTACTATAATATACCAAGGTTTCAAAAATATGCACTTTGGTCAATACCATATCTTAGGTTAAAATTAAAATATTATTATTACATTACTTTTTGATGATGTGGCATATTTATTTTACCAACAATACCCTTTAAGTTTTGAAAAATTCTTTCTTTCCTAACCACACTATGTTTAAAAAATTATCAACTTCAGTCCATTAACTATATGCACATAACTATATTTATTTATTTGTTTAAAATTTATTCATAAATTTTAAATTAATAAAAATCATACTTTGCAAGAAATAAATACTAATAAAAAAGTAAGCATGTTTATTATTTAATAATAATAATAAATTGATAATTTATAGTTTGTAAAAGGGATTGGGTGCTTACAATCAAAATAGTAAAGTCGTGTTGATTTCCGCATTAAAATAAAAAATATATGCAAAAGGTGCGTAAGTTTACGTATACTCAAAAATAAAAATTATTAATTAAATTCTCGCCTTGTACTTTCAATTTACACCTTTCCATAATTTTTAAAAATAAATACAAAATTTATTATTAAAGGCTATAAAAGTAGTACATGAACACTAAAATCAAATGGCTAATTATTAAGAATATATATAAACACACACAAAAAAATTATCAAAAAGTTATTTTAAGAAAAGTCATGATGTGGGTTTCCATTCTTTGTGTGTTTGTCTCGTTTGCAGTGGTAGATTAGTCTTTTCACACAAAAGTGCATATTATAGTAAACCTCAGTGGCCAATTTGTATTTTACAACAACAACAACATAGCCTCAGTCCCAAATTTATTGGGGTCGGCTCCAATTTGTATTTTACCTAAACAAAAAAAGAAGAAGAAAGGAGGACTTTAGAAAGATGGATAACATAATGATAATCAATGATTTAGTCAGGGTCCATGGCTAAAATTTTATTCTCCAAAATAACTATCACTGGAAATTATAAGCTTGTCATCAGAACAAACCTTTGACTTGTAGAGATGTAGGCCACATTGGTTAAATAGCTCCTTGAAATATAAATCAGACCTAGTGATGCTATGGTCCTCCTTGTCCAACACAAAACCTGAAAATAAAAAACAAATTTTATTTAAGTAATTAATTTCTTTATCGAAAACATGTCATTGTATTAGTAAAGAGGATCAATGAATACAAAAGTGAAGAATATAAACAAAGAAAAAAGGAAATGAAGAAAGTTGAACAACAACAATCCAAATTAGTTGGGGTCGATCACAAGTGTAAATCTATAGTCAAACAAGAAGACTAAATGAGATGATTTGTTAAGTTAATGCACTATAAAATCAAGAGTAATTGAAGGGCTTCAAATTTAGAACTAGCTATATTTTAATCACAGTTGGTCTTTCTGATGCTGACTACCATTCAAAGCTATGACAAGTATTGAGTTACTTGTAGTTATAATCCTTTCTACAAGCTTCAAGGATCTTTAAGATATCAAGAAATGAATACAATGATCTCAAGACCCGATGATCTAGAAGCATGAACGAAACTTGGTAAAAGTACAGAAAGTTTTTCACAAGAGCATCTCCTCACAACCACACACACACACAAAAAACTGACAAACATAGAGGGAGGGGGAGAGTACCAGCTTTAGCAATGTTTTCCTTCAAGATAAAAAGTCCATTAGGTTTGAGTCCGACCTGCGAAATAACATAATAATTAGCACTAACTTAGAAACAGATGAAAAACCAAATCAAATAATAGAAGCATGCATCCCTTTCCCACCAGGCCCATGAAAGACTCTTCAACTTAAACTCCTATAGCCCACTAAGATGTCTGTTAGGATTAAGTCAACAAGTGAATAAACTAAAGCACATCAACAATTTCAGCTTCAACTAGTTTCAGATTGTCATCCTTACTAACAGAACATCCAAACTTTTGAGGGTAAAGGTAAACACAGTTGTCTACAGAAGTATACAGCTCAACAATTTTTTGAACTGAAGATGAGAAGAGAAAGGAAAGAAGGTAAAACAAGGACCTGTCTTGCAGACTAATATACTGCTCCCAAAATGAAATTTTCAAAATCAAAGGAAAGGAGATTAAAAATAACTGAGCATCAAACAACGTTGTTACATTATTACATAACCAAAAAATCTCCAAGAGAATTGTAGGAACTTTGATGTCCTCTTACCTTTGCCCGCTTAAAAAATGATACAAAATCATCGTCTGCAAGCTGCCCAATGCACCACTGAATCCATATGACATCATATCTTCCTGCTTCAGGAGTGAACTCCTACAAGTTCCCCAAACAATGTTAAACAGGGTGAACATATATTAAAATGAGGGACAATGGTCAGGCAACATAATATCACATGAAGGACAAAGGAGTTCATAGTTATTTTCCAAACATGCAGTGATGGCATATGATATTTTTATACAATTCAACAACTTCCGTTCTTCAATTGGAGTTATAATACACCAGCACATAGCCCAGTTGGTCCAACTATCTAAAACTCAAATTGCAGCCAGCAATAAGTAAAACCTTCACCAAGAGTTAATGAATAATTTTGTGAGAAGTCAAATAAGTAGTTATATTAGGCGTATATGACAAATGGGACAGTATTTTTTTACACTACATTCATCTCTAATACAATAACAACAACATAGCCTCAACCCCAAATTAATTGGGGTCGGCTACATGGATCAAACTCTTCCATTGTTCTCGATTAAGTGCAATTGATGGCGAGCTTTCCAAACCATTCAAATCCCTCCGAATTAATGTGTCCTATGTTAACTTTGGTTTATCCCTACCTCGTCGAATTTATACAATTTATATTGAGTAAAGTTTTCTAGTGGGGGCATTTGTAGGCCGTCTTTGCAGGTGACCAAACCACCGCAACCGCCCATCCCTAATCTTTATGTCAATTAGTGCTACTCCCACTTGTCTTTGAAGTTCTATATTTCTTATTCTATCTTTATAAGTTTTACTACACATCCACCTAAGCATCCTCATTTCTGCTACATTCATTTTATGCAATTGTTGTTGCTTTACCTCCCAACATTCACTTTCATAGACCATAGCTGGCCCAATTGCGTTCCTATAAAATTTTCCTTTTAAACATTCATCTCTAATAAATTGTAAGAATTTCCTTCATGCTAGATTTTTGATAGGACAATAGAAATTTGCAAACCTTCCACTTTATACATTCTCAGAAGCATTAAAAAATCAAGCAACCAAATATTTTTAAATGAAACTGATCCCTATCAAGAGTAATACACTTTGATAGGTTAAAACATCGATATCCATATGAAGATCAAAACCCAATCTTGGCCTCCAAGACTTTTATATCTGTGGCATAATTGAACGTCAAGAAACCAGGCACCAAGAAGATTTAGTAATTTTGTGTGAATGCAAGATGAGAATTTATAAACGATTGCCTACAATAAAATTTAGCAGAGAATTACCTGAAGCGGCTGACAGTAAAAGTTGACAGCTTTATGATTATCTGAACCACTATCACCAGACAAGCTTTCGCGGGCAGCTTCTATAAAATGTGAAACTGGTTCAACAAGATCAACCTGAATAAACGGCCCGACTTAAGCAACCAAACAAGATAAAGCAGCAGTTGGAATTCCAAACATTCAAAACTAACAACTTAATCAATGATAATACACAATAGAAACTAAAGAAATTCGACAAGGTAGGGGGTAGACCGAAGCTAACTTGGGACGCATTAATTAATCAGGATTTAAATGGTTTGGAAAGCTCACCATCAGTTGTACTAACTTGAGCACAATGGAAGAGTTTGATCCATGTAGCCGACCCCAACTAATTTGGGATTGGGGACAATGTAATCATAGTGAATTAACAAATAGAAATTCAAGAAATATTATCTCCACAAAATCTTAAAAAAAAAAAATCACATCTGTGAGAATCGCCACGGGTTTGAAAGAATCTTCCACATGTTCTCAATATAAAATTTCGACATAAACACAAGAATTAAAGAGTGTCACAAAACAAAGTAGTGATTTTCACCTCATGAAAGTATCTCAAAAGAAGATTCTTACTGACTCTCCCAATCCCCGAACCACAATCTGTAACAACACAATCACATATAATAAGAACACAAACACCAAAATTTCATGTAAAGATTCAAACTTTAAAATCAAAAACACAAAACTAGGGCACAAGAGTCATCAGAGACTTCACCAAGAGCCACAAGCCTCTGATGGGTAGCGAAATTAGGGCCAAACCGATCGAACAGTAGGGCTTTGAGGAAACCCTCGCTGCCCTTTATGTCTGCACCATTAACGTGGCCGTACCCACCAAGAACTCCATCAATGGAGGCCTCCACACCCTGTAAAACACAAACAACAATCAGGTTTGTAGTGTAGATACGAACTGGTGAGTTAGGGTTTGGAGATTGGAGATTGAGTACCTCCCAGTATCCGACGCCGTGTCTGTACCATTCGCGCTTCTTGTCGTCGTCTTCTTCTCCGATTTGTTCGCGCCACATCTCTTCTGCGTTGGTGAATTCTCGGCCGTTGGAGTCCATCCCTCTCGCCTCCATTGTTGCTGGACTTTCACTTCACCTTACTTCATAATATGATCTTTTTTTTTTTTTTTTAAGCAACCAAGCATCCAAAGCCTAGTGGGCCCCGATTAATCTGAGCTCGAGCTCGATAGACTAAAAGTCATCTCATCAAGGATTTGTTGGTGTCAAGTTTCATTCCCGAGGTTGAATTCGACTATATGGATCAAACACTTCTATTGTACTCGATTTACTGTAATTGACGATATGCATTCTAAATCCTTTAAATTTTTCTTAATCAATGTCTTTTAAGTAAATTTTCAACTACATCGTAGATTATGAGGAGAACTCAAAAGTTAAATATAAAAAGTCGTACATTTAGATCTTGCTCAAGAGATTTCAAGCTCATCCCACTTGGGTAAGCAAACAATGAGAGGCTCAAAGATTATCAAAGCAAGAACAAAACTAAATTTAAAAGACACCAAGAGTTGTGTACATGAGTAAAAGAAGGTAAACAAAACATGGCATTTGTACTTTAATATACACTTTGGACATGGCCGAAGCTCAATCTGGGCATCCCTTTGGACCCAACCTTGCTGCAACAATGCTTCTGCATAATACTACTACAACTTTGTTTCTATTTTACGTTTTCCGGGTTATTGCTTCTTTCGACTCTACGTGGTTCAATCTCGAGGAAGGCGAAAAAACCTCTTCATGTGTCCCAAATCATCACAACAGCAATCACCCCAACACCCAACACTACTGCCATGAGCTTGTAATGCGGCGCGTTGACCAACAATGGAGCTTCTGAAACATAGCCCTTCGCAAGCAGATGGTTTATCGATACGTAGATGAAAATCCCGCAAGCGAGACCCATGGAAATGGCGAAAATCCAGTCTGCCACGGCACCTTGTGCGGTTGCATCTATCACGATCCCAATGGCAACTCCTATCGGAGAAGAGATGGCAAATGCGAAGGCATATGATAAACATGATAGAAGAGGCCGGTCGGGGATCATTCGCAAGAGAGCAATTCCCATTGCAATGGCTGCGAATATTTTGTGCAGGCTGATTGTCCAGAGCGCTTTCCAAGCATCCGCCTTCGTCTCTGCAACACCAATTGCAATGCCTTCAAAGACTGAGTGAGAGCACAATGCAACGATCAACAGGATGCTATCTCCCATTGATCTAGCAATTGCGCTAGACGGTTTTGGCATAACGCCACCCTTGCCTTCCTCGATCTGTTGACCATTAAGGTTTTGTAATTCAAGTTAGAAGGTTCAATGGTAAAACAGAAGAAACTATCAGATTACTGATAAACTCTAACATATGCGTAACGTGCGTAGAATCAAAATTCTGGCTTTTCTTACTTGCATACTTGATCGTGAAATGCTAGCGCCGGTGCTTCCAGTTTTACTTTGATGCCAATGTGAACCTCCTGCAACGAAGCGTGTGAGCATATGAAACTGAAAAACAATGAATTGTCGAAGAAAATGAAACGGAAGATACAGGTGCAACTGAATGATCTTATAGCAATTCAAAGCTTCCAAAGTCTTCCTACATTAGATTTTTGTGAAATTTCACACCCTCCCTTGGTTTAGGAGATCAACCAACCACCACAAAACATATTACAAATCAGAACAAACCCAAAAACAATTCATACACCCGCAATCGCTACAAATCGCTATCTTCAACATATTAAGACAGAAAACAAAAAAAAATACAGCAAAGCCCACTCTCTTAGCTGCATTAAAACCCTCAATGTTGATTCACAAACCAAGTGTGCTTTTCATCTCTCAAACATTCCCAAGTTATGTATGATGTCCAATCAACGAAAAAGCCCGATTTTTCGATATAAAAACACACACATGGCCACCAAAAACTAGTCTTATGAACACCCAGAACGCATAATGTAGAGAATTCTAACAATCAATCATGAAGAATTCACACACACACACACACAAAAAAAAAAAAAAAAAAAACTACAACATTTCCTACTTCCTTAATCAATCTCTTAATCTTGAAAAACAAATAACTAATCGTTGGGGTTAGGAGGGCGCCCCTACTACCAACTCAGAAGGCCGAAAGAGAAATAGTATTGAACCTGTCAAACTCTACCTTAGTCAGAGTAAAGCCCTCTACGAAACCACTGCGCCACACCTCTTGGGGTTGGGGGAAAGATAGCTCCTTTTTAAAAAAATTCAAACAAAGAAAACTAAGGTTTTCCATTCCAAAACAATCTGAACAAAAAAATAGCTCCTTTTTCAAGATTTCAATCAAACAAAACTAGGGTTTTTTCAATTCCTAACCAATCAGAACAAAAAACAGCTTAATTCAATACATCAATTAAGAACAGAGAAATCAACCCAACCTTGAATTTGAGCACCACTGGTCTCCTTCTCATAAACATGAGAAATCACGCAGTCTGCTAACATGGTGAGCAAATACCCGCCACAAGCGAGCATAAACGCGAATGGATACTCCACACTCGTCAAATCCCCAAAAGTCTCATTCGAATCGCTCAAGAAATGCATCATAGCAGTCCCCAAGAACACCCCGCCAGCGAATTGCGTCCCCAGAACAAGAAACCCTTCATTCCACTTGAGAAAATAGGGCGAAACCCCGCCCAAGAATGTCCCGAAGAACACCAGAATCAGACACCAAATCTTCACCAGAACCAGGCCCTTCGACCTCAGATCCGGCCCCGGAGAGGCGGAGGACTCGTCGTCGTCGTCGTCGGGGCCGCCGTGGACGGCGGCGGAGAGGACGAGGAGGAGGAGGGAGAGGGCGAAGGCGAGGCGGCGCGGCGGCGGAGGAGACATTGGAGCAGGGGAGGTTTTGGGTTTTAGAGAGACACAGAAAACAGGGGAGGCGAGAATTTTGGTTTTGTACGAATCTGTGACGGGGAGTGTTAGTTAGTTAGTTAGGTGGTTGGTTAGTTTGTGGTGGTTATGAATAGTAGATCGTATGGGATTGTAGTACGATGAAGGACGGTTGTTATGGTGTACTTGTTACTATCTGTACTACATCACCCAAAGCTGGTTCACCTGAACCGTTGGCATGACTGAAAGCAAATCATTGTCCGCTAACTAGTGAGATTGATTTCGATTATGGCGTGTGGTTTAAACGAAAAAAAGACAATTCACAACACAAGTGATCTATTTTGGAAAGAAACTTAAATTTCCTATCAAAAATAATAGGACTAATTAGTGGAAGAATTTATTAATTTGAGATTGAAATTTTATTATTGTTATAATTCCTCTTAAAGGAGATCATCAAGCGTTTACTAATTCGGGATGAAAGAAGACAACAAGGTTGGCGTATAAATTACTTTGAAGCAACAATCAATGATGTGAGAATTACTTTGAAGCAACAATCAATAATGTGATATGTCCGAGGTATCATTGACAAAAGGCAAAGTTTAAGTAGGCAATGAGTTCGACTTTTTTACCAAAAAAAAAAGGTTCGCTATAATTGAAACGCGAATCCAAGCATACCTTTGTAAACAAGATTACAACTCTATGATCTTACTGAAACAAAAAGAAAACAATGAATCAATTTCGCAACATAGAGTTTAGGTAAAATCACTTGTTAACAAGACTACAGTATAAGTGTACAGTGAGACATTAAGCCAACAAGTTAGCAATGGCATTACGCCATTAACCTATGCACTCACCAAAATTGAATCAATTTTAATGTTTAAGAAGACTCCGTGACAAATACTTCCATCTTCTCAAAATAACCAAATGCATGCATGCAAGGTCTGAGAGTTTATCGACGCCATAATCGGTTTTGTTGCCTTTGTTCTTGCATCCGCCTGCAACAGTAATGAACCAGTTTAGATGAGAAATTTAAATTCAATGGAAGGCAACTTGGATTGAACCCAAAGTTAAGTAGTAAAATGATAACATTCTCGACCGGATTAAGCAAGAAAACAAAAGCTAGAAAAGCGGAAACTCTATTTTTGTAAAACAATTGATGGCGGCATTACAACAAAAAGAAAGCAAAGCCTCAAATGATGGTTTCATGAAACTAACAAAAGCAACACAATGTCATGCCATTCCGCCGACTTATACAAGTACTTGCAACCTCCACACATACAGTTGAAATCCACTGATGCTACCAACTATCACTAACAAGGCAGACTGTAATGAATATAATACCACGGGAAGGCTGTCAACTATCATTACAATCATAATGACAGGGCTTCCAACATCGGTTCAGATAAAAATTCTCACACAAGAAATTATTTTCCTTTTTTGTTGAGCCATGTATAAGCATCAAAAATCGACTATGCAAGTATTGTTCAAAGGGTATTGAGGAAGACATAATAAAGATGGTTCTTAACAACCTTCAAAATGATTTTGTGACGCATGAAAATGAAACAAACTAAAGAGGAAAAGAAAACTTACTTTTGGTGGTCCTTAGAACGCTCAATAAACTCAGTTGCAATATCACGACCCTGGTAAGATGCGAGGACCGTTCTAATGTCACCTGGTCTATGGCGTGCTACATCTGCCATTGGTACATAAAAATTGTAACATTTGAGTTCCAAGGATACAACACACTTTGGAAGAGCAATAGAATACATGGAAAAGCAGATATAGGGAAATAACATCAGCAAATTATGAGATGAGAACACCTAGCCATACATCGAGGCAATTATATTCAATGGAGGGAAGCAAAGTGGCCCTTCACCAAAAAACTGACCAAGTTCTCATCAGCTATTTACCCAGAGACATAATTAGCACAGATGCTATCAAGACAAGAGAGAGGTAAGAGATGTTACATTCGAGGAATGGGATAAGATCCAGAAGTTGCGTATCATCTGCTTCAAGTTTCCAAGGCTTAATTTGGACAGAGTTCTCTGGCTGAAGGGTGGAATCCAATGCATGCCCACTAACATAAATAATTCTTGAGGGATCTCTGTTGAGCTTCGACAGGTCCTGTTACAAGGAATTGTATCTCTTTTTCAAATTCATGCACCACTGCGTGCAGCACCAACTGCTTTTTATCCTCAAAATAATAATAAGTTCAAAATGATAGAGAGTACAAGCAATAGCAATAGGGTAAGATGAAAATTGTTACCCTGTAATGCTTTCCATCTTGATATCTAGTTGCAGAGCTGGAAAGTCTATATCGAATGCATCCCTTTGTATCCAGCCTCTCAAGAATGGGATCAACATACTAAAGAAAATAGAGCAAGGAGAAGTTAATGTCTCTTCAAAGGGACCAAAAAGAAAGCCATAAAATGAATAAGAAACAGCATTACCATAGGTGGCTGATCTGAATAGACAATAATTTCGTAGAATTGAGCAAGATGTTCTAAAAAGGCATCAACACCTGGTCTTTTAAAGGTTCTCCAGCCTCTTTCACGCTGTGCAAAACAGAATTAATAAATAATATATAAATAAAATCTATTTAAAACTAGACTTCAAAAATAAATACGAATGATGATAAAAAGACCAAAAATGACAAAATTTTGCAGTGTTTGATTACAGAAATAAGAACAAACTCCTTAACAAAAGTAACAAGAATTATTGCAGAATAGCCCTATATGAAATGCAGAAGCTGACATTCAACAAACCATTATTCATAAAGATAATAAACTAGACTAGATATCTATTGATGCAGAAAAAAAAGGCCACAATTCCAGAAAGCTACCTTCCAATCAGAGTATACTAATGTCTCCTTAAGATCCAAAACAAGTGTAAATACATGCTGCTCCAGAGGGTGCAAATCAGGAAGAAGCTTCTCAGAAGAGGGATTCTGTGAATCCCTGCCCAGGCATTAAAAAGATATAAAGGAAAAAAAAAACTTCTAGAATAAAAGTTTCTTTTTGTCAAAATAATATAAGGATTGGGGACTATTTAAGTTAAATGATTGGAAAACAGTAAACATGAAAATTCTACACACCCGAACATGTTCTTCTATTGCCCTTCTGAGATCCAGGTAAAGTTCGATGCTTTTTGCAGGTACTGACATCCAAGATCAAATTATTCAATCAAACAAGAAAAAATGTTAAACAGACAGAGTAACTGTATATGCTACCAATATCTTTTGAGGTAGAAATAACAAAATTCTTGACTTATAATCTGCTTTAACATGCACCCAAAGTGTGGGGACGTGGGACAAAGCCACCATGCAGCTTCATTGTTTTAATGACTCGATACCAAGGCACAAAGGTGGTAGAAACCCCAACTTACTTCATTCCCTCCATACAAAGTATAATCGTATCAAAGGACATGATAATCTAGGTAATAAAAACGCCAAACACCAATAAGAGGAGGAAACACAGAAAGTGACTCACCAGTCATAAAAGCTGAATGAAGCATAGCCTGAAATTTCTGCTCAAGTATAAAAGTGACGGAATGTTATTCTTGAATTTGTAATTTATAATGCAAAAAAAAAAAATGTATATAAGTTGACAATTTCTTCTTCATATGATACCAACAATAAAGGCCATATTGATTTACACAACTGCATAAATAGTTGGATTCATTGTATAGTGTGCATCCCATAAATCTTAAATCAACATCAAAGATACAAAAACTGCAGAACAAAAACTAAAATACTTCAAAAAAAAAGACCAAAATACTTAAGTCTATTATTCCTCACATTATTCTCTTTTAACGATTTGAGCATAGTCCATACTCCATACCCTGACTTGCCTTTACTTTTTCTCCTCTGCTAGAGATTATTTCCCTTCTAGTTTTACTTTTTCATCCATTTTACAGCCAGCTACTTACTGGCATCAAACAAAAAATAATAGTTTCTCCTAGATCACATATGATTCAAACAAAAGGTTATTATTCTTTCTACGCATAGGAAGAAAAATGAAGGCCATCTCAAGTACATATAAGCTTAGAAAAAAGTAATAATAATTATAATAACGGAAATCGCATAATCCAACCACATTTAAATCAACATCAGATAAAGGTGAAACATCAAAAAAGTTAATAATTATTATAAAAACAGAAGACTGCAAAAACAACTGCAGTTACTCACATCAAGAGCAGCAATATCATCTCCTACAGCATATTCTGCCGACTTACGAAAGGCCTTTGTCTTTTCATCCACTTCCTCCAAGGTGTATGCTGTGAACAAAGCCATAGTAAATGAGTATTGATCGTAAACATCAGAATACATTGTTACTTTAAGATTTCGATTTGTACTCAAGACTGATCCCTCATTGATCCGGTTAGTTTGCAGGCACTGCCAACACCATATACAAATATTGGGGAAATCTATCATTCTCATGAAACACAAAATAACCAGAAGCAATCACCTTACACATCATGCCAATATGACAGCATACTAACGCATAACAAAATAGTGCAAATGCGTAAACATGACGGCCTACAAATGTCCCCAATAGAAAACTCGACTCAATAGAAACTGAAGAAATTAAACAATGCAGGTCTACTAACTTGGCACGCATTGATTATCAGGGTTTTAAAGGACCTAGAAAGCACACCATCAATTGCAATAAATTGAGCGCAATGGAGGGTTTGATCCATGTAGCCGACCCCAACTAATTAGGCGTCCCTTGAATCACTCGCACATACAACAAGATCATATCTTTTCTTGAACAATCAATAATCACGCACCAAAACTTCAACTTTAACACTAAAATCATTGAAACCAAACACGTGAAGCATAAAAACTGATCAAATCATAAACATAGTATCCATCCAATCGTGAAAACACAATCTTGAACAAACAAAACAATCAATAAACCGAAACCCTAATCACAGATCAAACCATAAACCCTACAAAACCAAAAATTCACAAACCCACCATAAGTGGCGTAACCAGCAGTGGCCGCAGCTCCAGTGAGAGCCCCAAAAACCCCAAACTTGAAAAACCCCCAAAATCTGCCATTCGACGCCGCGTTCGAAGGCGAAGGTGACGAAGAACCATCGTCCTGATGG
The DNA here is from genome assembly GCA_039657365.1 of Stephania yunnanensis. NCBI lineage: Eukaryota > Viridiplantae > Streptophyta > Magnoliopsida > Ranunculales > Menispermaceae > Stephania > Stephania yunnanensis. Next base: position 62,428,755 of record CM077583.1, on the reverse strand, counting down.
CGCGCCACCTGTTCGTTCAGAATCGTCGAAGCGGACGCCATGATCGGCTCCTTCGGAGAGTTTGCAGAGATGCTCGAAGAACACAGCGATCGACCACCATTGATCCTCCTCGAGAGACGAGCGATCAACCGATTCGCTATGATTCTAGACATTTTTTGGGGGATTTGTTGTCTGCGTGAAGTAGGGATTGAGAGGGGTTTATGGTTTCGAGCTTTCGCGAGAGAGACCGACATTTCGTTATATGAAAACGCTGCGTTGACGCAAATGAAACGTAGATAACACACACAAGGCCTTTCTTTGCTGTCAGATGAGACGAGATGGTTCGTATATCCGTGATTCGAGGTCCTGGCTGTGGTCTGGAATGCCGCCGAGGCTTTGTTCACATGTGCATGCTTCTGTTTCTTTTCGAGATTCCTTAATTAAATTTGAGTGCGGCTAGGTCCACCCCAGTTGTTTCTCAGGACACCCCATCAAGTTTCTCGAATTGTCCATTTGTTAAAAACGAGCACCCTGCCTGATCAAGACACTTCGGTTGTTTCTCAAGGCACCCCAATTGTCTTATCCCAAAAGTTTGAGAAACAACATGCAGTCCGGTTGCACAAGTCCGAGACTATTCCTCAATTCTCGGTACCCAATTACCGTGACTATTACCCCAGAGTACATTCATATGATTTCGATTGATTTAGTCTGAGACTCATGCAAGAGTGTCGGTTAGATACAATCGACACCCTGTGTAGTGACTCGGTCCCGTGAGGCCGATCACTTCAGGTTCCCCGTACAGTTTGAAAAATGAAAAAAATGCAATACAAAACCCACATTATTGTGTCCACCCACTCCTTCTCATCACCCATTATTCGTTAATAGTGATGCAAACACAACGAATCTAACAAACTCCATAAAACCCACATTATTTTCTCGTCCAAAATCCATCAACTGAGTTCATTCAACCACCAAAAAATTAAAAATAACTATAATGTCCAGAAGCCCCATTTGATCAACAAACGCACACTCCAAACCAGTGAGGGGTCGATTGCACTTGTGAGAAATTTGGAAGATCGAAGGTGGGGTGTGGGGGAATGAAGAGTTTGGAACGTGAGTGAATGAGTCGGTTGGGTTGGGAGGACAATTGACTTTTCTCCTTAAATCTAATTTTTTACAAAATTTGGCTGAGTGCCCCGATCATTGTGCGGGGGCAATTTTGACATTTCTCCCTAAATCTAATTTTTACAAAATTTTGATTGGGTGCCCTGATCATTGTGCGGGGTGCATATAACTTGACTCTTAAATTTTCATGTGGCTTATTGGTTTTGTGATGATGTATTCATGCATGAGGATGTATGATCAATTGATATAATAAGAAATAGGGAAATGCTACACGAACCCCCGCTGGATGCACCTCGTGCATGCATCTCGAGGCGCATCGATTGCGCTCGTTGACGGCGTGTCCGACATGAGCGCACAAAAGTGAGTGCATATTTACCCGATGCGATATAAACTCAAATCGAAAACCTTATACAGATGTGAGGCCATATTGGAGCTAAGAAGTTTAATCATGGGCACATTTACATGAAGATTACTTTGATTCAACAAATCTGTATACAAATGCATGTTAAGAAAAGGTATTATTAACATTTGATATGTTTATAATTTATATCAAACTCATACAAGGACTACTGGTTCTTATTTTTCCAGACTTCATGGCCTCACCACCTCCTCAACTCATGTCTTGGTAGCTACACAAATTACTGAAGAGAATTCCAAGTAGAGTTGAAATCACTTTCATTAGCAACATCATCCATTCTAGCGTCGATAGGCGGAGTAGTTTCTAAATTCAAGACGCCGTCGTTGGCTGCCATGTTTCTGACATGATCAAGGATCCTACTGAGCTCTTTATGAACATAGTCTATTCGCTCCTTTGTGATCGATGACTCCGCAAATAGAGTTGATGTAAGAGTTTGATATGTAAGAGACCATTCGTCGCAACTGCTTTGAACTAATGAGCTCTCTCGCCGCCATCGAATAGGCAAGTACTTTTCCGGGAGGTAGAAGTAATTCTTTAGCACGAGTATCCGAAGAGCATGGCTGCATAGAATTCCAGAGACCTCAAACATTTTGCAGGAGCAACAAATCCTTTCATTCTTTGGAATCCAACTAACTAGACACCCCCCATCCATCTTTTTATGGTGTCGCACTACATGCGAACCGTTAGCGGTTTCAAATGCCGCACATTGCATCGACAACACGATTTCCTGCTGTAACAGATTAAATGAATAAGGTGTAAGGATGTTGGAAGCATGTTCTTCGATGGGCATCGATGTTTTAACGTGAATGTCCTCCAACACTTCTTGTCTGGTTTGATTTATCTGATTGGCGACGATGCCCACCTGCGAAAGAAAAAAAAAATGAGTGAGTGAACAAACAATTATAACTCCATTGCAAGTCTGCAACACAAGGGAATGGACTAATGAAACTTATAAGCATGTATACCTGTTCAAAGAACCCCTCCATACATGTCTGTGCACTCAAGATTCCTTTCAAGAATGCATCCATAGACTTCATATATTCTTCCGTTGTCATCCGCGCGAAGAAATAACCTCTAATGAATGGTTGCGCCCATGACGCCCGGTGAGAAAAGAGCAAAGAAATGTGCTTATTAGAACTAAGCCCAAATCTAGCAACCATCAGATTCCACTGGCATTCAAAATCCCTTTTAGTTTCAAGACTACACAATCTATCAAACTCATTCACAAACTCTTCATATCGCGACCCGAGTAATAAGAAAACCAACTTGGCAGTTTAGATTTAATATGCCAAGTACTTATTACATGCTTGCTCGTCGAGAAGACACTCGCAATAGAATCTTTAAGCCCCGAATCTAAATCGGTAAGAATTGTCTGCGGACACCTTCCTTGCATAAATCGAAGAAAAACCTGTACCAACCACAAAACACTATGAGAAAACATATTGATACTTAGCAGCTCGGATCAAAATAAGCTAAGTGAACAAATGATGAGATTTTACCAACTCCATTTACCTGCAAAGCCCATGTAAAAGATTCAACAGTTTCTTCTCTCAAGAGAACACAACCAAAGAATATAGTTCTCCCATTGTTGTCCATGCCAAACCACACACCAAGAAGTACGTCGTAGCTGATCTCCCGATACATAACATCAAAAGCAACCACATCACCGAACATCTTATACGCACTAGTAGAGCTCCCATATAACCAAGCAACATTCTCAAGCTTCCCATTGCCATCCATCTGAAAATCATAAACAAACTCTGCATCCCTCTCTTTCGCAGCCTTACACGCATTAAGAAGTTCCGATACATCATTCTCTCTATCAACCTTCTTACAAGATTGAACAAAGTTCCTCACATCCCTCTCTATATATGGCAACTGAGAACCTTCCTCCCCTCCCTTCTCCAATTGAAGCACCTTCATTATGTGCCTCACTGAACACCCAGCCTTGTAGAGCAATAAAATTTGTTCCCTATCGACATCCGGGATCTTCCGATAAGCGGGCAAAAGGCGAACTTGATCATCTCCTAACAATTCATGGTTATGATCATTATGGAACTGCTTCACATACCACCTAATTGCACCTCCAACAAACTTCTTTAGTATATACATTCTTGCCTCGCATCGACACACCGAAGTTTTCCTATCTCTTTTTCTATCTGGTTTGCTTAATTTCCTTCGAACACGTTCCGGCCCATATCGATGACATACTAACATTCTTGAATAAACACCTCTATCTTGGTTACTTCTTGAACTTTCCCGCCTAATTGCAAAACCATTTTTTCTAGCAAACTTGCTGTAGTACTCAAACGCTTCGTCGTCGGTCTCGAATGTCTGCCCTACACAAGGGCATGAAATGTCAACATTCTGAGCTACAGATTGATCAAGCATCGACATTGATTCGTCGACCTTTTCGTCTTCGTATCGAACGTAACATTTGTGCTCCCCACATGGGCACTGTTGTCTCCTGATCCAGCAATTGATGCTGTTCGTAGATTTCAGTGTTGTTGTCATACTTGAATTTGAGAATTGGGGATCAATCCAAACAGGGCTTTTTCAACAAATGAATGAATACCCAATTGAGATGCTCTGCAAGTGATTGGATGCAGTTCATGATTTAGATGAAAACCTGATACCATGTAAGAGCAAAATTAGGGTTTTAGATATTGGATTGATTGGGGGTTTGAATTCGATCAAGATTAGGTTTTTATGTGATAACATATTGAATCCAGCAAAATCATCAATTGGGTTGAAAGTGAATCAGAAAACGAAATTTGGAAAGAAATTGAATTACTTATAGTTATTACAAAGTGTGGATCTTGAGCTCGACTTGTGCATGTGAGGAGGAAGTTCGATAGATTCGGGCTTTTGGAGAGAGCACTTAGCTTAGGTTTTTGCGACGGTACCAGTTCCCCACAAACTAGGCCTCAAGCGTACCTGGATCTCTGATCAACCATCGTGGAGCCAATGCATGTCTAATCGACCTCTTTTACCATTTCATTTTACAGTTAGTCGCTTATTATAGTTGTTATTAAGTTTAACACGGCCAATGCACCTAATCGGCCTCTTTTACCATTTCATTTTACAGTTTAGTCGCTTATTATAGTTGTTATTAAGTTTAACAAGATTTACCCTCGTGGAGCCAACGCATGCCTAATCGGCCTCTTTTACCATTTCATTTTACAGTTTAGTCGCTTATTATAGTTGTTATTAAGTTTAACAAGATTTAATAAATTGTGCAGCGGATAATAGAGGAATTAAAGCAACGATAATTTAATCTAATATGACATTGGGACACCCCTAAAAGTATGGAAACCATGCAAAGTAGATATCATGCATATCATGTGACAAAAATGGGAGAAATAATATATACATGTGTCCATGTGTTCGCTCAACCCGTTAACCAGTTTTAAATAAAAACGATACATACATATCTACACAATATATACTTACGAGTAGTAAAATCTCTATGGAAGGCTTAGAGGAAGCCACCAAGTATCGATTCTTTGCCCTTGCTATTAGAAAGACCTGCAATTATCACTAAAATGGAGACAATTTCAGCGAACAAAGCCAGATGAGTCATACCAGTATTTCAAATGTCAAATAAATGGTTAATCGAATAATCATGTAAGAATTACCCCAAAATAATGAATAAATCATGATTTTCAATTTAACAGAGATATCAACAGATAATTGAGTGTCGAATACACAAAGCAAAGACATCTAAGTGCTCAAAGTCCATCAAATGCGATAAAGTACCACAACTTGACTTTCAAGATGGTCGGTGGACTTAGCTAAGTCACTTGACTGACAGTTTAAATCGGGTCCATCAACTATAGCAAACTGCAGCCACTTCTACCAACTTGACTTTCCTCAATCCTAAACTGTAGGCCTAGGTAAGTCCAATCGTCCGTGTAGTTATGGTGGAGGAAAAGATCACAAAGTATTTTCACCGTGCCCGTAACTACCATATCGCCACTTAGACCCTAAGCCACTCATTATGGAATCAAAAAAAAAAAAAAAGCACAACCAATGATGTAACAAGGATAACATAATTCGGAACACAAGACAACAATTTATGTTAATAGATATCAACATGGCCAAAGTAACACAATGACAACATGAATGAGAATTCACAATAGTAACCAAATAAAGAATACAGCTCAACATGGATTAACAACTAATAATAATCAATAAATGCACAAATAAAATCATGTTAAGCCCCCACTGGTTTTACTTACAAATAACTATGCGAATCGACAAGTCACTCAAACCGCTTGACATACTTGAAATCTGTACTATCATCATGCGTTTATCTTGTCCAAATTCCTTAATTATTTTAAGATCTCAATTAGACTCAATTCTAAAAATATTAAATTTCGACCACATTCATCGCATTTTGGGTCGGATCAAATTGGTCAAATCTTGGCTCCGCCAATTTTCTTAAACTTGGCTTACTTTTCTTCCTAACCAATTGATTATTGTTTTATTTGATTGATTATATATATATTTGTCAAATATATATATATATATATATATATATATATTTTTTTAAAGATTATATTAAATATAAAATATACTGTATATGTAATGTGTACTATATATAGCATACCATATGCACACGTTCTATATTATATAATATATATATATATGTGATTTTAATTATTATTCTTATTATTATTTAAAAAGAAATCAGACAAACAGCGCGCATCTCGAGGCAGTCTCGAGGTGCATCATGTTGTCGATTGAATTAACGCACAAATCCCGTGACAACCCTTCTCACAAACCATGCACTGCACGGATCTCAAGGCAGTCCCCACCTCACACAAATCTGAGTGTACACTTGCAACCCACGACACACACATACTAAGCTCACCACAAAACACTACTCGCACGCCATTTTTTTCATCGAAAAAACATCAAATACCACAACCACTTACCTTGGTGGCGGAGGAAAGTCGTCGGCGACGGTGGCCGCCGGAGGGAGTCACCGGGAGGCCGAGAGGACTTGAGCGAAAGAGAGAGATGGAGAAGAAATCACAAAATGAAAGTGATGAGATGAGATGAGATGAGATGAGATGAGATGTGATGAGGTGTCAACAAATGTGTGGTTATATGTAACTATGTAACTTTTTCTTTTCTTTTCTTTTTCTTTGTTGACTTTATTTTTTTGAGTGAGATGTCATTTTTACATTGGGTTACTCATTCACTTAAACCATCACCTAGTTACACCTTATCTCTTCTATTTAAATCATCATATTTTACTATTTTAATCCGTAAACTATATCAATCAATCATTTTATTTTAAAATCATATGATTGATACATTTAAATTTAGTTAAAAATTTAAATTTAGTTAAAAATTAAAGAATGAGAAACACAAGGCGAGACACGGAAACACGATTTTGGAGATTCCTCTCATCTGGTATGGGTTCTTGCAATGGTTTCGGTGAAGGTGGTGGGGTGCTCGGGGGTTCGGTGAAGGTGGTGGTGGGGTAACTCACTGCGGTTCGGTTGGTGGTGGTGGTGGTGGTGGTGGGGGTGGTGAGGTTTTTGCACGAGGGGTATTTTCGGTATTTTGGGTTTAATTTTTGGGTGCCCTGGTAAATCAATTTGTGCCCACATGCTGGGTGCCTTCATTAATAGGTTGGGTGCCTTAGCGGCCCTCTTTTTTTGAGTGAGATGTCTTTAAATCATCATATTTTACTATTTTAATCCGTAAACTATATCAGTCAATCATTTTTTTTAAAATCATATGATTGATACATTTAAATTTAGTTAAAAATTAAAGGCCACATTAAGTGCAAAGTAACTCATTTTGAGTACCGACTTTGCTGAATGTCGTGCAATACATGCCGAAATGTGTAAATTGGTAACCCAATTTAAATTATAGGCCACATTAATTTTTTTGGGTTGTTACAGTTTTGGCCTGGTTGTATCAACTTAGATTTTATTTTGGGAAATGTTAATTAACTCACTTTAGGTATCGACTTTGTTGAATGTCGTGCAATACATGCCAAAATGTGCAAATTGGGTTACTTTATCAATTCCCTTTAATTTTTGGAACTTGTTATCGTGACTCAGCACCGACGCACAACAAACACACACTTGTCAGTATATGTGTGATACACATCAGGATACATGCGCATGCATCTCAATACAAAATCAACGCACATCAACATGTTTGTATTCGTACTGGGGCGCAACAACAAATTTTCCTTATCCCTCATTTGTCACTTTCGTATATAATTTTTTTTTATAAAATTGTTTGTGTTCAATTTTTTTTGGGCCCTTATCTATCTAGGCTCAGGCTCAATTAATTCTATCAAAAAATCATCGAGCATCCAAACACTATAATCTAAAAACAAATTGAGTTAAGAGGGTCAGCCCACCAAAGAAGTGTCATAAACTATCTTCAAACTACGCACTGCATTAAATGTGAACTCGGGGAAGACTCAAAGTAGTGGGATAGTTTGGATATCGGACGATTTAGACAAAAAAAGATGTATAGTGCATTGCAATAACAGTCGTCTTTCTTTCTTCCTTAAACCCCAAACTTTTTTCTTGAATTTTTTCGTGATTTTTTATCTTTAAACCACCACTGATCCACCTTTTTCGATCGATAGTGGTTCTAATTACATCTTTTTGTATTTTATTCATTCAATAAGTTGCATATCAAAGTCAGATCTGTGAAGATTGATATCATTTTTGTTGCAGTACATGTTCTTCAACGGTCGTGCGTCGATTTAGGCGTGACCGGGTTGGTCTTTTCTTTAGTTTTATTTATTTATTTTTATAGATAGTTTGTCTTCCCTAGTTATAAGTTTTTGATTTGTCTTCCCTTATCAGAAAATCTTAGATTTTACTTCCCATGTTGAAGTTTTGTTATTCGTTATGTGGATCAAGTAGTTTTTGCGTATTGTCATGAGTTCCAGATGTTGAAGAGAGTAGTCCCCAATGTCACATTGTTTCAATTTCATAATTGCATTCACAACCAGATTAATAGTAGTTATTTGAACAAATAAGATTACTGAATCGATATAATTTTATTAGAGCAATTGATTTTATATCTGGTCCTATATCGAGCCATTAATAATTAATAAAATTTATATTTTTTTAAAAAAAAGAAAGAAAGATGCATCGTGCATTGAAACGACTTTCAAAAGGTGTTTATCACTTCAAGAATGTTAATGTAATGTTGGAAAGTAATTTAAAATCCAGACTTTGTTATTATTTTTCATGTGTCACAGAGCTGGTAAAAACAAGAAAAGAAAATGATTGGTTAACGCAAATGAGGCGCACAATCTAGATGCACGCAATGACGTCTTTTTTTCAGATATGAGGCTCACCTGAAAGTATATAAAGGAGGTGCCACAAGTGCGCCAAGTGGATTGTGCCCCCATTTGTGTTCTCACAAATGTTAATCAATCATTTTCCAAAAAAATAACGCTAGAGAATTGAAAGTAAAATCTTCAAAAATGAATTTGAGTATTATAATCACAACAAAAATGGAGGAGGTGCGATTAAGTTGCAAAGTAAATACTTCCTCTTTTTCGTTCTAACAAATGCATTAAATTATGAAATGAAACATTAAATAGTTGATTTTCGATTCTAACCTCATTCTATTTAATGGCAACATTATTCACATTTTTATGTCATTCTCGTAATAAATAAAATTATTTATAAAAAAATAATTTAATCTCGCTACAGAATTTTAATGGTGAATCAATTATTAGATTCATTACCTTAATTTTTGTGCACAAGAAAAAAAAACGTAACATATAGTAAATGAAAGAAGGGTAGAATGAAGGGAAATTCATTATTGGTGAGAGGTAAAGGGTAATTAAGTCTTTTACTTAATATTAAATTGATATTGAGCGATTCGACTCAAAGAAATTCAAATAGATTTTTTGATGAAAAAAATACACAATAGAAAATTACTACTAAATAGATTGATATTGAACATCGACTCGAATGTAGTGCAATACACGTCGAGATATATACGTGCGAGCAGATCTCCATGCGACATCCGACTGACTTGTCAAATCAAATCTTAAGTTTACTAAGCTAGAGCCACTCATTTGGCGCCACATGATCATTGACCTTCACATTTAATTATTTTATCGGTACATTGTCACTCCCTACGCATATCCGTAACACGTCGAATACGAAATTACCGAGATCTCCTTATTAATTTCCATTATTGTAGTACGTGGCACAAAAAGAGCACTTTGGGTCCTACATTACGTTGGCCGCTCGCCCCGACCGTGAGGGCAACTTCGTCATTTCAAGTGTCATAGCAGACTTGGATTCCATAATTCTCCTCTCCAGCAGCTTCTAAGGGACTGTTTGGCTCGCTGAATCAATTCCTTGAAATCTCCGTTTCTCAATCCGAGCAGAAATCTCAGGTTTTCTCGATCAAATTCTATCTATTGTTTGTTTTTCTGTTTGTTTTTGTTGTTTATGTGATTGAATCCATGTGGGTTGTTTGGCATTTTAGTGTATCTATGTTAAATTTGATGTTTTGGGAACCCAATTTGGTGGTTGTTGATGTGCTTGAGCTTTGATTCTTGAAATTGATCATCAATAAAGACTGTTTTTTTTTTTGGATTGTTGAAGTGGGTATTTGGTAATTAGTGCACTGCCCATTTCAATTTTACAGTCGACTAAGTGGATCTGGTTGTGATCTATTGTAGTTTTAGATGTTTTGATGAGTAGGGCATTTGCGTGAGTGGTTTTGACATGATTTTCGACTTTCCATATTAGATCGATGCGTAAATTTAATGGTGGATGCTAGTATGTATGATAGGTAGAATGATCTAATCAATGTCAACTTGATATGGACAATGTGATTATACAACAACAACAACAACAACAACATAGCCTCAGTCCCAAATTAACTGGGGTCGGCTACATAAATCAAACTTTTCCATTGTACTCGATTAAGTGTAATTGATGGTGAGCTTTGCAAACCATTCACAATGTGATTATGTGAGTAATAAATATTGTTGGTTTTGCTTAAAAATTTAAAATGATGTTCCCCTTTGTGGGGTTGTTGCACTTGTCGTGAGAATGTTGTTCCGAGCTTCAGAGCATTGTATTATCTATTATCCTCATTGTAATAGATTGTTGTACTCTTTTTGGTTTTAGGAACATCAATGCAACATATTTGACAAAAAAAATAAAAAAAATAAAATAAAACATAGCCCAAGTTTTGTATTAATTGGGGTCGGCTACATATAGCTCAAGATGATTGGAGTTTATGACGTGCATTGATGATCTTTTGCATCTTTCGCTACTAATGTATCTCAAGTTATCTTAGGTCTACCTCTATAGTTCCTTCAACTTTGTTTTTGTCAGGTTTTTTTTTTTTTTTTTTTTTTTAAGTTGCGGAATTTGTAGGTCTGTCTTTGAATTTGTAGGTCAACTGATATTCTCTAATTTTTGTATCTATATTGGTACCGACTCCTACTTTTCTTTGAGTCTTTATATTTCTTATTCTGCTTTTATGGGTTTTAACATACATCCAGCTGAAAATTCTCGTATATGTGACCTCATTTTGTGTTTTGTAAATATGTTGCCTTTACGCATAGCACGCCTAGTTTCCAAGCCTTCCTCTTCGCCGGTCCTTATTTTGTGGTTTGATGTCCCCCTTTTTTTACTTTCAATTACTACAACAACAAATAGTGGAATTCTTAGGTCTCATGAATGCAATGCTGTGTAAGATGAGTCCTTCTTTGCTATTGCTTTTTATGGAATGTTTTACTGGGAACTAGTCGGATTTTACTCATTATTTGGGGTATGTAGATCAAGCTAAGTGTCCTTTTTTGTGACATATCAAGAGACTAATATCAATTATCGTGCAGGCCGGTTTACCTCAAGAACAAGTGAAACTCTATTGCAGCCATTCAATGGCCACGGATGGTGCAAAACAACCTCTAATATCTGGGCTATTAGACGCTTCCCCTAAACCTAATCAAAATACAGTAAAGAGACGAAGACTTCGCCGCTGCAGAAGTGCTCCTACCGACTATATTCCCCTGGACAAAGATGATTATGGACTTATTCCACGTCCCAAATCTATTTTGGGAAAACTCCATCCCAGTTTTAAACAAGTAGCATTATTCTTGGTAATCTATCTAGGTGTAGGTGCCATTTGCTTCTACCTTTCCAGGAGTCAGATCAAAGGTGAGAAGACTAATGGTATACTTGATGCAGTGTATTTCTGTATAGTTACAATGACTACTGTTGGTTATGGAGACCTTGTTCCCAATAGCATTGCTACCAAACTACTTGCCTGTGCTTTTGTCTTTACGGGAATGGCTGTTGTTGCACTAATTCTCAGTAAGTCAGCGGACTACCTCGTGGAAAAGCAGGAAATACTGTTGGTTCGAGCACTTCATTTGAATCAAAAAGTCGGTGCAACCGATATGCTAAGGGAGATGGAGGTCAACAAAGTTAGATACAAGTTTTTTCTGATTATAATCATTCTAGTGCTTCTCATAATTGCCGGAACAATATTTCTGTACAAAGTCGAGAAACTGAGTCTAGTTGATTCATTTTATTGTGTGTGTTCCACCATCACGACTTTGGGATACGGGGATAAAAGTTTCTCTACTGAAGGCGGCCGTATCTTTGCTGTTTTCTGGATTTTGACCGGTACGATCTGTTTAGCCCAGTTCTTTCTCTATCTCGCTGAGCTAAATACCGAGAAAAGACAGAAGAAGCTTGTCAAGTGGGTTCTTTCTCGGAAGATGACATGGATTGATCTCGAAGCTGCAGATCTTGATGACGATGGAGTAGTGAGGTAAGTCATATAATCCTTCATGTCATAGTTCATAATGCTTTGTTTCTTATGGTTAGTGTATTTTCACATGATATAGTTGATATTTTGCTGCTTTCTTTATGGTTTTTAATCCTATGAAGTATTGAAGTGCAAATGGTCTTATTCTATGATTTATCACTTCAGCGCCGCTGAATTTGTCATATACAAGCTCAAAGAGATGGGAAAGATAAACCAAGATGACATTTCAGTAGTGATGGAGGAGTTTGAGGATCTTGATGTTGATCAGTCTGGATCAATTTCAGCATCCGATATAGCACTTGCTCAATCATCGTAAACAAATTACGGCATGATTCCGACTAATTAGCATTCATGTGTATTAGTATGTATTAGATTTTTTCTACGAACGAAGAAGCACTTTTCTAGATATTGCTTCGTTAGTTCTAATTGTATGACTACTTAGGTGTCTGCTTGTCTTGGATGCAATTCGCTGTCGGCTTCGATACTCATATTCCTTCTTGTACCTCTTTGTCATAGTCCCTACATACTAGTAGTCTACTTCATAGTAGATATATGAGTAAAAACTTATTTTTTTGTATATTTCTTCTGTACAATGCCTGCTCTTCTCTTACTTCTTTTACTAATGTAATGTTTAAATGAAGTTGTTTCAGTTAACCGATGTTCGATATTCGAACTTTGTCGATGTGTTTACATATTCATCACTTGTTCTTAGCTGGTGTTGGTTGCATTTCATGGTCACTCAACTCTGCTTTAAGTACTAAACTGTCTGTTAAGCCAATTCTTGCATGCTAGTATGCCACTGGTGTCCAATGCAACTAAACCAAATAATGAAGTTAGTTCTTTGTTTACAAATGTGATGAGATATGACTCCTCCTAAGACCACCAAACCCAGTACCTGAATTAAATACTTTTGTCTCTATTCCTAGTACTTCCCAGTATAATTGCAGGTGGTCTGCTCAATAATTCATTGATGGTTGATCACTTCATCACTACTGTTGATGGTTTTGCATACAATTTCATTAAAAGCTGGACTTGTCAATGCTGTTCATACCAAAAACCTCCACAACAACATCCATGATGGACCCAGTACTAATGCTTATCCCTTTCTCTATACTTATAGAGAATCACTTTTATTTTCTTAAAAAAAAAAGTTATGTATTATGTAAGGGATCAATTATGCGCTCAAAGTTGAATGCAATGGAAGAGTTTGATCCATATAGACAACTCCAACTAGTTAGGGATTGAGGCTTGTTGTGTCTATTATGTAAGAAGTAGCAATTTATCCACGTGTGCGATATAGTTTCTCATCGATTAAGATAAAAAAAAAAAATTGAATGAAAAATACTAGTGCTGCTAGAGTTCTCTATTTGAGTTAAAAAAAAAAAAAAAAAAAAAAAAAAAATCGCCGGCGTTGGTAAGTAGAATAAAAATTGGTGTTGTGTTGAGTCGGGGATCGAAATATAGTTTTACATCGATTAAGAACTTCCTTTACATATAGTCATTTATTTCCAAACAATTATTTTTAAAATCATTTGATTCCAAACAATCGTGATACTTTTGCAAGTTTAGATGACCTCCTGTCAACTTTTGGAAGAATCTAAATGAATCCTTCATGAAATTGAATCAATTGATTACTTATATAAATTATTTTTGTGCTATTATTGTTATATTGTTTTAGAAGAACAATAAATAATTAATGAAATTTATGCAAGTTTTTAACAAACCCAATTGTAATTATGCTCATAAAAGCTGGTACCTAACTTCTTGAGGTATGTCCTACGTAAATATATTGACAATATTATATCACTGCATTTTTTGTAACATCAAAAAAAGGAAAAAGAAAAAAAAAAAAAAAAAATTTGAAGGCATTACCTACTACATAACTAGGGTTACATATAAAATTGCTAAATTATTAATAATTTTGAACTAATACTATTATTAAATTTCTTCTATCCAAAACTTTTTTTTATTTTTTTAAAAGCTTTCAATTTAAAAAAAATAAATTTAAGTGTTTTACCTACTACATGATCTCTAAGATTACATAAGCATCTTGAATAAATGTACAAAACTTAAGTCAAAAGCTTTTGGCCCAACAAAGAAAAGAAGGCCACATGGATTGCTTAATTAAATCCACTAATCAACTTCAAAAGTGGCATTTTATCACAAAAGCAATGAAGACAAATCCACCTTGACAAGACAAGGTTAAATCAATCAAATATTAATAATGATATATCAAAACCTAATTACCCTAGAAGGGTGTCCAAACAGCAAGCAAATAAACCTATTTGATTTTTGAACAACAATAATTATTGTACTGTTTGAAACCTTTATTTGATCCATTAAATCACTGATATCACCTTGTAGTGAAATTTCCTAGATATGACACATCAACAGGAATGTATGTTTTTAAATCTTTAATCCTATCTTTCAACTTGATTTTTTTTTAATGCATGCAATTAACATTTACTTACCACATATGACTAAGAGCTCAGGTGCAGATCGATTTTTAGAGATTATGGATTTAAACTTTAATTAATTTGGTATAAAATAAATCAAAAAGTTTTAGATAAAAGTTGTCGTATTTGTAGTTATTTGAGTATGAGATTAGTATATCTCCGTAAGTGAAAAAAGTAAAAATAAAATGCATTTACAAGTACCTACTCCACCTAATAATCTCCATTAAACTTGGGGCGTATACGTATACTAATCCTAATCCAAGCTCGTAATCGCTTTCAATCACGCTTAGTGGGAAACACAAATGGAGGTAGATAAACATCAAATTAACATCCCCTTTTAGTGCCTTCACCAATTTTAATTAGAAGTGTTTAATTTTAGTAACATTGCTAATTAAGACTTTTAGTGACGATCTTTGTCTATGTCCTGTAGAGGGTACGTGGTGTTGTTGTTGAGCTTTCGGAGTCTTTCCTTTGTCGCATTAGTTACATAAGAGTGATTAATTAATTGTGTAATTTGAGAGCCAATTGACTAGCTTTCCAAGCTAGCTAGTTAAAACAACTGTAACTATAGATGTACAATTATATATATAAACTCTCATAACATATTCTAGTTTATGTGCTGTTCTTCAATAACTTCCAAGCAAAGATGTCTAGCTATACTACTTTTCTTATTCAAGTTTGTTCATTCAAGCCAACCAAACCCTGATTTTTTTTTTCATTACTTAGTTATAGTTCCTTTCTTCTTATCCTTTTATTTAAGTGAGAAATCATGGGTTAAGGAAGGTTTAACGCTTAAGAAAACGCGATTAAATTATTCCTTAAGATTATGGTGACAATGGATGAAAGTTCCATTTTTTTTTTTTTTTACTTCATTATTTTTCTTGTTGGTTCTTGAAGAATACTTCATGGATATTGTGGAAGAGTACAAGGTTTTTCTTACTTATTATCCAATTAAAATCTCTACTTCGAGTGTTAATAAGCATTTTACACCACATAGCTAATTAACACATCTTCATTGCACATCCCTACTACTCAAATTTGTTCTCAAGTCCTTGGTCATGATCAGTGTACTTCATGAGAGGTTGAGCTTGCATGCATGCTTCATGGCGAAAAAGATAGACATGCATGGCAAGAACACATACTAAAAGGAAGCGTCGATGCAGGATCAATCTATTGCCTTTTGATGCTCAAGTCAGTACTCTCAACAAAAATGGAGAGAGTGCAAGAGTACAATTAATTTCTATACATAGAAGGGTGGCGGCATTCAACCGTTTTTATAGTCAATATTGTAGGTCGCATACCTGATCTACTGAGATGTTGTTGTTGTTGTTGTTGTTGTTGTGCTGGTTAACCTATTGGCTCCTCATATTGTCTTCATGAAGGGGGCATTTCTTCAATGTTGGATACAATTTAGTGATTTAATTACATTGCATGTATTTTGGTTTTTTTCATTGTGAAAAAACGTTAGGATTCTTGCAAAACCAAATGCATTTTTTCAATAAGTTTATTTTACCAACAAATTATTCTAACATTGTAAACCAAACACACCATAAAAAAATTGTGTGGATCAATAGTAGATTGTGTAGATGATCCTAGTGAAGGGGAAACCTTAAAATTGATCATTTTTACATAAGGGAGAGGTTTGTGGTCACAGTCACTATAAGGGCTTATCCATGGATTATGGTGTCATGAATATCAATCAAAGATTTTAGTTGTCCAACTTTTTAAAGGAAGTGGAGGTTGAACCATCTCAATCTTGAAGAGGTTTCTTTCTTTCTTCCCATGACCCATGTTTTGAATTCTTGCATTTGATTTTATTAAGGCACATGACCCTGTTCATATGCGTATCATCATCATTATTGATGCTCTCATTCAGCTTCATTAGAGGCACAAATCTTAGTAAGTTTTGTTTGATTTGTTCTAATTATTTTACCATTTAAGCCAATCATATCTCAAGTATATTAAAATATAACTTCCTAAAAAAAATATATTAATAGCTAACCAAAGTTTGTTTGGTGCTTGGATGTTTATGCAGATATCCCGATTTTAAGTTTTGTGAATATAGTCACTTTTATTGAAACGATTTTATTCTCCAGCGGTTACTATTTCATAACTTGAAAAATTTAATTAGTTACTATTTCATCTTGAAAAATTTACTCGAAATTAAATAAAAACATGTTATTTTTATCAAAGCATAATATTTTTTAAAATACACCACCTCTTTTTCGCAAAAATAAAATACATTATGGCCTCGAAAGAAAAAGAAAAAAAATACATCATCTCTTGGTAATTATTAATATCGAAATAGTTTGAGAAACTTGCACTTTTGTAAGTAACCATAGTAGTATTCATTTGATATCATGATTACTTATTGCTTATATTTTGCTTTGAAAATTACGTTCGTTATAAAAGTTACAAGTAGTTTTAGGTGTCACACCAGCTTCATATCAATCAATCGCAAAAACATTAAAGAGTTCAAATGACACAAAACTTCTTACTTATTAGTGTCAAATAAGCAATAAACGACAAACTTAATAAACAGAACTCTTTACCAATAAAGACCTTAGTCACAAATTCACATTGAAATTCAATTCACCCTTCATAATCAGGCCCCATCCCACCCATCACAAAACTTTAGAGTACAAATTCTTTTTTACCAGTTTAGCTAAAGAAGAAACTATTGTTTAACCAATTTTTTTTTTTTTAAAAAAAAATGGGTAGTTTAGTTTCGCTTTTTTATTATTTTTTAAGCCACTTGTATTAAGATCACCACCGACTACTCTAAATTTACTTCCAAATATTAAGGGAGGAGCTCTTAATATTAACGTTTTTATTTTCAATGCTCAAACTCGAAACCATTACTAAAGACAACAAGACAACAACCTGCTTTCAGTCGCGTTAACTAGGGTGATGTTATTGGTTTTAGTGGGTAGTTTTGATTTCGAGAGATGGTATACATGTAGTACAGTACAGCGACGGTTACTATCAAGGATTGCCGACTAGGCCGGCTTGAGATATGGGTTTTTGCTTTACAGTAAGGGAAGGAGTTTCCACACTTTGCGGTCAATTCCTTAAAATGGTGGACTCTTTCCCAAACCACCCATCACTCCTTCCCTATAAATTCAAGTCTGTGTTGCTCTCTTTTGTAGTGAGTTGTGTGCATTTAACTGACCAATCAATACCAAAACATTCAAAATGGTGGGCTTTGATGAACACTTTCAACAACAGCTATTCCCAATTCCCCCCTCTGACCCTGTTGTGACAGAGCTCAATCGTTTGCAAAACCAACTCAAAGGTTCATTTCAAGCCCCTATCTTTCTGGGTTTTGGGTTTCAGTCCTTAATTTCTTCATTTGGATTAATGGGTATCTTGTGTTTTGCCCTAGCTGTTTGATTAGATTAACAAGTTTGTGTTTTTCTTCTTCTGGGTAGTTTAGTATTTGTGTTTTGTGGTTCCCTCTTGTGGGTGTTCTTTGTTTGTTTGATTTAGTGCTTCTATAAGGTGTTGGTTAAGGTTGATGAATTTGATTAGTTTTGATTTGATTTTCTAACTTGTTTTAGTTTCACTAGAACTGTTTTATTCAGTTTTATGCTTTTGAACTTGTTAGTGTGTTTGTTCTAATCAAGGGTCTTGTTTAGTCAATTGATATGTGGAGTTCATCAGTTCCATTGTTGGTTTGATTTTAGAGGTGGTTTTCTTCACTACTTGGGCTGATTTTGATTTCATATCAATATGTGTCGCAAACTTGCTGGGGTTTATAAGTGATATATAGCAATTGTAACTGCTGTGCTTGCACATTCAGACTTGTAGTTATGCTCATAAAGAAGAATATATTGATTTGGTTCTTGAAGTGATTCAATCATTTTGGAAATGTATAGCTATTCTTTTGGAATTTTCTTCGATTCGGCATTTGAAGAGCGAAGAGCCCTTATGACTTCACTATATATATGATATCAAGATGGCTGACTTGGATTAGTTACTTGTCTCTTTCTTATTCCTGCATGTATGTTTGGTCTATACATATGGTAAAATGAAAAAGCTACCGAGATGGCTAGCCGTTAAAATGGAAAAATAAGTAAAACAAAAAGAATCGTCTCGATATTACAAGATAAATGAATTGTTGTTTCCTGACTATGCTAACAAGTCTGGCCATGAAACTGTTAGTGATGCTTAGGAACATTGCATATGCTCGTGCTGCATAAAAATCTTGATGTAAAAGTGTTTCAAATTACTTCAGTATTATATATTTTAATCTTTTTTTTTTGGAACTTGCTTTACAGAAAAGGAGAGGGAGCTTGGAGCTGCCCATTCTGAAATTAAGGCTTTGAGAGTCTCTGAAGTTTTGAAGGAGAAGGCGGTGGAAGAGGTACGAACTGTTCTGCCACAGTTTTGTGCATAAATAAGGGATAATCTTTTAGAACTTGCCATTACTACTACTATTACTGATAATATTTATACTTGTTGCTGCTAAGTATTGTGTAATATACTTTGTGTTATTGGCCGTATATACAGCTATCCTTTGAACTCGAAAAACTGGATGAGAAGCTTAGAGTCAATGAAAGTCTTCTTGAACACAAGGTGATCTGTTATTTTAAGAGAATGAGCAAGATTTTCTCCCTTCTGTGTTATTTTACTTTGCTCGATTATACAGTTACTTATTCAGTGATCAAATCAATACGATTTAGAATCTTGAAATCAAGAAATTGGCAAATGAAAAGAAAGAAGCATTTGCTGCACAATTTGCTGCTGAAGCAACTCTGAGACGTGTGCATGCGAATCAGAAGGATGAGGATTTCGTCCCTGTTGAGGCCGTTATTGCGCCTCTTGAGGCTGATATCAGAATGTATAAGAATGAGGTATCAGACAGTTATAAGATTTTCCTCCTGTCGGTGCTGGCAAAATGCTCTTCTATTAGGCATTTAATTAGTTTAATTCACGTTATCTATCTTTTGCTTTTCAGATTGGCGCTTTACAAGAGGATAAGAAAGCTTTGGAGCGTCTCACCAAGTCAAAAGAGTCTGCTCTTCTTGAGGCAGAAAGGATTTTGAAAAGTGCCTTGGAAAGGGCGTTGATAGTAGAGGAGGTTCAAAACCAGAATATGGAGTTAAAGAGACAGATAGAAATATGTCAGGTATAATTTAGTAGTTCCTTTTTTGGAAATAGCATGCATTCAAATGTTGATTACTGCTAAGTCGATGGATGACATAACCAGAGATATGAATTTGGTGTATAGTCACTCAGTCGCCAAATTCATAAATTCTTAGTTACAAAATCAGTATTTCTAGAATTCTAGCAACTTGAAATGAAAGTTGATTATTTCCATTGATTTCTACAAAATGTAAGTTGGCATGTTGGTATAAACTTTGAAATGCTTTATTTGACGATGGCTGCTGTCAATTATGCAGGAAGAGAATAGAGTGCTTGATAAAACTAACCGTCAAAAGGTCTCTGAGGTTGAAAAACTTGGCCAAACCATTCGAGAACTTGAGGAATCCATTCTAGCTGGTGGGGCTGCTGCCAATGCAGTTCGTGACTATCAGCGCCAGATTTCTGAATTAAATGTAAACAGAAGCTTCTTATTCTGATGAACTGATATAGTTTGCTTTAGCCCACAAGGTTCATGGCAGATCCATGGACCGATGTCTAAATCACGCATTTATAACTGCCTTAATCTCCACATTTTTTTCTAGGATGAGAAGAGGATTCTGGAAAGGGAACTAGCTAGAGCTAAAGTCTCAGCCAATAGAGTTGCCGCTGTGGTTGCTAATGAGTGGAAAGACGACAATGATAAGGTCATGCCAGTTAAACAATGGCTCGAAGAGAGAAGATTCATGCAGGTTTTTTTTTTTTTTTTTTCCTATTGAGAAATCTTGGATTCTAAGTTTTTGTTTCTTAGTAGGATTTCTGAATTAATCACTATTTCATAAATCAAACTAGTAACCCTACTTCTGTAATTGAACTACTTAATCAACCTGAATAACAAGTCACTCTGCCAGCCTGAATCACATTTCTTTTATCATATGAACTTTGTATCTTTCATATACAGGCAGAGATACAGCGTTTGAAGGATAAACTGGCCATTTCAGAGAGAGCAGCCAAGGCCGAGGCGCAGATTAAGGTGCAAACATAAATACTTTTCTTTTTTAAGATCTTCAAACAAAGACCTGGATTTCTTTGCCTGATTGATGTATGCCTATTCTCTAGGATAAGCTTAGGTTGCGTCTAAAGACGTTGGAAGAAGGCTTAAAGCATGTTTCAAGTTTCTCCAGCACTCCCAATGTATCATGTGGATCCCAGAAGACTGGGAAGTCCAATCCTATATTAGGATTTCTGACAATGCTGGATTAAGAAAGAGATCTTCATCGCAGCCACGGGGTTCTGTTTGCGCGAACAAAAGCTCTCCACTAAATCAGCCAAATTTAGGGACTGAAACACCCAATGTTCCCGGACAATTGAAACGTGTTAACAGCTTGAAATCGAAATACGGAAATGGAGAAAATTTGGTGAGAAAGAAATTGTGGGCATCATCTAGAAGCAAGGTGGTTGATAGTACTGGAAAGGAGAATTCGGAGATGGAGGCAAATTCCAATTTGAATCTCAATAGATATGCCGGTGATGAGGTAGATACCGGAGGTGAAACAAAATCTAAGGATGAGCTGAATGCGCAAAACAACAGGAGCATATATGCCGATGGTGAAGATTTGATTTCAGGGTTTCTGTATGACAGATTACAGAGAGAGGTTATAAGTTTACGAAAATCTTGTGAGGATAAAGAAGGAACTTTGAATGCAAAAGATGATGAAATAAAGGTAAAGAGTTAAATAGTCAGATTATCAAACAAATCCTTCATATTTGTTAGCTCTTTTGTTCAAAGCTTCAATTCTCTTGCAGATACTCATGCGGAAGGTCGATGCTTTGACTAAGGCAATGGAGGTGGAGTCGAAGAAGCTGAAGAGAGAAGCTGCCGCCAGGGAAAAGGAAGTAATGTCCGCGAAGCCGAAGAAAGCAAGTCAAAGATCAAAATCATGGCTAGCTTCTCCAAGAGGTAAGCAGGAAATCATGACTTGATTCATTCTCACAGTTTTACTACGAGATTTAACGCGTTGCATTGATAAAAAAAAAAAAAATAATAATAACTGCACTCTTATGTTGAAAATATTCTGTTTCTAATTTTATGGTTGTGAATGCATAGGACTGCGAAAGCGTCATGAAACTTGCTAACAGAACTGGGATTCGGAAGCTATAGTCGATAAAGCTTTTTGCTTCAGTCTTCATCTCTTTGGGTTTCTTTTGTTGCTTAGTTTGGATTTTGAAATGATAGTGTTGATAATAAAAGATTGCATTATGGAAAGAAAAAGTGAAATTTGAAATTTGTACAGATTGGATTTTAGTGTGAAACCAATCATCATGAAGTTCAATCCTTTATGAAATTGGATTTGATGTAAATTTGTACAGACTGATTTGCACAGTTTATTATCAATGAAGTAACTTGTGAGATTGCTATAATGGTCAAAGTTGCCAAGAATTGCTTGTTTTAACTGTAACAACAATGGCTTCCCTTTGACAATATAAACTGAGATTATCAAACCAAATGCAACCTATTATTGCCTAACAATCTATACGCCAATTGCGTCGTCGATGTTTGCAAAGAATCGGGTCACCGTCTTGAAGAAGAAAATCAGATAGCAACACCAACTGTTCTTTGCAATTTCCCTTTGTAGCTAACAAAATTCTGGGATAGAAACCAATGATGGACTCCATTTCCCTCTCCTCCTACCACAAACCTTGGCGTTTTTCCACACCGATAGGCGCCCTTTTCACCATTAATAGAAATCTTTCTCTCGATGCCCTTTTCGCCATTCCTGCGCAGCAATTCGGAGAACTGCTCTCTTGTTACAACAATCTTTATGCATGGTTTCTCCCCTTCCTTTCCTCCCACTTTCAAAGTCACCATAGATGAGCCACCAGACTGCACAAGTTGTGACATTATTTGATAACTGTCCCTATGCAACATTTTACTACCAGATGCAACCCGCCGCGCCAACTTGACATCGCGAAAGTCCTCTTCATTGAACAACACGAATCGGACCTTTTCTAGCGACGAAGACGATGGACATTTGAGCAACTGATCATGTTTGCAGTCACTCTTGGTTTCTCTTTTGATCATTTGTATGCAATTTCCCATGATTTTAGGAGTTGATGTGCTTAAGAGATTTTGTGTGTTATGATTGCCTGGTGAGACAATTTTAATGTTATTGTATTTATACTAATAGAAATGACCTTGACGTGCATGCCACCTTAAGCTCTATTATAGAGAGGCATATATATATATATATATATATATATATATACATGTATCAAAAGTCTACTTAGTTGTAATTAATTGAGTGTAATGTAATGAAACAATAAGGGACATGTTTATTTATGTAGTGTGACCTTTCATGTAATGTAAACACAGCCAAGTACAGAATGCATGTGGTGGTGGTCACTACTCACTACAAATTAAGGTTTTTCAAATGAATTGACTTGCTGAAGTGTTGATTCTTCTAAGTTTATTTTACCAATCACTACAAAGTATAGTGCTCATGGTTTGTGCAGGAAAATTTATGATCTTATCTTCTAGTCTTGGTTCGAGATTGATTAATTATAGTGGGAATAATATGGTAATAATTGGATTATATCACTTGTGCAGCTTCAATTATTACTTATTACTTAGTTTTTTTTTTTTTTTTTGCCAATAAGCACTTAAATGATAATTGGATTATCTTCTACTATATTTAAGAAGCACGAATAATGAGTTTTTCAAGCTTCACTTGAATTTACTATTTTACTTTTTAATTAAGTCTTTCAATCGTCACTTAAATTTACTATCATACTTTTAATTAAGGGCATAATCAATCTTTTAATCATCACTTGAATTTATTTTTTACCCTTGATTAAGTCTTTCAACCTTCAATTAAATTTATTATTCTACTATTAATTAAGAGTCTTCCCTCTATTAAATCCAAATAGTTATAATTAGTTATAAAAAAAATAAAAATAAAATGAAGTAGTATATTTTTGGAATATAAAAATAGATTATTAGATAAATTAATTTTCGCTAGCATAGCAAGCGTGTTCAAGCGTGCATAATGCGCTATAGAAAATAGTATGATGCGACTTTTTAACTTAAACATCAAAATGAGTCTTTGTGACTTGGGACTAGTGCCGCACTATTTTAAAAGAAATATAACAAGACAAAGTAATAATTTTAAATTAGTTAAAGTTGATTGCACGAATCAAAAGTAACATGACTTGAAAAATGAATATATATATATATATATATATATATATATATATATATATATATATATACTAAAATTCTAGATATAAAAAAAAAAAAAAAAACAAAAGGCTTATGTTCATGCATGTGACTTAATTAGTTGCATTGGCGTGCTTTCAACATCTTTGGCTTTGGGCACTTGAAACTTGAGGTCATCTTTCTTGTTTGTGTGACTTGGGAAAAATAATTTTTTTTTAACATAGTTTATTGAGGCCCACATCAAAATGGTCTATTTGGACCATTGTTATTTGGAATAACACTTAGAATATTAGCTGTTAGAATAAATTAAAATTGATGTAGTCTCCAGTTCATATAATATTGTGTTAAATAGTTAATATAATCAAAAAGAGAGAAATTGTAAGTAAAAAAGTGTCAACACGTCAAGGAGTCTTACATTGACCGTAATTAGGGAGATTATTACGTATATTTTAAAAACTTGTTCCTCTTATACACATAAGAAAAATTTTTCCAATGGACGTGCAACATGTCTAAGTTTATGTATTTATTGCATTTTTACATATTTTACTCTTATACAATTCAAATATTTATGATTCTTTAATTCAATAGACATATATGTAAATTACACTGTCAATTAATGTGACGACATATATGTAAATTACTCGCTAGGCGTAGGGAAAGCTTTTTTTGTATATGTTGTATTTACTTTCTCTCGATGATATTTACCTGCCTTTCACAATTAGGTTGCCTAACTCTTCTTTTTGTTGATTATCTTTACTTCCGCTAAATTTGTAAACTTGAATAAAATATTATAACTAAAAATTGTGAATTGATCTACAATGGATTGGAAGTATAATTTATTTCGAAAAAAGAGGTTTAGTGCGTCCAATGTGTTTGTGTAATTAGGTACTCAATTTATATAAATGACTGGATGGCGTATAATTTATTTCAAAAAAGAGGTGTGCGTATGTGTTTGTGTAATTAGGTACTCCCTCCGTTTCTATGTAAGCGTCGTTTTAAGGTTGTTCACAATTTTTAAGAAAATCACTTAATTATCTTGATTGAAGAGAAAGTAACAGTTAAACGACTAAATCACAATTTATCTCTCTTAACCCTACCGCTTCTACATACACTAGTTATTAATGGTAAATAATAGACTTTCTTTTTTTATGAAAGGTATAAAATTTAATTAAGTAATTAATGCGTATTGAAACTATCAAATAACAGATATTGTGAAATATTTCAAAATGACTAAAAAGACAATTTAAAAAAAAAATGGAGGGAGTATGAAATTGAGAGACTTGTATTTGTACATCTATATATGTGGCCAGGCCCTCTCATTTTCATTTAGAAAAGCCATGCATTTAGTTGTTCTCTTGATGGCAATTGACAACTACCCTTGTCCACTCGTTGTAAATTAATTGTGATAAAAGTATAAAAAAGTTACAATTAAAGTGCTTGAAAGGCCTTTGGCATCCAACCTACCATGATAATGTGGACCTACTAGTTTTGTTTTTGAGTTTTGTTTTTTTCTTTGAGTTTTTTTGCATTCTCAAATTCTAATAATAAATTTAAATTAAGGGTCTTTATGTCTTTTTGATTGTTTGAATCTTTTTGAGTCACGACCCTCGTTTAAGGTAAAAGTATAAGAATTAAGGAGTCACTAATTAATTGTAACGTATTATTATTATATTACTCTTATCTTTATTAATGCCTTTGAGTAGCTTCTCTTCAACTTATTTTATTTTATCTTCATTAATAAGGGCAAAATATTTAAAATATGTTTGAGAATTAAAGAAAGACTTCGTTTTTAAATAAGGAAAGTAAGCTAGAAAGATCTACATTTGTAACCGGATGGAGTATTGTTAGGTTTAGAGACACCGCAATGACACTCTTTATTAATTACTCTAATAAACTCGTTAATTACAATTCGGGGGGTTAACTCTAATTTATAGACTCACATAAACATACTCCTAATCCAACAGGGAGGCCTTAAATAGACTCATACTCTAACTCAAAGTCTTAATCAAACAAAAATACTAATTAATCTAATTTAGATTATAACTTTAACAAGTATATGACTTGCATTTCCTAACAAGAAAATTACTTGTGTTCTCCAGAGTAGATAAAGCATTTAGGCTATATTAATTAATTAATTGACTATACCTCTCAAATGGAACTTATTTGAAGAGCACTATGATTTATGCTATTTGTCAATTTATCGCAAGCATGAACTTAAAATCGACTATGTGACATACAAAGAAGTTTATGTGTATTGGAACTTTTTTAGAATGTGTATTAATTAGATCTACTTAGTTGATGAATATCTCAATCACAAACAACTAGAAGTTATATTAGTCAAGTTAATTACATAGATGGTCATTCAACTTTAGTCAACGAATGTGAAACTCGAGAAAGATCCGATTTATTATTTAATTTAGTTACAAAATAAATAAAGGTCCATTATTTTGTAACACAAACTTTGTTCTCCTCTTTAAATAGTCTAAAGTTAGACTTTGACCATGGTAGCTATTCTAGGGTGGTCACCTTAGTTTTATGTGTATGGAGTATTAATGAAACAACACCTAACAATAATGCAACATAATTCATATAGTCATTCATTTTAAAGGTTCATGTTGAAGATGTGTGGACTAAAAGTTAATCCCACATTAATTAAATAAAATTTTGAAATATAATATATAAGTGATTTACTCCTCTCAATTAGTATCGAGATCTTTTAGATAAAACTTCATACCTATAAAAATTTATGCGGCGCAACCGTAACAATTTTAACAGTCCACACTACCTTACCGACATCAAGAAGTGGGCTTTCATCAAATTAAATGTTATGTACGTCCGTGTCATGGCTTTCATCAAATTAAATGTTATATACGTCCGTGTCATGACGCAACCGCGAAGCACGCCAAACATTTTCCTTAAATATTTCAAGTATGAAGAAAAAAGAGTCATTTGTTGGCCCAGCCGGTGTAAGTTTATTCAGATGAATTGAAAGTTTGGAATAGTTTGGTTGCCAACTTTAGCAATCTTCATGACAACTTTAATTTACTATGTACGTACGACCCTGGCGAGACATGAATATTTAGCAATACCTATGCTGTAATGTTTATTGTTTAGGGTTTACTCTTTGATTATTTCAGACGAGACTTATAATACGCTCAAAATCAAATCAAACTAAAATAAAAACTTTATGAAGTCTGCTAGAGTAATTCACTTTAATTACTGAAATTGGTACCTCCACACTTTGTGTCCATCATGTGATACACGTCGAGATGTGCACATGTACATCTCGAGATGCATCGCTCGGTGCGATTGAATTGGTACCCAATCTCATGTCAAAAGTGAGTTATCCAAATTTTTTTCAAGCTGAAATTTAAGTTCTAGATGAGACAACTCTTACGATGATTTAAAGTAAGTAATTTTATCGGAAGTCTCGTCACCTGGAGATACCTGAATTACTTTTGAAATTTAGAAATGTAGTAGATGATTTGGTAATTCAAAAAAAAAAAAGTTGTTTATTTTTTAGTATATTATAATCAATGAGGATTTTTCTCTTCAAACATTATTATTCAGTTAAGGGCTCTCTTGATCACCCCAACTGAAAATTCAAAAAACGTTACAACAATTTAACCACATTATTACAACCATCTCATTACAATGTACATTTAACAACAATTATTCACATTCTCTTAAGAAAAATGATCGGGAGGCTCACTTTGGACATCCAATTAAGTGCACCGTCTAGGTGCACACACATTCATGAACTCGTATCTTGAATTTTATCAAACGGTGCACTACTAGACATCCAAGTCAGTGCGCCTAATTGAGTGACCAAAGTGGTGGTTTGTTTAACAGGTTCCTTCACATAATTGAGCAACCACCAGGACTCTCATCGTAGCAATACCTCTGTTGGAACAATTAATTACATTATTTAATTGTTTATAATTTGAATGGAAATGATGTGAAAAGGTGTTTAATTATGTAAAGGGACATGAGATACTAAAAGGTGTATCTATTCACTAAAAGGTATGTCTTTCCTAATAGACACATCTATTCACGAAGATGCATGTCTTTTCTAATAGACACATCAAAGTCTATATATATTCACAAGATGGATTGTTTTAAATAGAAGAATAGTAATATAGTTAGAAAGTTAGGAAAATGAGTCAAAAAATAATTTTCCTTCTATTTTCATAGTTTTGGGTCAGAGAGAATGTTGAATCATTATATTGGTTCGCAGACTAATGATTTGAAGTGCTAAAATCATTAGTATGATCGTTGTATCTTGGGAGACTATCGTCATTAGACCGCAAGCACTAGAGCGGGACGCAATTAGTCTTCAGGACATTGAGTATAACTCAAGCCTCGATCAACTATATTATGTTTTTAATTCTATCACGCATCAAAGTTTTCTAAAATTGCAACAACAATCTGAAGACTAATTGCTACTCATGGATATGGGATTTGGTTCGTTATTAATTCACATTGGTACGTATCTTTGTTGGGTCTTCGTTCATGTTAATGAGTATTAATCCCACAAATGAGTCCAAGATCAGGAATATGCATCGATGACATCGGGTACGTATATATGTTTGATATTTTAGTAGATACCTTAAGTGAGATATTCAGTTATGATATTCTAGTGAATCAGTGGATCATGATCATATCATCGTGAAGTAGATCTGATAATACAAACAATCACTCAATTAATTTTAATTATCTTATGCTAATGCTAGTGCGTGCATGGTGCATCGATTAGATCAAGAAGAAGCATTCTAAATATTAAATTTGAATTTGAAATTTGATAACTAGCAGTTTTTGGAGCCAACCGTAACGGTGTTATAAAAACCATGAATTTAAATTTTGGGGATTCTTGGTCTCTGTTTATTGAAATAGATGAATTTTTCTATGAAGATGCAAGGTTCATGCATGTATATTGTTATTTAAATCTTTGTTTTCAATTTGTTCAAAGTATAAGATAACTGTAAGACAGTTAAGAAAACCAAAATAGAATCCCCTCCACACCCGCAATAGCACGGCAACGGCCTCCCACACAAACAATACAACACCATCGCCTCCGACGCCACCCTCCGCCCCCAGCCCCCGCCGCAACCGCAATAGCACGGCTCCCGCACTCCCCCGCACCCGCAATAACACGGCTCCACCCGCCCACCGCAACCGCAGTGACACGGCATTGTCCCCGCCCGCCACCACCCGTCGTAGTACCCCCCATACCACGACCCACAACTCGGCGGCCCCGGCATCAACACCGGCTCATCCTCTTTAATAGGCGGCGGCGGCGGTTCCACCTTCGGCGGTGGCGGCAACTCCACCACCTTCGGCAGCGGCATCTCCGGCGGCGGCATCTCCACCACTACCGGAGGTGGCATTGATGGCGGCGGCAAGACCACCACCGGCGGCGGCAGTGGCAGAGGATCTACCTTTGGCGGCGGCAATACCACCACCGGCGGCGGCGGCGGCAGAGGATCTACCTTTGGCGGCGGCGGCGGCAGAGGATCGACCTTTGGCGGCGGCGGCAGAGGATCGACCTTTGGCGGCGGCGGGGTCGGCTCCACCTTCTTTGGCGGCGGCGGCGGCGGCTTATCTTTGACAATTTCGATGGATATGATGACTTTGCCGGCTTTGCAGCGGAGCTTCTGGGAGAAGCAATTCGGATCAAAGAATCCAGAGATTATCACCAAATTCTTCTTCATGTCGAACGTCTGGCTCACGATTTCTACAATTCAAACAACAACAACAACAATTAAAACTAATTAATTAATCACAATTAAAACCTGGCTGGTTTCGAATCAAACAACGGATGATCGGTTGAGCGATTCGAGGACGGACGGACGGACGGAGGACTCACTGCACCGGAATTGGCAGAGGACTTTTCTGATCTTGTTGTAGCATTTGGTGCAGTTCAAGTCCACCTTCAAGATCAACGTCGAGATCTGCACACAAATTAAACAGCCACGACTCGTCAGATCAGATCGAAGTTTGATTAACCAAATGCGATTATTTGATCCATCGAGTGATTGTTTTATTCGGACCTTCTTATTATCGACGGCCATGATTGATTGATTGATTGATCGATTGATCCAGCTGAGACTCTGCTGATCCAAGAAGTTTATGAAGAAGAGAGGAGGAGGAATTAAATAGAACTATGCGGGTGGAGTTGGGGAGTGGTCGATTGTCGTTGAGTGGGATCCAACGACGTGAAGACACGTGGGTGTGGAGGTTGAAATTTCGATTACTTAAAATCGCTCTAATTATTGGAACAATTTTGACATAGATAAGAATGTAAGTTAGAATATCTCAAGCTAGCCTTTCTATCATTTGGTTAACTTATCAATTAAATTATGCATTATTATATGTAAATTGTAAAATCAATTCATTATATATATAATAAGTGAATTTGAAGATACATAATGACATCCATGACTGGGTTAGAGATGGAGCCATTAATCGTGGATATTATATAATTAGCTTTAGCTAGTTTGGTGTAGGAACTGAAGTTTTCATGTAACGGACGGTAGGTTGATAACTTGATGTGGTTGACTATATATGCACCATTCATCATTTGATCCTTATTACTTAATCGCCAAGGAAGTGAACATGGATGTTAGTGCTAGGGTGAGTATGTGACCCACTTTCGCAAGCTGAAATGGATACTCAATTATTAGTTTCAATAATATATTTTGTAATTGAGAAATGTTAAAATAATAACGGATACGTGATAGGTCATTATTTATGCATATTATATATAATTTATTTATGTATTATTATTATTGAATCTTCGATATATGGGCCTAATTATCGTTATTGTTCATTTTTAAGATGTTTGGCGTTCGCGGTTGAGTTCGTGGCAAAAAATTGCGTGAAATGAGACTACTCATACACAGCGATCAGACATCGAGATGCACCTAGCCATACGCGCACTTTTGGGCAGTATCCCACTCAGGTACCACGTGTCACGCCATCATTAGCTGGTTCTCTTCAGCTGTCCACGTGTCCTGCTCCCATTGATCACAAACGTCACAGTCACCTGCCAGCTTTACTCCACGTGTCACGTGCTCATTCGTCCGCCTTTCTTACTTACGTCAGCCGCTGACGCGTGTCCCAGCAAAAGCTGCTATGCGTCAGCTGCATGCGTCATCAAACTCCTCCAAACGCTGCTCGCCACGTCACAGCTACAGAAACCAATCACACTCTGACACGTGGCGGTCTCGCTGCTACAGCAGCGTCATCACAGCAGTCCTCGTCCAATCACACTGCGCCACGTCATCCGGTCACCTCCTTCGCCCAATCGAACGCTGACACGTGGCAGAAAACTGGAAACAAACTCCTAACAACCATTTGATTGTCCTCGACGCACGTGTGACAAACCAAACTCGAAGGCACCCAATTTTGACAGTTTTAATTAGGGGTTTTAACTGGGGATCGACATACACTTTTTCACTTTTTCTTGGCGGCTTGGAGTGTCTTCTTCTCTTTTTCCCTCCCACAAATTTTGTTTTACACTTTATTTTTAGATTTTTACAGAGTTCTTGATGATGATGGCAGGCTAAACTCATCAATCTGAACCAGAGGTGGATCAAATCACCCGTTTTGACATAAAAATATATGTGAGATCTATTTATTTATTTATTTAATTTTTTTTCATAATATCCTTTGATATTAGTTGAATTATTGAATTAAACACTTGTTTAAATCTTGATTTACATGCCAGTAGGTTGTACGCACCCGTACTTGTGCAATAAGACCACATTAGTGGCATCCGACCATACCAATTGATTAGACCCTTTTGGGACCGGTTGAATACCATAAGGATCTAGGCTAAATTGGACACACTAGTGATCCAGTTGTCTAGGTGTAGTGCCTTCACAAAGCCCATTGCGGTCAACACATTAAACCTAGTTCACTTGAATATATGGTTATGTGTTTGACTAGGGAAGTGGTAATTGTCGTACCTTGACCATCGAGATAGGGAAGTGCGAGGACCCGTGTACGTTACCGGGTCTATAGCTACACTAATTTATTATGGATTGCATGTTTTGATTAGATTGATGACCGTATGTAAAATTATGCCAAATTAAGGAGATTTGTGATACTAACGGTTTGGATTGTTTCCCCTTGATTGATTTATTTACTTGCTATTTTTAGTCTAGTTTTAATTAATTTAGAAATTATTTCTTGTGAACTCCCCGAGTTATTTTTAGTTTCAAAGCATAAGTAAGAAACTTGGTCTTCGTGGTTCGACCCCGTGCTTGCCACTACTGCAGTTCTTGTGGTCATTGGTAATCTCATCGGGATTATATATTTTAACGCATTCGACATACGTCAATACGTCACATCGAAAGTCATATCGGGTTTTTGAATAATTTATGCGCGCATCAAGATGTATATATATATATAAATTTCAATACATAACATGTAATGCAAAGTCTCTTGTGTTAAACGATGTGACTTGTGTGTTAGTGTGTCACTCCTTCAAGTCTTCAACTGTAAACATTCCACTTTAATTAATCTCGATTAATTGACAAATTACAGATTATGATCCAAGCTCAGACGCACTTAGATATCGCAGAAATGTTTAGGGCACGCCTAACGAGATAAAAATTTGTTATTTTATGTGGCGCGTACTTATTTATTTTATTATTATATAATAATTTACGTCGCACTAGTTAAGAACTATGTTCGGTTGCGTTGTGAACGTGTAGTAATGAAAGTGTACGACTTGCGTAACGCGAGTTTATAGGGTTGTCAAGAGTTCAGAGAACATGCACCCCACCTTTCTCTCTCTTCATGGTGGCTTGACACCTCATCTACCAAACATCCCTAAATTAAGGACCACCACACATCTCTCTCCCCTATGCTTTTCTCTATCAATCAAAACGCTCCCTTTTTCACTCTCACACTCTCTCATTTCTTTGCTCTCATCAACTCACCTGACCCTCTCACCTCCGAACTCACTATCGGCCTCCCACAGTCACAAACTCTCACTTGCTCATCTCATCTCACTCTCACACTCCAGACTCAAGCTCTTAGCCTCTTCTTCGACGATCTTCGAATCGATGTGAGTGGGTTGATTTTTTTTTTATTAAGTTTTTTATGGATAAATTAAGATTTATTGGTGATGATGCATTGTCGGTGTTGATGTGGGTGCTGCTGCTGTTGTTGCTTGAGAAAAAAAAATTAATTAATTAAAAATTAAATAAAATGATTTTAAATGAAAATAAATTAGATTAAAATAAATACAAATGGATAAAAATTATGAAAGATTTTAAAAAAATTATGAAAAGTTAAAAAAAGCTGGGAAAATAAGTTCCGAAGCTTTTTCGGGCGTTTGGTACCTCGGTATAACTTGAAAAATGTGCAAAAATTAAATTTTTTAGAATAAAATTTTAAATTTTGGTATCACGTTATAAATTCACTTAATGTATAATTAAAGTGGTATAATTGGACACTAGCAAGTTATGAGACTATAGTTGGATGTTGAGTGCGCATCTCGAGTCGTGAGCATGACATTTTGGAGGGATATTTGCAATTGTTTGACGTAAGTAAACCCACGAGAAATTCAGCTTAAAATTTACTTATTTTTCTTGTAATTCACTTATTTCGCTATTACTTTTCGCCAGTTAGGCTTGCATGCTTATTTTGTTCCCGCGTGTGACTGTGTATGGTCGAAGGGACGGTATGACCCATTTCCTGCTCTCTTGTAGATGATGATCGATTGTTGCTACTGTGTTGGTCATATCTTAGACTATGTGTGAGATTCTTCTCCGCGAGTCGATGATCTTGAGAGTGGGTCGACGTGAGGCTCGCCTCCGTCACAGAGTTCATCTCATTTGAGGCGTTGGACGGAAGTCTCCCTTCCGACCAACAAAGTTCCTCATTTCGACCGTGAAGAGAGAGTGTGAATTTCCTTGCCTCCAGGGCCTTCTTCGTTTAGTATTTGCATCTTAGGGCTCGACTGCTATACACCACATTTGCGTTTCATATTATTGATTATCTCAACGACTTATATTCATGTTTTACATTCCCGTTCATTTACTTTATATGCATGGATTATAGTCATTTTCTTGGATTTCTTGTGAAAACTAATTGAATTTCTCTTGGATTTACTCACTGAACTTGTCATTTTTTGTGACGAGTTGTAGATTGGCGAAGCACCTCCGCTAGCTTACTCGTAGATGTTTGTATTTATATATATACTATTTTTAGGATCATTTTGGGATACTTATTACATGATACATGTATATTGACACTTGTTAAGCCTTTTTTTCGCCTTTTATCAATATACATGGTTTCATTTTGTCGGGTTTTCACCCCATAAGTTGTTAATTAATGCAAAACTGGTTTATATTATTTATTTACGTATTATTAAGACTTCCGCTATTAAAAATAACCTAAAAGAATCATAATAAATAAATTAAGTTGCAAAACTTTTTAACTTAGTATATTTCAACAAAATAATTTTTTGAAACAACGAAATTAACTAAGTCGGATTATAAGATGGATGGTTCGAGGGTCGTCATTGACATTTGTGCAAGTGATGTGGCATGACTTAGTGACTGTCCGGTCGACGTGGTGGTGCTCCGTTTGCCTTTGAATTAATTTGGGGCCGTCACATCCACCAACTATACATAA
Source organism: Stephania yunnanensis (assembly GCA_039657365.1). Taxonomy (NCBI): domain Eukaryota; kingdom Viridiplantae; phylum Streptophyta; class Magnoliopsida; order Ranunculales; family Menispermaceae; genus Stephania; species Stephania yunnanensis. The sequence continues at coordinate 62,394,023 of CM077583.1, read as the reverse complement.
ATAATGATGGGGTGACATATTGTGTCATTCTACCCAAATGGCATTAACCATGCATCAATTATGGAAACCCAATGGCGAGGCCAAGTGTAGTACCCAAGCCCCACTTTGTTGGGCTGAAATATCAATCTCTACAAGTAACATTTTGAAGCCCAAGCTTTACTAGTATTAATTGGCAGAGAAAGTGCATGGTATGTATGGAATCAGATAAAAACTGTGCGTATGAGATTAGGCTTATTAGGTTTTTTCTTTCTTTTTCGAAGTAGGCTTAGATCTTATTCGGCCTTCTAACATAGGAAACAACTGCATGCAATTAGGCACCAACGTACATAATGGTAGTTTGGAGTCAAAGATGGTTCAATAAGTCTCTTAAGCAAGGTTTCGAGATCGAGTTGTGTTTTCATAAGATGGAGAGTCATAAATGTTAATGGAGCACAAAATCAAACACACACAAAAGGAACGACCACCACTGATCAGCTTTACTCTCAAGTAAGAGAGGTACACTCACAAACTCTAACACTCTTATGGTCTGTTTGGTTCGTGGGATTAGCCCGGATTAGCTACACTGGACTAGTTAATCCGCTGTTTGGTTGGAGGATTAACTAGGCCAGCGGATTAGTTAAGAGGCATGAGAGTGGATTAAACAATACCACCATTTTTGGTGGGATTAGCTAATCCATTGTAAGTGAAAGAGGAGATTACCACTTTACCCCTCACATTAACACACCACCAAATCACAATTCCCTGATCTCTTCTCTTTTCATTTTCTTCCTTGCCCCTACCTCGCCTCCCTTCATTTTGTTTTTCTTCTACCTGACGCTCACCTCCCTATTTTCTCTGTTTTCTCTTCTCCTTCCTCCTCTCGCCATTAATGGCATGCGAGCGCTTGCTTCTGCTTTATTTTTTTTTAAAGTGTTTGATTGTTGTTCGTGTTGTTAATCAACTCTCCCTCTCTCTTATTTTCGATTTCACAATCCCCATACCATTTTAATACAAAATCAAATTGAAATATACACAAATGAGACTAAACTATCTAAATTCATGTGTTAGTCTCATCACTAATTAATCCCATGTGTTAAGATTCACTAAAATGTGAACCAAACAGGCCTTAAGTCTCTTAAGCAAGGTTTCGAGATCGAGTTGTTTTTTCATAAGATGGAGAGTCATAAATGTTAATGGAGCACAAAATCAAACACACACAAAAGGAACGACCACCACTGATCAGCTTTACTCTCAAGTGAGAGATCGAGGTACACTCACAGACTCTTAACACTCTTATATTTGATATGTTATGACTACAAGGGGAACTTGTGGTACCGAATGTTTAGCATGTCTCGCAAGTCTCTAATTCGAACCCATTGTCCTCAAAAATGATCTTGTATTATAAAATTTAGTTTCAAGTGCCTCAATATTGTTCGAAATATTGCAACAATTGTTTGAAAAAAAGAAGAAGAAAGAAATATAACTCGTTCGGTTGTCCATATGGTAAAGGCGAAGGCAGGGTTGTGTAAGTTAAGTGCGCGACGTCGATTTCATTCCTCGATGTGGCAAAATCGCTTGATCTCAATTGCGATATATATGCTCATGTTGATTATGTCAGGGCCTCGTGCGTGAGAATATATAGTCAGACTCGTCTGGATACTCACGAATTTTTAAAAAATTACATATTTTTTTTGAGTTGCATGTACATCATTATTTGTACCAGGTACTATAAATGCTTCCAATTTGTTAAACTATGTGGATATTGTGACTGCCCAGTTCCACAACCTAAACTGGGCCTCGCCTAGCCTTGACTTTCGTGGACCCCGAGTCAATCATCGCGATGTCAACGCAAGCCTAGTCAACATTCCTAACCATTTCTTATTACATTTTTAGCGAGTTATTGAAATTTGAAAGTTATCAAAGTTTACGCAGAAGCGATTTCAACTTAAACAAATCTAAACAACTCTCAGCAAAAAAAATCTATTTTCATAAAATGTTCAAAAACTGGTTTTGGTTATGCCAAAACCCAAAAAATTTTAATTTCGTCCATGACGTACACAACTCTCATAAACTAATTCTCTCGCCTTATTTAACCAAGCTTACACCAAATTAAACTCAATCTCAACCTCAACTGTTGTCAACTAACATGAAACATGAGGTAAGATCTTACCTACACATTTCTGAAATTAATTATTTTAAATTGTTCAATCTTTTGTATAATAAATAATACAAGTATCACACAAAAATAGCATACATCGGTGTCTACACCCCGAGATTATGACATGCGGATCATGACGAGTAGATCCCGTATACGACCCTGACATAGATTTTTAGGGTCGTTACACATATATGTTGCATATACATCGTAATAAATGTCTTTTTAGCTATTTTAAAATATTTCACAATGTCTATTATTTGATAGTTTCAATACACATTAAATACTTAATTGACTTTTATACCCTTTTATAGAAAAACAAAGTCTAATAATTACTTCTTCCGTTTCTTTTTAAGTGTCGTTTTAATATTGTTCACAATTTTTAATTAATAAACTCATTAAATTATATTGATCGAGAAGAAAATGCGGCAATTAAATGACTAAATTATCCTTTATCTCCTAACCCCACCACTTCTACATATACTAGTTATTAATGTGTATAACAAAAGTCAATTAACAAATTAATGTGTAATAAAACTATCAAATAACAAATATTGTAAAATATTTCAAAATGACTAAAAAGACAATTAAAAAAATTGGAGGGGTATACATTAATAACTAGTGTATGTAGAAGTGGTAGGGTTATGAGATATAAATGGTGATTTAGTTAGTTAATTGTCACTTTCTCCTCAATTAAGATAATTAAGTGACTTTTTTAAAAGCTGTGAACAACTTTAAAACAACACTTAAAAATTTATGGAGGGAGTAACTACTAAAGCTTTTGAAAACATTAAAGTAAATGGAGGACCTAATGAGTGGGTGAATTTCAATTAGGGGTGTCAAAAACTCGAGTCTGGAAGGGTCCGGTCTGGACAACCCCTGTCATAAACAAAATTCATTGTTCAAACCCGACTCGATTTTAGATTCGAACAAGACTACCTAGTCCAGGACTCGTATTGCTAAAAATTCGGGTTATCCGATTGTCCGGTTTTGTTGCAATCTTGAAACTTAATTCTTATATTAAAAACCTCTTTAAACATTAAAATACCCAAAATATTGTAATGTCATGTTATGTAATTTGAAAAAGTACCGTCAAATTCATGTAATTAAACATTTAATGTCTACAAACAATTATTCTAGTATATAAAAATAAAATTTAATTCTTTCTACAACCAAAGATATCTTTAATAAATTAAATTTTATATGTATTAGCGTAAATTAATTTTTGTTAATCTATTTAATAAGTAGTAGTGTTTAATTTAGTTTTTTATCAAAAATATTTTAATTCTATTTAAAATTCGAACCACGTTCGAGTCGAGTCTGAATTTACAAGGTCTGTTCAGATTCATTCATATTCTAAATTCGAGAAGTAATTTTATCCAGACTCGATCTAAATTTATCAAAATATTATTCGAACCTTTTTCATTCTGTGCTGACGTGTTCGGACACTAAATTATCGGCCGTAATTTCAGTGAATAACTGGAGGACTCATGTCAAATATGTGGAAGTGGTGGGGGCGACTCTGTAAAACCTTTACGGCCTGGCCCTGAATGGATAGCGAAGCAACAGGAGTGGCGCCTGCCTTTCACGTGCGCTGCTCTTCCACCCAACTTGGCTTCAACTCTCTATCTTAAATTACCAGAATTGCCCCACCTTGTTGAAAGCGACTGGCTCACTCACGAGGACAATCTCGTCATTCCATTACTCCACCTCCAACTGTTGTTTGAACAAGTGGTCCCAAATGTTACCTAAAATTGCTAACCAAAGATTTATTTACAGAGAAGTGGTAGAATGACAATAGTATATCACATCGTAAGATATATTCATCCGCGAGAGTCATTTATGCGCGTATCGAGATATGAATATATTCAAATTTTAATGCATAACATGCGAGTTGAGGTCGCACGAAAAGCTTTTATGAGTTAATGTATTTTGCGGTGTGACTTTGTTATTATCATTATAATATTTTCCTTATTTATATGTTATTAATTTAAGCACATCAATTCTAAAAATATATTTTTCTTATTAAATTGAATAGACTGAAAAGTTTGATTTATGCACAAGATCTTAATGAATTCATTTTAAACCATACGTCTTAATAAATTAATTTGAGCCGGCTCTATGGATCAGGTTTTTTCGCTTTATTTATCTTAATGAATTTATACTTTCCAAAATTTTATAGATACACAAAATACAATTTCGAATAAATGGTATATTTTCATATATCACGTAGAACACACGAAACCACTTCAATTACTTCGAGGGCAATGCCATATTAACACAAGTCACACGTCTATTTGAAAATCATGCGATACACTAAAATTATTACCCTTATTTCCATTAACACATGTAACAAGTGATTTGCAGTGTTAAATTGGAGATTCTTCTTTCTATCAACTTGCTTATGTGAAGACAGAAACACAAAGCCATCAATCTTCCTTTTTTGCTTTCACTAGGTGTTGGTGTTCCATCTTTTTTTGGTTTGCAGACGCAATGAAAGGTATCAAGATAATGCTTATCGTCACACGTGGCGTTCACAGAGTGGTCTTTCATTGGTGATCTTGCTGGTTGGATTTTAGAGCCGACCAGAGGTGAGCATTTCGTCCATGTAACCAATACATAAATTTTTGTTCTCTTTTACAACTATGTGTATCAAACTGGGGACCATACATGCCCTAATAATTCTCGCGCCAAAATTCATGTTTTACGTAGGAAAGTGATTGGATGACGTACTTAGATCAATTAGCTAGCTAGGTTGAAACACACAAATTGATCGATAAATATATGTGTATTTAGTTGGAACCTATCCTGTGTGCGTTTGAAATGTAAAAGTTGAATTCTTATAAAAAAAAAAAAAAAAATGTATTTCGAACCAACTTATTGTAAGATCCACAACGAAGTGAGGACTTCTTTCTCGACTAAATTTAATATTGATTTTTTTGTATTCAAGGATCAACTCGAGATTTTTAGTTAAAAACTATTAATTGAGTCTCAAAACTCAATTTAACTTTTCTTATTTAAGTGTGTGTGTCTATATATATATATATATATACTACTACTATAATAAAAGAGTGAATGTGGACCGTGATGAAATATTTAATTTGCCCTTTTTAGTGAATCCATCAATCGATTTGGATAATAGGTTGTCTTTTTTTTTTCGCATCTTATTCAAATCTCACGTCTCCATTAATTTGGAAGTGAAATATGTTCAATGATTTGAGAACAAAATCGAAGAAGGTGATAGTGTTGTAGTTGGAGGCCACTTGGAATTGAACTGCGACTAATTGTGGATTAATTCTTTAAATTTTGATCATCCTCTTCAAAATTTCACTTTTTAGTTGGTCATTTGATGATTTTTTACCAATTTTAATGATTTTTTTGTGATGAATCTATTCGGATTACATAGAGAAAAACAAATATGGTGTCTACTACTACTACAATTAAACAATTAATGTCATAATCCAGATGTTCAAAATCGCTGCCCACCCTTTTGCCTTGTTTAACAATAAATTCAACAGTGTTGTTGATAGACATTCAACTTCGACGAGTATATGTTTATTTAGCTAATTTTTGTATATATATATATTAGTACTATTACAAATCAATCCTATCTTTTTAATTTTCTACTCATATCTCTTGATTTAAATTCATTGTTAACTAATCATCGGTGACTCAAATCAAAACAATGCCTTTTTATTATTTAATTGGTTTATATTATGTAACATTTTCATTAGTCTAAAGTGGAAACCACCTTTATTAGTTTAATTATTTAATGAGTAATGAGTCGATGCACACGGATTTGATCCAATTCAATTAGAGTCAATTTGTAATTAAATTCAATTATTATGGATTAAAAAATCATAATTCAATGCAGTCCATTTATTTTGCTAATTCGATTTGATCCAATTTGCTAATTAAATGCGGATCGAACTGGATCAAGTTATGAGAATTGACAATTATAAAATTAATATTAATAAAACTATAAAATTAATATTTTAAATTAAAGATTATGCAAATACTTATAAGTAAAAAAAATTATAAGAAAAATAAAAAATAAAAAAATAAACTATTGCGTAGCACGTGTAATTTAGGGAGACCATTGGTTCAACTTTTAAAGTAAAAAAATAAAAAATATAATAAAAAATATAATAATAATAATAAGAAAAATTTTAATAAATATTTTTTTATTTTAATTTAATTTACATAATATGCGTAGTTAAAAACTAGTATGTATATATATTAAGAAAAGTTTTATTTTAATATTGCGTATTATTTAATAAACTAAGAAATTCATGATATTTATAACTTGTTTCCCTTTTTATTCTTTATTATTAATTAAATGAAAGGATGATTTTTGACAAGTTGTGGCTTTACTGTTAATAAGTGTCAAGAATTGTAATTTTCTTCACATAAAAGTAAAAGAAGTATAACAATTTAAAATGAAAACGTGATCAATTCTATTTAATCGACATATATATTCATGTTTTTAATGCTATCCATATAGTATATATGAATTTAATTTTCTTCAAAACAAATATAGTATGAATTTAATATGGTATAACATATACAGACGTGGTAACACGTAAGGTTGATGAAGAAAAGTTTGTCCAAACATTGTTTCTTAGTTTTTGTCCACCAAAATTTAATGTGGGACTCACTTGTGTATAGTACACATTTAACTCAATCTATTCCAATTACAAACATGCAGTAAATAATTTACACTATATCAATATATGGGAGTTCATATACTACAACAACAACAAAACATAGCCTCAACATACCTTCTTTCCCAAATTAATTAAGGTCTAAAATATATATGAGAGTTTATAATTAAGGTAAAACACAGTTAATTAAAACAAAAGTGACGGGTTTGATTTGCATGGTATGTGCTCGTCCATATTTCATTCAACCTCTAAGTTAATGATAGAAGCGTCTTCCTAAACTTATGTGATTAGTCGGGACGTAGGGGAGCGACGGCTTCTATACATTGCAAATTATATAAGATTTGCATAATTATCGATCGTAACGCATATATGTGTGACCATTTGATGGAAAAAATAAAATTAAGAGATAGAGAATCTATTAGTTTTTCTATTATTATTTTACACATTTACCTTTCATGCCTCGAAATGCATGCACACACAGTTTCAGATGTATAACACGTGAGGTGTGTATCCCGAAACACACTTGGACGACTATACGCTTAGGATGTGTGTTCGATGATGCCAAAAATTATTGTAAAATTTGCCCGTATATCTCCTCCGCTAGCATCAATATTGTCCCAAACTTAACCATCTTCATGTAGGACTATTATTTCAGTCCACACATTTCAACACTCCACCTTGGATCAAAATCCTTCCAAGGGGTTTTTTCTCGACAAGTTCTAACTGAAACGTTGGCTCTGATACCGTGTAAGATTTTCCCGATCGCGCCGTGTGTGTGAGCCCGTGGATCTCCTCCGCTAGCACCGATATTATCCCCAACTTAATTACCTCCTTCAACTCTTAATTATAGGTGTGAGGTTTTATCTCAAAAGGCGTCGATACTAATTATGATGAGTTAATCACTTATATACTTCATTTCGAAGTTTCATTTAATCGATGTGGGATTAACTTTCGATCAACATATCTTCAACAATTATTTCTCATTGTATAGTTGTTGTCACTCCTTTATTGTATAAATCTTACAATTGAGAGGTATTTTCACAAAGTAATGTGGGTATACTTTTTTATTCATTAAATAAGGAATGTTTCTTTAAAATTACAAAACTAATGTATAACTCCTTTTCAAAAGGAGTTATTGATGATGAGGTGGACACACCACGGTGTGTTGTCGGTGTGTTGTTCATGAGTCCGTGGGGTTGTTTGACGAGGTGGGACTTTGTATGATAAGTCCTTTTGAGAAGAAATAATTCATACAAAATAATAAGTGTATGAATTACTCATTCTCAAAAGGAGTTATTTGTTCAACCCATCCAACCTAATGTCACGCATGCGTGTGTCGAGCTTATGAAAACCACGTGTACGTATCTCGAGGATGATACACTTTGCAAACATCACACACGTATCTCGAAGTGAGCAATACATACAAACGACACACACACGCATCTCGACATCACCCATGCAACCTCTTGCAATTCATACAAACGCGCATCTCTATACAAACTATGCAAATGTCACGCACGTATCTCGAGTTAGCAATTAATTCATCACGCACATATCTCGAAGCGAACAACTCATGCAACCTCGTGCAACACGTGCAAATCGAAGTGAACAACCCATGCAAACGTCATGCACGTTTCTCGAGGTAGACAACTCATGCAAATGCACACATGCAACATCTTGCAATTCATACAAATGCATCTCGCAATATCGTGCAAACCATGTAAACGTCGCGCACGTATTTCAAGTTGGACAATTTATGCAATCCAAACAAACCATTAGTCCACGTGCAATGTCCAATTCATGCAAACCATGCAAATGTTGCACACGAATACGCAAACGTTACACAAATAACTCAACGAATGGAAAATTAAAGCAATAAGGTACTTTTGAGAAATAAATTCATTCCATGAAAAATAAACTATATACAATTTCATTCATCTAAGATATAAATTGAAAAAAAAAATCACCACGACATCAAAAAAACCCATACGAGAAATCTTGCATTGAGTGCATCATTACTTAACAGGTTCATAAATGATCTATCTGCACTATATGTCATACTATAATTATAACATGGTAAAGTAAATGGACTCGACATGTATTGAGGTAATGAAGCATATGTTGGATGTCTAGGCATTCCATGGTTCATCTATAAAGACGACGATCATCTATATAAGGTTCTGGTTGCATTGGGGACAATGTAGGAATGTACCAATGAGAAGAAGGACGTGGTGGGGATGAGCGTTGACTACTCTCACCAATAGTCTATGTTCTTCTCGCTCTCGGACGAGATGAATGTGGAAGAGGAAAGCGTCTCTTATGTGGATTCACCCCGACTTCCAAATGTGGATTGTCCATATAAAATTTTAATGTCTTCATGAATGCGCATCACAAATCGATACACCAAGTTATACCGTGATGATCACGTGGACAATAACGTCATTTGTTGATCAAAACGCGTTTTCTCTACATTAGTTAATTAATAAAAATAACAAAAATATTTATTTGAGACTCCCTAGTCCGTGACGGTGGGATGTCACGAACCAAATGAACATATATAACACGCGGACGTCACGTAGAGTGTTCATAAAACTTGATTTTTTCTCCGAATGCGCTATTCGTGACGATAACAATTTAAGATATCTATTCAAGTAAAAATATAACCTAATTACTTCTGACTTTGTCACGCGCCAAAACAATGAATTTTCAAAATTTTAATTAATGAATAAAAAGAAGGGTAGTCTTTATGTCTTTTTGATTATTTAAATACCCCTTATATAGTGGAAGAGGTTTTTATTAGTGCTATCTCTTTTCATTTAGTTAATGAATAAAAAGAAATCGTAACTTATTTCATTCATTTAAACCAGTTTTTATTTGTACGGTTGTAATTTTTTCACAATTCGAGACCCTCACTTTAATTTTTGTTCTTATTTTAATCTGAGAGACGTTAAAATTTGAAAAAGTTGGGTGGGGGCATTACGGTAACACTACAGCGTGTCCTGTCATTTTCCCTGCCAAAAGTAGGGTAACACTATAGTGCTCTGACGGTTCACCAGAGTAAATCTCAACAAAACCCAAGGCCATTTCTGTCATTTTTTCTGTACTCTGACTCCGTTCTGTGCACGTAAAAGAGTTCTCTGGCCCGAGCAATCTCTCTCACTATATTTATTCACATCAACACTTAATTTCTCTTCTTTCCAAGAACAACAACAATAGCAGAAAAAAAGTGATAGAGTTCAATCAAATCTTAGCTAAGATGGGTGAAGTAAGTTCTCATTGTTTTTGTGATTTTGTTACACAATTATGTAGTACTATACTATAGTACTAATGAATGATCATTGTTTTAACATATACTTTTTTTTTTTTTTTTCTAGTAGTACTAGCTAGTCTATACATCTGTGATTATGTAAGTTATTTAATGATGTTTGTAATGTTATACACTTTTGAAATGAAATCTATGTATGAAGGAAACAAAGGAAGAGAAGAAAGAGGAGGCCAAGGAAGAGAACAAGAAGGAAGAAGGAGAGCAGAACAAAGAAGAGAAGAAGGAAGAGGAGGCACCACCAGAGGAGATTGTGCTTAGAGTTGACATGCATTGTGAGGCTTGTGCAAGAAAAGTCATAAGAGCACTTAAAGGATTTCAAGGTTTTAACAACTTTATTTTGATTGATCAAACAAGCTCTACATGAACTAATTTTACATGGGTTTTGTCCAAATTTTGTTACTTAACAACCCAGACGGGTTGGCCCAATGTCAAGAGCGCACGGTCCACGGTCCCAAGTTCGATTCCCTGCTGACCGTTGTGTCAAAGTCTTTTGGGCAGCTGGTGTACGCTCATGCCAATTGCTAGGGCCTCGTGGGAATACTCACGCTAGTCTGGATACCCACGGATATCACAAAAATTTTTTACTTAACAAGGGTTTTTGTTTTGGTAGGTGTGGAGGATGTGAAGACAGATTGCAAGTCTCACAAAGTTATAGTGAAGGGAAAGACAGCAGACCCTTTGAAGGTGTGTGAGAGAGTGCAAAGGAAAAGTGGGAGAAAAGTGGAGATAATCTCTCCTTTGCCTAAGCCATCTGAGGAGGAGAAGAAAGAGGAGACAAAAAAGAAGAAAAGAAGGAAGAAGAGAAGAAAGATGAGGTGAAGAACTATACACAATCTTTGATTAATTTGTTGAGTATACATTCAAGTTTTTTATATATAAAGTTCAAGTTTTATCATAATGTCACAAAATGAGTAGATATGATGATATATAGTAGCATTTATAAGGCTTTGAAGGTAAAGAACCAAAACATAGGAAAAGGGGCTTATATAGTTTAATTCAAGAATCAATAAATGACCTTGTCATGATTTAACTATAACAGTTAAAAACAAAGTAGTAATTTTACTAAGTTTCATTAAGGCGTCGATAATTATAGGAAGAAAGCATCCCATTTGAATTGCATAGAGTTACACTTATATAGTTACATTATTTGGTTTTTGGGATGTGTGGATCGAAAATTAGTTCTACATGTATATGTCAGAATGAAAATATAAGTGGGGATATCTTCGTGCGCTTATAAGTAGGAGGCTAAGTTAGAGAAATTATGGATACAAGTAGAGATTCAAGTACTATAAGTATTTTGAAATACTTAATTTCATCTTATTGATCATTCTTTTTTGTTGTGCAATTCATGGCAGCCACCTCCTGTGATTACAGTCATATTAAAGATGTACATGCACTGTGAAGCTTGTGCTCAGCTCTTAAGGAAACGGATTCGAAAAATTGCGGGTAATTATGCTCTTGAGTAACCATAATCCTTGTAACCAATTAATGAACTCAAAACTTTTTAACAACAATGCATGGCAGGAGTGGAGTCGGTAGAGACCGACGTAGTGACTAATCAAGTAATCGTAAAAGGGGTTATCGACCCGACAACCCTTGTCGAAAGTGTGTACAAGAAAACCAAAAGGCAAGCATTGATAGTTCGGAACGAAGAGAAGCCGGAAGAAAAGAAAGAAGAAGAGGAAGAGAAGAAGAAAGAAGAAGTGAAAGAGGAGGAGAAGAAAGAAGGGGAAGATGGAGAAGATGATAAGAAAATTGAAGCTAAGAAAAGTGAGTATTGGCCTTCCATGTATGCCATTGAGTATGCTTATCCTCCACAAATTTTCAGTGATGAGAATCCAAATGCTTATTGTTCTGTTATGTAGTGTTATTGTGTAGTTAGCTACCTAGCTAGCTCTAGTATCATTTTGTCCAATTTTCTATGTAATGTATATATATGCTCAATAAGACTTCTGTTCTATGTCACAAAAAAATGCCATAAATTTGGCCTTCAAAATTTCTAGATAGAGTTTTCGAGAAGGTTTCTGTTATCAGAATCCATTGTCGTTAGGCCGAGAAGTCTACTATTCAAATTTTGAGTTGTAGCTCAACAATTATCGCGTACTAACTATAAATAGGCACCTTAGAAACCGCGGAAAAGTAACGCTTTTTTAAAAAAAAACTATGGAGATCAGACTAAAGAGATGAATTTGAAGATTAAGAGATGATCAAGGCAAAAGGAAGTGCGCATATTCAATGATTCATATGATTAGAGCATGCAAACCAAAAGAGGGATCAAACTTTTCATATAAAACAACAAATATTGGCAGAAGCCTTTTTGAAAGTTTTATAAAAGCACCCATTATTCCAATTGTCCTGCCTTAATGATATAATCCTGAATTTTATTATTCTAAAGTTGCCTTCATAGATAAGTTGGGCACAACTTAATATTGTCTTGACTAGTTGTTCCATCTTTTATGATTATTTCTGCAAGTACTTTGTGTTGAAATTCTTGAACCATTAAAAAAAAAAAAAAAAAAAAAATCTTTTTCTGATCAAATGAACCAGAAATTTAGAACAAGAATAAGTGACTACTATTGTTGATATAAAGCAAACAGAAGCCACTAGAATCAATAGCACTTGTTTTGAGCATTGTTCACATTATATGCATCATTAGATGCTTCCAACATGAATGTTTTCAAGGCTTAAAATTGGCCAAAATGTCGCAAACAGTATCTATCGATCGACCGCATTAGTGAATCGAAAATGAAATGTACATCAGTTTATATTCATGTAAACTGGACCTGATCTGCTTTGAGTATATGTTCTGGCCTCGACGCACTAAGCTTAATTTCTTCGTGGAAAGAATTGGAAAAATGAGACATATCGATCGATGATCGAGTGGACGTAACTTCATGGAATTGGATCTTCTCATCAACAAGAGCCTTAACATAAAGCTGTGGAGTTTCGCCGATCGGACTCGCCTTTGTGGTCCTGTAATTGCATTGAGAATGACTAGCACAAAGTTATTTTGTATGAAGAGTAGTAGCCTTTGATCCCCACTCCACAATGAAGCATATCTTTCATGATAAATTCCAACCCTTTTTCTCTGCTAAGTTTTTGACAATGCTGCATCCTCCAATCAATAAGATTTGTGTGGGACTTAATCTTCACATCACAATTGCAGAACACAAGATTCACTTCACCTAGTCCAACTCCATAAAGTAAGATGTACACAAGATTCTTTTGGCCAATATACCTCATTTTTTCTACTGATCTAGGACCAGTTTTGACATTGTTATACATAGAATGTTCAGCACCAATTTCTAGTTTCTAAAAGTTAGCATTTCATCCCCTCTTTAACTTCATCTTTTTCGATAGTTCTTCGCTCTATTAGTTTTGTCGTAAAATTGCGGCTAATCATGATTAAGTCAAAAATTACTGAATGAGCTCATAACAAATTTGTTGTGATAAAGCAGTTCATGAATATGGAAACCATGTATGAGATCTAGTGACAGTACTACTAGGTAGTTAATTAGCATTGTCTACCTAGATAGTTTTGAATATTATTATTATTATTATTACTCGCGGACTTTTTCGTCGAAAATATTCCATTTCAGACTGCAAAACACTTTGATGTGCATAGCTGTAATTGAGACTTGGGCCATGTACTTGTTCAATCAAGTGGAATTTCTTTTTTTCTTCATGGATGGACCATACACCATACTCATGGACCACCATTTTGTTTCCATGCTTCAAACACTGAAATCAATATATAGAATATGCAATCCTTGACAAAGCATTGCAGGAGATTCTTCAATGTGCAGATAATTAAACAACACAGGATGATTAATTTAGATTAAAATCGATTCGATCCAATGCAGGTTTCTACTTGGGAGGAAACATTCGAGGATAATATGGAGACAGGCGACGATCGCGACAACCTTGGAGGTGCAAATGAAGAGTATATAAAAAAAGATTTGGAATTGTCTTGCATGGAAGCATTAATTCATATGTGATAATTAATGATCAAGATTATGTGAAAGAGTTAATCTAAACTCTTCTAGCAATTAAGGACACTAACTATGGTGAAAAAATGTTAGTGTACATGGTACATAGACTTTAATTTAGTGTAGTTCCCAACAAGTGGAATATATAGTTGGATCTCCCAAGTACACTAACACATTCTGTCCTTGTACTTGGAAGTTTATTTTTCAAACCATTACTTTTCACCAATTAACCTCCACAATTAATTCATGACATAGTCACGCAAGTCGGTGTGGCCGGTTGGGATACTACGTGGGATACCAAAAAAAAAAAAAAACTTTTTATCAGAAAGATCGATTTTTATTGGTAAGTCCAAAAGGAATAATTCATCATTTATACAGTATATTTTTATAATTTTTGATGTCTAAGATTATTTTTAATTATTTTACCAAAAATTCGTCCATCGAAAATGAGATGTGCTTCGAAAAGTTAAAATATTTAAACATTTTAAACATTTTGCTAAGGATTATCTGCCAGATATAGACTACACTTGGTTGTCTCATTCTCCTTGACATGAGCCTAATTAATGAATTATAGTTAATTTTGTCTCTTTATCTTGGGTTAATATTTAATAGTGCTTTAAAAACCCAAAATATCTTAACTTGATCTCTTATCCAAGGCAAATGCCCAAAAATATTACATGTCTCAACAAGGTCACATGCGGACGGCCAGCTTAGCTAGATATATAAAACGGAACAATATATATGTATATATATATAAAAAAAACATTATCTAGACGTTACATGTGACAAGAAATGCGATGTATGCAAGATCCTGTAGTGGAGAAGATTATTGGCTAAAAATTTTCAAAAAGGTCAAAGACTTCGCATGTAATACATATCTTTTACCAAATAACCAATATAATTGTGTAATCAATCTTGAAAAATAAAGATTAATGCTAATCATTAATTTTTTGATATATCTCTAATTATTTTTGGATCAATCCTGCATTGACTTTTTAGTGTTTGCACTTATCAAGAGTTATGCTTGCATCAATTTTTCCACAAATTAATGAATACTATTTTTTTATAAATACTCTTTCAAAAAATTTATTTGGACTCTTTGAGTCCGGACCCAAAGATTTTTTTGTTAACAATTTAAGATATCTACCTAAGTAAAAGACCTAATTACCCTCTACCCCAAACACCAAAAATAAATTTAAATTAAGGGTCTTTATGTCTTTTTGGTTGTTTGAGTCCGAACTTTTTGAGTCCATCTAGCACAGGTGGTTCTCATTTCATATTTGAAGCGAATTATTTCATTTAATCTAAATCAATCTTTATTTATAAATAAATAAAAAATAAAAAATAAAAAATTATGTAAAATGGGGTACATCTAGAACGCATATATGAACGCATGTATTATTATTATTTTTAAGTATTATACTTGATTTTTTGACTCAGCCACTGTTAGAAAGATCGGCTTCATGGACATGCATTCCACTTACGCTGCTATCATTGGCTAGAACCCCTGTTCATAGGTCGTCGGATCGCTCTATGGTTCTGGTGGGACCTCCCCTACGTACGTACGTCACACACACTATATGGACCCGTTGACGCCCTCGAACTCCAAGTCTTTTTGGGCCCACCAATGTGGGGCCCCACAAAGGTGAGGTGCCACGAGTCAATCTCTCCACACCTCACTCTCGTGCCGCCTAACTGCAGCCGATCAAAATGTAGCGGAAAGTGTACATGATGATGATGTGATGATGCTCCACGCCTCTTCTTCCGCCACGTGGATCCCACCATCACTTCTCCAACACGTGCACAGCTCGCGCTATTCGTCCCACGTGGATGCCACATGGGCATTTGTTAAAGATACGTGGACTAACAAGTGTAGTCTCGCTTCGGTTAAATATGACTTTAAGGTCTTGTTTTGTTTGACTTTTGCTTTTAGTTTATGCTTTGATGATTAAAATAAGTACTTATATAAAGAGCAAAAGCATGCGAGAGATGTTTTAATAGTTTTAAGTAGTTTTGATTGCCTTATTGAAGTTTTGATTTTCATTATGTAGTTTTAATGATGTTTTGTGTACTGTCATGTGTTTCTAGATATTTATAAAAAGTTATCACTGATTGTTATACTGTTTAATTTTATAGTCATATTCAATTATTCATACACAAATTCATGACAATTTTTTTAAATAAATATGATTAACAAGTCAACGTACTTTTATTACGATTGTTGATTTTATGTTCTTTTTTTATCGAGCCATTAAATATCAATGAACTTTCCCTTTTAATTCAAATAAATATTTTTAATTGTCACGTCAGCTTTATGTCAACCAATCACAAAAAACATATAAAATCAAACAATACAAAACTATTTATTGAGTGTCACGTCAACAATAAATAATAATAAAAAATTGAACAAAACTAAATATGGCCTCTAAAAAGTGTATAAGTTAAATGTAAAACCCTACAACTATAATAAGTTAAATATATTTAAGTGCGGAATAATATCAGTGCTGGTGGAGATCTACAAGCTGGCACACACGCTCGTTAGTGGGTCCGGTCCTATGTGGCTTTGACGTGGGTGGGCATGTGAGTGGTCTTACCGAGTCAGCTTTTGGTGACAATGAGACGTACACGTGCCGACAAGGGATCTGGCGTGACTTGCACACGCACAAAAAGGTGCAGCCCACCACACCACCAACCCTTTTTGGTTTTCAAAATCTTCAGTCCACTAGAGAGTTTCAATTACTGCCATTCAAAACTTACGGCCACTAAGAATCTTTTCCAGTTTTTTTGTGACTTATAATATAGGACCATGCATTATATGAGCATATTTAATGTATGTTGATATTCTAAATATTGTTAGATAGGTTTGATCTATTTAAATTTTCAAAAGAGCTAGCTAGTGACCACTTGCAATTGGTTTGTCTAAGTAAGTAGGGATTCGTGACTCCTCTTAAGTGAAGTCTCAACTTCTAAATTTTATGGATAATAAAAATCACGCTGAGATGAGTACCTCTTATATAAGACTCGATAGTATCCGAACGCAAATATATCAATGCAATTGGCATTGAATACCACATGAAATACTACAAAAAAAAAAAGATCATCGCATTGGATACCACACGATTTAGTCACTTTGATAGAAAGAAATGACTTTTTATTAGGTGTTTCAAAATATAACAACGGCAATAAAATCTTCAATTCTAAATTAGTTGGGATCATTATTCCTTTCAATCAAAATGTAGTTGATGGAGCATTTATGAAGTCTTTTAAATCCTTCTTAATCATGGATCATATGTTATCTTAAGTTCACTAATATATTGTTGAATTTTCTTCATCAATTTTAATATATTGTTTTAAGTTTTATACTACTCTTACCCACATTTTTACATCCATTGGTGCTATTTCTAACTTCTAATTTTATTTTACTTTCCTTTACCAGCTTTCCTTTTTTTTTTTTAAGACTATATTTATGAGTTTTACTATATCCCCACCTACACATTTTTATTTGCGCTACACTTATTTTTTATATCCACAACAATATAGTCTCAATTCCAAATTAATTGGGATCGGCTACATGGATCAAATTATTTCATTTTGTTTGATTTAGTGCAATTGATGGCTTGCTTTCCACAAAATTAATTAAACAAGTTTGTAATATTTTATTTTATTTTGATATCCAGGCGAGTCTGACTATTCCCACGAGACCCTGGTGCAATCAGCCTGAGCGTACCTCCAGTGGTTCGATCAATCTTACCACACCGAAGAATCGAAATTGAAGTCGTGTGCTTAACTCATACAACCCCGCCTTCGCCCTTACTATTGTGGCAACCCGACCGAGCTAACTAAATTTGTACTATTAAAGTATGATAGGTAATCATTTATCCAAGAAATTTTTAGCTGTTTTGTCTAACAATTAAATTGTAAACTCTTCATGACCTCATAATCTATTTAGTTTCTTATCTCTCGTCATTGCACGAATTACTTCCTCATTAAAAGTCATCATTCTCGATCTTAATCAAGCTGTTATCGAAAAATCAAACATTGCTCATTCAATCAATATTATTATAATTCATAATTCCTTTACAACTTTTTCCATCACTTATTATACAACCAATATTATTATCCATGGGTCCGGATTTTAATTTAGGCCCCATTTGTTTTGCATCACGCACCTATTGCTATCTATTCCACAATAAAGATACCTTTTAAAAAGGAAGAAATATCAAGTTACATATGAACGTTATTAATACATTGCTTATCGAACCTTAAAAATCCTTCAAATTTTACATGGTATCATGTGAACATAGAAACTTGAATACAACTCTTACTTGTTTTTATGGTTTAATAATATAATTAGATGCCCGAGCCACCTTGCATACACTGTTGGACACTAATTTTGAAGGCCATAGACTTATATTATTCATAAAACTACTTAAAGGAAATTAAAATATTATGGAATAATGAAGGTTTGCTTTGTCAAGTTTTATTCGAAGTATTTAAAATTTGACCTCATGTAATAATATCGTATATTCAAAGTGTCCACGGAATAATTAAAATAACACCTTCTTCTTATTTCGAAGCTTTTTGGAATTTAAAAATAACAATTTACATTTTTTTTATACATCCCAGAACCGAACACAATCAAAATCATAAAATTTTTGCTTGTATTTGTGGGAAAAAAATAATAAAATGTGAAAAGATTGATTGAATTCTAAAATGCAACACTTTTATAATTTTTTGGCTTGTAATGTGGACTTGGATTTTCACGAGTCAACACGAATTGACTAAAGGGCCCACCCAAAGACAATATGACAAAACATCGTAGCCCCCGTGATTGAGCCATCTCGCTCATCTTTGATGCATCATTTTAAACGAGCATATCATCTCGAAGAAAATCAATGGCATTACTTAAAGAAGACTGCCAACCTTGCCTGTTTTGTAACGCTAACATTACAATCCAATAATGTACATTAATGGAGTCCAAAACAAAGCACGGAGGCGCCCCTTTGTGGAACTCGATAACAATGGCACGGCCAAGATTTTAAGCTCTTATAGGCTAAATCAATAGCATTATAGACATTATTTTGATAGGTTGGCTAATCTAAAGCCATTGCAACAACAACAATAACATTATAATCTCAATTTTAAATTAATTGGAGTTTAGCTACAAGAGTCAAACTCTTTCATTTCGCTCAATAAAGGGAATGAACGTGTAAGTTACTCTACATTACAGCCTAGGATAATCTTGTATGAGGCTATGTCTCTACCAATTAATGCTTGAAAATAAAAATATGTGAGAAATAAAAAAAATAAAAACAAAAAAGAAAATGTTTCAATAACCCACTTTTGACTCTCGCAAATTGCCACGAGCAGGTGGGGCGGCATGCTATCAACTCGAGATGCACTTGAGGAGCATCGGACCACGCCATGCAATCAGTATTGATTTGCAGGTGTCAAAGTGGTTACTCTAGTAAGGTTATGGCCTCGTTTGGTTTGGAGTGGACAAACTAATATTGTTTGGTTGCCCAACTTGATTGCAAGTTATCTCCCAACTTATAGATATTAGGGTGTGAATATCTCCCTACCAACTCTTAGTGAGTTATATCTCACGAGTTGTTGACATAATTACCCCTTTATTAATAACTCATTTATCACTATCTATCTTTTGTTTGAAAACTATTTATGTCAATTCATATTTTTTATTGTTCAAAAATTTAAAATTTTTTTTATAAATTTAAAATTGAACCAAAAATAAAAATATTAATTTCAAAGAGATAACTCTAAACTTGCATTCTAAGTTAACAAAAACTTACCAAACGAGGCCTAATGTTTTGTTTTGCAAGCAAGGATAGTATTGTAACATCACGTGAAATTCTCCATGTCGAGACAAGGGCATTTCCGTCTTTCCCCACCTCCCAACTCCTCGTCTATAAAAAAAATCATCACTCCTGAATTTCAAAACAATTGAAAAACAGAGCAAAAACAGAGCTTCGTAGCTCGAAAAGCCCAACAATGGCGCCCGAGAAGACCAACGCCGGAGAGTTTCCGGCGGACGAAACCTCCCCAGTCGAAGAAGTCCGCCTAGTCGTCCCGGAAACCGACGACCCTTCAATCCCCGTCATGACATTCCGAGCGTGGTTTCTGGGCATCACTTCCTGCTCTGTTCTCATCTTCCTCAACACATTCTTCACATACCGCACACAACCGCTCACAATCTCAGCGATTCTTATGCAAATCGCAGTGCTCCCCATTGGGAAATTCATGGCCTCCACTCTCCCCAAACGGGATTTCAAGATTTTGGGCCAAAATTTCAGTCTCAATCCCGGGCCGTTCAACATCAAAGAACATGTGATCATCACGATTTTCGCGAATTGTGGGGTGTCTTATGGAGGTGGGGATGCGTACTCTATTGGGGCAATTACTGTTATGAAGGCGTTTTACAAGCAGAGCTTGAATTTTGGGTGTGCTCTTCTCATAGTCTTGACTACACAGGTCAGATGCTCTGTTTTTATTTTTATTTTTTTTTGGAATTTCGGTGTGCTCTTCTTTTTTTTTTTTTTTTTTTTTTTTTTTTCTACTATTTTGTGGTTTACGCCACTTGGTATCCAAAATCCAACGGGCCCAATCAACTTGGGCTAGAGCTGGAAGGAGTCGTGGGATCATTATGTGGCGGCAAAGCTCTTCCTCGAAAGAAGGTTTTAATAGGACTTTGTATCCAAGGGTTAAAACTCGAGATCACTAGTTATGGCTGACGCATTCTGAACCATCACGACAGACCTCCTTGGGTGGTGTGCATTTCTTTTTATTTTTTAACTATTTTGTGGTCGTGGGACCAAGAGTTGTGAGACCACTAAGTGACAACAAAGCTCTTTCTCCGATGAAGGTTTTAATGAGACTTTGTATCTTTGGGCAGAACTAGAACTCAAGACCACCAGTTAAAGCTGGCAGACCCCTCTTGGGTGGGGTGTTCTTGTTATAGTGTTTACATTAATGGGTTTTGATGGGTTTGTTGTTGTTGCAGATTTTGGGTTATGGGTGGGCTGGGATGCTGAGGAGGTACTTGGTGGATCCAGCTGAAATGTGGTGGCCAGCAAACCTTGCACAGGTTTCTCTGTTCAGGTCTCTTCCTCCAAATAGTACTCATTTTAAGTTGTTGTGATTCTTTAATGTTGATTTAAAAGTTCTTTAATGCTAAATACTATTTGTTCTACAACTACATGATTGGCCCCTTTTAGGAGTGTGGTGTAGTGGGACGAGACGAGCACCATAACTCTAACTAACTAAGGCAAAGGTTGTGGGTTTAAGTCGTTGCAGTTACATTATACCCTTTAATTTTTCTTGAGTTATGGATTTGGGGTGCCTGACTAATTTCATGAGAGGCTAGGTTAAGACACTTGTGATTATAAAAAAATAACTACTGGAAAAATGAGGGAGGGAGAAGATGGGAAGGGTTGCGATAGGTTGACAATCAACATAAAACTTTTGTCGCTAAAAAAAGTTTCCATATGCCCCAACTATTTTTTTTTATAAGAAAGAAACAACTTTACCCCATCGGGGTTCAAACTCACGACCTCTTACTTTCAAATCTCATATTAAATTATTGACCACCCAAATGGTTGTTTCCCCCAACTAATTCGGGATTGAAGCTTTGTTATTGTTGTTGTTGTTGTACAAGATTGGATTTTCTTTACCTTGCTTTAGTTCTGTCACTTATGGTAGGCACAGTATTTTTAGTGACTATAGACTGGAGTTGGTGAAAATTGAGTTCAGAAGATTTGAGTTGGGGTAACTAAACTAAGAGTTGCTGTAGAAAATTACACTAGTGAGAAAAAATTGCAAAAAATGAGTTTTAAAAAAATGAAAGTTCTAATTGAGTAGACTAGTCTTGTTTTGTAATAATAATGTGTTGGGTGTCCTGTCAATTTTTTAGCTACAATAGTGTGATCTAGTTTCAATTGTGACAAGAACAAAAATCCAAAATTTATAGTTTGAGTAAATAGAGATGGACAATGAATTGACAAGAATGGAATGTGTGATGTAGTTGAATTTGATAAAAATCTCATTGATGGAGGAAGGTTTGGTATCTAGAGTTGCTTCACTTGATTTCCTCTTTAGGAAAGTAATTGCTAAACCAAATAGTAGAACTATAGAAGAATATTTGAACAGTATAATGAGAAAGTTAGTATGTATAATTCGTGGTGGCTGGTTTTACTGAAGAATTTGTATGCTAATAATGTATAGATATGCTAAAGAGCAAAAGCAAAAAAAAGGGTGCTTGACCAATTTGTTGTTGGTTTCTGTTGAGAATTTGCATAAAGATTGTCAGAGAATATGGCACTGCTTTAGTTTTTGTGGATGTAATAAGAGACCTGATTTCGATCGATGACTTGAAAGCATTTCGGTTGTCTATCTTTGGTATTATGAAGAATCGAAGATGATGCGATTGTTCTGATAGTGATTGTTAATGTTGCAGGGCGCTGCATGAGAAGGATCATCGATCGAAAGGGCTTACAAGGATGCAATTCTTCCTTGTTTTCATGGTGGCAAGCTTTGCATACTACACTTTGCCGGGCTATCTGTTACCTATCTTGACATTTTGTTCATGGATCTGTTGGATATGGCCTCATAGCATCACTGCTCAGCAGATTGGTTCAGGGTACCACGGACTCGGAGTCGGAACGTTCAGCTTCGACTGGGCTGGAATCTCTGCATACCATGGCAGCCCTTTAGTGTCACCTTGGTTTTCAATTCTCAATGTTGGAGCTGGTTTCATTATGTTTATCTACATAATTGTTCCTTTGTGTTACTGGAAGTTCAACACCTTCGATGCTCGCAAGTTCCCGATCTTTTCGAACAAGCTCTTCACTACTACTGGACATACATATGATACCACAAAGATCTTGACACCAAACTATGAACTCAACATTCCCGCCTACGAAAGTTACGGGAAGTTGTACCTTAGTCCTCTCTTTGCTCTCTCTATTGGATCTGGATTTGCCAGATTTACTGCTACACTTACTCATGTGGCTCTCTTCAATGGCAGGTAACACTTCATTTTTAATCTGGTGAGGTGTATCACTTCTTTTTCGGGCATGTTAGCGAGATTAACTATTGCGTTTGAGTGCAAGATTACTCTTGAAGGCAACAGTTTTGAATTGATATCTTAACTGGCTTTCATCAACCAGGGATATTCTGAGGCAAAGTAGATCAGCCATGAAAAATGTGAAATTAGACATCCATGCAAGACTGATGAAGAACTATAAACAAGTTCCCGAATGGTGGTACCTTGTTCTATTAGTTGGCAGCATCGGTTTATCGCTACTGATGTCGTTCGTGTGGAAAGAAGACGTGCAGCTGCCATGGTGGGGAATGCTCTTCGCGTTTGGTTTGGCTTGGATCGTTACATTACCTATCGGAGTTATACAAGCTACAACAAACCAGGTACATCTCCGATTTTCCTTCTGCACTTGCATATATTATAGCTAACGATGAATTTGATAACTATGAGAAACAATTAGCGATGCGGCCTATAATGCTCCCACGCCTTTATGTTGCAGCAACCTGGATATGATATCATAGCACAGTTCATCATTGGTTATATCCTACCAGGAAAGCCAATTGCTAACCTGCTGTTCAAGATTTATGGAAGAATCAGTACAGTCCATGCACTTGCATTCTTATCTGATTTGAAACTTGGGCACTACATGAAAATCCCACCTAGATGCATGTACACAGCTCAGGTTTGAATTACAAAATTTAGGGCGTTTTAATCATTTATAAGTACATCTCTATCTCATTTTAACTTTCTTGTTGAATTGTAGCTTGCTGGAACAATAGTTTCGGGCGTGATCAACCTCGCAGTTGCGTGGTGGATGCTAGGGAGCATCGAAAACATCTGCGACGTCGATTCTCTTCATCCAGACAGTCCATGGACTTGCCCGAAATATAAAGTCACCTTCGACGCCTCTGTCATATGGGGGTTGATTGGACCAAAGAGGCTATTTGGTCCTGGAGGCTTGTACAGGAACTTGGTTTGGTTGTTCCTCATTGGAGCTATCTTGCCAGTGCCTGTATGGGTAATGAGCAAGCTCTTCCCTGAAAAGAAATGGATTCCCTTAATCAACATTCCTGTGATCTCTTACGGTTTTGCCGGAATGCCACCTGCGACGCCGACTAACATAGCAAGTTGGCTTCTGACTGGTACCATATTCAACTTCTTTGTCTTCCGGTACCGCAAGGAGTGGTGGCAGAAGTACAACTATGTTCTATCCGCAGCACTGGACGCCGGAACTGCATTCATGGGCGTTCTACTATTCTTCGCTTTGCAGAACGAAGGTCGGAATCTGAAATGGTGGGGTACAGAAATCGATCACTGCCCTCTCGCTACCTGCCCGACCCAGCCTGGTATTTCAGTTCAAGGATGCCCAGTTGTACAATAAGCTCAGTTTGCCACAGCCATGGTAGCACTCAAAACATGGTAGTAAAGAAGTTGTTGGAGGCACTGAAATGTTGACATAGAAGTTCTATTTTGAGATTGTTGTTGAAGAATAGTGAACTTTATATTTGGTCCTTGTAAATGTTTGTTTGTTTGTTTTCCCTGATAAGTGCAGGAGAGTCTTCATTTTTACACTGAAACCAACTGCCATAGTTTTTGTATAATGGATGATGAAAGTGTCCTCTTTTTTTTCAGTTTACAGATGATGTATGCATTCTGCAGTGAATGAAAGCAGTGACTAATCTAAGAATTCAGTTTATCTGACTTGCTTTAACTGGTTCAAGACTCAAAGATCATCATTTTCGCGCTTCAACTGCATCGCTTACGAGAACCAACCAATAAGTTTAGGCGCTTCGTAGAAAAGTACGACGGGAACATGAATCTCCATTATCGCATTCGAAAGGTTCTTCAAGATCACTGCAGCTCAATCTCATGCTGCAACTGGAATCCACATTTGACATAAAAAAAGGAAAACTGAAACTATTTAATGAATGCTAGATTAGCCTTTGCTTAAAGCAAGTATGGATCTGCTGTAAAAATCCAGATTTGCTCCTACAATGGTTCTCCCCTCATTTCTGCTAAGCTAAATGATATGTACTGGATCTCTATAGATCATGTCATTTACATGAGAAAATAAACACCGCATCGGTCCAGATTCGAATCCAAGTTTTACCTCTGAATAGACTTGTAGAGCACCACGGTCACATACTTGGCTCGAAAGCGGTGAGTTGAACCAAGCGCTAACACGGACTGACCGCTCTTTCCCTTCTGCATGTAGAGATGGTTAAGCACAACATGCTGCGGTCTTGGTAGAGGAGAACTATTGTCCATGCCGGATGTTGGTCCATTCAGCAATGTCATTTGCAGGTGCGGTGGTACTAATGGCGGTTCCTTTGCGTAATCCTCTGAACTGAGTTCCACGTTATTATAGCTAGAATCTGGAGATTGAGGAGGTTCAAAACCAGCAATGCTTTCCAGGTCTTCAGGAACATAGTCCTGCAACAAAAAAATCACTGTAAGTAGTCTTGCTAATCGAGCATAGTCGTGTACTGCTAATGAATAACTTTTCCGCAACAAATGGCCCGAAGTACATACACCAAGCATGGTGGCGAAGGTTGTACATCAGAGATTGAACTGGACATAATAATAGTTAGATTATCGAAAGGTCTCACTACAAGTTTGTCTTGATAATGAAACTAACATATTAGTAGCCAAAGTTCACACTATTCATTAACAGAAAAAGAAGTTGAATAAAAGCACCAACCCTGCCTGAAAAAAAACTTTATATGGATATGAATATTCATTTCTATTCGACTACGAAAGCAGTCTAGAATCACTGAACTTATAAGATCCGGTATCTGTAACTTCATTATGGACATCTAGTTCTTTGATGCATGAGCCAATCAATAGCGGAATCAATTAGTGCAATACTAACACATATAAACGAGGTACTAAATAAAGAATCCGTACGAGGTAACAGAAATCGAGCTCAACATCAATATGCAAATCAAACTTCTCATATTCATAAGAAACTGAACAAATGAACAAATAGAATCGCGCGATAGACTGCCAAGGATGAACTTTATTGAAACGATAAAGTCCATAAAGTAACCAAAGTTTTGGACGTGTTCATCAGCGCATAGTACGGTAAGTAAAGAAGACAGGCAAGAAAATCTCAACTTCGATAAAACTTCTAATAAGATTTTGTGGAATACTAACACATATAAACGATGTACTAAATAAAGAATCCGTACAAGGTAACAGAAATCGAGCTCAACATCAACATGCAAATCAAACTTCTCATATTCATAAGAAACTGAACAAATGAACAAATAGAATCGGGCGATGCACTGCTAAGGATGAACTTTATTGAAACAACAAAGTCCATAAAGTAACCAAAGTTTTGGACGTGTTCATCAGCGCATAGTACGGTAAGTAAAGAAGACAGGCAAGAAAATCTCAACTTCGATAAAACTTCTAATAAGATTTTGTGGAAACCAGTTCAAGCAATATGTCAATGAGGGAAAAGGTTTTTGGCAAATAGCATACTGAACAAATATACTACCGTTTGTTAGAACTTCCAATTGACCAACATCAAATTTGATTGTCTCTAGAAACCTCGCTAGTAGGTATTTCATTACAAGAAACATGTTTTCTCTCTTGATTTCAGGTATGTAACAAACAATAATTCTGCTTGAAAAAGCTTTATCCACATAATCACTGTACATAAAACTGCCAGCGTTAAGTAACGATTGACACTGACACATTTAGAGACGGTATACAAGTTTTAAACCATACTGACACTGACACTTTCTATCAAACAAAAATCGTTTTACGTGAATTAGGGGCAAGGCAAATAAGCTGCACAGTTTCTTTATTAATGATGTCCTTAACCCTGCACTGTCTTAAAGTAATGCTTGTATTCTGGATAAGAAAATAGGGGCTCTGATAAATATAGGCGTTAACTAGTAACACGATTCCATCACTTGTAAAGTAATCATTGTGCGTAGTAAAAAGATTAAGCTTTTGAAGATGGAGAAAGGATTCACTGGCTTATCAAAGAGGGGAGAAAAAAAAACTCGAACTATATAAAAGTAAAGGCAAGGGTTGTGCTGTGCATAAGATAAATTATCTACTGCAGCTCACGACCAGTTAGCAGGGTCAATTATGAAGCGAGAATGTGAAGATCACTACGAATCCTCATGAATGCTTCCTTTACTGTATTGCAGCTAGGAGACAGGACCTCACAACACAGGGTGCCTAAGTCCCAAATTAATTGGGGTCGGTTGTAGGATGCTACGATGGTGGTAATTTGTTATGTGAAGTTATTGATAACATAAAACAGTAGAATCGGTTAAAAAATGGCTCGGCAGCTTAGTTGGCAAAGACCATGAGGTGGGTAAAGATAACGCAGGTTTCATTCCCACAAAACAGTAGAATCAGTCAATAGTGGGGCTAGGAAACTATTATACCTATCAGAAATCTTAAAACTGTCTTCTCTCAAATACTAGTCCAAATTATCAACCCAGTAACTTAAAGATGCAAGAGGGATCTAACAGAAGGAAGTGACAATTTGGATTTTGAAACGACTGGGAAAAGATAATAATGGTTTCTAGGTCTTACTGTCCTCGTAAAACATTTAAGCAACGACATCAAACCGCACTGAAAGCAATGATTTTAATCATCACCTGCCACAATTATATAATAGAAAAAAGGCTGAAGCACATAGGAAAGGAGAGCGTATTTCAAGAGATGGATGAAGACAGATGCATTAAAAAACAGCTTCAAGACGAGAGAGTTAAAAAAGAGAAGACGCATCTCGTCAATTTTCAAACTTTCAACAGTAACTTGAAATGGATATTTACTAGAAAAATAACATAAATTGAAGAAAAACAGAAGCCGAAGGTCATCTGACCAATTAGTGGCTAGCGAATCTTCAAAAAATCCCCGTCACTCATTTCAGGCTTCTGGTTTGGTTGACACCAACTGCTACCATGACTTTTTACAATCCATGCTGTTCCAATCTATAATTTTTAATTAGACATACTTTCTTAAACTGATTGAGACACTTGATTGTTATTGAAGTTCTAAATTTTCGATAGTACAAATCCTCAACAGTCACTATGTAAAAGAAAAGCCAGTTTCATGAATTCAATTCTTAGAAGTTTCTACAAGCAAGTTGCTTAAAAAGATATAGTGACTACGCAAAGCACAGCAAATGCGTGATGTTTACTTAAAAACTATGGTCTCCCAGACACACGTCTTATGTTTCACAACCTTACATAAAATGGCTTTGGCACCAAAAAATTCACAAATCACAGATGATTTGATCAAATAGCAAGCACATGACATTATAGAAGTAGAAAATATTCATTTGAAACAAACACCTGCTCACAGTCACAGACTATCCCAAGCACTGCTAGACTAGATAAAAGTCATCTATCCAAGGAGAAGAATCTTTGAAAATAAGTTTCAAGGACTCCATGGACTGCACCAATTAGCGTAGAAGATAAAAGAAAGAAATGAAATCGAGAAATAACAAGTGGGTATTGGGTAATACTACAAAAGTAACCAAATAAGAGATTAAGAGGTGTAAAATGCCTACCTGCAAATCCAAAATGTTGTAGACAGTCCCTGTATCATCATGGCAGCATGGCAAATCAGGGGCATAGGTCCACTGTCCGTCAACAAGAAATCGGTACTGATAGACACCTGAAGGGAGAACCTTCATAATGGTGAAGTCTTTCCCAGATTTCTGCAACGGCTTTCTGCGAAAACAGTCAAAACTTGCACATCAGACCTGATTTTGAATAATGTTTCTAAACTAGATCATGAGGAATAAAATCAAGCAACCATCCACGTACTTTGTCTTCCAGTCATCCCATGATCCTTCCACAGCAACTTCCTTTCCGCCATAGCTCCATGTGATCATGGTCGGTATCCCTTGCTCACAGAACATGTCCTCGTAGTCAGGGCTGTCTTGCATCCATGCATGAGTTGGGATCTCAATCTCATCAGGTTTCTGCAAGGGAACCATGGGCACCTAGAGGAAAAAAAGCAAAACAAGGAACTAATCAAATTTCCATATGAATAAAAATCTCCGCCAACCACCAGAATTGCTCATATTAAAGCTCGAAATACATTTCATCATGCATCTCCTCTCAATGCATGAACTTTCACGCTTCAGTTTTAATTTTGTGTGTATCCATTTAAGCAGTGAAAGGAACACATTGAAATTCTGAACCACATTTAAGTGCAGCTATATTTACCGCACCTAATTACTGAGGAAAAAGGACTGCACAGGGTAGTTTGCTGCAGGTTGCTAATAAGGCCAATGAGTATATGATGGAATAGTACAGCAGCATATATCAAGATGAACATGTGACAAATATATGTTGATGAGTACCGCGGAATAGAACAAGATGATGAATGTGTGACACATATACACTGATGAGTACCACTGGAATAATCACAAGAATACAATTCACATAGAATGTTTTCAACACAATCTATCTATCAATAAATAAGTTCCAACCAACCATAAGCTATTGTGCGTTCAGCCAATCCAAAAGCATAACCATAAAATTTGGCAATATGGGTAGCACTTATTACCATATAGATAGGAAATTATCCCAATGGATTCATTAAATTGCAGCCCTGCACACATCCACACTGATGCAACTTTGCGCAGACATCAAAATCCACGTAAAAACATCGTATTTAGAATGTCCAAGATTTAGGAAGGCCTGATAAAGACAATCTTCATCCAACCAAGAGTAAATGGAGTTCTTTAATATAAGGCAGATAATCTGCTCTCAATCATAATTCCTAACTTTTTTTTTTTTGATAGTAAAAAAGGATCATAATTCCTAACTATTAACTTCATTATAACATTAATCAAATACAAATGACCTGATTCCACTGTACTTTATAATTTTTTCAAATTCGCTAACCCGATGTCATCAAAGGAAAGAACCCTTTCTCGTTTTACAACATCGACGTTTTCACGTAAACAAATTAGACCAAAAGTCAAGTAATGGATAATAATATTAATATCCAAAACTACTCTATTTCTAGAATGGTTACAGGGAGGAAATGAAATTACATGAACAAAGGTAGTAAAGGAGGGGACAACACAAATGAAAGGAGAATGATATGAACATGAAACAAGAACATCAGAAGTTTCTTCAAAACCCTGTCTTCCCTTTGCAGACCACGTTAATAACCGCCGAAAACCGAAGAGCCCCTACCAATTGATACATTCAAATTCTGAAGGACCCTAAAATCAAAACAAAAAAAACTAGGTCTAAACAAGGCAACTGTGCATTGGGTGGTTCCATTCAATCTTCAGCCAAAAACCCCAAAACAACTCACTTTAAGTCTCATCTTCAACAATAAACTGCAAATACAAACCTTCAAACTTATCAAATCAATAAAACCTGAACACAATGAACAAATCCAATTCAAACTC
This sequence comes from Stephania yunnanensis, assembly GCA_039657365.1. Classification (NCBI taxonomy): domain Eukaryota; kingdom Viridiplantae; phylum Streptophyta; class Magnoliopsida; order Ranunculales; family Menispermaceae; genus Stephania; species Stephania yunnanensis. The sequence continues at coordinate 62,363,448 of CM077583.1, read as the reverse complement.
ACCCATCAATCCAAAAACTAAAACAACCCCACAAAACAGTCCACAATGAACAAAATCCCAACTAAACCATCATAAAAATCAAAACTTTCCACACAAAGTGACATGTAAAAAAAAAAAGGGGGAAAAACCAGAATTGAAAGAAAGGTAAAACTCACCTGTGGAGTGAACATCAAAGGCGTCCGAGCGGTTCTGGGACTGTGAGGAGGAGACTGGCCCATAAAATCTGAAGACCCCCCATGACCAGAATAGCTAAATTGGGCATTGACTGGCCCAATCTCCTCCATATGCTGCCCTCGGAACTCGCCCTCATCAAACCCAATTTCAGATGGGGTGTTCACATCTCCTTTACCACTAACATTACCCATTTGTGATAACACAAAATCGAACAACACCCACTTCACAAAATCTCAAATTTATTCCCCCAAAAAAAAAAAAATATTTTTTTGAAAGGACTACATAGAGGGTATGTGATATTGAAGTCCAAAGAGAGTCCAAGAACAGAAGAAACCTATCTATATGTTTGAGAAACAAAAGAACACCCACAAAAGGAGTTGATTTTGTTCACATACCCTTGAAGTGGGATGAACCCATGAAAGAAAACCCAGAATTATTGAAGGGCAGGTCCATGATTTCCCAGTTTTTGCTTAGAAGGAAAGTGAGTTTTTTGTCACTTTTTTTTCCCTTTTTTGCTCTCTCTTTCTCTTCTTTGTTTTTTTTTTTTTTTTGTGTGTGTGTGAGAGAGAGAGAGATTAATGATTAAGAACAAAACCACTTATTAAAAAAAAAAAAAAGGTGATGTTATTCTCCAATGAGTTTGGAAGATCTCTTTGGTGGCTTAATCATGAATTTATATTTAAGGGTTTATTAAAGCAGAATAAATGTCTACACATCACACTCAAATTTTTCTCCAGAAGGTCCTCTCTTTTGTTCCAAAACCAACTCATTTTAATATAGTGGTTGACACCTACGTGTTGTTCATTTGTGACTCTACGAGGTTTGGCCTTAATATAGTGGTCAATACCTACTAATTGTTCACTTGTGCCTCTATAAGATTTTAGGTTTGAAACTCCTAATTTTTCGAGGCATATCTTTTTGTAGGATGATATGTGTTTTTCGTATAATATAGTTGAGACCTACTAATTGTTCACTTGTGCGTCTATAAGGTTTCAGGTTTGAAACTCCTAATTTTTCGATGCATATCTTTTTATGGGATGAGATGTGTTTTTCGTAGAATAGTTAATGATACTGTAATTAGCTTAAACATTTCAATGAGTATTGAATAGTTATTTATAGCCATTTTTTAAAATCAATAAACAATTTTGAACTGGGTGTTAATCAGTTAGTAAGGGACTCGGTTCATTTTAAGCGAAGTCTCATATTTAAGTCTAATAGATGAAAAAAAAAAAGTTGGAGAGCCACGACCGCCCTACATAAGGCTCAGAGTGTCCGAACATAGATTAGTTAATACGGTTGTCCCTAGATACCACGTGAGAAACACAAAAAAAAAAGTTATAATCACACACATTATTAATCAATTTGGTGAACAAAGGTTAAGAATTTAATGGCAATTAAAGTCTGATTGGGTACTTGGAAAAATATCTAAGACAAGTCAAAATGGTGACAGTGAGGGGACTCTATGTAACGGAAACATCTAATGAAAGTAACAATTCAGAAAAAATTGAGGAGTGGGACAAGAAGGAAAGATTGGTTTTTGGTTAAATCAATGTTGTGAAAACAAATAAAGGTGTCCATGCAAGCTAAGCTAGGCCTATACTTCATAGGATTATATGTGAGAGGACATAAATTATATACGCCATACATTGTTACACTAACACTTGTATTATTTTTTAGGCATCTACTGAGGTGGAGATGAAGATCAAATTGGGGTACTATGGAAAGTGATAGTGTGGAGGAGAGGAGAGGAGAGAAGAGTGAAATGATGCAAGTGGGCATCTATTTTTTGGTCCACCAACCAATCATTTTGGGCCCTCTTTAAGTCATTTGGTCGGTAGAGTGTCCGTGTGAGCATCAAATCAAATTATTAATGTTTATTGCTACCATTTTTTTTTAAAAAAATGAGAAGTGATTAATACAATGTTTGGTTTAAATAGGTACATTGGTTGATACAATATTGACGGACTCAAATTAAAGTTCACAATGAAGGTATATTAATTTTTAACAACAACGCGATTCAAACTGGAGTGGTACATATTTTTTTTCAATAAAATTGAATAGTTCGACATATTGATATAAGCACACTTTCTTAAAATCACAACAATTATGCACACTTTCTTAAAATCACTTCAGATGTATAATTAAGAGAATCACAACAATTATGCACACTTTCTTAAAATCACTTCAGATGTATCTAATGCATATCCTTACTAGATGCATCTAATGAGTATCAAAAAATCAACATATATATATATATATATATGATATTTATGTTAAGCTAAAAGGAAAGTTTACAGGATTGCAATTATGCAAATTATGTTTTTATAGAATAAATTTTAGATGGTAAAGAAACAACGTTTCTACTTAAAATAAATGTAGTATAAATGAGGTCATGCATGGCTCGGTTAGAAATCTCAATAGATTAAAATTGAAAAAAATCGATGACATGGAGTAAACCTAATTAAGATAACACGAGATACATAGATTAGAAACGACTTGAATTTTGAAAAGTATGTCGTCATGAACATTAAATCGAGCAAAGCGGAAGAGTTTGAATTAAGGCTTTATTGTTGTCGTTTTATAACTATCCATCTACTTGTAAGTTAAGCGCGATTATTAACATTTATCTTATCACATGTAATCTATAAATGGGAATAGAATTTGCCTTTAAGAAAAGAAAAGAAATTGAGGAGAATCCTTGCAAGGGAAAGTGAGATGCCTTAGGGTTTTTTTTTTTTTTCTTGGGTTGGGAAAAAAGTAATGAAATGTTGATTTGGAATCTTGAAATCTAAAATAGAGGTAAGTAGTTAGATGTCATGATCAAGGGGCAGATGGGACACTAGAGAGAATCCATCCCACTCACTTTAAGGGCCCATGAGTGACATTGATGTCAAAAAAAAAAAAAAAAAAAAGATGGGTCTGATGTTGATGCCCATAAATGGCATCTCTTGTTTTCTTTATCTTCTTTAGTCTGATGGGCATGCACCCACTGCATATCAACATGTCTGGATCCATGCCATGAGGCCTCAAAGCTAGGGTGAGTTGGGATGGGACATTTGGGATGGATGCTCGATGATGGTGTCCATTCATTCATACAAAGAGATTTGTACGCGCACACGTCGATACACGAATGAATGGACATCATCACTGAGTTATTCTAGTATTTTTTGTAGTTAAATTCTAAACAAAATCATCAACTCTACTGCTCGACTTTTCGAACACACCCACAAGTTAAGACTATTTGTGGTGTCAGTGAAAGTAACTTTTATGATTAAAGAAAAGGTAGAAAGTTAGTTATAGCATGTAGAGTAATAATTTCTTAGCATATAAATAGATTGCAAAGATTTGTTATTTATAGGTTGTATGGTTTATGCCCTTGATCAGATTGTCTTTCATTATATCAATGGTACTCCTTTGTAGCTAGGGTTGTTAAAATTTCTAAATACCCTTTTTTTTCTTTTTTTTTTTGCTTACTCTAGATACCATTTGAATTGTATATTTGCCTAATAACAAGCTTTTTTTCTTCGAGATTGGCATGAACAAAATTTGGTGCATCAAGTTAAAGTTAACGAGATATACTTGATAGACGAAAAAAGTTGTAAGATCGAATCGTAAAGTTAATGCATCTTACGACTCTTGTGAGAATAGTAGAAAAGAGCCAAAAAAACTCATAATTCAACATTGAAAAAACGTAATGTTTTTTAGACAAAAAGAACTTAATTTCTTTATCATTAGAACTATTTTTGAGTATGATCTACGTAGTCAACTCTAATTAATTTGGAATTGGTTTTTTTTTGTTGTTTTTTGTTTTTTTTGTCTAAACCACTCCAATTCAAAGCCCAATGAGCCCTAACCATTCGGAGTTAGAGAAAACAGGAAAAACTGTTTTTATAAACCTCATACAAACAGGACTCTGAGTCCTCCTCCTTTTGGTTTCACTTTCTAGGGCTTCCTCTCTCAAACTCAACTAACCCAGAACTGTGGAGAAGCTTTTGCAGGTAAAAATTTTACTTTACAGTTCCAATTCTTTCTCTATAAATTTCAAAGCTCAATCTCATTTTATCTTCTCCATTATGAGCTCAGATGTTTAGTTCGGATTCAGTGTTACAATAGTGCATGTAATTTGTGTGTTGAAAACTTGAAATGCTAGTTTTCGACCTGCCCATTACCCATTTGTGCTTAAATTTGTGAAACCCTGTTTGGGACTTGTTCACAACTGAAAGTAAGAGATGCCCATGATTTGTATTTTGGTATATATCACTTTCATTGGTTTTGACTATTGAGGAGAAATTAGAAATGGTGACAATTTAGAGGGTAGAGCTAGTTGGGTAGGTGGAGTCGTGCCTCGGGGCGTATAATTGCGTATTTGATTCGATTATGTTTGTTTGACATTGTGGAACTAAATTTTTATTGGTGGTGTTGAAGGGATATAGGAGGAGGATTCTGAAAATGGGAGAGAGTCCCAAGTTCATTTTCCATACTAGGGAAATGGGGAAGAGTTGCGATAGGTTGATAGCTAGCGTAAGACTTTTGTCACTCTTTATGAAATGGTTCAAGCTTGTTGGGGATGTGTGGACTGAAACAATAGTCCTTCATCAGTTAAAAGTGTGACTTCATAAAGAAGTATTTGAGTGTGGATATCTCCCCAAATAGTATCGAGGACTTTTGGAATAAAATCCTTAATCTCACACTTGCGAGTTAAATGTGGCTAAGGTGGGGAGAGTATCGGTACTAGTGCTATCAATGGACCCGTAGATACAGGTGCTGGTGGGCCCACCTAGCAACACGCTACATCATATCAATTACACTTGAATCGAGCGTGGTGGAAGAGTTTGATCCATGTAGCCAACCCCAACTAATTTGAGACAGGTGGTGGTGGTGGGAAATGAGGGTTTAATCTGTTGGTAGAAAGGAGTATTGGTTATAGGTTAATTAATCTGACTAGAAAAAAGGAACGTTGAACACGGCACTATGATACTTAATAACTTAATCCCTAACAACTTACACTCGTAGGTTTAGATTCAAAGCTCTACTTCAGGGGTAATAAAACTTGTATATTTTCTTATATTTGAGTAGTTATGAATTTTTGGTTCTTGGAAATCTAGAAATCGATTGGTGCTCCTTTTCAGTCTTACCAGTGCCATTTAATTACCAACACCATGACGAAATTCTAGTTTTTTTCCTCAACTTTCATGTTATAATTCAGTTAAGTAGAAATAGAAGACATCAACTTTTTCTGGCCAAGTATCCTAATTGTTTGAAGTTCAAATTACCTTTCGTGCTGTACTTTTTAATCCAAGATGTGATTATAGAACTCTTTATTTTCCTTGACATAGGTCTGATCTTGTTATTTCAATTTCGATTTTTGCAATGGTGCATGATAGACTAGTCCTGATACTTTGTATGAAAAATAATGCAGAATGATAGTTGAAGCCGATCTCACCAAATTTTGGTGGGGTTTGTGAGTTCTAAGAAACCTATTTACTTTTAGCTCTTTATGTTCTTTGATGACAGTTTTCTTAGCAAATTAACTCTGAAAAATTTTATGTCCTCCACTTTCTTGATTCTTCTACTTATATATGGCTTTCCTTTTGGATTCTCTCTGCTTCCATTTATATTTGTGGAAAAATTACCACCTAATATGCATCCAATTCTTATTTGAGAAAGTGATCTTACTTGTCAGGTCGCAGTTTGGAACAAAATGCAACACATAAAGAACTCTATTTTGAGTCATTTAAGGTATGGAACTGCCACAAGGAAACGGTTGGTCATGGAAAGCGGTGTTGCACATTGCAAAGTGAGTAGGCACATATGTGCCTCCACATCGAACAGCTCCAGCGAGTTGATTGACCGAGTGGTTGATCTGGTTAAGAAATATGACAAGACCGATGGAGCCATGGTAAATTAACTAATTTCACTTTGTTTCCTGGTTTTATTTTGTGAATCTAGCACCGGCAATGCATTTATTTATATGATCATAAATCTGGAGCGCTGGTCCATTGCTCAGCTATGTCGATCTTCTTTTTTAAACCATCCTCTGTTTTCTTCTTCTTTCCATTTTCTTAAACTATAAATTAGTCTGGTAAAGCAAATTGAAGAAGAGTGTTAGGTGGAGCCTCAACATTGCCAGTTGAATAAGATTTATAGTAGCATTAATTCCATTGTTTCCTTCAACTTTTTACAGGTAACTGAAACGTCGAACTTCCAAAAGGATTTATCACTTGATAGCTTGGACAGGGTAGAGCTTGTGATGGCATTTGAGCAAGAATTTTCCGTGGAGATCCCTGATGAAGTCGCAGACAAATTCAATTGTTGCGCTGATGTTGCCAAATATATATCATCTGTTTCTGAGGGAAAGAAGACTGCAGAGAACTCCTGACATCTATTAATTCTAATATGTGCATTAGTGGTTCTCAACTTTTGTCGGTGAGTGTTTACTGTGTTTTGAATAATGCTATTCGAACTTCTTAGTCGCGGATGCCTTCGACACAAGCTTCAACTTGCTTCTATGAAACTAAACTATTCTGGTGGAGCAAGTAATGCACATTCACCTCCCATAATGAATCCATGTGAAACCCTTGACTGTAACTGAACAAAAAAGAGAAAATTTGAATGATTACTCTACATAGATGTGACACTTGAAGATCATTTTTGAGATTCTGATGTTTTTGTGGTATTATTTTGTTTAATTGTGCTGTTCAGGATCTAGTTTGCCATGCATGCATGGATTTCAGCTTCTCCATGGAGAGAAGCATCACCAAAATACTCCAAATACAAATATAAAATTGCTTGTATTCCATGTCTTTCCTTCCTTGTAGCAAAAGTAATGCTTTTTTCTTAGATAATGTTAAGGTGACCTACTATGGACACTCACTACCCGCACGCACCTTGGTTTTGTTAGTGCTTCACCTGATATTGTGATTGTTTATAGCTTATATGTACATCTCATTCCTATTAGTGACTGAAAATTCTTAATTTTCCAAAACAAAAGATGTACACCTCTATTCGCCCCCACCTCACAAAGACGAGCATGCCTTTTCCACTGTGCTATGAGCACCCGTGAACCCTCTTTTCGAAAGTTAAATAACACAAAGTCTGATATTGATCGAATCATTTCACCTGTGCAAATATAATAGAAACCACATTTTTTTGCAACATGAGCAACTTTTCTTCTTCCTTTTCCATTAGTTTCTCTCTTGGTATTTGGTGCCAACTACACCGATTAGTCTACATTTTACTAATTATATAATTTATATAATCAACTTATTTAAGAGGAATCGATTCCTTACTACTTAATCAACTGATTGTTGTTAGTAGGTATTCTTTTTAATGATTATATGCATAAACACTTTCCATTCCCTTTCTTCCAAAGCAACTCATCTTTCTCTATTCTCTAAGTTCAATGCAGTGCAAGACTGAGCAAGTATTTTCTAATGCTACAAACAACATTCTCCAACACAAAGACATGGTCCCCCCCCTCAATGAGACTCCATTTTCACGAGTAAAACATTCCTGTGTTGCACTTCCCAATAAGGGTCTCCATCATCTTGTGTAGTCCTCAAGACAAGCTTCTCAAAGCAAGAAATTCATAGGCCATGACTCATGACCAACACCACCACCTCTCTATACCCTCTTAGATTTGCTTGCTTAATTTCTTCCAAGTTTGTAGTTGAAATCTGAAGCAACATTAGTGTTCCCAATTTGGGTCTCATCTGGCACTGCTTTACCTGGGCAACTGGCCTTCAAGTGGAGGGACATCTGTCTCACATTTTTAATTTCTTCCCAACTTGCAACAGCAATTGAAACTCAAACTTATTATAATCTGCTTCGCTTTGCTTTTCTTTCTTTCCTTTTTGCAGTTTCCTAGTTTTGTAGTTCTATATCCAATGCCTTTTGGACATATTGCATGTGAGAACATTTGGTGAATTTAAGCATATAATTCTGTTTAGTATCCCTGGTCAAAATTTTGAGTTTTTGCATAGTATTCGTAGCTAACTGCTCTAACTTTTTTTGTCGCTATAAAGATAACTTTTTTCCTAATCTATCATTATATAGATACAAATTTTATTGATTTGAAAATAAAATTCAACTGTGCTGAACAATTCCATATATCGATACTAAATAATGATCACGATGCGTAGTAATACGACTTGAACTAAGACTTCTTGGAGTCGTCTTTAGCAGTATCTTCAATAGTAGTTGTCACTTGAACAGCTCGATAGCACTGCAATAAAGCTTATGTAGTTTAGACTTGATCGAAATCTTTTGACGAAGAAAATTTAGTTCCATCTACTCGAACCAACTAACATGATGAATAAACTTTGTTAGAAGCTTCTAATCACAGGTTTAATTAATTAAATCAATGACAACATGGTATAGAAATTGACAAAAACAAGGTGTCCTACTCTCATTTTAGGACTACCTTATGTAACTACGTTAGTGCTCTAATTTCAATTGATTTTTAAACTGACCCACTTATTGGAAGACAAATGGACAAATATATGTGTAACATATCATGGGCTTGGCCTCAATTGAGGAAATCATGGTTGGAGAAAGAAAGGAAGTGGGGATGGATTGAGCAGAATTAATGGAAACACATTTGATTTAACTATATTCCCCAAATCACATAAAGCTAATCTCCAAAATGCCTAAAACCCCATCATTACACCCCCCAAATTTCAGACAAAAAAGCATCCAAAAGTCATAAAAATACACTCTTATATAGAGCACTATATTTCATCCACCACCCATCTTTTATAATGGATTACATTTTGTTTTTTTATGACTTTCATTTTTAAAACTTTGTTTACGAACTTTGTTATATGGTACAATAAAAAGTAGTAGTAATAATAAGTTCCTAGGAAAATTAATGAATATAAAGCACCATAATTTCATCCATAGTTTCAACAAAATATCTCTTCTCATTAATTTGTTACATAATTAGTAGAGACAGATCCAAACGTGTATGTATGTCAATCAATTACATTCATGTGCAACTCTACTCCCTCACTTAAAATCTTTTTTTTTTTTGTTCTTGACATCCTTGCAAAGTTTGAAACCCTTTAATTCATATATACATGATCTATATTACACTGTCACCTAGTATCAACCCATATGTGTAAATGAATCACAAAATCTTTTTTGTCTGCTAATCAAAACTTAAATTCTGTTTTAGTATACATATATATACTAGAATTGCTTGGTCATCAAGACATATCGAGCATGTTTGATTATTCATGATGAATGGTAGGTATCATGATTTTTTTTTCTTTTCCTTTTTGTCTTGTTTACTCTTTATCAATAGCTCTTTGGTTACACAGCAAAAAATGTCAAAAGGTTAAACTTATTATTCTTATTTCAAGTAATCTTTTCTTCAAAACTTTCCTTGCAATCCCAATTATGGATTTTCACCAAAATTGGATTTGCATTTCTTTTTACAAGAAGATCAAACAAACCACAGCTCAAAAAGGCCAAAAAAAAGAAAAAGAAAAAAGATCATAACATTGCTAAAGTGATATCAATATTTATAAACTTTAAGGATCATTACATGCATGAAACTTCACTCAAAAAAAAAAAATAAAATTTCTAATAGTAAAATATATGTACAACTAAGCTCTCGTGATATAGAAATCGTTTTAAACTAATCGATTTTGTCATGATGTTGCTGAGCTAGCAGGGTAGGACTATTACTAGACTGCTCATGATAAATCGAAAACTACAAAACCCCTCGCGACAAAAAAAAAGTGGAATACATCTGTATTAGAATTTCTTTTTGTACACCAAGATCCATTGAATGAAGATCAAAAACAATTTCAAAAGCAAATTTTTCATTTTTTGGTCCTTGTACAAAAAAGGGTTTCATTTACTCAGACAGTATGATTTGGCTGGACATGACTTTGTCATCTCTACACTATGCAAATCAACAACAGATATGTATAAGTGGGCACATTAACTGATCTTTGACACCCTAAACGTCAAAAAATTGGAAACTCTTCTGTTCCTGTTTAATGTGCAATGCAGTCATAGTAATGGGTGCCTGACATACACGCCAAAAAAACTCTGAAACTGAGTAATGGGTGTCCATCCAAAACACACATTCTGAGATACCCAGTTGAAAAAACAGGTTTTTCTATCTGGGTTTTCATTGATTTGAAGAACTAATGAGTGAGTGATCCAATTTTGGAGAAGTTCATGGAGTGAAAAAAAAAAAAAAAAAAAAAAAAAACTATCCTTTTTTTTTTTCAACAAGTAGTGCCATGTGGTGAGCTCAGGTATGTGCACATGGCTTCTCATATTCCAAGGCATTGAAGGTAAACAAAACAAGGGCTTTGTTGCTTTCAAGAGAATCAGAAGAGTTGTGTGAGATAACACAAAAAAGTTGAGTTTTTTATGGCACAATAGGGAACTGTGAACATAGAAAGAGCTCTGTAGTTTCTGCCCAATTTCAACTCACACAAGCAAACCCAGCAAAGAATTCAAAAAGGGCTTCTTCTTCACATCCATTTTGTGCTTCAAAAAAGGGCTTTGTTCTTTGTTCTTCCTCTTCAACTTCTTCAACACCCCTTTTTAGCATTTGAGGTAATTAATCTATCCAGTACTACTTCAACTGTTGTTGTAGCAACTTATTTGTATTCAATAGCATAACATGCCCCACCAAGTCTCTTTTTTTAAGGTCTAGTTCTATCTTTTTCAAATCTTTCACAAACCCTTATTGTTTGTTGTTTTCTCATGTAAATTATCTGTTCTGTTGTGTTATAAATCTGAGCAAGAAAGCTACAGGTGAGTGAGACTGAACTGGGTTTTGCTGTTCTTCCTGTTTTAATGCCTTTTCAGTCCTTCATTGTACTACTACTTCTTTTCAAACATTTGAACAACAGAAACTAAACCCATTTAGTTTTTGTTGACAAAGATTGAATGAGCTTGAGAAAACCTGGTGAAGTTGAAGACCAAATAATGTGTTCTTCTTGCTCTTCTTATGTGTCTTTGTTGAAGCCCCATTTTGTGGTGCTCTTCAATGTGTTACTTGGTCTTGCCCTTCTCATGTTTTCTGGGTTTTTTGGGCACTCTTTGTTTGTCACTTTTGTTGTTTTGATTGTATCCACTTTTACAAGCTTGAAATTCACAAAACAAAAACTGGGTCTCAACCAAAATCCAGTTTTTGAGGGAACTAGTACTAGTAGTGCTAGTAGTGCTAGTAGTACTAGTACTAGTAGTGAAGTGGAAGTGCTAGGTGAGGAGAGAATCACAGATAAGGAGATCATCACCCATGAAGAATTAAGATCAGAAAATGAGATTGTGACTACAAAGAAAGAAGCCGGTGGAGTCGATGAGACGGCGCCGGACTACATTGTGAAATCGCGGGTGCCATCGGATTTGTCGTCGGAGGAGAGCGAAAGCATGGATCTTTCATCAACAAGTGAGGATTCTGATGCAGACTGGCCATTCCCCAACAACATGGACAGGATCCCAGAGTGCTCATGTGATTCAATTTCAGACGACGACGATGAAAACCTTATCGAAATCCCACTCTCATCAGATGACTACATTTTTGGGATCAAAGAAGAACAACAGAAGTTGAAGTCACAGTTAAGTCTGTCTCAGTTGTCTTCAGATCATGTTTTTCACATAAGGGCCTATTAGAAGAATTACTAGCTGAGATTAATGAGATCAATGAAGAAGACAACTTAATAGAGATTGATCTCTCAATGGGCTCAATCAAATGCTCATCAGGTTTTGAGATTCAAGCATGAAAAGTTGAAGAACTAGTACTTGTTTGGATATGTATTAATGTGTTTTGGTTTCAAGTTTTTGATCCATCATACAATGGATTTGTTGTTCAAAGAAAAAAAACTAAGATGAGATAGTGTTAAATTGATGTTTTCTTTTTTTCTGCTTTTGTGGTTGTGACAGTGTTTTGAGGTTTTTTTTTTTTTTTATGCATTGACTTGCTTTGTTGAAATCTTTGGATGCTTAAAGCATTTTAACACCTATGGCATGCTTTTTAATGATACAAATACAACAAAGTAATAAAGTAAAGCTTTATCATGCTTTGTGCATAATTATTTCACACCAACCAAAGGTTCATTATCTTTTTAAGGCCTAGAGAAGAGAATGTGTATTTGGTTTGTTCCGTTTGAATTTTAGTTTGATCCATGTAGCCGATCCCAACTAATTTGGGATTAAGACTATCTTCTTCTTGTTGTTGTTGTTTGGATTTTAGTTTGATTTTGAAAATGTAATGTTGAAGTAGGTGAAGGAGCGTCTGAAATCCATATTCTAAGTTGTTTTTTTTTTCAAATGTGGTAGACAGGTTTAGAGAACAACCACTTGGTGTATAGTTTGGAGAATCTGTCAGTGGTGGAGATTGGGGTGAATTGTTTGCTTCTCCAGAGTTTGTCTTATTTTCTTGGAAGATCTCATCATCCTTTAAAATGAAGATTTGAAAAGAACCTGTATTAGTTCTTGATGTCCATGAGATCATAGAAAATCTAGAGCTAATGTCGATTGGCTCGGCGATGTCGAACCTCTTTTACGCTCTCGCCGTGCTCATCTACGAGCTATAGAAGAAAAATCTTGTTTAGAGAATTCACTTTTTTATAGCTTTAGAGTTTTAGTCGATCTGAATTAGAGTTTTAGTCGATCTGAATTAGTTGGCGTAGTTGGTCATTCTTTGCACTTTTTATCCTGATCCTAACTCAAAGTCTAGAAATTTGTGGAAGTGCTCAATTTGGTTGTTATTTGCAATCCACGAATTATATATGAGCAACCTCAACCCAGACGATCTCGATTTCGATTTTCCATGATAGTCAAATATCGAGTTATTGGTGGTCTCTTTCCGTAATCTCGACAAAATGTTTGGATACCATGATTACTCAACAAAAAAAAAAAAAAAAAAAATGAGTAACCATTTTGCAAGCTAGCTAGTTTTAGAGATCAAGGAGGCCCATGGACTCTCACTCCCTGATACTCAAAAAATGGTAGTGAGGCACTATGCCATGAAGAATGTGGACTTCATGAAAGGGCCTCAATTAATGTAAAGTTGAACATTTTGGATGACTAAAGTTTTTCCTAAATTGCATCCCCTGTACTTTAATAGAACTTTCTCTTAAAAAAAAGGCCTTACCAAGATTTTTCACCTTTTATATATATGATCTTTAACATTGATTTGCTACAATAACATCAAATGGAACATCCACATCCACACACAAGCAATTGGTATGTCCTCAATTGTACCTCAAATCGTGCAAAGATGCGTGATGACCCTGAACTCTGAACTCGAAACCCTAAATTGCGTTATATAAAATGCATGATTAGAAGCGTTAATGACAACATAGAACTGGCTCGAGTGGCATAAAATATAGCTAGTGTTTTCTATTGCAGATATTTAAGATGACAGCTTAAGTTCATCTCTTTGATCCTAGTAAAATAATGGTACTAAAAATTAAGTACTATACTAATTAAAAGCTCTAACTTAATATGATTAATTTGGTTTGACTGGATTAGTCAATTAAAAAACTTTGACAACTAGGATCGATGAACGAGCTTTGATTGATACTAGTAAATTGCATTTGTTAATTTGATGCTCGGAATTTGATTCTTCTACTTTACTTTTTCTTTATTCCAAATTAATACTCCCCCTCTGTTCCACTCGCATTTTAACTTGTGCAAAAGAATTAAGGTGATGATTAATTCGCCATTAAAATCTCATAAAAGATTAAATTACCCTCCAATTAATTACTTTATTTATCATGGATATTGTGTAAGAAAATGCAACTAATGACAATTAACTAAATAGAATGATATTAGAATTAGAAATAAAACACTTTATGCTTTCTTGATTTTTTAATGTGACATATTTTGGAACAAAAAAAGTCTAAAAAATGTGACGCATATTGTGGAACGGTTGCTGCCTAAGATTTGTGAATTCGGGTCACCCTCGGTAATCCTAATTCCTAAGATTTAAGAATCCTTGCGAGCAAGATTAGTTAATCCAAGCTATATATATATACTGGTTTCAAGAAGTGCTACGCACGATTCCTCGCTCGCGAGAATTAATTTCTAAGAATTTATTAACAAAATTTAAAAATGTAATTAAAATTTAAAAATTATAAATACAAATACATTTTTTAGCTTATCAATATTCTCTAATGTGATTGAGATAAGATGTGAATGAAAAACAAGCTAGTCATGGTATGACATTACTTTGATTTAACTCTCATGATTTCTAAGAATTTCTAATGTCAAATCTAATCAACACAGTAATGATTTAACTCTCATGCATAACCAATTTTAATTTTTTTTTAGTGAAAAGAAAAGCAAAATTCATTTAAATCTAATCATGCTAGGACATTACTTCCTAAAAAAAAAGTGTATTGGATTGATGAGAATGAGTTCATGATTGATTTAAAGATAAAGAAAAAAAAAACGGATAGTGGATTGATAAGGAGTTAAAGTTTGATTTAGATACAAAGAAAAAGTTGATTTGGAGATAAAAAAAAAAAAAAAAAAAAAAAAAAAAAGTATGGGCAAATAGGTAAATTTCATTACCACTCAAAAATTTGTGATTCGTGCTTTTATATATATGATAGATATAGATAACACACCATTGATCTAAAACATATGCTTAATTAGACAATCTAAATTAAACTAAGTATAACATACAAATGTTCACCTTATCTCTCTAGCTATCCAAATGAAATTAATGAATGAATGGATAAAGTGAGACATTTCTCAGGACTCCAATGGCCACCATTTGAGATAGATATTTCCACGTAGTCTCAAAGTTGTTCTCGATCTCTCTCCAATGTTGGGTCCACATTTGGTGCCCAATTTGGGTTTCTACTACATTGGATTGGTGAGTACAAAACTTTTCTAGTGGTGGTTGTTTGAAAACTGACCATCAACGGTGAAATCAACTGCATATGTGAATCTCGAGTAGCCGTCAGTAACCAATAGGCCAAAGCATCTCCATTATTTGCGAACAAGTAAGATTTGGGGAGGTCGTGGGTTTAACTCTCATAGAGTCGAAGTAAAAAATAAATAAAAAAAAGAAAAATACTCAATAGAGAAAGTTAGCTCAAATCTATCTTCGGTCCTTTAATTAAAGGTCTTAATTTAATTTGGGTATATATATATATAACCTTTACATTATAGAAGGCGTCGCTATTCTATACATAAAAAAATACCGATAATAATGAGTAAATCAGTGTGGAACATTTTTATATTGGCTCTGTTGACGGTGACAGTTAATAATCTAAAGGCATCCATAATGGTTAAACTATCACATTGATTAGTGGAGTGTCACGTCATCATTCTATTACACTCTTCTCTATTACAGTTGCTCCCATAATAGTAAAACTTTTTATTACACACTTTATGGGACTCATAATCACATCACAGCATTCTTTTTAAAAAACTCAACACATTTTAAAAAACTCACATCACATATTCAAAAATTAACCAATAAACAAAATAATTATTATTCTTACATACATAAATATATGTTTTTAGGTATTAGTAGGGAAAAAAGGAAATGGAAAATTATAGGTGCTTGAGAAAGTAGGGGTATTTGGAAAGTTAAACATGTTTAATGGGATGAAAGGATATGAAAAATTATGAGCATTTGGAGGATATTGAAAATTTTGAGGAAATTACGTATATTGGGAATTTTGAAAATTTGGTGGAAAAAATTGACTTGATAAGTTTTGAAAATTTTGGAGATTTGGAGAAGATGGGGATTGTTATGATCCATATCATAAAAATAAAATTTATGGAAGCAAAAGAAAGTGATAGATAAGATTGAGAGGTTAAAGTATGTTGTTTAAAAAATGTAAATACGAGTGAATATATATATAGATTTGAAGAAAAATTTTAATATGATAAAAATATGAAAAACTTTGAAAAGAATATAAACAGTAAAATTAGAATGGTAAAAAAATGTATGCATTTTTTATCGTTGAAAACAACGGTTCTTTTAAACTAACGATAATAATACAAAAAAAATAAATTTTTAAAAATAAAAAATAAACAAAATTTGATTTAAACTGGTGGGTCATGCGCATTAATGTGCATGAGCCCACCTTTCATGTGTTCACCCTCCACTGCATCCTTATTGTCTGTTGCATTACACGTCCGATGCTAATGCTCTAATTAATAGCTGACAATCTAGCTGATCAAATAAAAATATCTTTTATAAAAAAAAATAAAAATAGCTGATAGAGTAGCTAAAAAATACAAAATGAAATAATAATTACTAACTAAATATTTTTGATAAAACAAAAAACTATTCATATATTGCCTCGAATCATGCACAGTATCACACGATTGATCGATAAATATTTATATACAGTTGGAGGTGATGGGAGTTGACCACATGCTTTTTTGTAGCTTTTGGATTGGTCCCACACGTGCACTTTGTTTCAGAACTATATTCACCATTCAGTTTAAACAGTAGTTTATAGTACATTACTATACGTTTATAACTGATGATCTAGCCTTGTAAAGCTAGCCGTCCATGAAAGTACTAAAGTTGTGTTTCTTCACTGTTACAGTACTGTTGATGATCATCACCCACTTAGTGATAGTGGTGGAACCTTTTGTGTTCCATTACCGTCATTATTTAAGTATTACTTTAATGTGGTGATCAAAACAACCAAAAATAAAAATAAAAAAAATTGATGTCTAGGCAAGTCAAAACTAAGAATTATGATTGTTGAGGACAAAACTCTCCACTTTGGAAGTGCATGGACTGTGGCACGTACTCTCTACATATTTTTTGTCAACTTGAAACTCTATCTCTATAATTAATCTTGTCATTATTAGTTTAAATGTCACTGCCACGATTAAAAAAAGATTTATATAAAACATAGGTTTGTTAGCATAACTTATAATAAAGTACTGTTTTTAGGTTAATTATGAAGAATAGATGTAATAGAATAAAACAAAATTGTAGTGTATATTTGTATAGGTATAGAGAATGTCTAGACCTACGTTAATTTACATAGGAAAGTGAGTTTTGTTTGAGAGTGATGAAGACAAATGTTGATGTTTATGTACATGTGCCCCAACTAAGAAAGTACTATATAATTATACATATCGTTTATGTATATATTGTTGTGCTTGATTGCAAAATTGTTGCGTACGTTAAAGAAAGATAACAACAATAACAACATAATTTTAATCTTAAATTAATTAGGATCGACTACATGAATCAAATTTTTTTATTATGTTCAATTAAGTGCACTGTTAAAGAAAGACTATCAAATAAAAATATTTTCGATCTAATACTTAAAATTTTATATTAAAAAATCGTAATTAATCTAAGAGGGAACCAATTTTTCAAGTGATAATTAATAAGGAACTCGTTTCTCCTCATGCGAGTTTCAATCTTTCACGAAAAATTGAATTGAGTTAAAATAATCATATCTTTATTTTCTCTTATAATTAAACTATTTACATTAGTTCCATATTTTAAATTTGAACATAAAAATAAAAAGGGCTCAAGAGTTCATGTATATAAAAAAAAAAGATAAAGTCATGTGTGTCCTCACTTTAAAATTATTAAGTTAATTTTTGCTAGTTGCTACAAAGTTTAATATTGATGAGAGAATTATACTCTCTAAAAAAGAATTTATAACGCTTGAAAATGAATTAATTAGTGCAGCTTACATGAATTAAGATTTGAAAACAATACTAAAAAGAGAACTGGTCACAGGTCAGAGGTCAACGTTGAAGAGAAATGCTGAGAAGTTGACCTTGCCAGCGTGGCAACTCGGCTTGGCTTCAGCCAAGCCGATCAAAAACGAAACAGCCACGTGGGCAAAGTCCTTCCAACGGTCCTGATTCACCCTCGCACAACTAATCAAACGGTGCGAAATTGCCCACGAAGCGCATACTTATCGAGAAACGAACGGCCCTTGTTTCTCCACGTGTCGCTCACGATGCGTTATTAGACCCTCTGATCCAACGGACCCGGCATTATCTGCCCGAACGCCCCTCTCTCTCACTCACTCACTCTGCAAACCAAACAACAACAACAACAACACACTCACAAAAAACCAAAAATCAAACTTCTCTTCTCTCAATCTCCTCTCCAAATCGCAATCCCAACATCTTCTCCATTGAAATTCCATCACACCCATCTTCGAATCTCTCCAAATTTCGCTCCCCGAATCTCCAATTCCACAATTCTTCAATTCCCCCCCTGTTTTGGTGGGCGAGATTTTCAATTCCATGGTCACAAATCGAAAGATCAGATTTTGAGAGGTGCCCACGATTTCTCTAATGCCAAATCCAAACCCCTTTAACGAATTTCGCGTTTCGACCTCTCAATCTCTCTAACATCAAAAAAACCCCAAATTCACTCTGTCTCGTTTGAAGGTCGAATTAGTTACTCTGTAATGGCGGACTCGGACAACGAGTCGGGGGGGCACAACAACAATGCGAGCTGCGAGTTCTCGCCGAGAGAGCAAGACAGGTTCCTGCCAATAGCGAACGTGAGTCGGATCATGAAGAAAGCGTTGCCAGCGAACGCGAAGATCTCGAAAGACGCGAAGGAGACGGTGCAGGAGTGCGTGTCGGAGTTCATAAGCTTCATCACGGGAGAGGCGTCGGATAAGTGTCAGAGAGAGAAGAGGAAGACGATCAACGGTGACGATCTTCTCTGGGCGATGACCACTTTGGGATTCGAGGAGTACGTGGAGCCACTGAAGATGTATTTGCAAAAGTTTCGGGAGATGGAGGGGGACAGGACCACCGCCTCCGGGAGGCCCGCGGAGAGGGAAGGCGCGGCGGGCGGCGGCGGCGGCGGCGGCGGTGGTGGGGGGGTGGGGGTAATGGCGGGAATGTAAATTCGGGAATAGTGGGGGCAGTTTTAATGGTGGGGGGATGTATGGGATGCAACCGGGCATGATGATGATGGGGCAGCAACACCATCATCAAGGGCATGTGTATGGGTCATCAGGGCCATACCATCAACACCATTCACATCAGATGGGTATGCATGGGAGGGGCAGTCCTGGTACTCATTGATGATGATGATGATGATGATGATGATGGATGGATGGTGGTGATGCGTCCATCATGTGATGGTGATGATGATGATGATGGGTATGGTGTTCTATGTATGCTGATATAATCTTATATATTTTGTTTATTAGTTTTTTTTTTTTTTTTGTCACTTTGATATTTTGTTAGCTTTGGTACTGGAAAGAAGAAGAAAAAAAAAAAAGGAAGAGGAGATGTGAAACAAAAAAAATGTGACCTCTGATGATGCCTTGATCTGTTAATTATTATTGTTAGGCAACAAAGAAAGTTAAGTTATTTTAATTTTCTTTGGAAAACTTGAAATTTGTATTATAGAACTTGTGATGAATGATATGGATGGGTTAATTATATTTATTTTACTTGCTTTTGTGTTTGGTTTAGCACTATAGTGGTTGAAAGTTGGAAATTTATACATGGTTGGAAATTTAACTTGTAAATGTTACTCTTAGAACACTAGTTTTACAGTTGCATGTGTTTGTCTATGTGATGATCATATCACTAGATGTATGTACAAAAAACCTTGATAAGAGAATGAAAGTGAAATCCACCTTCGATATTAATGATCTTATCACATCTTTTCAAAGATAGGTTTTTTTTTTCCGACAAATAAGTTAAAGATAGGTTTTTTTTTTCAAAGATAGGTTTTTTTTATATTTTTATTTTTTATGTGATGATCAAATACATGTGATCTGCTCCCTCGGTGCTCGTCAAACTTACATTCTGGCTTCTTGTCACGTAAGACTCATAATTTTGATTGAGTTAATGTGTTTCATTGTGTTTTTTGTAATCATGTATGGATATCTATATGTTTTGTTGCATGTTTTGTTAATGGACATGTATGGATTGTGTAGCATTTTTTATTTTTTATTTTTTATTTTTTAAATGTGTTGCAGGAAAATCGCAAAAATCAAATCGACTAAACCGTGTAAATCGCGGTTGGTTTGGTTACGATTTTAAAGGTTTGCGGTTTGCAAACCACCAAACCGTGAACCCTCGATTTAGTCTCGATTTGATGGTTTTCACCACCAAACCGCGGTTTGTCCATCCTTACCATATAATGACCCACAATCAAAACTTTATACCTAAAAAAAGGCAATAAAGAATATGAAAATAGTATAGATTGACGATGGATATGCCATACCCTAAGACAAAATAGATCACTGAAGCCGTCTATTCGGGTTCGACCCATACGTTATGTATCGGGATCTGTGTGTGCCTACATCATAAAGTTTGCACCGACAGCTTAAAAAACTTGATATGACTTTCGGTGTGACTTTCATGTTATCGTTCTAGCACGTCTCTAAAAAGAATTAATCGTACAGTGAAAGTAATGAAATTATCCTTGATCGAGCTGAAATAATGGATCGTTGAACCTATATATTGATGGATGCAACTTGTCGAAGTTGATTGAAACTACTCATTCCAATCATTTATATAAGTCGTTTTAGCAAAAACTTTATGTTCAAATTGTAAGTCGTTTTAAATTTAAGAATCTATTTATTACATTTTTACCCTTTTTATCCTTATACAATTCAAACATTTATGATTTTTCAATTCATTTAACGTTAAATGACATATATTTAAATTACACTCATAATTAATGTTGTATTAATTATTATGTCCTTATCTTAAACAACTTAATTATATAAATGATCGAAGCAGGAATAATTAATGGAGTATATATATATATAGTTCAGATCAACAAGTAATACCCATGGATAATTAAAACAAAATTGAGATATTTTGCTTATAACATAATAGATGGTATTAACTTTTATTCTTATTTTGAACAATAGGAGATTCTTTTGAGAATATATATCTAATGACAAAAATCAAAAAATTCTACATGATTGATCAAATTGTATGCAACCCCTATCAATAAAAGGGCATCATCATATATTCCTCACCATCTTAATTATATACCCCCCCAAAGAATATTTTCATGCTCAATACACATGCCTACTAGGCAAATCTACGTACATATATCAAACTTTATTTCTTCTTTTGATTGGTTAATTAACTACATGAATGAATCTCGATAATAGAAGACAAAGATCCAACCCAAATGTAGAAAAAACTAGGAGTATATTTTCAAGAAATTTGAACCAGTTATAGATTTTATTAACCAATGAAGTCATACATGCATGTCCATTACTAGAAACTAAATTAAAGTACCCTTAAAGGGACATTTTCATGTGATGCCATGCATGCATGGCATGATGAGTTCGCATGTCACGTTATGTGGGGGAGAGAGAGGTGATGTATACCTTCCACGTGTCGTCACCTAATTGATGAAAATGGAGGAGAAAGTGAGGGATGGAAAGTGACAATAATTGTCAGAGTCTCTTTTTTTTTTTTTACCGTTACCGTTATTCGGTTGCAGCCAACCGTCACAGTATATAGTTGATGAATTGGGTATTTAAGGACTATGTGCACAGTGGTCCACCTTAATAAAGACATACTTGGCCGTGCCAAATTTGTACGGTTGTTTGCATTTGGTAGATATGGATCCCCTCACTCACTTGTTCATGTAATTAATTCAATGTATTTTTTGAACCAATCGATTATATATATGGCAATGCTCTTGAGCCATTGTGAAGGTGGTACGTGGTTGTGGTTGAAAAATGTTTAGCTGTTGTGAAGGTGGTCATCGACTTTGCTTATAATCGAGTCAAAGGGT
Organism: Stephania yunnanensis; assembly: GCA_039657365.1. Lineage (NCBI taxonomy): Eukaryota > Viridiplantae > Streptophyta > Magnoliopsida > Ranunculales > Menispermaceae > Stephania > Stephania yunnanensis. The sequence goes on along the minus strand of CM077583.1, from coordinate 62,341,550 downwards.
GCATCTAATGGAGGAGGCAAAGGGCGAGACGGGATGAGCATGGGGTGGAGGGCAAACAATGACAAAGTCTGAGAGTAGCTTTGGTTTGGTTTTATAGAAAAAATTACAAAAGTACAAATGTTTTTAGTTTAAATCCGAAAAATAAGATTGTGTTTTTTTTTTTTTTTCTTCAGAATAGGCAATAACGCCTTTTGTAAAGGCGTTATCAAAGTGGGTGGATTTTTGGTTGACGTGGACGGTCCACGTAGGACAGCCCTTACAGCGCTATCTGTGTAAGGTCGTCCTACGTGGACATCGACCGACCGAATAGCGCCTATAGGTTGTACGGGTTGTCTGCCTCGCAATACGTGCTAACGTTTACATGAGGTCTATGGTTTTGTAGTGGATATGCATGAGTTGCCCCATCGAGATACGTGCATGATGTTTGCATGGATTGCCCACATCGGGATACGTGCATGACACTTGCATGGATTGTCAACCATTAGATACGTGCGTGACGTTGGCATTGGCTTTACCACATCGAGACACGTACGTGACGTTTGCATGAGTTGCATGAGGTTGCATGGGTCGCCCACCTCGACAGACGTGTCTGACATTTGCATGAAATCTCCACATCGGCATACATGGGTGACATTTTGCATGGGTTGTCCACTTCGATATGCGTGTGTGTTGTTTACATTGGTTGTCTACCTCAAGAAGTCCATGCAAACTCGTGCAACTCATGCAAACGTCACGCACGTGTCTCGAGGTGGCAAAGCCAATGCCAACGTATAGATAGCTCCTTCTCAATTAGCTATCTATACAAACCTTTACAAATTATGTCCCCCTATGCACCGCCACCTCACAAACTTCAAAAATAGCCAATAACAACTTTTGAAAAAGCGTTATTGGAAATTTGTGAGGTGGAGGTTACGTGGCAGTGAGGTGGCGGTGAGGTTGTATGGATAGCGTCTTTTGAAAATGCGCTATCCATACAATTGCCCCGCCACCTCACCGCCACATCACAAACATTAAAAGCAATAACGCATTTTCAAAATGTGTTATTGGCTATTTTGGTTATTTCAAAGTACACCACCCTATTTTGTGAAATAAATTATAAATGTGCCTTACTTTTGAAAAAAACCCCGGTTTTATATAATGTAGAATGACAAAATTTGATTAAGAATTTAATAAATTAGTTAATTAATTAAGTAATTAACATAAATTTGATCACATCACCAAAAAAAAAACCATAAACTTGCTTTTGTTTTTGAAAACACATATACTTGCTTCTCCTACAAAAACATTTATGTTATTTTGCAGTATTGATCTTTGTAGGAATTCCAACTAATTTTGGATTTGGGCTTTGTTATTATTTTTGATGATGATGATATATGCTTGTAATCTCATTTATAATACTAGAATATACAACTGATGAATGTATGCATGCATATATCACTACTCCGGTACTATTACTCGTATTAAAAAACGCTAAATTCCGAATTAATCCTATAAATTCTTAGAAAGGAAAAAATTGAACGAATTATCTATGTTAAAAAAGTATGAATCTATGATTTCAAGTCGTCAACTTAAATTGATATTAATGTGCATGCTTTATTAATTCTTGATGATACTTAATTTGATGACTAATACATGCGTGTAAGGCTTTTATGGGAACTTTACATGTTCTTTAATATTCCTAAATATATCTACATATAAGTAGGATTTTCAAAAAATTGAGGGGGGCCAAGGCCCCCTCCACTTCTATGTACCTTCGTCCCCGTGCGGGACCCTTTATAGTACCATTGCGTATAGTCAATTTCTTTTACGCTTAGTTTTTCATATGATCGCCTCCTCAACCTCGAGACCCTCTTGTAATTTTTGTGTAAAGTTTGGCTCTCCTAACAAAATTTTCTAGTTCCGCTAATCGAGTCTCTATTACTCTAGCTAGAGTTGTTAGTAAATTATATATGTATTTAAACAAGTGGCTATTGTAGATAATAAATAGTTAATTAGTTATTAAAGTTGATAGCAATGTAGAATTTCTATAAATACTTGTGTATGAAAAATGATAAGGGGATATACATATGAAAAATGATTTGAGTCTCTCTAATTTAATCTCTTTTCTTTAATTTCTTCTCTATGATTCTTCCTCTTTTCTAATCAATCTCAGATGCGCGTTGCATTGCCCTTTTTTCATCAAATTAATTGTAACCATCTATATAATGTACTATTTTCACTAGTAAAATAAACAATCTATATAATGTATTACTTTTACTAACAAAATAAGGTAAACTCGGACGGGTGTACCCTAGTGGTAAGGGCGAATACGGAGTCGTGTGGGTTAAGCGCACGACTTTAATTTTGGTTTCTTACGATAGTTAAACATCGAGTCATTAATATTTTCTTTCCGCAATTTCGATGCATGTGAGATTAATCAGACAAAGTAGGTTGACATCAATGATTACTCAAAAGAAACTAATAAAATAAAGTGTATATAGGTGAAAATAAGAAGTGAATCCCATCAAATTAATATATATGCAGTGCATATAGATGAGAGTTGAAAATCAGGTTGAAGTTCAAAGACTCCGGTGCCATCATTTTCGGAGTACTGCTACGCTGACAATAAAATTGTTGAAAAGAAACGATACTAATACGAACTGCTTGGAATTCCACTTCAACTGCCCTACCACCAATTATTACATTTTGAATGTGTGTGTGTATATATATATATATATACCCTTCTGTCATTTATGTAAAAGACACTGTTAGGTGGACTCAATGAGTCCGACTCAAATCAGCAGAAATACTTAAATACCCTTCTTCGTCAATCCACTACTTACCGCTTCGCTACTGTGACCGTCGCCGTGACCACCGACCACTAATGGTGTCGTCGTCATCATCCACCACCGTTGCCCACCCTCCTTTTAATCCCAGTTAGATTCTGCCGGATCTGACCGAAAGAGGCTTTGACTTCGATCATATCTGGTCACCTCTCTCGACCGGATCTGGCCGAGAGAGAGAGAGAGAGAGAGAGAGAGGAGAGAGAGAGAGAGAGAGAGCCTGGCGTAGATTCGATCGCCTCTCTCGATCGATCCGCTTCTATTGCCCAGATCGGCGAAGAGAGAGATAGAGCATGGAGGCCGAGGGAGGGAGAGATGTGAGAGTTCGGTGGGGTTTGTACTAACTTGAGGAGCGAGTAAATGAAAGTGTGCAGTAGATGATGGCAGTCGGCAACGACACTCGACGGTAACGGCGATTGTGACAGTGGAGAAAGTGGAGGATGTGAATATTTTCGTGTATATTGATATTAAAGACGAGGGTAATTATGCCTTTTCCTTTATGCAAGTATCTTAAATTACTGGTAAAAAGTTTTTGAGTTGGGACTCAATAGTCTAAATAGATTTTTTGTTATATAAATCGTTCTAGCAAACACTTCTTGTTTAAAATTGTAATTCGTTTTTGGAATTCAAAAGTGTATTTATTGCATTTTTACCCATTTTACCCCTATGCAATTCGAATATTTGTGATTATTCAATTCTTCAATTCATTTAATGTCAAATGACATACATGTAAATTACACTCGTAATTAAGGCTATCTTAATTTTTATGTTTTTACCTTAAATGACTTACATAAATGACTGGAGGGAGTATATATTCATCATGAATGCAAATTTAACTTAGACGGGTTGGCTTAGTGATATAGATGAAGGTGGAAAATATATGGGTTAGGCAAAGTTTTGAGCACAATTCTCCACGACACAATCAAATGTCGAGCTAGGTGGTCACTTTTTGCAATTTCAAAACTCACAAGACTAGATAAATAAGTTCTAGATATTCATGATTAATAAGAAAACAAAAACGTCAACGCAAATCGAAAAGATATATTGATATGTGCAAGCAAATTCAAGCGTGTTACATGTGCACTAAAGCATGGAAATAAATTTTACTAGAGCACGCACGTCACTCATGAATCCCAACCACTTTAATTAATTATTTTGATATTTTTGGAGGTTAGAGTGGTTTACAATTATAAGCTTAATTACCAGTAAGCACACATTATTAATAGGCATATACTACCATTAATTTGGTTAGTTAACTTTAATTTCACGGTTTTCTTGATTTGCTCTTCAAACTTTTATTAATCCATTTTTAATCACCGATTGAGCTTTCATTTTTTCTACATTTAATCTTTTTACCTGTTGAATCGATAAGTAACGATTGTTAACCAATCGATTCATGATCAGTTCTTTAGTTAATATATATTAGTTGTGAACCGCTTTGTCAGTGACACTATTACTGTCTAACTTAATAAAAAGATTAAAAATAGAGGAGATAAAAGTTTATGGATTAAAAGTGAACTAATGAAAATTTAATGAACAAATAAAAAAAAAAAAAAAAGTGAAAGCTCAAGGACTTAAATGGTTTTTATTTTGCCTTAATAATATTATAAAAATCGATCAAGTTAGACTTCACAGATCTTAGAAAACTGCTAGAGTAACTCATTTTGACACAGATTCACTCGGTGCTCATGTGAAACACGTCAAAATATGCGTGCGCGTCTCAAGATATATTGTACAGACAAATAATGAGTCGATGGTTAAAATATATTACCTAAGTATTTTCAATCTATTTAGTACAATTAGATGAATAGTCTAACTCGACTATTTATCTAAGGACGTGAGTGTCAAACTACTTGAACCAAACTTTGGCATCAACAAAAATGTCCAAACCTCAAGATGTGTAGTGGATATTATCTGCTATAGATAAACACTTCCACGTATGACAAATCTTACCATACTTCGAGACCCTGTAAACACGCTTACACAGTTCTTGTAGTCCGTTAGATACACATCAAGATGTGCACGCCCGTATTTCGTACAAAATAATTGATACTCACTCATTGTTTTGTCCATTTTTGAGCTCCACACAAATTTTTTTTTTCAGCTCGAAACTACCAAACAACCCTCACCCAATACTCTTAATGACCAATACAACCTCGTGGTAATTCCGAAATTTCTCCAAACATTAGGCCCAAATATGATCAAGCTTTGTTTAATCTTTTTCAAAAAAAGGGCGCAAATCAAGTGTGTCAAATTTAGGGTTTCGTCTCTCGTTGATTTGTCGTTGTGATCGATCGCAAAATGGTCTGATCGATCGATTGATCGATCGAGGAATCAATCGATCGATCGATCTAGCGATGGCCGAGCGGGGAGGAATCCCTAATTGCAGGTGTTGGGGGCGGAGGAGCTTTGTGAAGGATTGGGGGAGGAGTGGGGGAAGAAAGATTGGGAAGGATTGGATGGGTTGTCGATTCGATCGAGTGTTTTATGGGCGGAGCTCTGTTGGTTCAAATTGCTGTATTTTGAGGTCAGATTGGGCTCTAATGGTGGAAAATTTGATGGGTTTTTGATTGTTTGTTGTTTCAGACTTTCAATTTGTGGTTTTGTTGAAAATTTGAAATCTTTGATTGTATTGTTAGAGAAATGTTTGTGTTTATGGAAATAAGCTGAGATGATTAATTTGTTGTGCTTTTTTGACCCTTTTGTGGTGTTCTGTTGAGAAAGTTACGAACTTTTTGATGGATCTTTTAATAAATGAATCTTCAACAGTGTTTTTATTGCAATTTCAATGGATGATATGTTCTGATTGAGTGATTTGGTACTTTTTTGAGCACAAAAAGCAATTACTTTGTTGTTCTATGATCAAAGTTATTGGGCAATGGCAATGCATGGGTGGGATAAGAACTTGGATTGCCCTTGCAACGGAATCATTACGTTTTTATTTTTATTTTTATTTTTTGACTTGGAGCAATATTTGCATGTATGATGTGCATTTGTAAAACTCCGCCTATGTTGTACACTATTTGCGCTACATAGTCGGTACCAAGTCCGGATAAAGGAGGAGGACTCTGACGCCAAACTCACTTTTCATACCCGAAAAGTGTGGGAGGGAGGCCCCAAGCTCATTTTTCATTCTTGGAAAATGGAGGAGGGTTACGATAGGTTGACAACCAGCGTAAAACTTTTGCCACTTTTCATGAAATTGATCAAACATATATAAACGTTGGGGCGTTCCCACCTAGTTGCACTTAATCGAGCACAATGGAAAAGTTTGATCCATGTAGCCGACCCCAGTTAATTTGGGACTGAGGCTATGTTGTTGTTGTTGTTGTTGTTGTGTGATGTGCATTTGTAAGTTTAAGCACAGCTTTGGAGAAAATTCTGTCTACACCAGGAAGTTGATATTAGCATTTGAGCATGATTTGGTGAATGCCCGTGATTTATTCATGATTTATAATATATCGGTCATGCTTAGAGCTGGTTAACACCGCCCTTAAGCATTTCTGCTGAGAGTTGTTTTCGTTTTTGCAGTTTTGTTGGTAAAACAGAAATGGATTATTCAACTATATTTAACGAGGAACATAATGATTTGCAGTATGGCTCATGAAGAAAAGTCCAAATCAACTGTATTGGAATCGTCGAAACACAAAAGTGTCCCTATCTTTGTCATGATGCCAATTGATATATTGGGAGTTGATACTTCTGGGGCTCCTAAGATCAGAAAGTAAGTTACCGAGCTCGTCATTTGCTCATGTTTTATGGTGAATTCTGAAAGAATTCGCCTGAACCTTATAGGTGTTACTTGTTAGTGGCGGAAGAATCTAATTATTGTTGCTAGTTCTGCCAAGCTTTTTTTGTTTTATTTACAAACTACACATTTATATTGAGAAGGCCTTCTATCGAGTGAAACATTCTGGTCACTTACGTATTATTTCTCTTTTCGATATGTTGGAAGTTGGAACACTGTTTAATCAATTCTTCGATTTTTCAGAGCCAAGGCCCTTACCATGTCTCTAAAAGCACTCAAGTTGGCAGGTGTACACGGGATAACAGTTGAAGTGTGGTGGGGAATTGTAGAGCGTTCTTCTCCTTTAAATTATGATTGGTCTCTTTATGAAGAGTTGTTCAGGATGATATCTGTCTCAGGATTAAAATTGCATGTTTCACTGTCTTTCCATTCCTGTACACGATCCTCGAGTGGAAAAGGTGTTCTTACTCTTCCATCTTGGATAGTTGAGGTTAGCATACTTTCTTTTTAGCTTTCATTCAATGCATGAAATTTAAATATAGTCTAAACGGGATAAATTTGACATGAGTGAAGGGCATCTTACATGTTTTATATATAAAACACTTCGATTGATTTTTTTTTTTTTTGAGTTGCTTCGATTGAGTTTTATTGCATCAAAAAAACTAGACTCAATGGTTGGGAAAGCCATACTATTCCAATTGCAACATTGTTTCTCTTCCTGGTCAACACTTAACTATCTTAATACGCCCTTGCAGGTTGCTCTTTCTAAATATTCCTTAATTTATGTAGGTTTGGTGACAAACCTGGGTACGTAACTGGTTTCCTTGGTAACTGCAGATTGGTTTTCTGGATAAGAATATTTATTATCAAGACCGAAATGGGTTGTCAAATGGTGATTATCTAACATTGGGCGTAGACCAAATGCCATTGTTCTGCGGCCGTACTGCCCTTCAGTGCTATGAAGATTTTATGTTTAGTTTTGTAAACAAATTTGACTCAATCATGGGAAGTGTAATTGAAGAAGTAAGCATTGGTCTTGGCCCATCTGGTGAGCTGAGGTACTCCCCATTCAACTGACTCATCGTCCATGGCTTCAAAACTTTGCCGAAAGCTCTTATAGAATATATCTGCAGGTATCCTGCTCATCCTTCAGCTGATGGTAGATGGAGATTCCCTGGAATTGGTGAATTCCAGTGTTATGATAAGTACATGTAAGCCATTTTCCCTCTTGTTCCCTAATGATTTTTTCTTCATTTCTTGAATTGTTTTCCACTTCTGATGATATTTTCCCTAATCAGGATGGAAGACCTGAAAAGGGTTGCATGCCAGGAAGGAAAACCTGAGTGGGGAGATGATGGTCCTCGGAATGCAGGCGGTTACAACAGTGTTCCCCCTGGCGTTCCTTTCTTTGAAGAGGGAAGGGAGAGCTTTCTTTCTGATTATGGTCGTTTTTTCCTTGTATGTACTCCTCGTCGCCTTCTTTCATGAATCATTATTGCAGTGTTGATTCTTAAAAAAAAAAAATGTTTGCAGTGTTGATATTTACTTGAATAAATTTTGTAGAAAAGAAAAGTAGTTGAGAACCCACAAGAATATTTTAGGATAGATTAAAATAACAAACAACTATAAACTTTAACACTGATCATTAGATTTGAATCCATTGTCTAAAGAAAAAAAGATAGAAGGAGACATGTTTTTCGTAGTTCAGCAAGGCCCCCTTATTAATCAATTTAACAAGTGAGGATGAGAGTCTCCAAGCATAAATACTTATTAGACTGGTGAAGTTTTACTCATTCGCTCTTGGCCTCTTTGTTGATATAGTACTTTAGTTTCATTTTATCAAAATGAAATGAATCATGTTTAGTTGTTCTTATAGGAATGGTACAGTGGGAAGTTGATTTATCATGCTGATGCTATTCTTGGAAAGGCCGCAAACATGTTGAAGAAATATCAAGATAATGCTTCTGGGTCTGTTTTATTAGTAGCTAAAATTGGTGGAATATATTGGTGGTACCATACACAGTCACATCCGGCTGAACTTACTGCAGGTTACTATAACACTGCTATGAGGGATGGATACGATCCTCTGGCTTCGGTGTTGTCTCGTCATGGAGCTGCTCTACACATCTCGTAAGTTTCTCATCCATAACTTTACAGGTTTTTTTTTTTTCGAAGTAAATTTGGATCCTCTTGTTGATGTTACCAACAATGAGCATTCACAAATGCATGTTCCTGTTTGAATTGAGTGTCATAGTTTTAGTTGTTTATTCTGTTTGATATTTGGTTGCAGTTGCTTAGAGATGATTGATAGTGAGACCCCATCCAACTATCGTTGCAGCCCCGAGGGTTTACTCCAACAGGTCAGTTTTCAATAGATTTGAATTACATGCCTACTCCTAATGGTCAGTTTTCAGGGTGTTGTGGTATCCAAGTCTGGTTTTGTTTTGTTTCTCCTTCGCTAATGTAATCGCGGTGTCTATCTAGTACTTCTTTTCTTATATCAAACTTATCTTTTCTTCACTAGTTCAGATTCGTACAGTATCAAACAAAAGGATAATACATTTAACTGGAAGAAATGCAAATGAAAGATTTGATAAGGTATGTGCAATTGCTTTTCTTTCATGATTTCTCATCTTCATTTACTGTCTTCCTCCCTTGCCTATATATGAACATGGTTTTTTTTCCTTTTTTTCGACGGTATAAATTCAAGATCAATCCATTTCTTTATGACATCTGTATTGCTAAGATCCTTGGGTATTTCTGATCAAGCTTTTCAGCTATTACTACCACATTTCCTACCACGGAGAAACCATATTGAATCTTTGGATGAGACTGATTTCAATTCCCATGAATTTGCTCAATTCACTCCAAGAATCAAAGTTTCTTGTCGTCTCCTTACCGAATATATCTGTTCCGTCCCATGTTCTCGCAGGCCGGATTATTACAAATAGTCACTAATTGCTACCAGGTTGAAGCCGTGAGATCGTTTACGTATTTTCGGATGAACGATAAGATTTTCAGGGTGGAGAACTGGAACAACTTTGTCCCCTTTGTTGGAAGAATGAAGTCTGAACTCTAGGTCCTCTAATTACTATGCTGCAACCCCCATTCTTTAAAGTAATTTCATCAGCAACATTAATACTTACTGTCAATCTCATTGTTTAATCTTCACTTCACATGAATAGTTTAAGGTACCCTCCACAGGTATAATCTCTTTTTTGGATCATTTGTTGAGCTAATCATACTTAATTTGATGGAGAACAAAACACTATTTTCAGTTTTTTATTAGTACTATTATGAGTTCTCACTGAAGGCCATAACATGCCACTGCCAGAGATCTGAAGTCTGTCTCGGTCATGGTGAATTGGTGATGCCTGTCCACCTGCTCAACCGACTCTCCTTCCTAAAACTGTTATCAATGGGTATTGAATCTTTTGTTTTTTAATTGATCACTAGCATTATAAAATCAGCTAGCATTTATTATTATTAATCTACACTATCCTGAAAGGTGGTTTAATTTAAATCAAATTAGTAAGAATACAAGTTTTTTTTTTTTTTTTTTGAAGTAGAATAGAAATTTTATTAATCACGACGGCTCAATATTTTTAATAGAACATACCAAACATAGAATCAATTACTTTAATAAAAATATATTGATTCGCTAAGTCGTAATTGTTCATAAAAACATTCAATTTACACATAGTTGATTTTAGAAAACAATGACTGTAATAATGAAATAATATGACGATCAGTGATTGTTTTCATAACAACGTCTAAAACATGACAAGTATATAAATAAACTACTAAAATTATAATGAAAAATAAAACTTCGAATAAAGGACAACAAATTAACAGACACTTCCGACAAGAAAAGATAAACACAAACTTCTAACATTGGAAGACAACTACTTATTAAAAAAGATAACTTAATGAAAAATATCAAATCAACAACTATAAGGGCAAATTCACGCACGGATAGTAGAAAGGGTGATGAACGTGAATGATGGTAGATGCACACATGGAGGAGGGCAAGCAGTGCCTACGGTGTATATGTTAACTATTGTACGTAGGATTGAAACTCTCTGATCTAAATATATATTTGTTTTATTGAAATTTAACGTTGTAAATACTGTTATTAAAACCACCGGTGATTAAAAAAAAGAGATTGACAACGGTTCAAATGTAGGAATCATAGCGAGAATATCACTTAATGAGGCTATGTGGTTGTTGTTGTTGTTGTTGTTGTTGTTGGGAGAATATAACTTGATAGACTACCACATCTAGAAAGCCTTAATTCCACCTTAGTTAGGCTTTGAATGGCAAGTACCACTTTTTAGGACACACTTTATAGCAGTATATTAGAAGGTCAAAAAGACTTTAATTTCCCATTAATGATAGTGCTATTTGGGACAACAATAAGACCTCTAGAGGAGCTTTGTCACATATATAATTGGCATAATCATGAACTAAGAATGTTAGGGGGAATATGAATAATTAAGAAGCTTTTTATGTACTAAAAACTATACAAGTCTATAGTTTAATTTTAAAACACAAGCATTTAATTCAAACTTTCAAATGTGTCTCTCTTTTGAAGTTGCATCCATCCCCACCACACTTATAAGTGGGCCGTGTGAGTGTTAGAGCACTTCTCTTGAACCACTTCTTTTCTCTCCAAACATAATAAGATTGCACATAAGATATCCAAGAAGAATAAACAAAGGAGAGAGAGAGAGAGAGAGAGAGAGAGAGAGAGAGAGAGAGAGGTTTTTATCAAGGAAGGCACTACTGCCAACTATCTTGAATGCTGTTCCCCAAATTCAAAATCCTTCCTAAAAAAAACAACAACAATGGCCCTTTGTGCGTGTGATTGTGTCCCTTTCAATTTCAACATCACCATCCCTATTAACACCACTACAATCTCTCAATTTGGGCTCACCGACACTTCACTTGCTTTTTTTTTTAGATTTAACTACATTGATTAAGTTGGGGTTTGGGGCACAAGAGAAGGGGCTAGAATGAAAACATCATGTCACACCACACGACACATTATCTCTATAAGAGCTATCCATATGTGCCTCAGGATGCGAGTATACATAGATCTCGATTGCATAATATGTTGTTTGAGGTCGCATAGAAGGCTCTTGTGAGCCAATATGTCTTGTGGTGTGATATTGTTGGTGTCGTTCTAGTATTTTTCGAGGCATAAAGGATTCAAACCTCATAAATTATAGCATTTTCGTAATACTATAATCACAACAACATGGGATGCGAGTCTCGAGGCGCGCATGAACAGCTTTCATAGATGCGGGTCCACACTCCACTCAAAGGCGGGTGTGCCTTTGGTTGTAATTTTGGAGTGTCGTTGTATGTAGCATTTTCCTAATAGTATAATCATGAAAAATGCTAGAATGACACCCCAAGTGACACCCCCGTGACATAGCGCAAGGGTCCGCGTAAAAATGCGCGTGCACAAAATAGTTCACGATGTATAACGAGCGCGTATATCTCGAAGCACCCACGAAAGCTCTCATGGATACAAACCCACACGCCACGTCACATGTGTGTCACTTGAGGTGTCATTCGGGTATCATTTTAAGATTTTCCCTATAATCACAACAACAAGTCCATCTACAAAAATTATGCCTTGTTTGATTCGTTTTTTTCTAACTTACGGTGTTAATTCGGAGTCATCTCATTGGAGTTAATATTTTCATGTTTGGTTCAATTTTAAAATTGCATGGAAGATTCAAACAAGAGAGAAATGGGTAATAAAATGGTCATTAATTAGGGGTAATTATGTTTACAACTCACGGAGATAACTCCCTAAAGAGGTGGTGGGAAGATATCTCTCATCTTAAGGTGTAAGTTGAACAACCAAACAAAATTAGTTCCCAACTTATCTAAGTTATCTCCTTGAGATATCTCCACCTCATACCAAATAAAGCCTTAGTTCTTGGTTCGATCACGTGGGGCAACCGTTTCAACTTAACTCGATTTAATGCAGTTAATGACGTATATTAAGTTATTAACATTTTCTTGAGTTATTAGAAAAAGAGTGCATTCTAGATACATAGACACTATTAAGGATATGTATGATGGAGTAGTAACGAGTATAAAGATATTTGGAGGAGCTACAAAAGAATTTCTCATTACGATATGACTACATCATGGATCGGCTTTAAGCCCATATCTATTTACTTTAGTTATGGATGAACTAACTAGACATATTCAAGAGGATATACCATGGTGTATGCTATTTGCAGATGATATTGTCTTAGTGGATGAAACTAAAGATGGAGTGAATAGGAAATTAGAACTCTGGAGGAATACATTAGAATCTAAAGGCTTTAAGTTGAGTAGGACGAAAACTGAATACATGCATTTGTGAGTTTGGAAACACTAGACATCGAGATGACGAGTGGTAAAATTAGGGGAAGTAGAAGTTCCTAAGGTAAACCACTTTAGATACCTAGGATCAATCATACAAAATGATGGTAACATTGAAAATGATGTCACACATAGAATTCAAGTGGATGGAAGAAATGGCGGAGTGCTACATGGGTGATTTGTGATCGACATGTTCCTACTAAGTTAAAAGGAAAATTTTATAGGACCGCAATTAGGCCGGCTATGCTCTATGGAAGTGAATGTTGGGCGGTAAAGCAACAACAATTACATAAAGTGAACGTAGCGTAAATGAGGATGCTTAGGTGGATGTGTGGTAAAACTCGTAAAGATAGAATAAGAAATATAGAAATTCAAAGACAAGCAAGAGAGTAGCACCGATTGATACCAAGATTAGGGAAGGGCGGTTGCGATGGTTTTAGTCACACTCGCAAAGACGGCCTACAAATGCCCCACTAGAAAACTTGACTCAATAGAAACTGTAGAAATTCGACGAGTGTAAAGGCGAGGTACGGACAAAGTTAACATGGGATGCAATAATTAAAAGGGATTTGAATGGTTTGCAAAGCTCACCATCAATTGCACTTAATCGAGCACAATGAAAAAGTTTGATCCATGTAGTCGACCCCAGTTAATTTGTGACTGAGGCTATGTTGTTGGTGTTGTTGTTGTTGTTGTTTGTATTCTAAACGAATGCACATCGAGTTTTCTAAGGTTCATTCATAAATATTTGAATTCAAAATATATAGGCCCAAACCACTCCACCTATCCTTCCCTAACTTGTTGACACCGAGTGCTAATTAACTACCTCTTTTTTTTTTTTTTCTTTTTTTTTTTCAATGCATGCATGCTAGCTAGTAATTCATTTTTATAAGAGAGAAGTGAAAGTCATGACTCTTGACAATAAAGTAATCAAATTAAACATGTACTTGTTTAAAGGCACAATAATAAGATTGATTCTCTTAGAGACCCAAGAAGAAATCTTTATGCAGATCAGTAGCTTTTCTTCATTGATTAATTGCTACAGAAGTAACCTAAGATCCTTCTCCAAATACTTTCCATATTCTTATTTCAGAAGGAAAAAAAAAAAAAAAAAAAAAAAAAAAAAAAAAAAAAAAAAGGCTGATACTATGACTTGAAACTTGTCTCTTGCCCACCTGTTTGATTCTCTCAATCCAACATTATTCTCCAAATACCACAAATCAAACAAAATAATCTTCACCTCTCTATCTATCAACATTGATCATACATTATGGTTGAATTTAGTATGCATGAGTATACTTTGATCTACTAGCTGTATTTTTTATTTTGAGGAAGCAATTAGCTGTATTTAGTTAACTAAATTGTTTTATTTTATTTTAGAGACTAGGGTTTAATAATCTAAATTAATCTTACTTAAGGAAATATATGTATATTGGTGTGATAACTTATATATTACTCCCTCCGTTTCTTTATAAGTGACTTTTTAGTCATTTTGAAATATTTCACAATATCTGTAATTTGATAGTTTCGATACACATTAATTATAAAATTGACTTTTATACCCTTTATTGAAAAAAAAATCTATTAATTACATATTAACAACTAGTGTATGTAGAAGTGGTGGAGTTAGGAGAGATAAATAGTGATTTAGTTACTTAACTGTTACTTTCTCCTCATTCAAAATAATTAAATGACTTCTTAAAAACTGTGAACAACCTTAAAACTACACTTAAATAGAAAAGGAGGAAGTCGGAAATATATAAATTTGATTGCCCTTAATGGAATTGGTACGATCTTAAAATTACTACGATGTGTTTGACGACCAACAAATCATGGGATCAAATCATGTCATCCAACTTCATTTATATTGATTTTTTTTTGTAAATTAAGCGCACGACCTCGGTTTCGATTATCCGATATGACAAGATTGTTCGGGCTACTGGAGGTACGCTCAAGTCGATAGCACCAGGGCCTTGTGGTCGTGGGAATAGTTAGGCTCGCTTGAACACTAGCAAATAAAAAATATATATGTTGATTTTCTTATGAGTCATAAGGTTGGGGCGTCCGATTGATTTTGGTGGAAATAATCGAGCCTCGAACATCCATGATCATCTAAAAAAAAACCCATATAAATTGAATACAGGTAGAAGCTCTTAACTACAAGTAAAACTTCATTAATTCCATTCAATATGTTTTCTAATCTTAATTAATTAGCCTTACCCACCTGAGTTTATTAAACTATATACTGTTCTAATCCCAATCATGATTTGCTTTCCAAGGAGAATCCCAACCGTCAAAAACAATAATTTCATGCTTTCCAACCGAGACCCTTCAAGGCAAGCACAAGAAAATGTCGGTGGACTCTTGTGTGATCCAGACCTCGCTGTCCACGTGTCCTCATCTCCTGCTTCGTCCCATCCCAGCCTGGCTTCCCTTGGACAGAGCTGTGTAGACCCCACCGCCCTAACCATGGTTGAGTTAACCACGGTCCGGTCATTGCCCTTGGACTTCCACTAAACTACGAAAATGCCATTATCACGTCCCCTCGTTCAGCTTTAGCTGGTGCCAAACTGCCAATCACCCACTCGTACAAGGTCCAGATGTCTGGGCCCACCTTTCCAACAGTGTCCCGGGATATCACAGCCGTCTGATCAAACTGAATTGCTGATCTACTGTACACGTGTCGCTGCGGGACCCATCTACACCTTAAAAGTGTTGCAAGCCACGGTGCTACTATTCTCCTGATTTGTCTTTCTCTGATGATGATGACGATGCCGACCACGTGCACTCCCCATCCCATATATTCTTCGAGGAAAAAGCTTGCGCAATTCACTTTGGACGCGACTCAATCAGTGCCCGCGAAAGTGTATTAGAGTGTATCACGTGATAATAGATGAGGTCAATATTTAAAGTCGGTGCTCAAAGTAAGTTATTATTAGAGATTTTTATTCTCAAAATAAGTTTTTAAGAGGAAAATTTTAGAAAAATTTGGTTTAAATATATAGAAATTTTAAAATAAGAATAACATCAATTACTATTGAAAACTAGTAACTGCAATTGTAATAGTTTAGACGCACCTAGACATGAACGGTAAACAATAACATAGTCCCATTCTCAAATTAATTGGGACTTTTCAATGTGCTCGATTAAGTGCAATTGATGGTGAGCTTTCCAGACCACTTAATTCCTTCTTAATTAATGCATCTCATGTTAACTTTAACCTACTTCTGTAATGACCCTAAATGTTAAATTTCGCTGTCATGTAATGGAGAATGGTTAAGAAGGCTGACTAGGCTTGCGTGATGTTGCGATGATTGACTGATGGTTCACGTAAGTCTAGGCGGGTGGGGTCCAGTTTGGGTTGTAGAACTGGGGCTGTCATAACCACTACCTCGTCGAATTTCTACGAATTCTATTGAGTCAAATTTTCTAATAGAGGCATTTGTAGGCCGTCTTTTGCAGGTGACCAAATCACCCCATCGCCAATCCATAATATTTGTATCAATTGGTGTTACTCCTACTTATCTTCGAATTTCTACATTTTTATTATATTTTTACGAGTTTTATCACACATCCACCTAAGCATTTTCTCATTTATGTTACGTTTAT
Source organism: Stephania yunnanensis (assembly GCA_039657365.1). Classification (NCBI taxonomy): domain Eukaryota; kingdom Viridiplantae; phylum Streptophyta; class Magnoliopsida; order Ranunculales; family Menispermaceae; genus Stephania; species Stephania yunnanensis. The sequence continues at coordinate 62,324,984 of CM077583.1, read as the reverse complement.
TTTATTTAATTATTGTTGTTAACCATCCAACATTCATTTTCTATAGAGCATAGTTGGACTAATTGCGATCTATAGAAATGAACTGCAAATGTTTTAATTAAAATCTTGATACCATACAATTAAAATGAACCGAAAATGTTTTAGTTAGAATACTATGTAAAAGTAAATATAATATAATTTATGATTCATTGATTAAAAAACTCTAAAGATTTTAAAAGTACATTATTGAAGGTATTGAATATTGCATAGTACAAGTTTAATTTGCCCAATTGATTGATTTGAATGGTAAAAAATTTGAATTTTTTTTTAAAGTAAAATTTCGAATTCAACGCTTGTAACTGAACAAAATGAATTAGGAAGGTTCCATCCGTGTGAGTCGACCGACAGTTCTCAAACGTGGATCAAATCATTGCATTTTACAAGTATCGAAATTAATTTGAAATTATCCTTTGTAGTTTTGTTGTTACGAGGTAAAGTCAAAATTAATTTGGCACTTGAGGAATATAAAAAAACCTATTATAGAGGAGCGTCTAATTGGAGCAGTTTCGCGCCAAATCCATGGGCATTCCTGGAACTTCAGAAAAAAAAATGTCCCATATCAACGTTCCGATTCCAACCGACAACTGCGAAACCCCGCATAGTGGCATTCTCGTAGTTTCGGAAAACTCCAGGGGCTAATCCCCAAGCCCACTACAGCTCTAATCTGTACTTTAGCCAACACCACTCCTCCTTCAACCTCTCACTCTTCACTCTTCACTCTTCACTCTTCACTCTTCACCCTCTCTTCGAAACGACAATGCAGCTCCGCCGGACGGTCGCCGGTGCCGGCGCCGGAATCCTCACACTGTTCTTGCTCTCCGTGGCGTTCCCCGGCGGCGAGGCCGCGGCGGCGGTGAAGAACCCCACGCACAACATCACCAAGATCCTCGCCGAGCACCCGGAGTTCTCGACGTTCAACCACTACTTGTCAGCGACTCACCTCGCCGAGGAGATCAACCACCGGCAGACCATCACGGTCTGCGCTGTGGACAACGCTGCCATGGGAGAACTCCTCGGGAAAGGCCTCTCGATCTTCTCGATCAAGAACGTGCTCGCTCTCCACGTCCTCCTCGACTACTTCGGCGCCAAGAAGCTCCACCAGATCACCAACGGCACCGCCTTGGCCGCCACCATGTTCCAGGCCACCGGATCCGCCCCTGGCTCCACCGGATTCGTCAACATCACGGATCTCAAAGGCGGAAAGGTCGCCTTCGGTCCTGAAGACAACTCCGGCGATCTCGGCTCCTCCTACGTCAAATCCGTCAAAGAGATCCCGTACAGCCTCGCCGTGATCCAGATCAGCAAGGTGCTGCCGTCGCCGGAGGCGGAAGCGCCGACTCCGGCGCCTAACCAGGTAAACCTAACATCCGTCATGTCGAAGCAAGGATGCAAGGTCTTCGCAGATCTGTTGACGGAATCCGGCGCGATCTCGACCTACGAAGAGAGCGCCGTCGGAGGACTCACAGTGTTCTGTCCGCTCGACGAAGCCGTGAAGACGTTCCTTCCGAAGTACAAGAACTTGACGAGCGACGGCAAGGCTTCGCTCCTCTTGTACCACGCGACGCCTGTGTACGAGTCGATCGACATGTTGAAGTCGAACAACGGCTTGATGAACACTCTGGCGACGGACGGAGCGAAGAAGTTCGACTTCACGGTGCAGAACGACGGAGAGGTGGTGACGCTGAAGACCAAGGTGGTGACGGCGAGGATCACGGGGACGCTGATCGATCAGCAGCCGCTCGCGATATTCTCGATTAACAAGGTGTTGCAGCCGAAGGAGCTCTTCAAGGCGGCGTTGGCGCCGACGCCGGCCCCCGCGCCGGCGCCGGAGAAGGAGCCGGCGGATAAGAAGAAGACGAAGAAGCATAAGTTATCTTCGCCGCCGGCGCCGGAGCCGTTCGCTCCGGAGGGGGAGCCGGCCGATCAGAAGGCCGACGATACCGGGAGCGGCGGGAGGTTGGGGGTGTCGGTGGCGGTGGCTGTCGGAGTTGGAATGGGGGCGTTGATGGCTTTGTTTTCCTTCTAGAGTTTTCTTTTCTTTTCTTTTTTTTTTTTTTTTTTTTTTTTTTTTTTTTTTTGGGGGTGATTTGGTCATGTGAAGAAGATTCCATTTTCTTTGATTTTCTTTCTTCCTTCCTTACTTTCTTTCTTTCTTTTGAGAATTTTGTGGAATAAGTGATGCCTTTTAGTGGGGTCGAGCAGTAGCTTGTATTTATTGTTTCTACTATTACTATTTATCTTTCTTTTCTTAGCATTGGTGGTGGTCGTGGTGGCCATGTGTTGGAGTTTATTGTTGTTGTTTTTTTTTGGGAGGTTTTATAGATTATTATATATATGTAGAAGTGTTACTTTTTTTTTTTCAACAATGAATGTTACATTTATTTGTTCTTTGTGTTTATATACTTGGTTGATATTCTTCCCCAAAATGTAGGTTTTTGTGCACTTCTAATATGGTGAATTGGGATGCTTGCACATCACATCGTGTCCTAAATTAGTTTGTATTGTGCTCGATGAGATGCTTTTTGAATTCTTTAAATCTTTTTTTAATCAATGCGTTTCAAATTATGGTCAATTTATCTATACATTTTTGAATTTTTCAATTTTTATTGAGTGAAATTTTTTAGTAGGGTTATTTGTGAGCAGTCTTTAGAGGTGTTTAAATCAACGCAAACGTGCTCTCTTAATCTTTGTGTTGATTCGAGCTATTGCTATTCCTACTTTAATTTTTTGTATTTCTTACTTATTTTTATGAGTTCAACTCATAATATAATGATTGTCTAAGATAAATGTAGGGTAATGTTAGTTTTAGTTGCGTCGTTGTCCTTGAAGTCTGGTTGATTATCAAATGAAAGTCGGGTATGTTGAGCTTCTATTGTATAACTTCAATGGTGTGTTCGGTCGGATTGATAAAGTTGCCCCGTAGGATGTATTAATATTCATTGGATTAGTCGGCCCTGGATTGGGTGGCAATCCGATTTCATCTCATAACAAACACCTCACTCACATACGAAGAAAAGCTCTCGAAAACTTTTCTTGGTTTAGTTGTTGTTTCGCTGAATAAATGTGGGAATTTTTCTTTATGAAAACCCTACAATTCTCTTTAATCAATAGAGTACATACGAAGACAAAACACCAGTTATAACATCATGCTAGATTACATTAGAGTTCTTTAAAATTCCTAGCTGAGCCAAGTTGCGTGCAACTAGGTTTGATATCTTCCACGCTCGTACAAACATAGTTGGAGATCTAATTGTCTTTCACAAGCTTCACATTGTTGCTTGCATCACTCTCAACTTGGTGAATCTAGCAACTTCTCCACAACTCTCAGTCCGTCTCGCATGGCGATGACCTTAATGATGTCTGGCGGAAAGAAACCTTACATGGTCGCCAAGAATTTGGGGCGTTCTCAGAGAGAATAGCATGCTCTGTGTTTTTGTTGAATAATAAAAGAAGAGAAAGGCAAAATGGGCAAATATTGATCCTCTCGCGTCGAAGTGGCTAATGAATGGGTTAGAGTCACTTACATTAATCACCTAGAAAGATGATTGTGCAATCCGTTTCGCTGCTTAATCCGTCCAAGTGAACATCGGATTAAAAGTTAGCGAAACAACAACAACATAATCTTAGTCCCAAATTAATTGAAGTCGTCTACATTGATCAAAATTTTTCATTGTGTTCGATAAAACACAATTGATGATGAGCTTTTCAAACCATTCAAATCCCTCATAATCGAGTCAAACCGCAAAGTCAAATGCCACTCATAGGTATTAAGGTTTCAAACACTTCTCAAAGTAAAACTAGCATAAATTTTTGTGTGGATAGTTCAAGGCATTTAAAACTAGGGAAGTGATTGGTTGACACACATGAGGCGCACAACCTATATGATGACCCTTTTTTCAGATGTGAGGCCCGCGACAAATGGCATAAAGGAGGCACCACATAGGCTGTGCGCCCCTTTGTGTCAACCAAACATTTTCCTTAAAACTAAGGAGTAACTTCATATCAAATGCAAAGTTTCAAAAACTCCAGCGAGAGCTCTGTTGCTATTTGAACAACAACAACAAGAAGAAACTCTTAACGATTAAGTGAGGGCAATTGCGGTGACTCGGACTCCTCTAACAATTGCTTACAAATAACTCTACTAAAAAACTTGACTCAAATAACTCTGATGTGCGAACAACAACACCACCTCAATTCTAAATTAGTTAAGTTTAGTTACATATATCAAATTTTATTGCTTTCGATTCAGTGAATGGTGTACGTTCCGAATCACAATCATACACTGAAAAACCAGAAAAATAAGGTCCAATCATAAGACTACAAAACATTGAAGTCCCACATTATTTACATTGACTTGACACTCACTAATTCTCCGGAGTCCACACAGTACACTGTACACTTACATTCACGTGACCATGTCCATCCCCCCAAACACATCACAACCGTCCATCCACGCATAATCACTCAAGATCAAGCGTAAAGAACCACATATCATCAAGCCGATCGTTACTCGGCGAATTCCCTCCGTACACAACCAACCCCTCCTTCCCATCCAACCGTCCATTCCCATAAGCGCACCACCCTCGAGGCCCCGGATGCTCCCCATCCTCCGACCGTCCATCCTCACACCTCCCCCACACCCCCGTCTCCGCATCCAACACGTAAACGTCGCCCGAAAACTTCCCGGCACCCATGTGCCCCTGATCACTGGGGTCCACCTCCCCTCCGAACACCACCACGTACCCTCCAATCACGGCCGTCGAAAACACACTCCTCCCCGACGGCCTCTCCCCCTCTGATCCACCTCGACCCACTCACCACTCCCCAAATCGAACGAATGCACGTCGTCCACCTCCTCCCCAGCGAAACCGTACACCACCACGACCTTACCCTTCACGACCGCCAGCCCGGGCCCACCTCTCGGCCGACACGTGGCGCTGTTCGGAGCAGGGTGCGGGACCCACTTCCTGGTCACCACGTTGAACTCCCAGAGGTCGTTGCGCCGGCCGTCGACGCCGCACCCGCCGAAGACGAACACGGCGCCGGCGGAGGCCGCCGTTGAGTGGTAGCTCCGGTGGGGAGGGCCGTCGGCGCCGGACGAGAGGAGGGACCAGGCGCCGGCGGCGGTGTCGAAGGAGTAGAGCTCGTTGAGCTCGGAGTGGGCGGCGTCGCGGCCGCCGAAGACGTAGACGGAGGGGCCCACGGCGGCCATGGTGACCCCGACGCGCGGCGGAGGGACGTCTCCGGCGGCCTCGGCGACTGTCCACGTGGAGGTCCGGAAGTCGAACACGTGGAGGTCGTTGTCGACGGGGACGCGCGGGGCGTGCTCGCCTCCGAAGGCGTACAGCTTGTCTCCGACCACCGCCACGGCGTGGGAGCTCCGGGCGCCGGGGCCGACCCCCTTTTGATCAATCTGTGAACACGTAACGCAAAATTAGCGAAATCTGGAAATTAGGGTTTACGTGAATCTCGAGAATATATGTTACGGTTTCGAGGAAATTTAAAAAGTTTACAGACCTTGATCCATTTGCCTTTGAAGAGAGACATGTCGTAGCAGAGATGGGAGGTTTTGAGTGTTTTTGGTGGTAATTGCAATGAAGATGAAGAGATTAATATATATATAAAAACAGGGTTACGAAAATGCCCCTGGGTTAGGTTGATGTAGGGGAGGGGTTTTGAGTGGATTTTCGGAAAGGGCAAGGGTAGAGTGGTAATGTAACAATAGCATAAGAAGGCATGATCCGCGCCTTATCTTAATCTTAGTTAAATAATATATAGTTAGTACATCATCCGGACAATAAATATTCAGGTTAGGTATTTCATTAACAAACTCAATCCCAAATTAGTTGGATGCGACTTCATACATGTATCATACTCTTCCCTTGTGCTGATTTAGTACAATTGATGTTTTTGTCTCTTTGCGACGAGATAGGGGCAGACCAAAGTTAACATGAGATGCATTAATTAAGAGGGATTTGAATGATTTGCAAAACTCATTATCAATTACACTTAATCGAGCCAAATGGAAAAGTTTAATCCATGTTGTCGACCCTAATTAATTTGGGACTGAGGCTATATTGTTGTTGTTGATGTCTTTGTCTCTTTGATGACTAAAAAGGTCGAGCGCTGCTGCTCTCTAAATCATCTAAACTCCTCCTAATCGATGCGTTTCGAGTTGGCTTTGACTCCTACCTCATCGAATTACTTTTGTTTCTATTGAGTCAAGTAACGAGTTTGACCCTTTTTGGAAAGGGTCGCTAAGCCATACAACACTATGTTCCAAATGTATTATTATATTGTATAGAAAAAGAAATACAAATGAAATAATATATAGTAGTACATCATCTGGACAATAAATATGGAGTTTTTGCCTGATTAATAGAATTTAGAGAAAAAATTCAAAAAAAAACACATCTGCTTAAATAATTCCCAATATAACACACTTCGTGCCACGTAGGATGCCACATGGGACTTGAGCGAGTGACTGGGTGTGTGGAAAACGTGAGTGGAAATCACGTTTTGTGCATGTCGTGATTTCCACTCACGATTTCCCAAGAGTGGAAGTCGTGACTGCAAGTCACGACTTGTACTAGGGCTTAAGAAAAAAAAAACAGTGGCCTCTCGTCCCTGTTTTCTTCCCCTCTGCCACCGAGATCTCTCCTCTTCTTTGCTCACCTCTGCCTCATCGAGATCGTCCCTGCGTCCACCGTCCCCGTCTCCACCGTCCCCTGCATCCACCGTCCCCGTCTCGTTGATCGCTTTTCTCTCCGGGCTCCACCGTCCTCGCCGTGAGTCCCTCCTCCACCCCTGAGACCATCCTCGCCGCCACCGTCCGCCTCCACCGTCCTCGACCGTCCTCGCTCCACCAACGCCGCTTTCACCGTCCCCCGCCGCCATCCCCGCCACCACTTGCCGCCTCGTCTCGTGTACCGTCGTACTCGCCTCCACCGTCTGCCGCTCCACTTGTCCTCGAAGAGTTCCTCAAAGGTCACACGCCGAGCCGTCTTGTCTCTCGATCGCTGGTCCTCGCCGGTCCTTCGCCGGTCCTTGATCGCCACCTTCCCGCCGGATATATTCTTTTGTTAATTTCATGTTGATATTTGGGATTAATTACAAATTATTTTCATTAAATGTGAAGAAGCTATTTACCAAATCCAAAGATGCTTTTGACAAATACTAAACCAAATCCCCTTGAACATCTTCAATTGAATCATTTGCAATGCATTGTCGTGTCTTGAATCATTTGCAATGCATTGTCGTGATAAGGCCATTTCCTATTTAGCTCATCTAGAAATGAACCCCCTTGAACATCTTCAATTGACTTTGAAATCTCTATAAGACATGTATAGCGAGTTACATTTTTGTTTCCAAACAAAGCTAGTCTAGTGACTTTTTTATTTTTTATTTTTGGAAAAAAAACAACAACAACTAGTCTAGTGATCAAACCGTGCTGTTCGAAATTGTTCCATTATCGTAATATGTTCGAATTGTTCCATCTAGGTTTTAGAATTGTACTTTTGATATGGTATTGATTGATATGGTATTGATTGATATTGTTGCATTCACTTCTTTTGATCATGTTTTATATTCTACATATATAGATTCAATAATGGTGATCGAAGAGTAAGTTTGTTGTGCTATATGAATGGGGACATGGTCGATGGACCATCGTGAATTTCATACACTAAACCGCCCGTTCGACATCTTGAGCGAACATGGGTTTAGTGGTACGAGGAATTTATGAGTTTTGTCTATAATTCTTTGGAGATAGACAATGAAAAGATGATATCGACCATCACATATCGATATCCAAATAGTACATCGGTAGTGGTACCGCCAACTACGTCCTGTGCGAATAGATGATGAGGCGAGTCTCAAAGATGTTTGGGAGATTGTGGCGAATTACCACCACCAAAATGCATGGAGCTTTATATCGATTTGAGAACGAGAGATTCGTATAATAGTACAAACCGTAATATGGCGTTAGATTCGTGGGTCCGGACCTAGCACTCAACCAAATATGGAGCAGAGTCATTGTGCATCGCCCTTCATGACTGCAAATCCCGAGATGGACGAGGATCCTTGTTCTTGTGATGAGTTGAACACTAGTGAAGACGGAGACTATTGCGGTAGTGACGAAGGTACTAGTGAAGAGAGTAGCGATGATGATACAGATGATGAAGGGGTTGATGCACATCATGTTGATGATGTCATGATTCGCTACACATTAAATCGAGTCATTGCCGATGATGGCTCATTATCTTGTCCTCCAATTCCGAGCGAGCTTGGGAACGATGATTTTTTCGACGAAGAGGTCTTGGAATTGATGGTGCGCCCGTTGGTGTACGTGAATTTGTCGTACCTTCTCCTGCATTTATGGAATTGAGTAGTGAGGCATTGCAACCCCTCAATGAGAATGCTATGATCCCTTTAAGGTCTATATGGAATGAGGGAGCAGAATTTCAAAAGGGCATGCGGTTCATGTATAAAGTAGATATCCAGCATGCCGTGAAGTTGTATAGCATAAAAGAACACAGGCGATTTGTGGTGACTCATTCTACACGTAATGTATGGATTGTTCGATGTAAGAAATATGTAGATGGATGCACTTGGAGGTTGCGTTGTTCGAGAAGAAAATCGCATGGAATGTTTGAGATTAGTAAATATGCAGGGACCACATACATGCATCTACGCCAATTTGTCCAAAGATCATGCGCATTTGGACTCCACCGTTATATGTCGTGAAGTTGAAAATGTGGTGAGAAGAGATCCGTCCATTTCAGTTCCAGTGCTGCATCAGATGATCAAGGACAAATACAGTTATGACGTTCGTTACAAAAAAGTGTGGTTGGGGAAGAAGAAGGCAATTGCTAAAGTCTATGGAGACTGGAAAGAATCGTATAAAATGTTACCGCGGTGGATGACTGCTCTTCAAGAAACCAATCCAGGGACACGTGTGGAATGGCGGCATGGGGAGCCTAACGCGAACAATGAGGTTATATTCAAATGGGTTTTTTGGGCATTTGAACCTTCTATTGCAGGCTTCAGACATTGCAGACCAATGATACAGATTGATGGCACATTCTTGTATGGAAAATACAAACACAAACTCCTAATAGCCATTTGTTGTTGATAGTAATAGTCATGTATTTCCTTTAGCATTTGCCATCGTTGATGAGGAAAGTCAACACAGCTGGGGATGGTTTATGGCTTGCTTGCGACATCACGTGACTGATAGGGATGGTATATGTGTCATTTCTGATCGAAGTTTCATATTGTTGTTTTCATTTTACTTTCACATACAAGTTCTTACATAGTTTATATGTAGGCACATGGAATGACATCGATCCATCAGTTGACATTGGGTGATGACGTGTCGATTGCACGCATTAGAGATGTAGTTTGCATCGACTTTGATCAAGCGCGATACGAAGCGCATTATCGCATGCATAATGTGCCCACATCATTTGAAGCCTCTCATCATACTTCTCACGATGATACGCGTTCGAGGCATGGCACTCCAGGTGTATACGTCTTCGACCTCTCAATGAGCGTGACACTCCACATACTCCATCCGTTCCTCCCTACATGGCATTCGAGCTGCGGAAGTCGTTCCATCTTCGCGCCATTTCAATACAACTCCAATAATGATGAATTTCTCTGAGAGTACAAGTACGCATGAAGGTGGAATACGTGATATCGATGATATTCAGAGAGAAGATGCTCAAAATCCTAGTGATATGGGCCAGTCGAATGTCCCATTAGCGTTGAATCGTAATGTTCGAGTTGTAAAGAGAACACGTTGTGGGACTGGAAGTCATTATTTGGGGTCGGAGTAGGACTTGTGTGTAACAATAACAAGACTTCTTTTATTATTGCTTTGTACTCAATCACTTTGCAATTTTATGTATGTATGTTATGTTTGGATGTATGTATGTACTCATGCTTACAAACGTCATTTACAATTAGCTGTCAAACATGACACTTGAAAAAACGAAGGCATTTTGCCTATGCCAAAACAAGTACTCATGCTTAATTTCTTGAAATTATTATGGTAATAATATTCTTTGTTGAGGTTATGTGTATCCTCTATGGTTTAGTGTAGTTTGTACTTCTATTTTTATTTTTTCATGTTTTTTAACATAAGATGCAATGCTTGTTTTAGTACTTCTATTTTGATGAATGGTTTTTTTTCCTTTGTTGCATTGTTTGAAAGAAATTTTTTTTTCCTTCGGTTTAAACACTCCAAACTTATTTTTCCAATTAACATTTCATTAATTGTTTAGTTATTAACTTGGCCTTTGATTTTTATGATGTTAAGTCATTTTAAATAGCCATTATCATTCTTTGAATGGATTATGTCCAACTCTTTTCGGGTTTTCTGGTGTATAGAGGAGGCCTCTGTTTTTTTTTTTTACCCTCAGAGTACAAGTCGTGACTTGCAGTCACGACTTCCACTCTAAGGAAATCGTGAGTGGAAATCACGACATGCACAAAACGTGATTTCCACTCACGTTTTCCACACACCCAGTCACTCGCTCAAGTCCCATGTGGCATCCTACGTGGCACTAAGTGTGTTATATTGGGAATTATTTAAGCAGATGTGTTTTTTTTTGAATTTTTTCTCTAAATTCTATTAATCAGGCAAAAACTCCCAATAAATATTCAGGTTAGGTATTTCATTAACAAGTTCAATCCCAAATTAGTTGAATGTCATTACATACATGTATCAAATTCTTCCCTTGTACTGATTTAGTACAATTGATGTCTTTGTCTCTTTACGACGAAATAGGGACATACCAAAATTAACATGAAATGCATTAATTAAGAATAATTTGAATGGTTTGCAAAGCTCACTATCAATTATACTTAATCGAGCACAATGAAAAAGTTTAATCTATGTAACCGACCCCAATTAATTTGGGACTGAAGCTATGTTGTAATTGTTGATGTCTTTGTCTCTTTGATGACTAAAAAGGTCCGGCGCTGCTGCTTTCCAAATCATCTAAACTCCTCATAATCGATGATTTCGAGTTGACTTTGACTCCTACCTCATCGAATTAATTTAGTTTCTACTGAGTCGAGTTTGACCCTTTTTTGGAAGGGTCGTTAAGCCATAGGAAACAATGTTGCAAATGTATCATTGCATTGTATAGAAAAAGAGATACAAATGGATGCGAAATTATTCACTTAATAGGGAATAACACAAAGAGGGTCTGAAACCCCATGGGTGAGTTATTTTCTGTCCACCTTATACCAGTAGCTGTTCAGGATGCAGTCTTCGCCTATCTAACCACCCTTCGACGAAAGTTTGTATTAGATTCGGCGATGGTGAGGGTTTGAACATGTCGAGGCTTCGAAGCAACGCAATCTTATGACTCGACGAACATTTCATCATTGGCGACGCAACAGACATTGCTCGAGAACGGTTCTTTTCACGACTAGATGCGAGAACTTGAAGGCTGATTCAGACATTGGCAGTTCATGTACATGTAGCTTGACTGATTGGAAGATGTTATTGTCGGCGTCGGAGCAAAGCCTGCATATCCTTTATCCATCTTTGCTAAGCAAACATCGACGATGTGCTTGGGAAGCCCCTCTCTTTGCCAGAAAGGTTGAGCCGTAAATTCATCGACCGGCATCCACTGAAAAACAGGAAAATAAATGATTTGAGTAGGGAATGCAAATCATCAAAGTATAATAACAGTAGTAACTATCGATCGACGTCTTTTTTCTACACAATGAAAAGAAAACTAATTCTGATCAACACAAATGTATGTTTAACTGATTTTATCAAGCAATAAATAATGCGGTTTTAGATGAGATGCTTGTCGCTTCGAACTGAAAAGTAGTGCGATAACCAATTATACAAACAAGAAATTACCTTGGCATCTTCTATCTCCGACTCTTGCTTCTGGATATCGAAGGAAAGAGGTCGCAACATGCACACAAAGAATAAGTCTGACTTTTCATAGAATGATTTGTGACTTTGCCTGCATTTTCAAACAGTTAACAAGATAAGAAACATGTAATCATACAGCATGAATGTATTCTAGGGAGACGGTTTGCGCCATGAAAATATTCAGTAGTGGATGCTAAAGTCAGTTTTATATTGTTTGAAATTTAATACTGATATGAATCTATAGAGAATGACACTTCAGAGCTTTCACAAGCGTCAATGCGATTTTTTCAGTAATAATAAAGTTCTAATATTAATAAGTCTATGATCTTGAAGCTCTTTCCTATAATCAGGAATAATAGAACCATTTAACATTGAGGTTGAGACTAGGAGCCGAGAAAAAATTCCAGGATGTCAAATGTGAACCGTGAGATGACTAATTGTAGAGAATCGACTATAGAAATGCTGAGAGATGCATACAAAATATATTTCTAAGGAATGAAAAAATTGCTAGGATCAAGGATGAGAGAAATAAAGGCCAAGTTCCTTCACTCGAAAAGAGAGATGCGAGTCAATTCAATTCTTGGTGTTACAGTATTCAAACAAACGGCAATGCATTTCTGCAAATGTAATGACTTTCACCCAGATATTAATTACGTAAGAGAATGCCGTATTCGTAGAAAATCCTCACCTAAATGCCAATACTTCAACAAATTCCGTGTCAATCTGCCACATCAGAGTGTCAAGATTTATTATAAGAACTATCACCTTCTAAGCCAGTATCTCATCAAAATATAAACACATGCAAACTAGCACTTGACTTGAAGTTGTAACATACCCCTGTCTCCTCTTTGACTTCTCTGACTGCCCCCAGAGAAACGTCCTCGCCCTGTAGAGGAAAGCAATCATTTGATGGTTTAAAAAATTGCACGATCATCCTTCAAAAAAAAAAAAAAAGGAAAAAAAACTTCAACCATGAAGTGAATACTTGTTCGATAACTCCAGTGGGGAATTTCCACACACCCGTGCCCTTGAACTTTCCAGCATTTTCCTGGACTACCAAAACCTACAATGCATTGAAGTTGCATGCCAACTGATCAGCCACCAAATCAAGGTCAATCAGATAACAGACAGACTGGGAGATCTTTCAGTCTTACAGTAACCACAACAAGATTGGGGTATCTAATATTTAACTAATTAATCAATACAATACATTTGGCAATTAAGATTCGATCTAATGGTACCCCAACTCTCTCAAGAAACCACGTAGTCAGGTGAACTACAAGCATGTCACATACATGAAAATTAGATCTTTTGCTCAAGGTGGATTAGTTCATTTTGAGTTCGAGATGGCCGGTATCATATTTTACCTCTCTTTCGTCATTCATCACAAATGCACAAATACCGACGCGATGTGAGGCATTGGCGGGAAGAGTATTTTCAGTTTCAGGCAGCCAGTGCACTAGCATCAAGTATTTTGGCTCAGCATGGTGGTACCAAAATCCCTCCTGCAGATTAATTTAACTGATTTACGAGAACATGAACATACACATGAGAAAGAAGATTATAAACAAAATCCTATTCAAATAAATAAAAAGCTGATGTTCCCATGTAAGGCTATTTTTTATAACATGAACAATAAATTGCCAAATATCAATACCTTCACTGCCGGCTCAACAAGATTAGCATGTTCAATTGGTAATTTAATCCACACTCCTCTTTTCCCCTGAAAATATGATCAAACTCATCAATCACACAAAAAGAACTATCAAACTCCACACTCTCAAGGAGAAAACATCCAAGATCTAAAAAACCAATTAGGCAGGAATCCTATGGTAAAGTCTGGTTTAAAGTAACAATGTGTAGCCCTGATCAGCTGATCCCATTTGGGCAGCATGAAAAGATGTTACTTCTATGTTTGGAATCGTCTCTCTTTCCCTTTTCTTTATACTTAATGAGGAAAACCGCAGTGGAGACTCATTCGTAGCCATATACGCCCAACAATACTAAATTATGCCCTTTTCCCTATGAATATACTGTTTGTGTGCTATGACTTCAAAGGCCAGAAAAACAAAATGGTTCAATGTCAGGCTTCTTCGAATAATGAGTAAAAAAACAAACAACAACAAAACCTCAATCATATAACAGCGGTTCAGATTATCTGGCCAAAATAAATCCGAGGAAAACATCATTGGACAAATTCAGACAGTACCTCCTTCCTCCATTGGGACAACGATGCACTAAGGGATGACCTGAAAACTTCAGAATCCATTGGCTCCTCCATCTCTATAATAACACCACCATACTCATCATTAACTGCAATAAGCAATCCAGTTGGTTGGACTCCATTTTCCATCAATAACTGATCGGTGACTGGAGATGGGTTCGAAGATGAAATTGACATTGATCTTCTATCAAATTGAAACTCAGCTCCAACCTTGACACCTGAAGAAGCATGACATAAAAATTTTCAAGTTTCACCCACTAGCAAAAACAACATCCTATTATTATATTAATTTCAACTCAACTTAACACGAGCTTTATTCCAAACTATATGGATTTGGCTTCGCAGATCCACTCCCACAATTTCATAACAGCCTCAGTTTCAAATTAGTTGGGGTTGGCTACATGAATCAAACTCTTCGATTGTGCTTGATTTGGTGCAATTTACGATCCGCTTTCCAAATCCTTTAAATCCTTCCTAATCATAGCGTTCCAAGTTAACTTTAGTCTACCCTTATATCACCAAATTTCGTCAGTTTCTATTAAATCGAGTTTTCTAACCGAGGCATTCGTAGGTCGCCTTTGCATGTGTACAAACCACTACAACCGCCCTTCCCTAATTATAGGGCCTATTATCGCTACTCCTACTTTTCTTTCAAATTTTAAATTTCTTATTCTATCTATGAACACTACAAATAGACAAAAAATATGATTTGGTCCCCAAACTTTCAAATTTTTCTTGATTTGGTCCTCTAATTTTTATTAGTTCACTTGTGGTCCCCGAACTTTTATCTCCATCCCCTTTTGGTCATTTTGTTAAATTTGAAGTGTGACAGTTGTTAACGCAATGATTCATAATCGTTTTTTCGGGTTGATCAATCGGTTGTGAACCGTTCGTGAAATGCTTTGTTAGTGACTATTGTTCTCTTAATTTAACAAAATGAGCAAAAATAAAGGAAAATAAAAGTTCAGGATCAAAAGTGAACTGATGAAAGTTTGAGGATCAAACGAACAAAAACTTTTTATGCCTACAAAATAAGATTCTAAGAAGAGCAAGTCAGGATTTTTCGATCAAAAACTAATCAAACAATCAAATACCTCCAGAAATTTGAGAATTCGAGCACAAATCCCCAAAACAAAGCTTCAATCCGGCACTACCAGTAGCAAGAGCGGTTGAATTCGCGCGAGAGAAGAATGAGAACCTTTGAATCGATGAAACTGAAGAGAAACGCTTGTTGTAAGGATTGAAGCAGAGCAGAGAAGCCCTAATTGGAGCTGTGATCATCACAATTGGAGCAGAAACCCTAACCCTAGAACTTAAAGAAGCCCCAATTCAGTGTTTGAGTTTGACGTGAGTGCACATCGAATCTTCACTACCACTGCACGGGTTGTCTTCCAATGGGAAGGAGACACGTGTTTGTTTTGGCGCCTTAGATTTTTTGGCTTACGTAGGCAGGAGTGCACGTTATGACGCCAATGTAGGGTACTAAGCAAATACTCCTTTGTATAGTTTGATTCGTTTTTTATAATTTGCGGTGTTAGTTATTTTTATGAGTTAATATTTTTGTATTTAGTTTAACATTAAACTTATAAAAAATTTTAAAATTTTAAATAATAAAAAATACGAATTGACATAAATAACCTTCAAACAAGAGATAAATAAGTAATTAAAAGGTAGAGGTAATTATGTTCACAACTCATGAGAGATAATTATTTAGAGAGGTGGTGAAAAAATATCTCTCACTTTAAGATATAAGTTGAAGATAACTTGCCTACTAAATAAAATTAATTTTTAACTTCATATAAGTTATATCACGGAAGATAACTCCACATATTACCAAACAAGACCTTGCTATTATTGGATACACGTTAAGATGACATTTAATATCATGCACGCATGCATCCCCACTAATAACCTTCTTTAAGCAATGTGGGAGTCTCAATTTTAGCCGTGTTGTTGCCACAATTGATTTATATTAATACCTAAAGTTTTCTAATACTGTAGAGTTAGTTCCAACTTCCAACTATGGACCAAAAAAATGCCAATCCCAAGTAATACCCTTTCTTCTTCCAAAAAAAAGCAAAAGAATGAAATTTCAAAAGCTGTAGTCCTTCACCAAACGGGACCCAAGGGTAGAAATGGAAAGATAGAAAAACGATGACTCACGGACAGCGTGACACGCTGAAAATTACTATACTAGTTAGATCATTAAGTATGGGCATTTCCGTCCTTTCAACCCAACTACGGAAATATTTCCCGTTACGTCGCTTCAGACTCTCTATAATCTCTCTCTCTCTCTCTCTCTCTCTCTGCAACAAATGCTGCTCAGACATCAAACCCACCATTGTTGTTATTGTTGTCGTTGTTGTTGTTGTTGTTGGTCGACTGCTCTGTGAGCTGTTCATCGGATCACAGGAAGCACAGAACAGATTCCCCTAAAAGGGCACCACCAATCATGTCTCTGGGCTACGCAGAGAAGCTCTCTTACAAGGAAGACATAGGAACAGTTGGAATGTCTGAGATTTTCGACCCACCAGATGTTCTGCAAGAAAAGGTGAGTTTTTTCGGATCATTACTTGAATTTCTCAAATGGGTTTTCGTTTTTTTTTGTGTGTGTGTGTGTGTTTTTTTTTTGGTTGATTTTGGTTGATTTTGCCCTTTGCGAGTGACCCTTTTGAGGGGTACCCTTAAAAATGTTTGATTGATTAGAAATCATGTTTGGATTGTGAATGGTTATGTGGGTTTTAGGGAGTGATTTGATTGGAACTGTTTGTGGGTTTGCATTGATGGTGTTTTGGTTGAGAGAGTTATGTGGGAGAGGTGGTGGGGGTTGGTATGTTGTCTATTCTGATCTATATAACACTTTTAATCCAATCATAAATCATAAAATATAAACATACCTCCTTCCATTGCCAATAAACTTAAGAATGTTTTTCCCCTCTCTGCCTTCTTCCGTAATACCACTTGACCTTAATGGCGAGATCTCAATGCGGTTTTAAATAAATCATATCCCAATAACTGTTTTGCAGTTATTGGGGTCCGTTTAATTTGAAGAGAGAGGGGAGGGAATTAAAACCCCGTACTCAAAACAATTATGCCCAAACTACCATCAAGTTGTGGGCCCAAAATATGAAGTACGTAATAACATAATATGGGTCACATATAATAGAGATTAATTAGGAAAAGATAATCTAACAATCTCCCACTTGACCCATGTTATAACTTGATGATTCAAAATAAAATATAATTGCGCACTTTTATTGAATCTATCAAATCACTTTTTCACTGAATTAAAATGATTAGATCATGGCGGTCACAAGTCATTTAATCGACATGATTCCTTCCATGTATCACAATCAACTCAACCAGTATAACTTTAATAAGGATAATTCAACCCTCTAACTATAATGTTATCTCTCGAAATATAATGAAGATAACAAGTACATAAGCAAAAACAAAGCTTTAATAGAATTCACAAGTGTCATGACAATAATATGAGCAATACAATTATAAATGTATGTATACATACCACAATATTATGTTAACAAGGACTTGTCTATAATGCCCATACGTTCAACATGGCCAATAAACGTTTTAGGCGGTAATCCCTTAGTTAACGGATCCGCTATCATCGATCAAGTACAAATATGCTCAATCAACACTCTTTGTTTTTGCACTTCTTCTTTGTGACAGACAAGTACTTCAAATCCATGTGTTTTGCACCTTTTGAATACTTGTCATTCTTCGAAAAGAAAACTCATGAGTTATCACAAGATAGCCTTATAGGTCTAGCTATACTATCAATAATAGCAAGTCCCGACACAAAATTCCGCAACCATAATGCATGAATAGTGGCCTCAAAGCATGCCACGAATTCAGCCTCCATAGTGGAAGTAGCAATTACGCTGCGCCGCACTCTTCCATGAAACTCGCTCCTCCACCAATAGGAACAAGTAACCGAATGTAGATTTCCTCGAGTCCACACATCCGGCGTAGTCCGAATCGAATACCCAATCACTTCGAGATGACTCATTGTTTGTAGATCAACATGTAATCCTTGGTGCCTTGTAAGTACCTAAGTACTTTCTTTGCGGCTTTCCAATGATCCATTCCAGGGATTACTTTGATATCGACCCAACATTCCAACAAAAAATCGATATCCCAGGTCGAGTACAAGTCTGGGCATACATTAAGCTCCCAACTAATGACGCATAAGGAATGCATTGCATTTGCTGACGTTCCAAATCATTTTGAGGACATTGCATTAAACTGAACTTGTCCCCTTTCTGAATTGGAACTGTTCTTGCAGAGCACTTGTCCATTTGAAATCTCTCTAATACTTTATTGATATATCTTTCTGAGACAAACCTAACAATCCTTGCGATCTATCACTTTAATATTTCTATTCCTATCACATAGGA
The DNA here is from genome assembly GCA_039657365.1 of Stephania yunnanensis. Taxonomy (NCBI): domain Eukaryota; kingdom Viridiplantae; phylum Streptophyta; class Magnoliopsida; order Ranunculales; family Menispermaceae; genus Stephania; species Stephania yunnanensis. The sequence goes on along the minus strand of CM077583.1, from coordinate 62,306,401 downwards.
TGCCTCACCCATATCTTTCATTTCAAAGTTTATAGAGAGAAATCTCTTTACATCATGTAACAAAGCAACATCATTCGCAGCAAGAAGAATGTCATCAACATATAAGACCAATATAATAAACTTGCTCCCACTGATCTTCATATATATACACCGATCAACAGTGTTTTCTATAAAACCATAAGATGTAATGGTATTATTGAACTTAATATACCATTGTCTGGAAGCTTGTTTCAATCCATATATTGACTTCTTCAACTTACACACCAAGTTTTCTTTTCCTGTGGTCAAGAAACCTTCGGGTTGGTCCATGTAAACTTCCTCTTCTAAGTCTCCATTCAGAAAGGCGGTTTTCACATCCATTTGGTGAAGCTCGAGATCATAATGAGCTACCAAAGCCATTATAAAATACTTTTGACCACTCCAAGATGGAGCATCAAAAGGACCACAAATATCGGTGTGTATCAATTCAAGAGGCTCACTGCTTCTTGTGGCAGGATGTTTTGATATATGTTTGGTTTGCTTTCCCTTAATGCAATCCACACATACATCCCAGTCAACAAAATCCAATTGAGGTAAGATATTACTTTTCACTAACCTCTTTACTCTTTCTTTGGATATGTGACCTAATCTTTGATGCCAAAGAAAAGCAGAGCACTCATCATGTGCACTACGTTTATTTCCAATAACATGCTCAACATTAAACAAGGATTCAACAAACATACTATCAAGATTGAAACGATATAAGTTGTCAATTAAAATACCAGAACCATAATAGTATTTTTGTTTAAATAAACTAAAACAACCGTTTCCAATCTTTAAATTAAAACCTACACAATCCAATCTTGATACAGAAACAAGGTTCCTTGAACATTCAGGAACATAAAGACACTTTTCTAAATCCAAAAAGTATCCGGTATCCAGGATTAATCTATAAGTCCCGATCCCTTCTATGCGTGCCTTCATTCTGTTTCCCATAAATAAGAATTTTTCAGTTCCGCTTATGGGATGGATTGAAAGGAATCCCTGCATAATATGTGAAACATGAGTAGTTGCACCAGTATCAAGCCACCAGGTATTATTAGGCACTTCAATTAAGTTTGATTCAAAACATACAGAAATGTAATGTATACCTTTCTTCTCAAACCATGCCTTTCGTTTCGGACAGTCTTTCTTGAAGTGCCCACTCTTCCTACAGAAGTGACACCTCAGCTCCTTATGGATTCGACCCTCATGGACTTTCATTGGGGCTTTGTCCTTCTTCCTGTCCTTCCTTCCTGGGATAGCTTTGCTGCTGCTAGCTCCATCATGCATAGTGAGATGAACTGAGTGACCCTTCAGTTTCCTTAATCTCCTTCCTCCTCATACGAGCATGGCCTTGATTTCTTGCAAGTTCCATTTTTCTTTTATGGTGTTGTAATTCACCTGGCCCGACCAAACTCGGGGGAAGGGAATTAATAATGAACTGAACCGTAAATGATTCACTCACGTCCATACCCATAGCTTTGAGCTTCGCTGCCAAATTAGACATACTAGTCACATGATCATGGATGGGTTGTGACCACTCAAATTTCTTAGTGGTCAACTCACTCATCAAGCTTCCCACAATGGACTTGTCAGCAATGTCCGATTGTGAGTACTCTTTTAGTTGGATCATGAATTCCTTTGCATCGCTTGTCTTGGGCATAGATGGTTTGACATTTTCTGGCAATCGTCATTCGCATCAAATTCAAACTTAGCCTATTAGACCGCTCCCAAGCCTCATATAAAGACTTTTCCTCTTCGGAGTGGCCTCAGTAATGGCCGCGGGCTTTTAAATCTACAATGATTGCCGTGTCAAGGTCCATTACACCCAGTTGAAACTGGATCTGTTCAGACCAATCATTGTAGTTAAGCCCATTGAACTTAACCATCATATTACCCAAGGCAAACATATTAGAGGACGCTGCAAATATAACAAAATTATTCACATTAATGCTTTGAGTTAAATCTAATAGATTCAGACATACAATACTTTTATTATGTATTTAAGTTCACCTTTGGGTGATACTTTAATACATAATTCATGCTATATCAAATTCTCAATAAGCATACTTTCATAGACAATCAATCATACTTAGGAAAATAAGTAAGATATCTTTGGATAAAACATACCTATTTTAATTAAGTATGGAGATAAATCTCTTAAGTTTCATTAATTATAAGCAATGGTCCACCTTTAGGTGACCTCCTAGCGTTATAATTAATTGGTCTTAATTAAATATTTATCATCTATTCAAGCTAGGCCACTTTGGTGACTAACAAGCTTTTCGTTAAATAAATATTTAATTAAGCATACTTTAATTTTCTTATTATTATTTTAATCAAGATATACATAACAATCATATGCATACATGCATAACAATCATATGCATACATACATTAATATGTCAAGAATTAATTCGGCAACAAAAATTCGATTAAAGAACAAATATACATATTTCACAAATTCGATTGATATCATGTTACTTGTGCATATCATATGGATACATAAAGGCAACGTAAGTGTTTTAATTTCAATGTAATCATAAGATATTTCAATAAATATCATGTAATATATATCATTGATTCATTGATACCACTATAAACAACATGATAAGCATGACATCTACATCAATTCCAAATTTGTGTTTATCTACATATTCTAAATTCGTAGACTTTACCAACACTTTTGTGGATATACAGAAAATAAAATATTTTCTAACCTAAAAAATAGGCCAAGTAAGCCATGCATTCAACGAAAATTAATATTAATATTAATATTAACGAAATTGGGAAGTTTGCCGAAATCCAAAATTAACAATTTCGGCACCGGAATAGGTAAAACTTAAAATATATAAATTACCTTTTATACCCTTTTATACCCTAATTGAACAATCGACTTCAAGAATTATTTTCAATAATGTCGATCAAAATTAAAACAATAATGCGGAAACTATTATCAAGAATAAAAGTGTTCAACCATGCTCTGATACCAATGTTGTCTATTCTGATCTATATAACACTTTTAATCCAATCATAAATCATAAAATATAAACATACCTCCTTCCATTGCCAATAAACTTAAGAATGTTTTTCCCCTCTCTGCCTTCTTCCGTAATACCACTTGACCTTAATGGCGAGATCTCAATGCGGTTTTAAATAAATCATATCCCAATAACTGTTTTACAGTTATTGGGGTCCGTTTAATTTGAAGAGAGAGGGGAGGGAATTAAAACCCCGAAAACAATTATGCCCAAACTACCATCAAGTTGTGGGCCCAAAATATGAAGTACGTAATAACATAATATGGGTCACATATAATAGAGATTAATTAGGAAAAGATAATCTAACATGGTACAGTAAAACTTGTGATCAAGTGAAATTGTATATGGAATAGGGTTTTGATTGAGGTTTGTTTAGTGGGAGGTGGAGTATTGATCGAGCTAATGTGATGAGGCGTCCGCATTTATGCCAAACTTGGGGTTTTGGTGGAATTTGATGACCTTGTTATTGGTTTGTATGGGTAGTTTTGTTGGAATTTGAAGAACTTTGTTACTCCAAATCTATTGGGAGATGGGGTCTTGATCGAGCTAATTAATGCGATAAGACATCCAAATCTATACGAAAACCATTGGGTTTTGGTTGAATTTGGAGACATTTGATATTGGTTTGCATGGGGAGCTTTATTATTACTTTGTCTATTTCTACTGGGTTCTTGTTGAGCATGTGCTGAATGACCATGCATTGCTTAATCAAGATAATAAAAGAGAAAAAAGGTTGTTGCTAAAACTGAAAATTGGAGATTTTGATTGAGGTTTACCCTCGATCAGAAGGGGGGAGTCGTTGGGTTTAGAAATGTCAATTGCGGTTTCTGACGGGCATGTTTCCTTGTACTGCATTGTGAGGTGTATGGCTAAAATTTTTGAAGAAGGCATTGTACTGTATCTGTAAGCCACGTTTGTGGTCACGACTTAAGGGCTAAATGCAACATTTTTTGCAAATCTGAGTTTTTCTGCGTTCGAGGTTGGTTGTGCTAAATCTTAGTTGGTTTGCCAGGCAACCTTATGCATGGCTGTTGGTTTCGCGCCAAATTATCATTATTGTTGCAACACTCCTTCTAGTTCATAACTTCATATTAAGCGTCGCTTTTGGCACGTGCACGCTTCTTTAGAAAATTATTTATTGTCTTGGAGGGGAATTTAGTATAATAAGACTAAAATAACCTCTCTCATTTATTCAATTGGTATAATAGGAGTTAGAATAATACGACTCTTATAGGGGTACATTTGGTATCATCATAAATGCCTTCTTGTTGTTTGAAAACATCACTTATTGACTCGTTTAGGACCTGAAAATAAATTATTTTGAAGTTTTTTTTTTTTTTTTTTTTGCTTAAGTGAAACTTAATATACTTTATGGAAGTGAATGTTGGACGGTAAAGAAACAATAAGTACATAAAATGTATGGAGCAAAAATGAGGATGCTTAGGTGGATGGTGTGGTGAAACTCATAAAGATGGAATAAGAAATACAAAAACTTAAAGAATAGTAGGAGTGACACTAATTGACACAAAGATTAGGGAAGGGTGATTGCGGTGATTTGTACACCTCCAAAGACGGCCTATAAATGCCTCAACTAAAAAACTCGACTCAATGAAAGAGAAGAAATTCGACGAGGTAGGGGTAGACCGAAGCTAACTTGGGACACATTAATTAGGAGGGATTTAAATAATTTGGAAAACACATCATCAATTGCGTTAAATCGAGCACAATGAGATAGTTTGATCCATGTTAACAACACCAACTAATTTGGGATTGAGTCTATGTTGTTGTTGTTGTTGTACTGGGAAATGTCATCTTGTACTTGTAGACTGTATCAAAGTATTTTTAGAAATTTGTTTACTTTTTTTTTCTTTTCCTTTTATTTTTCTGTTGCCCTAATTTTTCCAGGATTTCATGTATTCTTTGGTTTCATTCAGATGTTGCTCATATTCGCCTTGTTTGTCCATGTCTTTATTTGACTAATTTCATGTTTTTACCGAATGTGTGTTGCGATGGCAGATTGAAGAACTTGCTTCGATGATCGCCAAGGTCATTGCTATATGGAACTCATCTATTACTTCAAGTTTTCTTTACTTTGACGAGTATAGAGGGTTTATCTTACCATATCTGACCTGAGATTATTCCCATGCTTGCAGAGCAAACACCTTGTAGTATTTACTGGTGCTGGCATATCAACCTCTTGTGGTATACCTGATTTTCGAGGTCCAAAAGGAGTGTGGACGCTTCAGGTGAGAATGGCCCTTGCAAAATTGCTTATAGTGTTTTACAAGCCACTGCCAGTTATGTCATTCATGATCAGTCTGCCGGCTCTGTCTTTTTAAGTATGAAGTGATTTAGGAGTGCAGACAGTAGGATTGCAATACAAATGTCGATATAAGACTGTACAATGAATCACGCTAAAGATTATAAGTTTGATTGTAATGCACTGTCGATAAAACTTATAAGTTTATTCATGCATTGTTCCACGTTTTTTCCTCACATGAGGTAGGTTTTCATTGTTTCCTTAATATTGCAGCGTGAAGGCAAAGCTGTACCTTCAGCGTCCTTACCATTTCACCGTGCGATGCCAAGTTTAACACATATGGCGTTAGTGGAGCTAGAGAGGGTTGGTATTTTGAAGCTTGTTATCAGCCAGGTAAGATGGTCTTTTTCTTTTTGTTGGTAAGTTCTGATTTAATTGTTCTATCTACATTTTTATGTTGCTGGACTTACTTCCTTTAATTTGAAGAAATTTATGATCAGTGACAAAAGCTCATGTCAATTTATGAATATCAAGTGGCATGCATGTGAAGCATACATTTTCAAGCGCTCAATAATCTTTATCCAATTTTAGAAAGATCAGTTGCTGAGCTCACAAAATTTAAAGTCACACACTCCTTTTCAAAGCCTTACCATGATAATAATCTTCCCCTCTCTTTTATAGTATTTATTAGCATCCTACTTTTACTTGTACTTTCATCGAATTGACAAGATTTTGGATCAGTTTTCTGATTTCACTTTTGAAACTCAACTATTGTCAGAATGTGGATAGTCTACACTTGCGATCTGGAATTCCTAGGGACAAACTTTCTGAACTGCATGGGAATTCATTCAGGGAGCTTTGCCCTTCCTGTGGAGTAGAGTAAGAGATTGAGCTGTTTACTTCGGTTTTTCTTGCTTTTATCATATCATTCAAAAGTATCCTTTTATGGTGGCTGATAAATAGAAAGTGCTTCAATTCTCACCTTTTTATATCCTGTTCGCTTACTCAACTAGTACTCTACTCTAAAATGAATTTTCATTGGATTGTGGATTCAAGTCAACAAGTCCTGTGCTCTTATGTAACAAGCCAAAAATATCAGCACCTTCTTCTACAGGCTATTCCCATTCTTCTTACTAGAGGTTGAGTTGGTCAATATATGCATGAAATAGTGGAAAATATGTACTACGTTTTAGGTTTCCTTATATTCTTAGAAATTGTTTGTAGAGTTGTATAAAATGGTGTCTTATGCACTTTACTCAGGTATTTGCGGGACTTTGAGGTGGAGACCATTGGACTGAAGGAGACTTCTAGACGTTGTTCCGATGAGAAGTGTGGTGCAAAACTCAGGGACACAGTTCTTGATTGGGAGGCATGTAACTTATTGTTGTTACAACAATCTTTTTGAGCTCATCATCAGATGATCTTCACTGTTCACGAATGGCGGAGACAAAAATGGCGAACAGTCAGGAAATGGGATAGATAGGATAGATAGGATAGATAGGAGGAGTTGGAAAATGATTACTTCCAATGTCTTCCATCTGATGCATTGCTTCATTTTCAGGATGCCTTGCCTGCAAAGGAGATGAGTCTAGCAGAGCAGCACTGTAAAATGGCTGATATTGTTCTATGTTTAGGTACAAGGTAAACTATAGTATTCCATTATATTTTAAAACTGCATAGAGGTTTCGTGAAATTTTGAGATTATAGAAATGAAATTCTTCGAGTACTTTCTTTTGTTCTCCTGATTTATTTCCAGGGATTTTCAATTCTTATGTAATTAAAGGTCCAGGCCTTGCCTATCATTCTCTGTGGTTTCCCTTTATAATAAAGGTTTAATTATTGATTGCTCTTATCTTACGCTCAAATTAATTGTGAAATAGTACTCTTTCTTAGGTACAGTGAGGGAAATTTTAGATGAGCTGCTTAGATGTTATACCTGTAATGTCTGGTAGAAGTATAAAAATCGGATGCTTGAAAGTTGATCCTTGAGCTTAGTTGGTGGCATAGATCCTGTTCTATTATCTATAAATGAATGAACTGAGATAAGGCAGCAAGGTACAATGAAAGATGACAAAATGTGGTTATTTAGTTACATAGGATTGATGTATCTAGCAACCGTATCATTGTTATGTGTCATAATACCTGCAGTTGGCTGAGTCCAGTTTCTTATCCTTATAAATTAGTTTTGGCAAGAAGTCATTTTCTTCTGTTTGATTTTCATTGTCTAGTTATTACATCTGCTTGGGCCATGAGACGATTTTTGTTGTTCTGGCACAGTTTGCAGATCACTCCTGCTTGCAACTTACCTATGAGATCTGTCCGTGGTGGGGGGCAGATGGTAATTGTGAACCTTCAGGTAAAAGATACTTTGTTCTGCAGTTATCTATCATTTTTTGTTGGTAGATTCAATTTATCATTTCCTATTTACTGAGTTGTCAAATTTTCTGGATGTAATTTACTGGGCACGTTATATTTCTTTTTACACAGTAACCTTTTAGCCATGCCTCTGATTCTTTATTTACTTGTTCTTGGTTTAATTTGGCAGCAAACTCCAAAGGACAAGAAGGCAAGTTTGGTAATCCATGGGCTTGTGGATAAGGTACATTTCATTGACATTTTATTTCATTTAAGCCAGAGCTTTCATGGATTCAGGTTCATTTGAGTTCTTTCTTGTTAATGGAGCATCTCATAAGTTGGTTTGCGATATCTACTAATGCATAGTATCAGATACCTTCTATCCAAGTCGCCACATGGTGCTCAAGATTACTAAATTCTATGGGTTGAAATTTGAAATCCTTGTCCCCTTTATCAATTTCACTTTTTTGCCTTTGTAATTGTGAAATCTTATTACTAATACAAAAGTTGTTTCCGATAAAAAAAAAGAATCAGATACCGTTATTGAGTTCTTGGACCTCATTGGGCGTTAGTAATATTTTGCCAAAAGGTTCACAAACTCATAATATAGAAATGATATGATTTTTTTGTTTCTTTCTTCGATGGTATATTATCAATTATATGCGATTGGCTTGAAAAACATTTCTAGATTGAACTCCTGAAGTATTCAAATTACTTAAAGAAAATCTACGAAAAAAAAATTATGGAATTGGACCATGGTTATTTTCTAGTAAACTGGAAAATGGCTCTATTTTGATATTGTGTTTGAATTGCTTTCCTATTCTTGAATTTATTGGAGCGCTATCCTGAATTATTTCCCCATTGCTTTCTTGTCAAATCTACTTTATGTTCAAATTGATCCCCATCAAACTTAATTGATTGAATATCAAGAATGTCCATGTCTATGTTGAGATTTTACCAGCATGGATTTGTTGTTCTCCTTCAAGCGCCATCTCAATTAGTGTTTTGTACTTCCCTTACTAACATACCCGGCAAAGTTTTTATTTCTCAATAAATCCATTCTCTTCTAAGTTCATGAATTTCTTCACTTCAGACTGCAAATTTGATTATTATTGGTTCATGCTATTATTTCTTAATATCGGCTAATATACTTTTTGATGTTACTCGCTCACATCCTATAAGTTCTAAAGTGGCTTGAACATATGCAGGTTATGTTAGGTGTTATGAATTTGCTTGGTCTTCGGATTCCTCCATATGTTCGTTTAGATCTTTTCCAAGTCAATCTTAAGCTCTTCCATAGAAATGCTGGTATTTCAATTCTTTTCTGCTTGATCCTGTACACATCCATAAACACGCACGTGTATTTACTCTCGGCAGAGTGTTTTATCTATATTATAAGATCAGCAGATACTTAAGTTAGACTCGCTTTTACTGTCAAGGAAACGTTAACATCTGTAAACTACGCATGCATGAGTCTATCGTATACTAGCTAGGGTACAAGATAAGCATGGTGATTTTAGTTATTTATCTTTGTTAAGTATGTAGTGGTCATAACAAGAGTCAAATAGATTTTCTTTTAACAAAAAAAATAGATAGAAAAATATGTAGAGGCTGCAAAGTAATACCTAGTTATTACCCAACATAAGTTAGTAGTACTTGATATTAGGCAAAAACGACGACAAAATATGAATAAAAGAGTTAGCGACCCTAGAATAAAGTGGTGGAACCTAAAAAATAGTAAACAAGTAGAGTTTAGAGAAAACTACTAAAGGAAAATGTTTGGAGTCTTGACTTAGATGATAATACAATGTGACTAGAAATGAGTAGTTGCATAAGGAGAGTGGGATCAAACGTATTAGGTATATCTAAAGGCTTGAGACCACCAAAGAAGGAAACAATGTGATAGAACCCCAAGATCGACTGTTTGTATTATGATAAACGGCAGCGATCACACTCCGATCGAAGCCCCAGAGACAGGTCTTAAAACCCTCTCAATCCCCAGTCACTCAAAGAGTGCCCCAATTACAATACAATTCCAAAAAATCTCTACTCTTACCCACTCACACCTATTTATACTATCTTATTCCCACTAACTCTATAAGGCCTAGATGTAGGATCGTATCAATACTCCCCCCTAAAACATCCACCTTGTCCTCAAGGTGGACAGAAAAAGACACATGAAGGAAAATTGAAGAACACTAGAAACATCGACTTATTGTGAACAAACACCGATTGTGTACTGCAAAGAGTGCAAAGTTAGACCGACACATATATTTCCCTGTGCTTCTGTCTCGGGCAATCGCTTGAGCTTCGGTGGAGATACATGCGGCGTGGATTTAAGCAGACGAGCAGAGATCGAATTTGGTAGTGGAACTCACAACCAAATCGGATTTTTGTTGGATAGCATTTGGGCTCTTAGCGGGCTTGGGCCCAACTTGAAGCCTTCCACGCAAGTCATCTCCACGCAAGGCATCTCCTTCGCCGGTCTTATTCTCCATTTGGTCGCTCTCTCTTCACCACCGCTCAGCGTCGGCGGGAGCTCTGTTCGCCTTCCTCTTCGTATGCACCTCTCGCTTGAGCTCCTCCGCTCCGAACGCCGCCTTGTAGACTTGCACGGCGTCGGAGCCGTCGACGTCTCCACGACCAGGTGAGGCTTCGAGCGTGAACACCACGACCTTCGCTACGCCGCCGTGCTCCGCCCGGTTGAGCCACACCGAGATTCTCCCCATCACCGGTCGGCATCTTGATCTTGCGAGCTTCGGGCCCGATCGATAAGGCCGCCTCGCCGAACCGAGCTCTCCGCCGACGGATCGAACTCTCCCGATCGCGGTGGATCGGTGGATCTGGCGGATCGGTGTGTAGCCACCCCCTGCGGGACCGACACAGGGTGGTGACCCCGATTCCTGTTCACGCATGAACAACTCCTCCATCCAACGCGACCCCTCCTGGATCTGGCTCTGGATCTGCGACTGCAACACCGATCGAAGGTCGTGGATCGACCCCTCCAGCTCTCTGAGTTTGCGTAGATCGGGGTTGTAAGCTCTCGGATCTCGCGCTCTCGGCCCGAGAACCCCGATCGGCATCCGGACATCCCGTCCCGTCCCGAGTCGTCCGGATCTGGATCGAAATGTGAAGCGCGAGAGGTCCCTCCCGGATCTCCACCCAGGGGTGTCATCAGAGCCTTCGCTTGCACGAGAAAAGCCTCCATCCTTTGAGACAACCCTCGAATCTCCGACTTCACCGCGGTTACCTCCGATCGGACGTCCGACTGGAGGATCCCCATCCGAGCAGCCAGATCCGATCCGATATCGCTTCCTCCGATCCGAATCTTGTTCCACTGCGCCCCGGCAATTTCTGCCGCTCGGCCTCTATGTTGTCCACCCGCGCATCCATCTTCGACGACATCGTGAAGGTCGGTGCTCTGATACCATTGATAGAACCCCAAGATCGACTGTTTGTATTATGATAAACGGCAGCGATCACACTCCGATCGAAGCCCCAGAGACAGGTCTTAAAACCCTCTCAATCCCCAGTCACTCAAAGAGTGCCCCAATTACAATACAATTCCAAAAAATCTCTACTCTTACCCACTCACACCTATTTATACTATCTTATTCCCACTAACTCTATAAGGCCTAGATGTAGGATCGTATCACAATGGTGGTGGAACGAGGATGTCTAACGAGCAATTAAGACTAAAAGAGAGATGTATAAGAAAATACTAAGTGTCAAGATGAAGATGCGTACAATCAATGTAAAGAAGCTAGAAAACAAGCTAAAAAGTGGTTAGTCAAACTAAAACAAATTTTATGGAAGATCTATATACAAGGTTAGGTAATAGAGATAACGAAAAATATGTATATATAGGTTAGCCAAATTAAGAGATGAAAAGAAACAAGACCTAAGTCATGTAAGATGTATTAAGAACGAAAATCAAAATGTTTTAACGCGCGAGGATGATATTAAGGAGAGATGGAGAAGTTACTTCGATAGTTTATTTAATGATGACCAAGTTGATACTATAATAGATGAAAACCTACACCAAGAAAGAAATGTAAACTATACACGCAATATTAGAATTCTAGAAGTTAAAGAGGCATTGAAAAGAATGAAAATAGGGAAAGCATGTGGCCCAGATGAAATACCCATAGAGGTTTGGAAATGCTTAGGAGAAATTTGATTGACTTGGTTAACAAAACTTTTTAATAAAATTTTAAAAGCAAAACGGATGCCAATGGATTGGAGAAGAAGCACGCTTGTGCCAATCTTCATAAACAAAGGAGACATTCAAAGTTGCTCAAACTACCGAGGAATTAAACTTATGAGTCACACTATAAAACTTTGGGAGAGGATAATTGACAATAGGCTAAGGATAGAAACAACAATTTCAGATAACCAATTTGGCTTCATGCCTGGGAGGTCAACTATGGAGGCGATTTTCCTTGTAAGACAATTGTTAGAAAAATATAGAGAAAAGAAAAAAGATCTTCATATGGTATTCGTAGATTTAGATAAAGCATATGATATGGTACCTAGAGATGTTCTTTGGTGGGTTCTAGAAAGAAAATGAGTGAATGCTAGATACATAGATACTATTAAGGATATGTATGATGGAGTAGTAACGAGTATAAAAACATTTGAAGGAGCTACAAAAGAATTTCCCATTACGATAGGACTACATCAAGGATTGGCTTTAAACCCATATCTATTTGCTTTAGTTATGAATGAACTAACTAGGCATATTCAAGAGAATATACCATAGTGTATGCTATTTGCAGATGATATTGTCTTAGTGGTTGAAACAAAAGATGGAGTGAATAGGAAATTAGAACTTTGGAGGAAAACATTAGAATTTAAAGGCTTTAAGTTGAGTAGGACGAAAACCGAATACATGCACTGTGAGTTTAGAAACACTAGACATTGAGATGATGAAGCGGTAAAATTAGGGGAAGTAGAAGTTCCTAAGGTAAACCACTTTAGATACCTCGGATCAATCATACAAAATGATGGTAATGTTGAGAATGACGTCACGCATAGAATTCAAGTTGGATGGAAGAAATGACGAAGTGTAACAGGGATGATTTGTGATTGAAATGTTCCTACTAAGTTAAAAGGAAAATTTTATAGGATACAATTATGCCAGCTATGCTCTATGGAAGTGAATGTTGGGCGGTAAAGCAACAACAATTAGACAAAATGAACGTAGCATAAATGAGGATGCTTAGATGGATGTGTGGTAAAACTCGTAAAGATAGAATACGAAATATAGAAACTCAAAGACAAGTAGGAGGAGCACCAATTGATACAAAGATTAGGGAAGGGCGGTTGTGGTGGTTTGGTCACTTGCAAATACAGCCTACAAATGCCCCCACTACAAAACTTGACTCAATAGAAATTGTAGAAATTCGACGAGGTAGGGTAGATCAAAGTTAACATGAGATGCATTAATTAGGAGGGATTTGAATGGTTTGGAAAGCTCACCATCAATTGCACTTAATCGAGCACAATGGAAATGTTTGATCCATGTAGCCGACCACAATTAATTTGGGACCGAGGCTATGTTGTTGTTGTTGTTGTATCTCTGTTAAGGATGATTCACTGTGCTTTAAAGATGATAACGGTCCATTCACTTGTAATGCAGAAAGAAAATACGTAAAATGGACTCTCAGGGTCGCTAGCGTTCATGGACAGAGAGCACAACTGCCGTTCCTTAGTTCGGTTGAGGTAAAGATTATATTGTCCTATACTCCTACCAAAACATTGAAGTTGTACTAGACTTTGTAAAACCATGACGCTCTTTTTCTTTGTTGTTCCATTTCATCATGTTTTTTCAATGTTTTAAGCGAGTGAAGATGGCGTGTATTTCAGCTTTTGTTAAGTTTGTCTTGTTCTAGTCCTTATGATGCAAATTCATGAAATCTCCAGTTGGAGTGTGATGAGTAATAACCATGACTTTAACCCTTAATAGAGTGAGCAAGGAATCGATTTATCTTGCTGATCTGTGTAGTTGGGATTAGGCTTTTGTTGAGTTCAAGGTATCAGAGATTAGTAATGCATGGTCGGGGCGTGCCTTTTATAATGTGATCACTGTCATGTAAGCGTTGATGCGCAAGACTAACCCTAGTGATTTGTATGTTTTGGGTTGATCAATTTTGACTCGAATTTCCGAACTTGAAATATCAATCCCGGTGGATGCTGACTTTTAATTTACTTAAAATTTGGTTTTCTGCATTTATTTGGGACTGAGGCTATGTTGTTGTTGTTGTTGTTGTTGTTGTTGTTTTCTGCATTTTTATTTATAGGTTTCCTTCCCTGAAAGGCCGGAACTAAAGCCTGCTATTTTGCACAAGCAACCATTTCTGCTCAAGAGGTATCTTCAACTGTTTTTGCTGGCCACACTGAGATCAACTCAAATACTCCCGCATTTTATATTTAGATAGAAAAGAGGCCTTATTCCCAAAGATGTGCTGCTTTCTTATTTCTTGCATACCACCATCCCATAATAAGAAATTTAAGCATATGACAAAATAACTGTAAGTGTTACTCTGAAAATACGTTCTCAACTTCGTAGAGCAAGCGACTGTATATCACTTGTTCTCCGGATGTTGCCTCAAATATGTTTTCATGTATTTTTCCTTAACATGCCAGGGAAATGCTGAAGTCGAGACCAGTTAAAATTTTATTGAGCCTCCATTTTGGCGATGGCTGTGGTTGTTCTTGCACTAGCATCGAGTTCACAGTTGATTTTCAGGTTAGTAATTGATTTCTAAGAAGTATTTATTTGTAACTTCCTCCTTTCAATTTCCAGAGTTGCATGTCTTTGGTGATGACTTTCAAAAATTCGGCAACCACAAGGGGTTAAAATTTAATTGGCATGTGGAAAGGTTTTCATGTCATAACATCAGAACTGTTGGTTTTAGAAGATAAGAATCTAGCTTCGTATGAAATCAACTTCATAATGAATTAGTTCTGTATGAATCAATTGTGTGTCATTCTCAAATTTAGGTTTTGGTTTGTAGTCCTATGTTCTCAGCTTTTTTATTAATTGAAGTTTCCCTCTCACGAAAAAATATGAACACTTGGTTTTTTTTTTCTTTCTTCTTGTCAATTGTCTCCAACTACGGTGCAGGTATCTGAAGAAAGCTTCAAAAATGATAAAGATGTCGTGTTACAGAAGCTAAGGGATGCTGCCATCCAAGATTGGCATTGTGGGCAACTTGCAGTTATTGAGAGAGAGACCCTTTCATCTCCAAGAACTGAAACTACCACTTACGCCGTCGTAACCAGCATTGTTGGGAACAAGTTTTCTGCCATCGCAGGCAATGGCAAGCTCTCTGTCAACTGTAAACAAAACGGACTTCTCTTGGGTAGTAACATAAAAAAGAGGCGATCTGAGGTGATCAAGAGGGATGAAATATCTCAAAAGCAACAAAAAGTATATTAGTCCCTTGATATCTTTTGCTTACTTGACAAATGATATTGTGGCTTATGTAGATATGAAGTTATATAACTTAATCGGCTGATATTTCACGACCAGTGAATTTTGTAGGTACACTTGGTTGTTGAAACTTGAAACAACTGCGGTCGTGATTCTGATTGTAATGGTCAGATCCCTGTTGCCATGACCAGGTTTTGTAAATCTCTATACAGCTATGGTAGTGAAGTATAGCTTTAGAGAGGGAGATGTCTAGGAGTTTAGTTCACCTGGTATTTTGTGTTTATTTTGCATGCTTGTACAGTCTCAATGGATGCTTTGTCTCTGACTAAATGTTAAAAAACTTTACAGAAATGATCGAATGACATGTTGATTGCTTTTTGACTTCTTGTGTTCATTTGTTAAAGTAGCAAGGGAGACCAATTCAACAATGGTGCATTTTCAACTAGGGAGTAATGACTAATGACTTGGAAATTTCTAAGCAACTTGTATTGCATAAAATTTTTGGGAGTCAAAAGTCTTCATACGTCTCTGGACTGTTATGTTTCTTAGCTTTTCTGTGCCATGCTTTGAGTTCTAACCAATGCAGGAACATGAACAACAGCAAAGCTTTGGACCCAAATTTGTTGGAGTCGGCTACATGGATCTGACGTTTCCATCTGATTTAATGCAATTAATGGTATGATTTGGTGTTGCAGACATGGCAGATGGAGCTGTGCAGTTCTTGCTTGAGAAACTAACCACTCTTGTTGTCCAAAAAGCTTCATTGATAGGTGACTCATTGGATGAATTTGAGGAAATCAAGTTGGAGTTTGAGGGCATGAAAGCTTTCTTAAGAGATGCAGACAGTAGAAAAGAGAGAGATGATGGAGTTGGGAGTTGGGTGAGACAAGTTAGAGAGGTTGCACATGATGTGGAGGACATCATTGATGAATTCATGCATTTGAAAGAGAACAGAAATTATCATCATCTACAACAGAGAAATGGCTTCAATGATCTTCTGTACAATGTTCTGCACTTCCCCAAGAAAATCATTTCAAGCCATGACATTGCTGTCAGGATGCAGAAGATCAAGGTTAAGGTTCACAGTGTCTTGGAAATGGGCAATAGATATGGCTTTGACAGGATCGACGATGGCAGGAGCTTGAATGACGATGCTGAACGATGGCGGCTTCACAGAGATAACTCTATCTTCCTAGACGAAGATGAGATTGTGGGGATGGAAGAAGATAGAGAGGAACTGCTTCAATGGTTGGAAGGGGCGGAAACACGGCGGAGAATCATCTCAATTGTTGGTATGGGAGGCCTAGGTAAGACAACTCTAGTCACTAAAGTTTTCCATGATCAAGTTGTGAACCAACAATTCGATTGCTGTGCATGGATCTCCGTTTCGCAAACTTACAGAATCGAGGAGCTCTTAAGAAGGATGATTGAAGAATGTTTTGTACCGAAGCAAGTTTTGGTTCCAAGCAATCTAGGATCCATGGATTACAGGCAATTGGTGAATGTTCTTATTGACTACTTGCACCAGAAGAGCTATTTGATTGTCCTAGATGATGTTTGGAGCATTGATCTCTGGAGCAAAGTGCGGGTTGCGTTTCCGAACAACAAGGCTGGGAGCAGAATAATCTTGACAACGCGAAATGAGAATGTAGCTTCTTCTGTGGGAATTGGTAGCCGAGTTCATCGCCTTCAGCCTCTTCTTGAGAACAATGCATGGATCCTCTTCTGTCACAAGGCGTTTTGGAATAATCAAGATCGGACGTGCCCTCTCGAGCTGCAATGCATTGCTAGAAAGGTCTTGAAAAATGCGAAGGCTTGCCGCTCGCAATTGTAGCTATAGGAGGTCTTATGTCATCCAGAGAACAGACAGCTATTGAATGGAAGAAAGTTTATGAAAGCCTCAATTCGCAATTAAGCAACAACCCGGTGCTGGAAAGCGTGAAGGGCATCTTGCTGTTAAGCTTCAACGATTTGCCGTACTACCTAAAGCATTGTTTCTTGTACTGCTGTGTTTTTCGAGATGGTCATGCGATTAAGCGAAAGAAGCTGATTAGGCTATGGGTCGCGGAAGGGTTTATAGAAGAGAGAAGAGGAATGACAATGGAGGACCTGGCAGAGGATTACCTTAAGGAACTTGTGCTTCGGAACATGATTCAAGTTATCGAAACAAATGAAGCTGGTAGGGTGAAGACATGCAGGGTCCATGATGTTATGAGAGAGTTAGCAATATCAACATCTGAGAAAGAGAACTTCTGCGCAACATATGACGGGAAAAGTTCGAGGCTAGACGCAAGAGTCAGAAGGCTTTCCATCCACAACGGTTTAGACCAAATTCGAATGAGCAAGAGTACGTTGCACCATCTTCGCTCTTTCTTTGTTTTCGATAAAGATACTTTCTCGTTATCTGGTTTTCGTGAAATGTCGTCGAATTTTAGGTTGCTTAGGGTCCTGGATCTGCAAGGTATTCCCTTAGAAACTGCACCAGATGGTCTGGTTGGTTTGTTCAATCTGAGTTACTTGAACTTAAGAGACACCAAGATCATGGAGCTTCCTAAATCCATTGGAAGACTCAAGAAATTGCAGTGCTTAGATGTTAGGAACACAAACTTGGTAAAACTGCCTAATGGAATAGCAAGGCTATCAAACTTGAGACATCTATACATGTACCGATGCAGCGAGAAATATTCTCGCAGTGGCGTGATGGCTCCATTAGCAATTCAAGACTTGCAAAGCTTGCAGACTCTAGCCTGCATCGAAGCGAATGACCGAGAGCTTGTAAAACAGTTAAGGAACTTGTCTGAACTACGGAGGCTTGAAGTGACGAAGCTGAAAGCGGGCAGCGAGACAGAATTATGCTCTTCGATACAGGAAATGAGTTCCCTCCTCAACTTAGGCCTAGCAGCAGAAAATGAGGAAGACTCACTTGAGTTGAAAGAGCTTTCCCCACCAAACCTTCTTCAAAAACTCAAGCTGGTTGGGCAGTTGAAGAGATTGCCTCATTGGTTAGGCACTCTAACAAATCTCACACACTTGCGTCTGCATCGGTCCCGACTACCCGAAGACCACAACAGTCAGATGTCGATGCTTTCGCCGCTCAAACCGCTGTCAAGTCTCGTGTTTCTCGAACTCTGGAGAGCTTGTGAGGTGCATGAGTTGCACTTTCATTCAGGGTGGTTTCCTAGACTCAACAAACTGAAATTAAGGGAGTTGAAGCACTTGAATTGTGTGAGAGTTGAACAAGGAGCATTGCCAAGCATTGTTCAGCTTTATCTGATACAATGTGAGGAACTCAAAGCAGTGCCTCAAGGCATAGAACACCTCACTGGGCTTCACATGTTGTACTTGGAAGAAATGCCTAATGAGCTTGTGCAGAGGCTTGATGCTCACAATGGTGAAGATAATTTAAAGGTTCAGCACATAACCACCATCAAACATGTTTTCAAACACAACAAATTAGGATTGTTGAAACACTCGGTTAATTTTATATACATTTCATACCAACAAGTTCAACAACAGTTCTTGTTGGGACCGCCTGGCGCCTTTATCCGTAAGTCTGCAGATTTCACTAGTACCGATATTGTTTTCAACTTAACCACATTTGGGTCATAAGTGGGGTTCTACTCCAGAAGACCTCGGTACTACTTGGGGAGAGATAACCACTTAAGTATTTTTTTTTATTAAATCACGTTTAACTGATGTGGGACTATTACTCGATTCACACATCCCAATAGTTCGTCCAAGTGATAAAAAATGGACTTGATTCAATTCAACGAGGTCTAGAGTTCGAGTTTCAATTTGACAGTGCTTGAGCGTGAATTCTTGGTGCAGTTGGCTTTGTAAACCACGTAGAAAAAAAAAAAACTATTATCTCATTGTTTTCTTGCTTATGTTGGACATTTTCAAAAGAAATGTTTATGTGACGGCCCCAGTTCCACAATCCTGAACTGGGCTCCGCCCGGCCTCGACTTACGTGGACCCCAAGGCATCTCGCTGAGTCACGTAAGCCTAGTCAGCTTCTTTTATCATTCACCATTTATCCAACAATTTTAAAATTTTAGTTAATCATGCGTACCTCATATGCCGCTATCTCGGTCCCATGTCGACACGCGACTCGAGGCGCGTTCCCTCTCGTCTCGACACCATTTTACGTACATGCATAAATTAATTTGTTCAACCTTTGGTATAAAATTTTTAATACAAGCATCAAACCAAAAATAACATACCTCGGTGTCGACTCCCGAGGTTTAAATTTGTGTATCACGACCAGTGGGTCCCACGCACGACCCTGAAATACACGTGGCACGAGGTAAAATTTTAGGATCATTACAGTTTAGTATCACGTTTGTTAGAAGCTTTAAGTTTAAAGAGTATATATATATACTCTTACAATACAGTGTGTGTAAAAGAAAAAATCAAGTGCTATGTAAAGTGGGCATACGCCCGCGGCGCATATGGCGCACTTAGCATGAAGCACGTGTGTGTGTGTATATGTGTGTGAGCTAACCATAGGTAAAACTTTTTACCATTATTTTTTTACCATTTTGGGAATTACAATGTGGGTAGTTATTTGATTGACCCACTCAAACATTGAATAAACAGTTAATAAACTCATTCAATACTTGACTTACCTCATTTTCTTCTCTAACTAGTTTTGATCAATGCTATATAAAAGAAGAGGTTTGGGGAGAAAGAAAGATCATCTCGAAATTAAACAACATTTGCTCTTATTTTTGCTTTCACTACTGCAAAGTGAAAGCTGAGTTTACTTCATCGTATCCTTTAAAATTTTTGCTGACTCTCGTAGTGTAAAGAACAAAATTTTATTTAAAAAGTGACACCCTTTACACGCTTTGAAATCGTTGTAAATTCTTCTAATCTAAAAACTTATCGGTTTGTGACAATTGGTTTTGTGCTTGAAATATAGCATGTTTTGATGTGAACTAACGGAGAGTAGTAAATTCACTAAAATTATGGCCAAATTAAGTTGGAGGTCTTACCACGCAGCTAATCATTGTCTTATCATGCACAAACCATGCTAATATCTGTCTATAAGGGCAAAAAAATGTCTTTATCTTATCCAATCTTGAGTGACTTGATTAAGACTTCTAACTAAATTTTAGTGCAAGAAAACTGCCTAAGCCAAACCTCATATTGTGGCTCTCTCGATTCAATTTTTTTACCACCATTTAATGAGGGCACCCAGATTAGACTCAAAAAATTAAACCCCCTCGAGACATCATCGTGAAAATGAGCTAACTCTTAAATTCTTAAAGGGTAGTCTTTAGATGGACTCAAAAAAAATGTAAAAAAATTCGCGTGGTTCTCTCAAACAAAGCTAATCAAAAAGACATAAAGACCCTTAATTAAAATTCATTATTAATGTTTGGGAGTAGATGGTAATTAGATATTTTACTTAGATAAATATCTTAAATCTATACTATTATAATAGCAATTCCAAAATTTGCATATACATAGAACATTCGGACGAATTTAACCTACGTGTATCTAGCCTTCTTGGCTAAAACTTTCAACAATGCCCCTAAGTGTTTTGATACAAATATTTAAATTCGGGATAAAATAGTAATTTAATTGATAACTACAAATTAATAGGCGGTTTGGATTTTAAATGTGCAAAACTTAATTAGTTTTCAAAAATTTTTAAATTAGTAATCAGTTTCCTAACAAAGTGGGATTTGGATGATTTTCATTCTCTCTCATCCACCTTTTTACTCTCTCTTTTCCTTCCACGCTTTTTCTCTCTCTCTTTCCTCCACGTTTCTCTCTCTCCCTCCACAATTCTCTCTCTCTCACTCTATTCAAGTTTTCTTCCTCCATGCGTTTATTTTGTTGAAATCAAACACTTTTATAATCTTCTTCAAAAAATATGTCCCAAAAAAATCATCACATATTTTTCGCCACCAATCAGCGCGTGTTCGTTGTCCTTATTTAGTTATTAATAAAAAATCTTTGGAGAGGTCGTAACCAATCCAAACAGATTTTTTGATTCTTAAAATACCCCTCCGAAATATCTAAGCTTGCTGAGTAGTGCCCTCACAATCACAAATCAATCACATGTTCCGTGCACGCTTCGCCTAACGTTTTGTCGGGTGAGTCACACACGTGTGAGACACCCGCACGTGCCATCAATGGCCCATATTCGACGCCATCCACCGACCACGTGCCCCACTTCGCTCGAACAATTCTCATTCCCGCACGTTACCGCGAACAATCCTTAACTGCGCACCATGTGCGCGGGAAAAATTACAAAAGTACAGCATGTTTTAGTTTAAATGAATAAAATAATAAGTGTGATTTTTTTTTATTCAAAAAGTAAGGTATATCGACTTTTGAAAATGCGCTTTTCGTTCTTCTCATATCTATGTGGACATCTCAAGTGAATGTCGACGTGACAAGTATATACAAATAATATATTTTTCGAATGGCTATTTGTGTGTACTTACCACGTGGACTCGAGGGTACAAATGAATGCCTTCAACGTGGGCTCGGGTACGTGATGTGATGTCTTATGTGGCAAGTACACATAAATAACGCATTTTCTGAATGCGCTATTTGTGTGTACTTGCCACGTGGGCTCGGGGTACAAATGCCTTCCACGTGGGTCGGGTACGTCCATGACGTTTAGATGATTTGCATGGACTGCACCGGGTTGCATGGGTTGTCTACCTCAAAATACGTGCTTCATATTCGCATGGTTTGCATGGATTGTACATGGTTGCATGAGTTGTCCATACCTCGAGATATGTATGTGACGTTTGAATGGTTTGCACGAAGATGCATGGCTCGCCCACCTCGACATACGTGCGTGACATTTGCATGAGTTGCACGAGGTTGCATAAGTCGCCCACCTCAACAGACGTGTCTGACATTTGCATAAAATCTCAATCTCAGCATACATGGGTGACGTTTGCATGGGTTGTCCACGTCGATATGCGTGCTTGTTGTTTACATTGGTTGTCTACCTCGAGATACACAAATGACGCGGGTCAAGGCAGGTCGTCCATCTCCATATGCACGTATCGTTTATAGGGCAAAAAAATTTGTATAAATAACTCATTTTCAAAAGTAGTCATTTATAGAGTGTACAATTTGTATAGATAGCTCATTTGAAAAAGAGCTATTTATACAGATGTCTTCCACCTCACCACCATGCATGTCACCTCATCATCAATAGCTCCATTTCAAAAGAGGGCCACTATGGGCACCCCACCAATTCATGAAGGCACCCAGTTTTTATTGTCATTCTCCCCTCTAAATTACACTTTGATGTAAATGACTATATTGCCATTCATATATACTCTCTCCAATCTCACAACCCATTTTCGAATCAATTTTGGGGCACCCCACCACATTTGATCCCAAGTGAAACCTAAAGCCACAATTTTGTCAATGTAGGGTTTGGTAAATTTGACCAATCCGAACTTATTTCCACTATAAAATGGACGAATGTACTGCAATGATGCGAGAAGAGGAACAAGAAGAGACATTTGGTGAAATTTATTGTGTTTTTTTTTTTTTTTGGTTTTTCATGTTTTCAGTCGAAGTTGCACGGACGCGATTGTTTCGGCCTCGCAGAACCGAAACTTATACATAAGTCTCGGTCAAGAGCCACTGAGAGCAAACACATCGTTATGCTACCTAAAACAATAAAAAAGGAACAAAATCTTCTATTTCTATAGTCTCGGTCATTCACTTTTGAGAAAACCATAATAATGTCGGTGGCGCATATGTGGACCAGATAACAATAATAGGGATATCGAGAGCAATACATCTCGATTAATCACCGATAAATCGAAAATTTGAGATGCAATGCTATGTGGGACATTCTCGGATTGTACATCACCGACATGACATAAACTATACACTTATGATTATTCTCGTGAGATGCGTGGTGGAAAACATTAACTCAACCGAAAAATGTGAATTTACGATAATGATGGAACACAATTACTCTCGGTCCATTTAGGTTGTCGAAAATTGGGGCCGTCGCGATATGACATAAACTATAAACTTATTTTAAGAGATACGGTCATTCGTTGTCGAGAACCTATTCTAAGTTCCCAAAAACTTCCCCTCTGTCTCGGTCATGCTTGGCCGAGACTATAAATAACATATCTTGCATGTGTGGTCGAGAATCGCGACTTTCCAATCAAAGAACCATTGAATGCACCGCTACACAAACATAACAACTACTCTACCAAATGCAACTTAATTAGACTATCAACGTACCTTCAAACGATCGATTTCACGACTTGAGTGTGTGAACGAAAACCTAGAACCGAGCCCTAATGTGGAGGCGAAATTGAATAAAACACAGAGCCTCCAAACTCGAAATTCCGCCTACAACAGATGAGAGAGACGGAGAGGAACGAAGACAAATCAAAATAACCGAGAAAATGTGGATTCAAGAGAGTATGGCTCGTTGAAGAGGACGGTGGTGGGGTGGTGGGGTGCATCTGTTTTGAATAAGAGGTATTTTGAGGATTTCGGGCCTCAATTTTGGGTGCCCTTGATAAATGACTTTGGTAAATGACTTTGTGCCCTCATACAAAATAAGTTATCTTTTTTAGAATTTAAAAGTATGAATTTTTGGGGTAATCCATTTGAGTGAGTTCGACCAAAATTTTCTTTAATTTCAAATAATCCTTAAGCAATTAATAAACAACCATTATACTTTAATTTTAGAATTTAAAAGTAAACGTGGCTATTTTGTGAAATACAAACTAAATTCAGCCAACTTTTTGAAAAAGTCCGCATGTGGGCCGTGTACCAAACCCAACCACTATATAACTGAAGTCGCAACACACGCAGACACACACTGTTCGTGCTGTGAAATGCGAAGCTTTCGTGGTTCTCTTGACTTCTCTGATTGTCGTTGAATCGCTTCTACGAATTGGCCAGTTTTGAAATCATTGATGAATTCGATGTTCGGATGATGAGTTTCGTTCGTTTTTGATGCGATCGTTTGGGGATTTGATTGCGTTTGAATCGAAGAGTCGAGAAGGTTTGAAGGTTTTCTTCGATTCGGCTTCGCTGCTTCGAAGATCGATTGAGGCTTGAAGGAGAAGAAGAAGAGGATTTGGTTTCGATCGTTCGATTTCTGTTGCTCTGTAAGTGTGAGTTTTTGGTTTGTGTTGATTCGAATTGAGAAATGTTGACTTTTTCGAGTCGTTTGGATCTCTTTTGTTGTTAATTTGAGTACTGAGGATCCAATCGTCAATGTACTCTCTCATTTTTGCTTCTCAATTTTGTTTTCTATGTAGTTGAGCAATTTGAGTGAATTTTGATTTAGGTTTCTTGATTGCAGAGTCGGTTTTCGCGATTTCTATTGGCGATGCATGTACTCTTTGTTTTTGTTGTTGTTGTTGAAGCTCTGATTAAACCTTTGCATTGACCTGTTAGAGCTTCATTTAGTAAAATTGAGCTTAAAAAAGGAGTGATCCGAGTGAAGGAGTGCAAGGACATATTTCAAGATTATGTTTTTAACTGGAGAACTTCATTGGTATCATGAGACTTATTTGTTATATAGTCATTTATATAAGTCATTTAAGGTAATGACACGAGCCTTAATTACAAATATAATTTACATATATATCATTTGTCATTAAATGAATTGAAGAATCATAAATGTTTGAATTGTATAAGGGTAAAATGGGTAAAAATGTAATAAATAAATTATTGAATTCTGAAAACGACTTGCAATTTTGAAGAAGAAGTTTTTGCTAGAACCACCACTTATATAAATGATCGGATGGAGTAGTTTATAAAGAATTCAATAGCACTAAATCGAGCACAATGGAAGAAGAGTTTGATCTATGTTGCCATTCCCAACTAATTTAAAGAATTCTTTCTACATTAGTTTGCTGTTTAGAGAACATCTTAATTCTTTGGAATGAAAAGTTGAGATGTATGACTAGTAATTTGGGTGGGACTTTTTTTTCACGTCGTCTTTCTGGTCATTGCTTTCTTTCTTTTGGGATGTCGAAGGAGAATTATGTAAAGGATTATGATGACTGGAATTATTGAGTAATTTTTGTTCTTATTGGGAATGCATCATGGACAGATCGTTGAATTATTTATGGCGGCAATACTGGCTTCAAATGGCTGTTATTGCCGCCATGCCAACTCAATAGACCAAAGAAGAGGAAATTTCGATCTCAGCTTCTGTGGTTCGGTTTCGGGTCAAAATTTATGCAAGCTTGAAAATCAGCTGTATGACTTTCCTGTATCTAACAGAAGATCACGTTTTCGAGTAAGAGTGCAGCAAACAGAAACCTCGAGGTTAACTACAAATGGCAGGGCAGTCAAAATGTTACCTGCAGAGGAAGTGAGGAAGAGCCTTCCTAACAATACAGGTACAAAACCTATAAATGGAAAAGCAACTAAAATGTTACCAACAGGGGAGGGATTGAAAAACAGGAACACTTCCTTGAATGGGAAAGTTGTAGTGAATGGATCTGCAACAACTGTCAATGGTGCATTGACTGTGAAAAGAAGCAATGGCTCCACAGCTTTAACAACAAGAAAAAGCAGTAGCTCTGCAGAGCTTCCATTTCCAGATGAACTCGAAGTTTTGGCATCGGATGAGAGCTTCAGCTGGGCCAATGAAAACTATAATTCCTTGCAAAGAACTGTAGATGTGTGGTCTTTTGTACTTTCATTGCGTATTCGTGTTCTTCTGGACAATGCAAAATGGGCTTATTTTGGAGGTTTCACCGAAGATAAGCAGGTTTATTTTGCTAATCTTTTGTGTATTCATTGAGAAATTATCAAAGATTGAACACTACTAGTTTCGGCAAAGCATATGTGTAATAGGCTAATGATCATGATTAGAAAACGCCTCTAGTCGTCCACTCTTTCCATATTTGATAGCTCTCCCTTGTTATTCACTGTTCCCATCTTGTGTTTCTATTTGACTTTTGTATTCCTATGTTTGTTCCACAGAAAAATAGGAGGCGAAAAACTGCTTCATGGTTAAGGGAACGTGTATTGCAGCTTGGACCAACTTTTATCAAACTTGGGCAGCAATCCTCAACTAGATCTGATTTGTTACCGAGAGAGTTTGTTGATGAACTTGCAAAGTTGCAGGTAAATATTTTCTGGGTTTTTATTCTTGCAATTTGTTTCCTTGTTATGTCGGACGAGGATACAACAACAACAACAACAACATAGCCTCAGTCCCAAATTAACTGGGGTCGGCTACATGGATCAAACTTTTCCATTGTGCTCGATTCAGTGCAATTGATGGTGAGCTTTGCAAACCATTCAAATCTCTCTTAATTAATGTATCCCATGTTAACTTTGGTCTACCCCTACCTCGTCGAATTTCTACAGTTTCTATTGAGTCAAGTTTTCTAGTTGAGGCATTTGTAGGCCGTCTTTGCAGGTGACCAAACCATCGCAACCGCCCTTCCCTAATCTTTGTATCAATTGGTGCTACTCCTACTTGTCTTTGAATTTCTATATTTCTTATTCTATCTTTACGGGTTTTACCACACATCCACCTAAGCATCCTCATTTCTGCTACATTCACTTTATGTAATTGTTGTTGCTTTACTTGCCCAACATTCACTTCCATAGAGCATAGCTGGCTAATTGCGGTCCTATAAAATTTTCCTTTTAACTTAGTGGGAACATGTCGATCACAAATCACCCCGTTGCACTCCGCCATTTCTTCCATCCAGCTTGGATTCTATGTGTGACATCATTTTCAATGTTACCATCATTTTGTATGATTGAACCTAGGTATCTAAAGTGGTTTACCCTAGGCACTTCTACTTCCCCTAATTTTACCACTCCGTCATCTCGATGTCTAGTGTTTCCAAACTCACGGTGCATGTATTCGGTTTTCGTCCTACTCAACTTAAAGCCTTTAGATTCTAATGTATTTCTCCAGAGTTCTAATTTCCTATTCACTCCATCTTTAGTTTCATCCACTAAGACAATATCATCTGCAAATAGCATACACCATGGTATATCCTCTTGAATATGTCTAGTTAATTCATCCATAACTAAAGTAAATAGATATGGGCTTAAAGCCGATCCTTGATGTAGTCCTATCGTAATGGGAAATTCTTTTGTAGCTCCTCCAAATGTCTTTACACTCGTTACTACTCCATCGTACATATCGGACGAGGATGTGACTAGAATTTGTAGAAATCTTGTTTTTATTGTCCTGTGTCCAATCTGCTTCTCTACAGTGTGAAGTAAATATTTTATGGATGTTGTTTTATTGGATGCAGGATCGAGTTCCTGCATTTTCATCAAAGAAAGCCAGAAACTTAATAGAGTCTCAACTGGGGGCTCCAGTTGATACTTTGTTTAAGGAGTTTGAAGATAGGCCGATAGCAGCGGCTAGTCTTGGTCAGGTGATTCTACATGGTATTAGAGCTTTTCTTTTTGGGAGGCTTGGGTGCAAGAATTGTTATTAGCATTTGCTAATCCTCACTTGTGCATTGAAATTAGCATTGTTTTGTTAATTAAAAGATTATTGCCTTCAGGTGCATCGAGCCATCCTACACAATGGAGAGAAAGTGGTATTGAAAGTTCAGAGGCCGGGTCTAAAGAAGCTTTTTGATATAGATTTACGTAAGTTTTTTCTACTTTTTGCATCAATATATTGACCGTTACAAAAAACCTCTTTTGCTGCTAATTCCTACTCATAATATTTAGTCACATATTTACTATAGATTTACGCAAGTCTTTTCTACTTTTTGCATCAATATATTGACTGTTACGAAAAAACTCTTTTGCTGCTAATTCCTCGCTCATAATATTTAGTCACATATTTACCTATTTGTATCAAAGACTGCAAATGAACCCTCATTGTTGTTTTAAGCATCATTATGTAAAATCTGTAAGAATGTTTTAATAAATTATACTTCCTTTTCAGGAAACTTGAAGCTAATTGCCGAGTACTTTCAAAGAAGTGAAACTATGGGAGGTCCTACTAGGGACTGGATTGGTATATATGAAGAATGCTCAACGTAAGCAATTTGCTTTTCTCGCTCTTCTATTGAAAGAATTATTTCATGATGGAAGTTTTTCCTTCCTTTCTTTGTACTATTTCTGTCAATTCAAGCCGTTTGTAAAAGGATGTGATTATAGGTAGAGTCCTACCAGTTCATGAAATCTGAAACTTGGTAAAGGCAAAAGATTTCCGTGATAGTTATGAAGCTCCTTTGAACACCAGCTTTACTCAAACTAAAGAGATGTTGGTAGAGGTTGCCTCCGGAGGCTAAAAGTTAGAGGCTCTTCTGCCTAGTTATTTTCTTATTGGATGTATCATGAGGAAATCAAAAACAGCAGAAGCATTCTCATAGACATTTCTGCAAATACAGTGACATATCTCTTCGACTCTTATATTAATCTTTCTACACAAACGTGAACTGAGCGAAGTCGT
Organism: Stephania yunnanensis; assembly: GCA_039657365.1. Classification (NCBI taxonomy): domain Eukaryota; kingdom Viridiplantae; phylum Streptophyta; class Magnoliopsida; order Ranunculales; family Menispermaceae; genus Stephania; species Stephania yunnanensis. The sequence continues at coordinate 62,277,866 of CM077583.1, read as the reverse complement.
GTTTTACAGAGACATGTTTTCTCTTAATTTGCTGTGGCGGATTTAACTACATGCTCACAATGGAATTCTACCTAAACAGCTTCGACCAAAAAAAAAATTCTATCTAAATACCTGTTTCATTTCTATGACTTCTGATCATATTATTTCTGACGATGTTGGTATTTCTTGTGCTTGTTTTCAGGATTCTGTACCAAGAAATCGATTATATAAATGAAGGAAAGAATGCTGATAGGTTCCGTCGAGATTTTCGCAATGTAAAATGGGTCAGAGTACCTGTATGTTTCTCACTACATTGCTGCCATCTCTTAATTTTCTCCCTCTCTCTGATTTTTGTTGTCGTGGTCAATTTTTTGTGGTGTTAACTTGCTACTGGTATTGTTTGTGATACTTTTGGCCTTGCTGCCGTTTTTTCTTCTTTTCTTTTTTGACTTAAGCGGGAGTCGAACTCATGACCTCCACAAAGGCACAAACTTTGCATTTTGGCAAGTGATGCCTCTACCATCTCGGCAGAGATGCTTTGGCTAGCCCTGCTGCAGTTTTTAATATATTATTATTGAATTTGCAATTACACAATTGATGGCTTACAACAGCAACATATCCTCAGTCCCAAATTAATTGATGGCTTAATAATGAGAAAATTAATTTTCAATGTACTAGGACCTGTCTATTGTGATTGAGTACTTATTTTCTAATCATTTACTCTTTTTTTCCTGCTTGTAGCTTGTGTATTGGGACTATACTGACAAAAAGGTGTTGACTTTGGAGTATGTTCCAGGTTTCTATCGAAACTCTAGTGTTTGGTTTTGTCAAACTTCATTGTTTCCACCTATCAAAATGCAATTTTAACATGTTTATTGTTGCAAGGATGACTAAAACCTTTTCAATTCTTTGGGCAGGTGTCAAGATTAACAAGTTGGATGTGATAGATGCCAGGGGTTTTGATCGCTCTTTAATTTCTTCACGTGCAATTGAAGCATACCTGATCCAGGTTAATAATTTTACACTCTTTTATTGATTACAATGGACCACTTGCTATTTATACTTTACAGCATGAGAGACTCCTCTAGCCATCTGCCAATTTCAGTAGATTTAACATCACCATCATGAACTTCATAACAACATAATTTACGGGTTATTTTTCCTTTTGGCATTGCATCTGCTGTTGACCCAGATACTGAAAGCGGGCTTCTTCCACGCTGATCCTCATCCTGGGAATCTTTCAATTGATATTGACGGCTCCCTGATCTACTATGACTTCGGTATGATGGGAGAAATAAAATCATTCACCAGGGAGAGATTGCTGGATCTTTTCTACTCCGTGTATGAAAAAGATGCTAGAAAGGTTTGGCCTCTCAATGTGCATCTTCAGTCTCCACTTTGTTAGATCTGATGACAAAAATAGTCCTTTCTATTTACAAATGATATATATGAGAAAGAAATAATTAAAATAGAAGCTATTGATATAGAAGAAATTATAAATTTCCCTTGCATAGTACTCGGTTCACATCAGTGATCATACTCAAGGCCCCTATCTTTTTTTATTAGCTACAGATGAATTTGCTTTAACATATTCTGGATGAGATTCTCTGAGGTATGGTGTTCACCACATCCTCTTAAGTCTCATGTGTCAGTTTGACACATGACGATAGAGCTGTGGATATGTATTTGTGACCAGGATTGAGGATTTGGGAATAGGCTTTATGGAGTTTGGTTGTAAGCTGTAAGATTTCTTCCAGTTTATGAATATGAAAAAACCGAATATACTTTCTGGCATAAAAAGTAAATATATGTTCTTTTCACGTTGTTGATGAATATCCGCTGATCATTTACCTGTTGGAAATTGGTTATGTAAAATTGTCTTGCTGGCAAAAATTGCAAATATCTTGAGATGCATGATTTTTTAATGTGGAATAAATAGCCACAAATCATCTACTGGTTGAATAGATGCTAGATCTGAATATCTTGATGACCAAGCTAATGCACTACTTAACTGCAGGTTATCAAATGCCTAATAGCTCTTGGAGCACTGCAACCTACTGGAGACATGTCATCGGTAATTTTACTTGCTTTGGATGGAAAAAAGAAAAAAATAAAAATAAATAATGTACAAGATCTATTAAAACTTTTGCCACTGCCATTTTAAGAATTTAGATAAAATGTCTGAATGTTATGGCATCGTTTTGTTTATATTAAACCTACTGTGAATCTCAAAAAAATCGACAAACTAATTTGCGAATTAAGACTTAAAAGTTAATTCTTGTTTTCCTAGTTCACTTCGATTCAGGTTGATCAGCATGGTCCTCTAATTGTTTTGATGTGATTATATATTAAATTTTCTGGTCAACATTTTGTTACGTCCTGAAGAAAGTTGTAATGCATTTCTAGGTGAGGAGATCGGTGCAATTTTTCCTGGATAATTTATTAAGTCAGAAACCAGATCAGCAGCAGACTTTTGCTGCTATTGGTGAGGTAAGAAAAGTTTTGGCTATGGCCTGTCTCTCTTGTGCTGATCTTATTTTTTTGTTATTTTATGTAATCCAAAAACAGAAAGTACCTTTTTTTTCTGTAAGACAGGAAGCACTTGCTGATTCAAAAGCATCATAGGAAGATTATTTTCTTCTAGTCCAGAAATGTATACTTTGCAATTTATGGGTTCATTTTCGGATAAGAGAAGGCAATGCACGGGCCTTTTGGGAAAAAAAAGTCATGGATAACTTTCAATATAACTTTTATATAGCTAATGGGCAGCAGATTCTATACATAATAGTGAAAAGAGCGCACTTGGCCTCAGAAAATCGAGAACTTAACGTGAGCTATTTTGCCAACATGTTTTAGGTATCCACATACACTTAGGGGGCTTTAATCAATTGGCCAATCAATTGACAATGCACATTTAAAAGTACTCCCAAGGAATCACGAAGCTTGAACAAGTTCTCTTTCTGGCTTAATAACCTTTGTGTTTGATGCCCATAGTCGACTGAGAGAACGTATACATTTCTTTTTGGATGGATGAAGCCTAAAACTTCCGTCTATGGTCATTTTTCATAGTTGCCGAGAGATGTGAAGGTTTTCTGCTGGCAAACCTGTTCCTCACGTTATTTGGGATATGATATGTTAAATCACCTAATATGCTACTCAGCCTGTATGTTTATGACATCACTTGTAAGATTATATTGCTGCAAGGAACCTGTAGTGACGACCTCGCTCTCGCTTTCGCGAGTTCTCAACAAAAAACAGTCATATTATGTAATTGTGGCTGGGTTTTCTTGTTGCAGGACTTGTTTGCTATAGCTGCAGATCAGCCTTTCCGCTTTCCATCTACTTTCACCTTTTTCCTTAGGGCATTCTCAACTCTTGAAGGTATGCTCTTATAGTGCGGCTGAGTTTTAATACTACTTTGAATGCATGTTTGAGTTTTACATATGCTATGGCTTACCCATGAAAATTAGAAATGGACATGAAGTACTATTCCAAGGTAAATGGATAAAGTCTAGTTACAGATGTTTTAGCCGGCATTTTATAATTAGAAAGTGTTGCATAGAATGTAGTTTTAAAAACCAGCTTCAAACGAAGAATTATCCACTTTAGTCGATGTCAAGTTTTTTAACGCCTGATCTTATTTTTGGGAGAAGAAGATATTCTTATGCCATCTGTTTTCCTGCAGGTATTGGATACACTCTAGATCCAGATTTTTCATTTGCCAAGATTGCAGCACCTTATGCACAGGTATTTAACTTGTTACTTTCTGCTGTGGTGTCTGTTCGGCTTTTGAAAATTGAAGATCAGCTCTAGCATATCTGAAACACATTTCAGGAGTTACTGGATATGAAGCAAACGCGGCGTAGTGGACAGCAAATTGTGGAAGAAATACGAAAACGAGCTGATGATGTATGTCCTGTCTTGACCTGTGCTTATTTCATTTACTAGGGTCACGCTCTGATACTTGTGAATTGCTTGGTTGAACAAATTATTTTCCTTTGTCGACGACTTGAAGGTCTTGTGCTGTAAGATTCCTAACCAGTTATTCTAACCGAGAAAAAAAAAAAAACCTCCTTGAACTTTGCCATGTTTCAGAAAATTGTTGTCTCAAACTAGTTAAACAACTTGACAAACTGACAATTTCAGTATCATTGATCTTGCTTGGATAATGAACTTACAGGCTAGGACCTCCACCATCTCAATGCCAACTAGAATTCAACGCATCGAGGAGTTTGTGCAACAACTCGAGGCAGGAGATCTGAAACTCCGAGTCAGGGTCCTCGAGGTCCGGTTCCCCTCTCAATTCTTCTATTGATATACTACAAATTGCGGTTTGTTGTTAAAATCAACTAGCTTACTATATATACTGACTACTACTACTACACTAAACAGTCCGAAAGAGCAGCTCGAAAGGCAACCGCTCTTCAAATGGCTACCATGTATACTGTCTTGGGAGGAACAATGCTAAACATCGGGGTCACATTAAGCACCCAAGGCAATCAAGTCATTGCAAACGGATTTTTCGTCGGGGCCGGTACACCAATTTCCGAGAATTTGAATCTGAATCTAAACTTGGTAGCGGGTAATTAACTTAATCGTTCCGTTCATTGTATGCAGGAGTTTTCTTGACATTATTCATCAGGTCTATGCGAAGGGTGAAGATGCTTGACAAGTTTGAGAAAATGATCTGATTCTTCCACCTTCACAAGTGTACATGTTTCACATATTTATTCTTCTATACTAAATGTTGTATAATCTCAACAGGTGGCAAATAAAGAAAGAGAAATAGAAAGAAAGGAAGAAATGTTATTAATACAAAGTGAGTTTTTTTTTTTTTTTTTTTTCTCTAACCAAACAGAGCTTATAAGAAACAACTCAACAAAGTAAGCATCCATGCATTGCAAAACACGTGAATCAATCTTATCCTCCCAATTTGAAGAGGCCATGCACTGACACAAATGAGATCAGTTACTGATTGTGAAATTAATTAAGTCTCCTTTGAGCATCTTTGTGTCAGTGAGTGCATGACTTCGTAGACAACGCCGGATTGCCACGTGTCGTTTTCGAGTCTGCTCTCTATATAAACCACCACTCTCTTCTCCACTTTCACGCCAAATTGTAGAGATCCCGAGAGGAAGTAGAGAGATGGAACGTGAAGGCTCCAATGGTAATGTTAAAACACAACAACAACAACAATAATCAACTTTCTTACATACATTATGATATGAATGATTGATTTATCTAATCTTGTTTTCATTGTTGTGTGTGATCATGCATGCGCTGCATGCAGGAACAATGCGTAATACTACTCCAAGCAACCAAAACTACAGCAACAGCAGCAACCAATACTACATGCCGATAGCGAACATAATCCGAATAATGCGAAGGATCCTCCCGGCGCACGCCAAGATCTCAGACGACGCCAAGGAGACGATCCAAGAGTGCGTGTCGGAGTACATCTCGGTCGTGACTAGTGAGGCCAACGAGAGGTGCCATCGCGAGCAGCGCAAGACTGTTACCGCCGATGACCTTCTCTGGGCTATGAACAAGCTCGGGTTCGAGCAGTATGTGCGCCCGCTATCGTTGTACCTACAACGTTACCGGGAGTCTGAGAGCAACGGCGGCAGCGGTGGTAGTAGTAGTAGTAGTACTAGTAATGGTATTGTTGGTGTTGGGTCTGCATTGACAAGAGGTTGTGCTACTAATACTACATTGGTGCCAATTCAACAGTACTATTTTACTGGGCAAGTACCACAAGAGGGAACAGTGTTTGGTGGGTGCTTTGTGGATGGGTCGCCTGTGGTGGTTAATGTTAATGCAGGGCAATTAGGCCAGCAGAGCAGTGGCGGTGGTGTGGTTCATGAAGAGGGGGCTATTAATCCTTACCTTAATTATGGACAGTACTTTAATTAACTACTGATTAAGGAGTAATGAAGCAAATGATCATATAGTAGTACATCACATGATAGGCAATTAGGCATGCATGGAATATATAGTATGTTATTAATTAGTAGTATATATATAATGATCATTTAATTGTTTCTTAATCTTAATATATGAAACTGTTAAAACAGCAAGTAAGATGCATTTAAAGAGAGCAGCTAAAGTTCTCATACTTGGATCATGTTGAATATGCTGATTTCTTGCAATAGATTTCAATTTCGTTACAGATTAGTCATTACAACAACATAGTCTCCGTCCCAAATAGTATGTCCCAAATTAATTAGAATCGGCTACATGGATTAAACTCTTCCATTATACTTGATTATGGTGAGTTTTTCAAATCCTTTCTAATTAATGCATCGTAATAATTAATAAATCATTTTTATAATAAGTTCGGTATGTTGTGGAAGAGCTTGAACCAATTTGAACAGTAACATAAGCTAATCAATCAACACGTATCCTGCACGTGAACGTTTATGAAAGACATTAATTTGCAGGAAACGTTCTTAAAATTTTGCCTCTTTTTAAAATGGATGTCCACTAAACTTTAAATTGTTGCTTTAAAAGGAAACAAAAACCACTTTCTCAATGAAATGTCACTAAATCTTAAAAATTGCATCACTTGCTTGACAAGATGCTTAAGATGATTTTTCAAAAAAAAACATTGAACATAAATGAAGAACCATTAAAGAATCAAGAGAGAATCATCGCATAAAAACAAAATAAACTCTTCACAAAAGAAAATTCACGAGCGTATTGAAACCTCAATACTAAAGTAAGAAAGATCGAGTAAAACAAATCTTTTTTTTTTTTTTTTTTTTACCATCTCAAGCATGACACAAGGTAAAAAAATACGCCAAAGTATAAGATTGAAATCAACACAAAACACTTATCAATTGATAATTTTGAAACGACAGAATATATTTGATCATCACGCCTAATTTTTTCTAAATTTTTGTAATTTTAGTTTTATCTTTATGAATTTTACCAACCATCCCACAGTAAGTTACATTCAACATGAATATATGGTTTTTTCTTACAGTTTCGACAGTGCGAATCTGAAGGCAAGTACGCGTGTAAACATGGGACCTTTTTGCCTGATTAATAGAATTAAGAGAAAAAATTAAAAAAAAAACATATCTTCTGAAATAATTCCCAATATAACACACTTAGTGCCACGTAGGCTGCCACATCGGACGCGAGCAAGTGACTGGGATGGTGGAAAACGTGAGTGGAAATCACGTTTTGTGCAAGTCATGATTTCCACTCGCGATTTGCCTATAGTGGAAGTCGTGACTTGCAGTCACGACTTCTCTTGCCAGGGAAAAAAAAAACGCAGGCCCGTGAAATACACCCGAGAAAACAGGAGGAAATGTTAAAAGAGCAACAATTACAACAATTAGTTTAAATACACTTGGACATAACCTTTTATGAATGAAAATGGCTATGTAAAATCACTTAACATTATCAAAATCAAAGGCCAAGTTAATAACTAAACAATTAATGAAATGTAAATTGGAAAAATAAGTTTGGAGTGTTTAAACCGAAAAAAAAAAAAATTTATTTCAAACAATGCAACAAAGGAAAAAAAAAACATTCATCAAATGGCTTTCAAGAAGATCAATGCTAAAAAGGCGATCAACTAATCTAACGTTAGTTATTGGTTTAGTCATTGGTTTAGTCAATATACAAATGTTGGCTCTTCTTAGATAGAATCTATAAAAAAAAAAAAATCTTATGGATTGTATATTGTGAAAATGAGGTCAGCAACAGACGAAAGGATATCAAATGCTAAAAAGTAAAAATTATTTTACTAAAACAAGCATTGCATCTTATGTAAAAAAACATGAAAAAATAAAAATAGAAGTACAAACTACACTGAACCATAGAGGATACACATAACCTCAACAAAGATTATTTTTACCATAATAATGTCAAGAATTTATAAGCATGAGTACTTGTTTTGACATAGGCAAAATGCCTTAGTTTTGGCATAGGCAAAATGTCTTAGTTTTTCAAGTGCCATGTTTGACTGCTAATTGTAAATGACGTTTGTAAGCATGAGTACATACATACATCCATACATAAAATTGCAAGGTGATTGAGTACAAAGCAATAATAAAAGAAGTCTTGTTATTGTTACACACAAGTCCTACTCCGACCCCAAATAATGACTTACAGTCCCACAACGTGTTCTCTTTACAACTCGAACATTACGATTTAACGCTAATGGGACATTCGACTGGCCCATATCACTAGGATTTTGAGCATCTTCTCTCTGAATATCATCGATATCACGCATTCCACCTTCATGCGTACTTGTACTCTCAGAGAAATTCATCATTATTGGAGTTGTATTGAAATGGCGCGAAGATGGAACGACTTCCGTAGGCTCGAATGCCATGTAGGGAGGAACGGATGGAGTATGTGGAGTGTCACGCTCATTGAGAGGTACTGATGACGTATACACTGGAGTGCCATGCCTCGAACGCGTATCATCGTGAGAAGTATGATGAGAGGCTTCAAATGATGTGGGCACATTATGCATGCGATAATTTGCTCGTACTGCAGTCAAAGTCGATGCAGCTACATCTCTAATGCGTGCAATCGACACGTCATCACCCAATGTCAACTAATGGATCGATGTCATTCCATGTGCCTACATATAAAATATGTAAGAACTTGTATGTGAAAGTAAAATGAAAACAACTATATGAAACTTCATGAATGGAAAAAATGAAATTGCACTTACCAATGCCTCAGCAATAGCTCCACGACGAGACATGAATCGACGTGTAATGCGACGATACCATTGCATATACGGGTCGTAAAAGTCCAAAGGCTCGTCTAATATTTCATCAGTTGCTATGTTGGAAGCACGTTCGTTCCACAAGCAAACATAAGCACTATGTTCTGCACTCCAATCCTTATCCGTTTTCCCTCTCAAGTCAATCTTATGTAGTTCCATACTTATGCTATGTAAATTAGGTATCCTTTGTTTCATACCGAATTGTCGCATTACTCTATCAGGATTGTACAGTTCGACAACGCAGAAGAAAAGCAAAGGTGCCCTCGTTCGCCAAATTGCTCGACCATCACTTTGCTGAATATGCGGGCGGTCACTTATCAATGTTTCCGGATACGGTTCCCAAACAACCTGTAGCATAAAAAATAACATTAATTGAATAAAACGGTGTCATCAACAAGATGTCGACATAAGCACTTGTTGGAGAGAATGATTAAGTATATTTATTACCTCATCCGGTCCTTGCATGTCAATCATTTCTCTGTATTTCGTCAGCACGTGCATCGATGTTCCTGTGGTCTCCAACGCATGTCTCCACCTTTCCAAATGAACCAAACAAAACAGAGCATGCATGAAAAAATGGATGTACATATACTCAAATTGAAATTGTAATGTTAAAAAATAATAATTACCTATGACCAAATGGAGGAGGTGGAAATAATTCTTCATTGTCTATCATGTCATCTCTAATGTGGTTTCCCATAATTGGTGCGAGAAAAGGCAACCTATCCCATGCCCATAATTGCAATAAAACGACCGGTCCTGCTATCTCTGCTCCATCAATGTCGGCTGCAAGACATAACTGTCTATATAGGTGAGCCAGAGTTGCACTACCCCAACTGTATTGTCCCGCCGCCTCAAAGTCTTCCAAAAATTGCAAATACGTGATGTGCACGAGGTTGTTAGACTTGTCAGCAAATAAAGTTCCGCCAAGAAGTTGTAGGATGTACACTCTTGCATAGCTTTGCACTTCCACATCATCAGCATCCTGTGGAAGGTTTGGAAACCATCTTGACAGTTGGCGAATTTGAATCCGGCCATCGGTCCTGTTATTTTCAGGGAATGGAAACCCCAGTTGTGTCAAGCATAAGGCATTGTAATCTTGCTCAACACGACCAGTGATAGGTAATCCATCGACGGGCAACCCTAAGATAATTTGTACATCTTGAGGGTAATAGTTATCTCGCCAACAGGAAAATGGAACGTGTGAGTTTCTGGTCTCCACCTCTCTACAAGGGCAGTGATTAGATGCCAATCAATTGAGATGAAACCTACTCGCGCCGTCCCGTAAAAGCCAGCTGCGTGGAGATGCTCGACGATTCGTTCATCCAGTTGGACCAACCGATGTAGTGCAGCCGAATTCCGTCTGATAGTCAATATACCAGGCTCCTATGAAAATACGAGTTATAAGTTACCTTATTTAAAATATATACACGCTGATATAACGGTGTAGTGCAGATCGGCAAGAAGTCCTACCGGTCCGTTCCATACTCGGGTAGATCTATGGAGAGCTTGCGAACTCAAAACCGAGTCATCTATAGGCCCAAGATCCATATCGCGCTTCAATCCCAAATCATTACCAATGAAGGAACATGAGAAGTAGCAAACTACCAATAAAGTCAACATGAATAAGTAGGAAAGGTTTAACAAAATTATGGAGATAATTCATCAACTAAATTAACACTACTCATGAAAATATATCAAATTTCAGTTACAATCACGACCCTCAACAGACAGGAGGCATAGCTAGCTTAACAAAATGTCAGTATGCTTGAATGAGCCTGTCACTATGAAGCACTCGGTGGTTGTTGTTGCTGACGACGAGAGCAAGTGCGTCTATTGTGTCCATCCTGCTTACACAAACTACATCGCAGCGTGGTTGGGGTTTCTCTCCATTCATTCTCACGCTGCCTATGACGTGGCAGTTTCTGGTTCCTTCTCCAATCCATCTCTCTTCGCGTGACGTCGTTGTTGAGGGCGACCTTTTTTTACTCGCTTTCGAGATGGATCAGCCAGTAACGAGTATGGAAGTCTGGCGCTTGGCCAATAATCTTCGTGGGGAATGGGATGGAAATTCGCAGCATAACATTGACTGTACACAACCAATCTGTAGTATTCCTCAATGTATTGATGAGCATCCATGGCAACACTTGGCGCGCTCGCTTGAACATGAGAACATGGAATGCCAAAACACTGCCATTTCATACAAGTGCATCTACGAGCCTCCAATTTAACTATTTGCTTGTTAGACCCTTTTCGCAAATGATGGCCACGTGGCGCATGCAGTGACGACTTCAAATGTACCATTATCGCGATTCACTAATGTCACATTGTGCCCGCTAGAAGACTTTGCCCAATTTGACAACTTCTTCAACGCGTAACTTGTGTACACTTCGCCCCTTCCTAAGGCTGCACCTATTTCGTCTCGCCTTTTGTTGAAGAACTCCAAGACACGATAGAATGTCACTTGCACTAACGCGGTGATGGGATAGAATCGCGCGCCTTTAAGGACCCCGTTAAAGCATTCTACAGTAGTGACAAAATATGCATATATGTATCAGCATCTAAACGTAACAAATCAAATATATTAAATAAACAATGGTACCAAATTATGGAGACGATAAACCATACCAGCTAGATTTGTAGTCATCCATCCGTATCGATATCCTTTGTCGTATGCGTTCGTCCATTGTGCTCGATCAAGGTCATTAAACCACGCAATACATTCCGCATTCATTTCTTGAAGTTCTGTCATGACTGCCTTAAATTTTCGTGGTTGATGTTGTGCACCAGCTAAGTACACCATATCCTTTAATTCTTTCCTCCCGAACCTCATGTTAAAATTACTGCATATGTGACGGAGACAAAATCATGGTGAGCTCTTTCACGAGTCCATCCATTTTGCGGATTGTTCATTGCCAACAATATACCGGGTGTCGATCGAAATGACACATATACCATCCCTATCGGTCACATGATGTCGCAAGCAAGCCATAAACCATCCCAGTGTCTTGACTTTCCTCATCAACGATGGCAAATGCTAAAGGAAATACATGACTATTACTATCAACAACAACGATGGCTATTAGGAGTTTGTGTTTGTATTTTTCATACAAGAATGTGCCATCAATCTGTATCATTGGTCCGCAATGTCTGAAGCCTGCAATAGAAGGTTCAAATGCCCAAAAAACCCATTTGAATATAACCTCGTTGTTGGCATTAGGCTCCCCATGCCGCCATTCCACACGTGTCCCTGGATTGGTTTCTTGAAGAGCAGCCATCCACCGTGGTAACATTTTATACGATTCTTCCCAGTCTCCATAGACTTTAGCAATTGTTTTCTTCTTCCCCAACCACACTTTCTTGTAACGAACGTCATAAGCGTATTTGTCCTTGATCATCGATGAAGCACTTTGGGCCGAGATGGACGGATATCTTCTCACCACATTTTCAACTTCACGACATATAACGGTGGAGTCCAAATGCGCATGATCTTTGGACGATTGGCGTAGATGCATGTATGTGGTCCCGCATATTTACTAATCTCAAACATTCCATGCGATTTTCTTCTCGAACAACGCAACCTCCAAGTGCATCCATCTACATATTTCTTACAACGAACAATCCATACATTAGGTGTAGAATGAGTCACCACAAATCGCTTTGTGTTCTTTGATGCTATACAATTTCACGGCATCTTTGGATATCTACTTTACACATGAACCGCATGCCCTTTTGAAATTCTGCTCCTCATTCCATAAAGACCTTAAAGGGATCATAGCATTCTCATTGAGGGGTTGCAATGCCTCACTACTCAATTCCATAAATGCGGGAGAAGGTACGACAAATTCACGTACACCCACGGCGCACCATCAATTCCAGCGACCTCTTCGTCGAAAAAATCATCGTTCCCAACCTCGCTCCAAATTGGAGGACAAGATAATGAGCCATCATCGGCTATGACTCGATTTAATGTGTATCGAATCATGCCATCATCAACATGATGAGCATCAACCCCTTCATCATCTGTATCATCATCGCTACTCTCTTTACTAGTACCTTCGTCACTAGCGCAATAGTCTCCGTCTTCACTAGTGTTCAACTCATCACAGGAACGAGGATCCTCGTCCATCTCGGGATTTGCGGTCATCGAGGCGATGCACAATGACTCTGTTCCATATTTGGTTGAGTGCTAGGTCCACCACGAATCTAACACCATATTACAGTTTGTACTATTATACGAATCTCTCGTTCTCAAATCGATATAAAGCTCCATGCATTTTGGTGGTGGTAATTCTGCCACAATCTCCCAAACATCTTTGAGACTCGCATCATCATCTATTCGCACAGGGACGTAGTTGGCAGTACCACTACCAATGTACGCTGGATATCGATATGTGATGGTCAATATCATCTTTTCATTGTCTATCTCCAATGAATTATAGATAAAACTCATAAATTCCTCGTACCCTAAACTCATGTTCGCTCTAAGATGTCGAACAGGCGGTTTAGTGTATGAAATTCCTGATGGTCCATCGACCATGTCTCCATTCATATAGCACAACAAACTTACTCTTCGATCAGCCATTATTGAATCTATATATGTAGAATACAAAGCATGATCAATAGAAGTGAATAAACAAAATTAATGGACAAACTTACTCTAAACTAAACTAGATGGTCATAACAATGAACTAAAGTATGCATGAACATACATGTAGTCACAAAACGTTTCATGGGCATAAATACGCTAATATATAGGATATTATGACAAGAAGGTGCATAAACAAAATTAATGGAAATAGATCGAAAGGTGATAGAAAAGAGGAAAGAAAATAAGTGAAGATACATAACCATACCATATCAGTCAACACCACGAAATACGTCACAAACAAAAATGTAACTGCTATACATGTCGTCTTGCCCAATTCCTAACATTCCAACTAAAACTATCCTTAATACCTAAAAGTCATCCCAATACTTATTTCAAATCATCACAGTTTTCTTATTTATTGCATATTTACTTTCAATTTACATTATCATTGTTCAATCAATGCACTTAGACTTCATCTAATTTAAGACTAAATTAAACTTGGTTGTTGTTGGCTATTGTAACGTAATTTCTAACAATTTACAGGCAAACTCATGTCTCAATAGCACCCTCAATGTAACGGCCCGAAAATTTGACTTGTGCCACGTGTCAAGTCAAGGTCGTATGTGAGACCCACTCGTTGAAATACGTATATTCAACTTAAATTTAAGATGATATGCTAAGTATGCAAGGAATTCGGTGAGCCGAAACACGAACAGGGACGCGCCTCGAGTTGCGTGCCGACGTTGGACCGAAATATTAGATATGCCTCGTGATGCGTGTAGCGCGAGGATCGAGATTTTGAATTGAGGCGAGTTGGTGCCTCGAGATACGCGTTGCACGAATCACGAGGACACATTTGATTTGAAATCAAATAGATAAAGTTATATATATATATATATATATATATATATATATATATATATATATATATACTAGTTTCAGGACGTGCTACGCACGATTGACCCGCTCGCTTCGCTCGCGGGAATTAATTTTTAAAAAATTATTAATAAAATTTAAAAATTAGAAATATAAGCACCTTTTTTAATTCATCAATATTGTTTAATGTAATTTATATAAATAAGATGAGTTTATGATTTAATTTGGGGTTAGGTATAGAAAGTGAAAATTAAGTACAAGAGGAGAAAGTGAGTGTAGTGAGTGGGACAGATACTTGTCAAAATCGTGAATTGGTAACGAATCGTTGAGGGCTCGAGTGAATGAAATCGGGATTACTAAAAAACTATTTTTACATTTAACTTTTTCAATAATATAAATTATAATAAATAAGACAATGTAATCTCCAAGGTAAGTTGCTATAAATAAAGATAGTCAATGAAAGCAGAGAAATTTCTTGCACACCATTGTATGACAATAGCTAACTCCTGATATGAGTTGTTGGAAAAAGAAACAGGCCTGTAATAAAAAAACAGCAGAGCTACATAAAAATAAATGTAAAGATCACGAAAGAAAATGAAAAAAAGAAGAAGTAAAGAACTTGATCAACGACCTCATCTTCACTAAAGCGGCCTGCTTTTATCTACTGATTTTATCTGCATCAATCGAGTCATATAATTTAACCATAAGGTCAATAAAAAATATATAGTAAGGCAATTACTGGACATCAAGCACAAATATATTCAAACATAGAACATAAAATTATCAAATCACCTGAGATTGTATTCTCATGTTTAACTCATTAAGGTAGTCTCCAGCAATACATTGACCAGAACATTTCGTAGATCTTTCACCCATTGCAGCAGTCAATTGTTGCTTTAGGAGTAATATTTTTTCCTCCAACTCTTTGTTTTATGAATGCTGCAAACAACAGTTTAAACCTTCTGCCATGCACTGATATACATAAATTTCAATTAGTATAACTAAAAATATACTAAGCTAAGCTAAGATAAACAACAGTTTCTCTTCCTCAAGGTTCTCAGTTCCTTCCTCGAGGTTCTCAGTTCCTTTAGAAAGGCATTTGTTCCTTCAAAGCCAGCATGTACAAGGGGATGCAGGACTGGTGCTCTCAACTGATCCGAAGCCTAGATTGAAATGGACTCTTGAGCTACATGAAAGGTTTATAGAAGCAGTCAACCAGATAGGGGGAGCGAATAGTAAGTATATAGTATATAATAGCCAAACAGATTCATGTTGTAGTAATAAAAATAGTGTTGAAGATTTTAGCTAATATTAACTGCATTATCGTAGAAGCGACACCAAAAACCATAATGAAGCTCATGGGTGTTCCAGGACTCACCTTATACCACCTAAAGAGCCATCTTCAGGTATGTTTAATTTGGCAAGATCTGAACATTGCGGCTAAGCTTTTCAGGAGTTATGTTGTAAAAGTACACCTTCTCTTCTTCTACGAAGTACAGGCTCGTGAAGAACCTCTACGGACAAGCTAATATTGGAATGAATAAGAGTGGTAAGATTTACATTTCTCATATTATCATAAATCTAACAAAAAATGTCTTGAAACCGAAAATAGCTTCTAAATATAGGTTGTGTGACACACGAGTGAAGACGGGATATCGAAGTAAGCGGTGCATTGATGAATCATACAAACCTCGACCTCGGACAAACAAGTGAGAACATGCAACATTATTTTCAATGACATGCTTAACGTAGCGTTCTTTTTGTATAAAATTACCCTAATTTGAGATTCTTCATATCGAAACACCGCAAATAAATGAAGCACTGAGATGCAAATAGAAGTGCGAGAGAATGCTACATGAGCAACTTGAGGTAAGAAAAGAAAATAACATGCTGAATATATATCATCATCTTAAAACTCAGCGCATCCAAGGTAATTCAGGAAATCGTTTTCATATTCAAGAGCGAAGGTTTTTTATGTTAAATATTAGATATGACAAGCCAACTTTATCAAAATATGCAGAAACGCATGCCAGTAGTGCAATTACTAAACTCAAAGAAAAAAAGGCAGATGAATAGAACTGCAGGATTTCATTGGATTATTTAGATAATTGATCAACATTATGGTTCTACTGAAGTTCCTAAAAACCATTATTAAAAGCGGACAAACCACCAGGAATTCAGCAAGTTAGATATCACTGCAGTTTTCTTCAAAACCAGAACAAGAATAATTACATTCTATCACAAGTACACACCTACCCGTGCCTTCATAGTTAGAGAAAAAGTTGCTTCTTCAAATATATTTACATAAAAGCCTACAGTGGGAAACCATTGGAAAGAAGGAAAATCTTAGTTTGGTCACATTATGGTCAAATGCCATCTTAAATGCAAGAAATAATGATTGTAGAAGAAGCACAAAGAGTAGAATACAGGGGAACTCTCCGAGGATAGTTTAGAATTGTTAGACAGTCAACTTCAGGAGAATCAATAAAATGATTTGGATAAAAAGTAAGAGGACAAGATGGAAAGAAAGAAAAGAGAGGTCAGAGAGAAAGAAACAAAGCTCGGGAGAAAGAAGAGAGGGAAGAGGAGAAGAAGACCACCGAGAGAGGGAGGGGCGGCGGACAAGCGACTCACGGCACGGACCAGCGCGGTGGTGGTCGGCTCCAACGGCGGAGCAGTCGCGGATGCGAGCAGCTGCGGTGGTTAGCGACTCGCGCGCGACGCGGAGGCTGCGGACGACGCTGCGCGGCGTGGCTGCTGGACGCCGGCTGGAACTCCGGCGGCGCGAGCGAGATCGGCGGCCAACGACGACGGCCAGCTCGCGGATCAGCGGCGCGGAGGAGGTTGCGGGAGCAGCAGCAGGCGCGCGCGCAAGGTAGCAGTGGCGGTGGCCGGCGGTGGGTACCGGCGGTGGCCGGCGGTGGGTACCGGCGGTGGCCGGCGGGGGTACCAGCGAGCGACCGCTGGCGGCGGCGCCGGAGAGGCAGCGGCGGCGGCGCCGCGGCGAGGCAGCAGCGCCGATGGCGCGGTGGCGCGGTTTCGATCGGTCGACGAAATCGCGACGACGCGGTGGAGGTGAGATTTATTTCACTAAAGTTTCGTTTGATGTGAATAATTTGAAATAAAATATGTTTAAACTGTCGAAATGGACACCAGGGACTAGGGGAGTCGGGTGCGCAAATCGAGACGCGAGTGAGACGTCTCGCGTTTCTCGAGGTAAGTAAACCAATTAGAAATTTATACGGTATTTCATGTTTATCCATTGATTGTGGTTATTTATTGTTCTATGATCGTAAGTAAATCAGATAAGGACTTGTACAATATTTTGTGTGCCGAAGCGTGAACGAGGGAGGGGTTGGGCGTAACAATTTGGTACATTAAATTACTTGTGGTTGTTTACTGCTTGTGATATTAGCTATCGTTTAATTGTTGTCGATTGAGGGTCCATTGACAAGCGAGTCATGGTTATTGTTTATCTGCGAATATGAGCTCTTATCCGTACACGTCGATATGTCCCAATTGAGTGTACGTTGGGGGCACTTATCCGGGTCCGTAGATATCTCATAGTCGGCAGGGGTTAGGGTTGTGAGGCAAAAAGGGGGGGCTCGCCTAACCCGAGTCTGTGGCTTTGCGCGACTCAACGACTTTTGGTCGGGACTCCTTGTTATTTGGCATCACTCATCGATGGATTATTTACAGTCTGGTATATTCATGCGTTCTTTATTCCTTTCGGTATATTTGCATGAATTTGACTGCTTTGGATATCATGAACTGTTACTTTGGATATTGTGAAATGTCGTATATATGTCCTATTGGATTTACTTACCTGGGCTCGTCATTTTTATATTTGGCTGAGTGCAGAGTCGCGGACGAGTAGCAGAGGAAGACTTCATAGCTAGGTGAAACTTTTGTATATTTTATAATTACTCTCCTCTGATGATATTTACTGGGTTCCACAATTAGGTTGCCTAACTCCCTTATCTTTTTGTTGAGTTATTTAATACATTAGTTGCTTACGCTAAAATTGTAAAACTCGAAAAATATTAATAACTCAACTGTAAATGGTGAATGTACTAATAATGATGGATTGGAAGGCTGACTAGGCCTGCGTTGACCTTGCGAGACTGGCTCGGGGGTCCACGTAGGTTTAGGCCGGGCGGGGCCCAATTCGTGAAAAATTGGGGCCGTCACACTCAACATTTAGGGCAACAGTTCATGAAACAAAATAAAACACCTTTTGGAGATTTTATGGTAATGGTATGTAGATTGAGTTATTGAGATTGAAAACAGATCTAGATAGGGGTGTCATCATATGCAAAGGGCAGAAGATCAACTATCATACATAAGCAATACCTATAAAAAAAATATTGAAACTAAAAAAAAATTTACCGGCGGGAAATTGAGTAGTGATCGGCGACGGACCTCCGAGGCCTCTGCGACGGACGACGGCGGCAGCAGGCAGTGGAAAGCGAGGCGGCGGCGGGAGGGCGCGAGGGAAGCGAGGACGGTGGCGAGGGAGGCGGGGGCGCCGCGGGAAGTCGGCGAGGAGGCGAGCACGCCGTCGGGGAGGCAGGAACGCCGGCAGGGAGGCGGGATACCCGGCGGGGACGTTGCAGGCAGGGACAGGTAGTCAACGAGACCTGCGAGGGACGGTGGAGGTGGAGGCTTCCTTGGCAGGGAGGCACCGACGGCGGCAGGGAGGCAGGGACGCCGGCAGGGACGGTGGGATCACAGATCTTGGTGAGGCAGAGGCGACCAAATGGGGAAGAAAAGCAAGGAGGGACGAGGTCCCGAGGAGTTTAAACCTAAAAGGAAGTCGTGACCCTCAGTCACGACTTGTGTGTGCTCCACCTTGCCGCTGACATAGCACTAAATGTGTTATATTGGGAATTATTTCAAAAGATATGTTTTTTTGTTAATTATTTTCCTTAATTCTATTAATCAGGCAAAAACTCCTGTAAACATGCATATCAACGGAGGACCACCGGAACAACGCTTCATTTCCTCTCCCAATTTGAAATGCGAACAGCGCCAGATCCAAACCCATCTCCACCGTCCAATCCCCCGAATCTCCCACATCACCAATCCCAATAACACTCCCTTCACCGATCTGTTCAACCTCCACGAATCTCCCATTCTGAAGAACACAACGTCTCTATCTCTCTCTCGCTCGCTCGCTCTCTCGCTAGGGTTTCCGATTTCGATCTCTCTTTCTAGGGTTTCCAATTAGGGCTTCGTTTCGGAGATGTCGATCTGGTGAGAAGAATGTCGTCGACTCTGGAGAACCTGTTCGTGCAGATCTTCGACCGGAAGAACTGGATCGTGGATCAGCTGAAGCAGCAGAAGGAATTGTATGATCAGTACCTCGCTTCGACGCTCTTGATCAAAGGAATTCGGCCTCCTTCGTGGCTGTTAGGGAGCGGTTTCGAGGGCGAAGGAAGCGCGGAATTGAAAGGTATTCGCGTTTTTTGTTCTGAATTAGGGTTTTTGTCTTGAAATTTGGGATCTTGGGTTTGAGTGATGTGTGGTCTGGTTTGAGTTTCAGGTTTTTGTGCTAGATGGAGTTGGTGTTTGATTTTAGCCTTTTTAGGGCACTTGTTGCTATCAAGTTTGGATTTTTTTTGCGCGGATTGCGTCGCTCGTTCTGAATTCTACTGATTTTGTTTGTATAAGTTGTTTGTTCGTAAGCATTGATGAATGCAGTTGCTGCAAAAACTGTTCTTTTGTCGACAATGGAGGAAATTGAAGGCATGAAAATGGCTTCTGCAGAGATAACTAAACTTGCTATAGAATTGAAGGTTAGGTTTTTGGTGGGATAGAATAAGCGAAGTGGATTCGTCTACCCGACCATTTCATTGCACAGTGAAGGGCTTTTGTTTTGTTTTTGCTCTTTCTCGTCTCTTGCTAGAAAACTGGGGAATTGCATCAGGATTGCGCTATACGAATGTAATGGGCATGTATTTGGCATCGAAAATGGCAATGCGAAGATAAATTTACTACTTTAAGAGTATCTCAAAAGTACGTACACTTGAGTCGTAGCAATCTTTATGTACAATTGTATTGTTGCAATGGATGAATAAATGGTTTTAGTTTAGTTGCCTACCACAGATTGTTGGCATGCAGATTGCATTGGAAGTAGTTGAAAAAAAAACGATTCAGGAATGCTTTTGTTGTTTTCTTAAGAATTTTTTGACGAGTTAGCAAATTAGCTTGTTATTTTCACTTTTAAGTCTTTTCAGAACTACAGGATTTATAAGTTTATTGTGAGACCATAGAGCATAGCTCTTTTGATTTGAATGGCAACCCATTGCAAGGAATGAGGCCGTTGTTCTTTGTCTTGGAATAAAATCAAGCTTCATCCTCTTTTTTACATATTGTCTTTCTAGGATTTAGATTTCAAGTTCGACATGAACAGACTCACAGTTAAAACTTTAAAATTCGATTGGAAAGTGCATTTTGGTGTGCGGTATTATGTGCAGTACTTGTGCAATTCTTTTTCTGAAAGAATGATCATCATTAATTGTTTTATTATAAAATTGCTTTGCGTAAGTTACCAATGTATGCGATTTAGGCTTACACTATTTACCCTTTGATTCATAAAATTACAAATTTATAAGATTCACTTTTGTTTGAAAAAACAACATTTGTGCCATTTTCTTGTGCTGTGGGAATAACTTAAAATCTTAACTTCCTAACCATGGTTTAGTGGAAGTAGCCTGTAATGGCTTCATTTATTGGTTAGAAACTTCAAGTTTAAAGAGTATATATATATATATACACTCTTGCACTACAGTGTGTGTAAAAAAAAACACACAAGTGCTATGCAAAGTGAGCCACACGCGCGCGGCGCATATGGCGCACTTAGCACGAGGCACGTGCGCGTTTGTGTATATGCGTGCGAGCTAACCATGGGTAAATCTTTTTACCATTATTTTTTTACCATTTTCGAAATTACAATGTGAGTAGTTATTTGATTGACCCACTCAAGCATTGAATAAACAGTTAATAAACTCATTCAATACTTGACTTACCCCATTTTCTTCTCTAACTGGTTTTGACCAGTGCTCTATAATAGAAGAGGTTTGGGGATGAAAAAAGATCATCTCGAAATTAAACAGCATTTGCTCTTGTTTCTGCTTTCACTACTGCAAAGTGAAAGCTGAGTTTGTTTTATCGTATCTTTTATGATTTTTGCTAACTCTTGCGTGTAAAGAGCAAAATTTTCTTTAAAAAAGTGACATTACACGCTTTGGAGTCGTTGCAAATTCCTTTGGTCTAACAGCTTATACGGGTTTGTGACAATTGGTATTGTGCTTTAAATATAGAGTGTTTTGATATGAACTAATGGAGAGTAGTAAATTCACTAAAATTATGGCCAAAGTTGGAGGTCTTAGTACGCAGCTAATCATTGTCTTATCATGCACAAACCATGCTAATATCTGTCTATATGGGCAAAAAAAAAATGTCTTTATCTTATCCAATCTTGGAATTTTTTCCAAAAGTACTAAACTTTTTACTTTAAAAGAGGTGAATAGGTGGGTTTTTTTTTTTTTTTTCCCAACACTAGGCAATAACGCCTTTTGAGAAGGCGTTATTGCTGACGTGGAGTTTTGTGATTTTTTTTTTTTTTTTTTTTGAAGAAATGTCACGTGGACAAAGATAGCGCCTTCCGAGAAGGCGCTATCAATGTCCACGTGAGTCGGGACGCCACGTGGATCCACGTGGCGTCCGACACAGGGATAGCGCCTTCTCCGAAGGCGCTATCGTTTATTGGCATGTCCACGCGCCACGTGGACTGCCATACCCAATAGCGCCTTCGGAGAAGGCGCTATTTGTATGAAAATTTCAAACTGTGTCCACGTGGATCCACGTGGCCTCCACGTGGACACAGTTGGACAGGTATCTTGGGGTGCGCTGATAGCGCCTTCTCAAAAGGCGCTATCAGCGCACCCCAAGTCATCGTCTTCCCGAGGCGAAACCGACGCAGAGAATCTCTGCGTCGGTTTCGCTAGGGACGCAGGGGAGGGGCAGCTTTACAGGGGTAGGGGACGTAGGGGTCACGGGATTACTAGTAATCCCGTGACCCCGGATGATCCCCGTCCCTATATAAGGAGGGGATCATCTCGAGCTTGAGTGATCGCGGACGGAGGAGCTGGAACGAGGACGGCGGGGGAGAGCGAAGAGGACGAGCGCGGCGGAGGCGGGTGGACGCGAGCCGAGCGGCGGAGATCGGACACGGGCGTAAGGGCGACGGGGAGGAGGTCCGCGGCGAGAGGTGAGGCGAGAAGAGCAGGGAGGTCCGCGGAGCACAGGCAAGGGAGCGTGGGGAGCGAGGAGCGCCGGCGGCGGTGCACCAGTCGTGTCATCGGAGGAGAAGGAGGAGGTCCAGTGAAGGAGGAGGAGGTATGACTTAAGTGGAAACCATGAGTTTTTGTACTTAAAGTATGTGTTTTTAGTTTGTTTAGTTGAGTTTGTGTAGTTTGGTTTAAGTTTGTTTAATAAGTTTAGTTAGTTTAGGTTTAGTTTGTTAGTTACTTAAGTTTGATTAAGTTACTTTGATTAAGTTAGTATAAGTTTGTGGAAGTGAGTTTTTGATGTTATGTTTGGTTTAATTAAAATACGTTTGTTTAAGTTGAGGTAGTTTGTTTGTTAAGTTTGTTATAAGTTTGGTTAAGTAAGTAAATATAAATTATTTGTTATAAGTTCATTTAAGTTTGTTAATAAGTTAATTAGGTATGTTTAACTTAATTTCCTATGTTTAAGTTAGGTTAGTCATTCATGAAGTTTGTTTAAGTTAGTTTAGGTAGCTTGGTTTTGTCTAGTTAGTTTGTTAAGTTTGTTAAGTTTGTTATAAGTTTGGTTAAGTGAGCAAACGGATTTTACTTGTTATAAGTTCATTTTAAGGTTGTTAATAAGTTAATTACGTGTGTTTAACTTAATGTCCTATGTTTAAGTTTGGTAAGTCATTTATGAAGTTTGTTTAAGTTAGTTTAACTTAATTTCCTATGTTTAACTTTGTACCATCGCCTACTTGCCACCTACAACCCTCATACAACCCTCATTGGGCAATGGATTTGAATAGAACTTTTTACCCCCACCCCCCGTTCGAGAATGAGCAAAACTGCTAGGACGATATCCTTTTCCACAACCTATCTTTTAAGAATTCGAAGATGTCACACTTAGCCATCTCAATAAACAATGTTGAGATTTTCCACAACCTATCTTTTAAGAATTTAAAGATGTCCACAACCGATCATCGTTTAAGATTGTTAAAATACAATAAATATTGGGCGAACCACTATTACTTATTAGAGTGGCACCGTTATTGCAGAGTGTTTCAACAGTGTCTTGAAGGGAGCTAGATTCTTGCCAATTACGGCGTTAACTCAGCTGATATACTACAGATTGGTGGCGTACCACGATAAACGCAACCAGGAAATCAATGATGCAATCTCAAGGGGCCTACCGTACACGGCATATGCAATGAAGACATTGGCGAAATATGAGAAATCCGCACGGCGGCATCATGTCACGTTGATCAATCGAGATATTGGTGAGTTCGAAGTCCTAACGGGAAGACACGGAGACCGCATGCATAAGGGCAACAACACACAAGTCGTAATCTTGAAGGACCGGGCCTGCACTTGTAATAAATGGCAGTCGTATGGATTCCCCTGCTCACACGTGATTGCAGCATGTGCGGTAGTTCGAGTGAACTACGCGCAGTTCATCGAGCCATTCTACAGGGATGGATGTGTATGCACAATGCTACTCGTTTTCTTTCAAGGCCATACCGATGAGAAGTATTGGCGACTTTTGGGACGACGATCATACGACCCAAGATCCGGACGTGGCGAGGAGACCAAAGGGTTCGCGTATACAAACCGAGATGGATCTGGCTAACGACCAAAGACCTTTGCGATGTGGGATATGTCATCAAGCAGGACATAGAAGAAGAACATGTCCCAATAGAGACCGTCAACGAGTCCCTATCAGGAAGAACCGGTGTGGCATTTGTCGTTTAGAGGGACACAACAAAAAAAATTGTCCAAGGAGACCTCAACCATCAAATGAGGACCTCTAGTCGATTTTGTATAATGTGTGAAACAACTTATGGTCGTAGATATGTTGAGTTTGACTAATTGTCGTTGTGATTTTTTGTGTTAAAAATTAGTAAATACTTATCGCTATGGTTTTGTACAATACTCATTTTGTTTTTCTAACCTTCTATATAGTTGTATGCTTTGCGCAATGGATCCAGGTCCTTCGGATCCATCATCATGTTGCAACTCCAATCTACTCACGCGATCGACGCGAACCGGAGAGGCGAGGTAAGGCCATTTTACATGAATGCGTCATTTTTACCACAATATTGTATCAAATACATACTTTAATACATTATTGTTTCGTAGGTTTACGAAACAATGCGCGTACGTCGAAGACGTGGGGTCGTTGATCGAACGATGCAGTTTCATTCGAGGATGATCCCATATCTCCGTTCCAGTGGGTTCTATGGGATATCCCGGGTAGCATTTTTCAGCCTTGATTGGGCTCTAATTACTGCGTTTGTAGAGAGATAGCGCCCTGAGACGCATACTTTTCATATGCATTGTGGGGAGTGCACGATTACACTCCAAGACGTGCAGGTGCAGATTGGATTACCTATTGAAGGTATGCCTGTGACTGGAACGACAGACGCAGACTATGCTGACGTCTGCGAGAGGCTACTTGGGCGAACTCCGGGTGGAGATGACATCGTAGGTTGTAAACTTAAGGTCGATTGGCTTGAGCGTAACGTTCCAGCAATAGATGATGAAAGCGATGAGGAGTCGGTCCAACGTTACGTTCGATCGTACATACTACAACTCATCGGTGGTTGTCTTTTCGCCGACAAGTCCAATCGGTTCGTACATTTGATGTTCCTACCTTTGCTGGAGGATTTCCAAGTAGCAGGCCAATATAGTTGGGGGAGTGCATGTTTGGCTTATTTGTACAGGGAGTTGTGTCGCGGACCTCGCTTAGGGGCACATGAGGTTGCTGGCGCCTCCATTCTTGTACAACTGTGGGCATGGGACAGATTTCCATTCATAGCACCGCGACGTCTGCGTACAGCTAGAGCTCAACAGCGAACGGTGGATGGCCAAAATATGCTTATGGACGTTCCACTCGGACACAGGTATTTTCGTTGTGATTTCTCATTACTTTGTAAATAATTCATGTCCATGTTCATTTATCATAACTTATTGTTTCCTACACAGATGACTCGATGCATTTTCGGTTTCACATAATGCGACGCACGTCGTATCGGCATACCGTGATGCACTCGACTCTCAAAGGCATGAGGATGATGTGGTGTGGCAACCATATAATGAACTCATGGCGTCTCTTCCCGAGTACTGTACAAATGGTCAAGGCAGTTGGCTCTCGACGTGTCCCCTGATTTGTTTCCACATTGTGGAGTGGCATCGACCTGAAAGGGTTATGAGACAATTCGGCATGGTACAAGTAGTGCCACCTAATTGTGCCTACGACGCCCAACTGCACCGCATCGAATTGCGTGGACATCATCATGAAAATTGGGTGACTTTCCACGCAAGCTACATAAACATGTGGGAAAATCGTGGGGACACCATTGCGACAGCGGCACGGAATGAAGGGCATGACCATCAAGACTACATGACGTGGTATCGATCGGTCACTAGGAGATTTATAGGACACGACGGGGCGTTACGTGACTACACGGTAATCTGCTAACTATTAATTTTCCTCAAACATTTAATATTATATATTGCGTGATTTGAGAACTTATTTTTTATATTTCAACGTAACTTGGTGCATCGACTTAGGCGTGTGTTGATTGAGGATGGGTACGACCAAGGTCTTGCTGCCCTTGATGAAGGGATTAAAATTTTGGACGAAGACGAACGACAAAGGTCTAATCTTTCGCATGACAGAACTGACGTCCAACAAGACGTAGATGAGGATATTGAACAAGAAGATGAAGAAGACGATCAAGGCGAACCAAACATAGAGGTGAGAAGAAGACGAACACGACCAGAGACAGTGCGGGAACGCACCCAGACGTCCTCGTCCCCCGCGTCCATCTACTCGATCGAGGTTGCTTTGCAGAGAGTAGTAGACCTTCTCCTCCAGCACGTTCATCTCGTTCGAGAGTGAGTAGAATAGATAATGTTGGCGAGAGTAGTCATTCTTCTCATGGGTATATACCAGCATTTGCCACACCTCAACCAGAACCTCATATGTTTGTACCCAGGCCGTCGAGCGTGAATCTTCCTCCTTACCATTTTGATCCGTACGCACCTGGGCCTTCGTCTTCATACGTGGATCCACGTGGAATGCCTCATCATCAAACGTATCCATCACTCCTCCATACATGCCTAGTCCATACACTCCTACTCCGTATAATTACAATATGGCGTATAGCGGAGACCCTTCATTCATGAACTTGTTGACCATGCCGCGGCCGCATGTTCCATTCCCCCAACCCCATGCAGGAAGCCAGTATTTCGGGATGGTTCCACCTCCAATTTTTGGTAGCATAAGTAGCAGAGGTGAGTCGAGTCAAGAACCGGAGGAAACGCAACAATCTACTCGACTTGATTCATCGCAAGACCAGCTACCTCAACCGGATGTACAACCACATCGTCCAACTAGACAAAGAGTACGTCCGGTTTGCTTCACCGAGGAACAACGTCGTGGAACCGCCGAAATAGACTGCATAATGAGTTTACTTGATGTCATAGTGATTTGTAAATAACTTATATTTTGGGTTAACGAAGTACGTGTATTCAACCTTATCATTGAATAAACTTATTTCTCATGTTTTTCATATTACGTGGAATTTCGTATATGTGATTACTCTTCAATAGTTAGTTTAGTTTGTTAAGTTAGTTTAGGTTATATGTTTAATTTAACTTAAGTGGTTAGCTTAGTTAGTTAGGTGTCGATGGTTAGGTTTTATTATTTTAGTTTGGTTAGGTTAATTAGCTTAGTTAGTTTTGTTTAGGTGTTGAGGTTATGTTTGTTTAGTGTAGTTGAGTTAGGGTATGTTCGTTAGTGTAGTTTAGTTAATTTAGGTTACGTATTTTGGTTAGGTTAGGTTAGTCGAGTTTAGTTAATTAGCTTAGTTAGTTTTGTTTAGGTGTTGAGCTACTTGGATGTTTGTGTAGTTTCGTTTGGTGGTTAACGTGGATCATTTTTTCGTTGTTTGTTTAGTTAGTTAAGTTAGTTATTTTACTTTACTTAATTTGTATTGTTTTGGTGGTTTGGTTAGTTAGGTTAGTTAAGGTTAGTTACGTTAGTTAATGTTAGTTAGTTTAGTTTGGTTAGTTCCATTTAGTTAGGTGGTGTAGTTTGCAATTAAGCTAGTTAAATTTGTTATTTTAGTTTACTTAGTTTGTATTGTTAGGTGGTTTGGTTAGTTAAGGTTAGTTAGTTTAGTTTGTTAGTTAGTTTAGTTTCGTTATGTTAGTTAGTTAGTTACTTAGTTTAGTTGAGGTTAGTTAGTTACTTAGTTTAGCTCGATTTTGTTAAGTTAGTTTAGTTTGGTTAAGGTTAGTTAGTTAGTTATTTTAGTTTACTTTGGTTAGTTAGTTTGGTTTTGTTAAGTTAGTTTAGTTAGTTTATTCAAGGTTACTTACTTATTTAGTTTAGTTTGGTTTGGTTAGGTTAGGTTAGTTAAGGTTAGTTTAGTTAGTTAGTTGGTTAGTTAGTTAGTTAGTTAGTTAGTTAGTTTAGTTTGGTTAGGTTATTTATGGTTAGTTAGTTTAGTTTAGTTTAGTTTGGTTAGTTAAGGTTACTTAGTTTAGTTAGTTAGTTAGTTAGTTTGGTTAGGTTAGTTAAGGTTAGTTAGTTTACTTTACTTTGGTTACTTAGCTAGTTAGTTAGGTAGTTATTTAGTTTAGTTTGCTTTGGTTGGATTAGTAAAGGTTTCTTACTTTACTTTAGTTAGTTAGTTAGTTAGGTAATGTTAGTTAGTTTAAAATAGAGAGTTGAAGGTTGAAACCAATATATTCAAAATTGGTTTTTTTTTTTTAATACAAATATAAACTCCTCGTATGGTTATTCAAATTTGGTTGTAATTGTCGAGATCGCTCGACACGACAGCAACAGCCGGCGACGAGGACGGAGCGACTGAGAATGTCGCGGTCCAGCGGCAGGGGAGGACAGATCGGCGAGTCGGGTTGGTGATGGGCGCTGACGTGGCGCCCACGTGGCAGGCTTTGTACGCCTTTTCAAAAGGCGCTATCTATACATGTGTCCGCCACCTCAGCGCCATGTCAGCGCCACCTCATTCCCGCAACTTTCGCCCAATAACGCCTTTTGAGAAGGCGTTATTGAGTGAGTGTATGTGGCGCTGACGTGGCGCTGAGGTGGCGGACACATGTACAGATAGCGCCTTTTCAAAAGGCGTTATCTGTACAAACCAGGCCACGTCAGCGCCACGTCACCAAAAACCGAAACCCCCCCCCACTCAATAACGCCTTCTCAAAAGGCGTTATTGCCTATATCCGGAATAAAAAAAAAACACTCTCTATTTTGTAAAAAAAATTGTAAATGTCCCCTACATGTGGAAATAGCCCCCAATCTTGAGTGACTTGATTAAGACTTCTAACTAAATTTTAGTGCAAGAAAACTGCCTAAGCCAAACCTCATATTGTGGCTCTCCCAATTCAATTTTTTACCCGCGAGACTCAAATCCGAGACATCATTGAAAAGGAGCTAACTCCTAAATTCTTAAAGGGTAGTGCTAGATGGACTCAAAAAGTCTGGACTCAAACAACTAAAAAGACATAAAAACTCTTAATTAAAATTCATTATTAATGTTTGGGGGTAGATGGTAATTAGATCTTTTACTTAGATAAATATCTTAAATCTATACTATTATAATAACAAGAGGACCGCTAAGGGCACCCCACCAATTAATGAAGGCACCCAAAGTTTTTGTAAAAATTTCAGCAAAAGTGGAAAAGACTATTTTGCCCTTGTATATATAGTGATTCCAACCTCACAAATCATTTTGACAAAGAAAAAAAGGCACCCCACCACAAGGTTGAACCATAAAGCCACATTGCATTTGGCGAGCGTTGATCGATTATTGCGGATTGTCATCATCCGACAACGAGGTAACAATGTTTGATAACCATATGATGGTTTGAAGGAACTGTTTTTTGTCAAGGTAGGGTTTCTCAGATTTTCAGATGTTTTTTCACGGACGCGATTGATTCGGCCTCGCGGGGCGAGAGTTCGCACACTTCTCGGTCACCATCCACCGAGAACGAATAACGATCTCGGTAATGGACAACCGAGAGCTATTCTACATTCTCGGTTGGACATCACCGACAGACAAACTATACACTTCGACTTACTCTCGTGAAGTGGTGGCCAGAGACAACAATAAAAGTCTCGGTTATGGACAATCGAGAGCTATTCTACATTCTCGGTCATGCCTGGCCGAGATCAAACAAAATCTCTAGCATGCGTGGCGAGAACCACGAACGCCCAATAAATGAACCATTGAATGCACCGCCACACAAACATAACAACTACTCTATTAAATGCAACTTAATTAGACTACCAACGCACATTTAAACGATCGATTTCAACACTATCGATGTGTGAACAAAAAACTTGAGCAACCGAGCCCTAATTTGGATATGAAATCGACCAAAACTCAAAGTCTTCAAACTCGAAAAACGTCCTACAACGAGAGGAGAGAGACATAGAGGAACGAATACAACTTAGATTCGGGATTGCTAGGTGGTTCGTTGACGAGAAATGGAGAAAGTCAAGCAAGAGGAAGGTGGTGGGGTGCCTCTGTTTTGCAGGAGTTTTTTGGTGCCCCAGGTAAATTTGTTAGAGGGGTATTTTGGGTATTTTGGGTCTAATTTTTTGGTGCCCAAGGTAAATTGGTTAGTGCCCCCATTAACTGGGTGCCTTCATGAAACGGTGGGGTGCCCTTAGCGGCCCTCTAATAACAATCCCAAAACGGTTAACCGTGAAGCCTTTTTGGCTAAAACTTCCAACAATGCCCCTAAGTGTTTTGATACAAATATTTAAATTCGGGATAAAATAGTAATTTAATTGATAACTACAAATTAATAGGCGGTTTTGATTTTAAATGTGCGGATGAAAACTCAATTAGTTTTCAAAATTTTTAAATTAGTAGTATGTTTCCTAACAAAGTGGGATTTGGATGATTTTTATTCTCTCTCATCCACGTTTTTACTCTCTCTTTCCCCACGTTTCTCTACTCTCTCTTTCCCCTCCACATTTCTCTCTCTCCCCTCCACAATTCTTTCTCTCCACTCTATTCACGTTTTCTTTCTCCATGTGTTTATTTTATTGAAAATCACTTTCTTCTTCAAAATCACGCACATAGCATGTGTGTCCATTGACTAGTTATTAATAAAAAATCTTTAAGTCCGAAGTCCAAATAGATTTTTTGATTCTTAAAATATCCCTCCGAAATATCTAAGCTTGCTGAGTAGTGCCCTCACAATCACAAATCAATCACATGTTCCGTGCACGCTTCGCGTTCCAAACGATTTGTCGTGTGAGCCACACACTTGTGGGAACCCGCTCGTGCCATCAATGGCCCATCTTCGACGCCAGCCACCCACTCACAACCCGCCACGTGCCCCACTTCGGTCCAACAATTCTCATTCCCGCTCTTGTCCCCACGCATGTTAGCGCCAACAATCCTTAACCGCACACCATGCGCAAAAAATTACAAAAGTACAGCTTATTTTAGTTTAAATGAAGAAAATATGTGTGATTTTTTTATTCAAAAAGTATGGTATATCACCTTTTGAAAAGATGTTATTACTTGAAAAAAAATTTTGGCACTGACGTGGATGTTCATGTGGCGCTATTCGTTATGCCTATATTCACGTAGACATCCCACGTGGATGTCGACGTGGCAAGTACACATAAATAACGTATTTTTCGAATGCGTTATTTGTGTGTACTTGCCATGTGGGCTCGGGGTACGTGCATGATGTTTGGATGGTTTGCATGGACTGCACCAGGTTGCATGGGTTGTCTACCTCGAAACACGTGCTTCATATTCGCATGGTTTGTATGAGGTTGCATGCGTTATCCACACCTCGAGATATGTGCGTGACGTTTGAATGGTTTGTACGAAGATGCATGACTCGCCCACCTTGACATACGTGCGTGACGTTTGCATAAGTTGCACGAGGTTGCATGGAGCGCCCACCTCGACAGACGTGTCTGACATTTGCATGAAATCTCAACCTCGACATACATGGGTGACGTTTGCATAGGTTGTTCACGTCGGTATGCGTGCGTGTTGTTTACATTGGTTGTCTACCTCAAGATACGCGAGCGACGCGGGTCCACGCGGTTCGTCCATCTCCATATCCACGTGTCGTTCATAAGGCAAATTTTTTTGTATAGATAACTTCTTTTCAAAATGAGTCATTCATAGAGTGTATAATTTCGTATAAATAGCTTCTTTTCAAAAGGAGCTATCCATACAAATGCCTTCCACCTCACCACCACCTCACCACCATGCATGCCACCTCATCATCAATAGCTCCTTTTAAAAGGAGTTATACCTTAGTTTTAGAATTTAAAAGTAAACCTCACTATTTTGGTGAAATACAAACTAAATCCACCCCACTCTTTGAAAAAGACCCCATGTGCGCAGTGTACCAAACCCAACCACTACATAACTGTGAAGTCGCAACACACGCACACACACAACTGTTCGTGCTGTGAAATGCGAAGCTGTCGTGGTTCTCTGGACTTCTCTGATTGTCGTTGAATCGCTTCTACGAATTGGCCAGTTTTGAAATCATTGATGAATTCGATGTTCGGATGATGAGTTTCGTTCGTTTTTGATGCGATTGTTTGGGGATTTGATTGCGTTTGAATCGAAGAGTCGAGAAGGTTTGAAGGTTTTGTTTGATTCAGCTTCGCTGCTTCGAAGATCGATTGAGGCTTGAAGAAGAAGAAGAAGAAGAAGAAGAAGAAGAAGAGGATTTGGTTTCGGTGGTTCGATTTCTGTTGCTCTGTAAGTGTGAGTTTTTGGTTTGTGTCAATTCGAATTGAGAAATGTTGAGTTTTTCGAGTCGTTTGGATCTCTTTTGTTGTTATTTTGAGTACTGAGGATCCAATCGTCAGTGTACTCTCTCATTTTTGCTTCTCAATTTTGTTTTCTATGTAGTTGAGCAATTTGAGTGAATTTTGATTTAGGTTTCTTGATTGCGGAGTCGATTTTCGCGATTTCGATTGGCGATGCATGTACTCTTTGTTTTTGTTGTTGTTGTTGTTGTTGAAGCTCTGATTAAACCTTTGCATTAACCTGTTAGAGCTTCATTTAGTAAAATTGAGCTTAAGAAAGGAGTGAAGGAGTGCAAGGACATATTTCAAGATTATGTTTTTAACTGGAGAACTTCATTGGTATCATGAGACTTATTTGTTATATACTTTCGCCAGTCATTTATATAAGTCATTTAAGGTAAAGACACAAGAATTAAGGCAGCCTTAATTACAAATGTAATTTACATATATATATATATATATATATATATATATATATATATATATCCTTTGACATTAAATGAATTGAAGAATTAAAGAATCATAAATGTTTGAATTGTATAAGGGTAAAATGGGTAAAAATGCAATAAATACACTATTGAATTATGAAAACGACTTGCAATTTTGAAGAAGAAGTTTTTGCTAGAACCACTTATATAAATGACCGGATGGAGTAGTTTATAAAGAATTCAATAGCACTAAATCGAGCGCAATGGAAGAAGAGTTTGATCCATGTTGCCATTCCCAACTAATTTAAAGAATTCTTTCTACATTAGTTTGCTGTTTAGAGAACATCTTAATTCTTTGGAATGAAAAGTAGAGATGTATGACTGGTAATTTGGGTGGGACTTTTTTTTCACGTCGTCTTTCTGGTCATTGCTTTCTTTCTTTTGGGATGTCGAAGGAGAATTATGTAAAGGATTATGATGACTGGAATTATTGAGTAATTTTTGTTCTTATTGGGAATGCATCATGGACAGGTCGTTGAATTATTTATGGCGGCAATACTGGCTTCAAATGGCTGTTATTGCCGCCATGCCAACTCAATAGACCAAAGAAGAGGAAATTTCAATCTCAGCTTCTCTGGTTCGGTTTCGGGTCAAAATTTATGCAAGCTTGAAAATCAGCTGTATGACTTTCCTGTATCTAACAGAAGATCACGTTTTCGAGTAAGAGTGCAGCAAACAGAAACCTCGAGGTTAACTACAAATGGTAGGGCAGTGAAAATGTTACCAGCAGAGGAAGTGAGGAAGAGCCTTCCTAACAATACAGGTGCAAAACCTATAAATGGAAAAGCAACTAAAATGTTACCAACAAGGGAGGGATTGAAAAACAGGAACACTTCCTTGAATGGGAAAGTTGTAGTGAATGGATCTGCAATAACTGTCAATGGTGCATTGACTGTGAAAAGAAGCAATGGCTCCACAGCTTTAACAACAAGAAAAAGCAGTAGCTCTGCAGAGCTTCCATTTCCAGATGAACTCAAAGTTTTGGCATCGGATGAGAGCTTCAGCTGGGCCAATGAAAACTATAATTCCTTGCAAAGAACTGTAGATGTGTGGTCTTTTGTACTTTCATTGCGTATTCGTGTTCTTCTGGACAATGCAAAATGGGCTTATGTTGGAGGTTTCACCGAAGATAAGCAGGTTTATTTTGCTAATCTTTTGTTTATTTATTGAGAAATTATCAAAGATTGAACACTACTAGTTCTGGCAAAGCATATGTGTAATAGGCTAACGATCATGATTAGAAAACGCCTCTAGTTGTACACTCTTTCCATATTTGATAGCTCTCCCTTGTTATTCACTGTTCCCATCTTGTGTTCTATTTGACTTTGTATTCCTATGTTTGTTCCACAGAAAAATAGGAGGCGAAAAACTGCTTCATGGTTAAGGGAATGTGTATTGCAGCTTGGACCAACTTTTATCAAACTTGGGCAGCTATCCTCAACTAGATCTGATTTGTTCCCGAGAGAGTTTGTTGATGAACTTGCAAAGTTGCAGGTAAATATTTTCTGGGTTTTTATTCTTGCAATTTGTTTCCTTGTTATGTCCTGCAGGACGAGGATGTGACTAGAATTTGGTGAAATCTGCTTCTCTACAGCGTGAACTAAATATTTTATGGATGTTGTTTTATTGGATGCAGGATCGAGTTCCTGCATTTTCATCAAAGAAAGCTAGAAACTTAATAGAGTCTCAATTGGGGGCTCCAGTTGATACTTTGTTTAAGGAGTTTGAAGATAGGCCGATAGCAGCGGCTAGTCTTGGTCAGGTGATTCTACATGGTATTAGAGCTTTTCTTTTTGGGAGGCTTGGGTGCAAGAATTGTTATTAGCATTTGCTAATCCTCACTTGTGCATTGAAATTAGCATTGTTTTGTTAATTAAAAGATTATTGCCTTCAGGTGCATCGAGCCATCCTACACAATGGAGAGAAAGTGGTATTGAAAGTTCAGAGGCCGGGTCTAAAGAAGCTTTTTGATATAGATTTACGTAAGTTTTTTCTACTTTTTCCATCAATATATTGACCGTTACAAAAAACCTCTTTTGCTGCTAATTCCTGCTCATAATATTTAGTCACATATTTACTATAGATTTATGCAAGTCTTTTCTACTTTTTGCATCAATATATTGACTGTTACGAAAAAACTCTTTTGCTGCTAATTCCTCGCTCATAATATTTAGTCACATATTTACCTATTTGTATCAAAGACTGCAAATGAACCCTCATTGTTGTTTTAAGCATCATTATGTAAAATCTGTAAGATTGTTTTAATAAATTATACTTCCTTTTCAGGAAACTTGAAGCTAATTGCCGAGTACTTTCAAAGAAGTGAAACTATGGGAGGTCCTACTAGGGACTGGATTGGTATATATGAAGAATGCTCAACGTAAGCAATTTGCTTTTCTCGCTCTTCTATTGAAAGAATTATTTCATGATGGAAGTTTTTCCTTCCTTTCTTTGTACTATTTCTGTCAATTCAAGCCGTTTGTAAAAGGATGTGATTATAGGTAGAGTCCTACCAGTTCATGAAATCTGAAACTTGGTAAAGGCAAAAGATTTCCGTGATAGTTATGAAGCTCCTTTGAACACCAGCTTTACTCAAACTAAAGAGATGTTGGTAGAGGTTGCCTCCGGAGGCTAAAAGTTAGAGGCTCTTCTGCCTAGTTATTTTCTTATTGGATGTATCATGAGGAAATCAAAAACAGCAGAAGCATTCTCATAGACATTTCTGCAAATACAGTGACATATCTCTTCGACTCTTATATTAATCTTTCTACACAAACATGAACTGAGCGAAGTCGTGTTTTACAGAGACATGTTTTCTCTTAATTTGCTGTGGCGGATTTAACTACATGCTCACAATGGAATTCTATCTAAACAGCTTCGACCAAAAAAAAAATTCTATCTAAATAGCTGTTTCATTTCTATGACTTCTGATCATATTATTTCTGACGATGTTGGTATTTCTTGTGCTTGTTTTCAGGATTCTGTACCAAGAAATCGATTATATAAATGAAGGAAAGAATGCTGATAGGTTCCGTCGAGATTTTCGCAATGTAAAATGGGTCAGAGTACCTGTATGTTTCTCACTACATTGCTGCCATCTCTTAATTTTCTCCCTCTCTCTGATTTTGTTGTCGTGGTCAATTTTTCGTGGTGTTAACTTGCTACTGGGATTGTTTGTGATACTTTTGGCCTTGCTGCAGTTTTTTCTTCTTTTCTTTTTTGACTTAAGCGGGAGTCGAACTCACGACCTCCACAAAGGCACAAACTTTGCATTTTGGCAAGTGATGCCTCTACCATCTTGGCAGGGATGCTTTGGCTAGCCCTGCTGCAGTTTTTAATATATTTTTGTGTCATTATTGAGTTTGCAATTACAAAATTGATGGCTTACAACAACAACAACAACAACATAGCCTCAGTCCTGCTTGTAGGACCTGTCTATTTTGATTGAATACTTCGTTTCTAATCATCTACTCTTTTTTTCCTGCTTGTAGCTTGTGTATTGGGACTATACTGACAAAAAGGTGTTGACTTTGGAGTATGTTCCAGGTTTCTATCGAAACTCTAGTGTTTGGTTTTGTCAAACTTCATTGTTTCCACCTATCAAAATGCAATTTTAACATGTTTATTGTTGCAAGGATAACTAAAGCCTTTTCAATTCTTTGGGCAGGTGTCAAGATTAACAAGTTGGATGTGATAGATGCCAGGGGTTTTGATCGCTCTTTAATTTCTTCACGTGCAATTGAAGCATACCTGATCCAGGTTAATAATTTTACACTCTTTTATTGATTGCAATGGACCACTTGCTGTTTATACTTTACAGCGTGAGAGACTCCTATAGCCATCTGCCAATTTCAGTAGATTTAACATTCTACATCACCATCATGAACTTCATAACAACATAATTTACGAGTTATTTTTCCTTTTGGCATTGCATCTGCTGTTGACCCAGATACTGAAAACGGGCTTCTTCCACGCTGATCCTCATCCTGGGAATCTTGCAATTGATATTGACGGCTCCCTGATCTACTATGACTTCGGTATGATGGGAGAAATAAAATCATTCACCAGGGAGAGATTGCTGGATCTTTTCTACTCCGTGTATGAAAAAGATGCTAGAAAGGTTTGGCCTCTCAATGTGCATCTTCAGTCTCCACTTTGTTAGATCTGATGACAAAAATAGTCCTTTCTATTTACAAATGATATTTATGAGAAAAAAATAATTAAAATAGAAGCTATTGATATAGAAGAAATTATAAATTTCCCTTGCATAGTACTCGGTTCACATCAGTGATCATACTTAAGGCCCCTATCTTTTTTTATTAACTACAGATGAATTTGCTTTAACATATTCTGGATGATATTCTCTGAGGTATGGTGTTCGCCACATCCTCTTAAGTCTCAAGTGTCAGTTTGACACATGACGATAGAGCTGTGGATATGTATTTGTGACCAGGATTGAGGATTTGGGAATAGGCTTTATGGAGTTTGGTTGTAAGCTGTAAGATTTCTTCCAGTTTATGAATATGAAAAAACCGAATATACTTTCTGGCATAAAAAGTAAATATATGTTCTTTTCACGTTGTTGATGAATATCCGCTGATCATTTACCTGTTGGAAATTGATTATGTAAAATTGTCTTGCTGGCAAAAATTGCAAATATCTTGAGATGCATGATTTTTTAATGTGGAATAAATAGCCACAAATCATCTACTGGTTGAATAGATGCTAGATCTGAATATCTTGATGACCAAGCTAATGCACTACTTAACTGCAGGTTATCAAATGCCTAATAGCTCTTGGAGCACTGCAACCTACTGGAGACATGTCATCGGTAATTTTACTTGCTTTGGATGGAAAAAAGAAAAAAATAAAAATAAATAATGTACAAGATCTATTAAAACTTTTGCCGCTGCCATTTTAAGAATTTAGATAAAATGTCTGAATGTTATGGCATCGTTTTGTTTATATTAAACCCACTGTGAATCTCAAAAGAATCGACAAACTAATTTGTGAATTAAGACTTAAAAGTTAATTCTTGTTTTCCTAGTTCACTTTGATTCAGGTTGATCAGCATGGTCCTCTAATTGTTTTGATGTGATTATATATTAAATTTTCTGGTCAACATTTTGTTACGTCCTGAAGAAAGTTGTAATGCATTTCTAGGTGAGGAGATCGGTGCAGTTTTTCCTGGATAATTTATTAAGTCAGAAACCAGATCAGCAGCAGACTTTATCTGCTATTGGTGAGGTAAGAAAAGTTTTGGCTATGGCCCGTCTCTCTTGTGCTGATCTTATTTTTTTGTTATTTTATGTAATCCAAAAACAGAAAGTACCTTTTTTTCTGTAAGACAGGAAGCACTTGCTGATTCAAAAGCATCATAGGAAGATTATTTTCTTCTAGTCCAGAAATATATACTTTGCAATTTATGGGTTCATTTTCGGATAAGAGAAGGCAATGCACGGGCCTTTTGGAAAAAAAGTCATGGATAACTTTCAATATAACTTTTATATAGCTAATGGGCAGCAGATTCTATACATAATAGTGAAAAGAGTGCACTTGGCCTCAGAAAATCGAGAACTTAACATGAGCTATTTTGCCAACATGTTTTAGGTATCCACATACACTTAGGGGCTTTAATCAATTGGCCAATCAATTGACAATGCACATTTAAAAGTACTCCCAAGGAATCACGAAGCTTGAACAAGTTCTCTTTCTGGCTTAATAACCTTTGTGTTTGA
Source organism: Stephania yunnanensis (assembly GCA_039657365.1). Taxonomy (NCBI): domain Eukaryota; kingdom Viridiplantae; phylum Streptophyta; class Magnoliopsida; order Ranunculales; family Menispermaceae; genus Stephania; species Stephania yunnanensis. The sequence continues at coordinate 62,239,331 of CM077583.1, read as the reverse complement.
TGCCCATAGTCGACTGAGAGAACGTATACATTTCTTTTTGGATGGATGAAGCCTATAACTTCCGTCTATGGTCATTTTTCATAGTTGCCGAGAGATGTGAAGGTTTTCTGCTGGCAAACCTGTTCCTCACATTATTTGGGATATGACATGTTAAATCACCTAATATGCTACTCAGCCTGTATGTTTATGACATCACTTGTAAGATTATATTGCTGCAAGGAACCTGTAGTGACGACCTCGCTTTCGCTTTCGCGAGTTGTCAACAAAAAAGAGTCATATTATCTAATTGTGGCTGGGTTTTCTTGTTGCAGGACTTGTTTGCTATAGCTACAGATCAGCCTTTCCGCTTTCCATCTACTTTCACCTTTGTCCTTAGGGCATTCTCAACTCTTGAAGGTATGCTCTTATAGTGCAGCTGAGTTTTAATACTACTTTGAATGCATGTTTGAGTTGTACATAAGCTATGGCTTACCCATGAAAATTAGAAATGGACATGAAGTACTATTCCAAGGTAAATGGATAAAGTCTAGTTACAGATGTTTTAGCCGGCATTTTATAATTAGAAAGTGTTGCATAGAATGTAGTTTTAAAAACCAGCTTCAAACGAAGAATTATCCACTTTAGTCGATGTCAAGTTTTTTAACGCCTGATCTTATTTTTGGGAGAAGAAGATATTCTTATGCCATCTGTTTTCCTGCAGGTATTGGATACACTCTAGATCCAGATTTTTCATTTGCCAAGATTGCAGCACCTTATGCACAGGTATTTTACTTGTTACTTTCTGCTGTGGTGTCTGTTCGGCTTTTGCAAATTGAAGATCAGCTCTAGCATATCTGAAACACATTTCAGGAGTTATTGGATATGAAGCAAACGCAGCGTAGTGGACGGCAAATTGTGGAAGAAATACGAAAACAAGCTGATGATGTATGTCTTGTCTTGACCTCTGCTTATTTCATTTACTAGGGTCACGCTCTGATACTTGTGAATTGCTTGGTTGAACAAATTATTTTCCTTTGTCGACGGCTTGAAGGTCTTGTGCTGTAAGATTCCTAACCAGTTATTCTAACCGAGAAAAAAAAAAAAAAAAAAAAAACCTCCTTGAACTTTGCCATGTTTCAGAAAATTGTTGTCGCAAACTAGTTAAACAACTTGACAAACTGACAATTTCAGTATCATTGATCTTGCTTGGATAATGAACTTACAGGCTAGGACCTCCACCATCTCAATGCCAACTAGAATTCAACGCATCGAGGAGTTTGTGCAACAACTCGAGGCAGGAGATCTGAAACTCCGAGTCAGGGTCCTCGAGGTCCGGTTTCCCTCTCAAATCTTCTATTGATACATTACAAATTGCGGTTTGTTGTTAAAATCAACTAGCTTACTATATATACTGACTACTACTACTAAACTAAACAGTCTGAAAGAGCAGCTCGAAAGGCAACCGCTCTTCAAATGGCTACCATGTATACTGTCTTGGGAGGAACAATGCTAAACATCGGGGTCGCATTAAGCACCCAAGGCAATCAAGTCATTGCAAACGGATCTTTCGTCGGGGCCGGTACACACCAATTTCCGAGAATTTAAATCTGAATCTAATCTTGGCAGCGGGTAATTAACTTAATCGTTCCGTTCATTGTATGCAGGAGTTTTCTTGACATTATTCATCAGGTCTATGCGAAGGGTGAAGATGCTTGACAAGTTTGAGAAAATGATCTGATTCTTCGACCTTCACAAGTGTACATGTTTCACATATTTATTCTTCTATACTAAATGTTGTATAATCTCAACAGGTGACAATTAAAGAAAGAAAAATAGAAAGAAAGGAAGAAACAACTCAACAAAGTAAGCATCCATGCATTGCAAAACACGTGAATCAATCTTATCCTCCCAATTTGAAGAGGCCATGCACTGACACAAATGAGATCAGTTACTGATTGTGAAATTAATTAAGTCTCCTTTGAGCATCTTTGTGTCAGTGAGTGCATGACTTCGTAGACAACGCCGGATTGCCACGTGTCATTTTCGAGTCTGCTCTCTATATAAACCACCACTCTCTTCTCCACTTTCATGCCAAATTGTAGAGATCCCGAGAGGAAGTAGAGAGATGGAACGTGAAGGCTCCAATGGTAATGTTAAAACAAAAACAACAACAACAATAATCAACTTTCTTATATACATTATGATATGAATGATTGATTGATTGATTATCTAATTTTGTTTTCATTGTTGTGTGATCATGCATGCGCTGCATGCAGGAACAATGCGTAATACTACTCCAAGCAACCAAAACTACAGCAACAGCAGCAACCAATACTACATGCCGATAGCGAACATAATCCGAATAATGCGAAGGATCCTCCCGGCGCACGCCAAGATCTCAGACGACGCCAAGGAGACGATCCAAGAGTGCGTGTCGGAGTACATCTCGGTCGTGACTAGTGAGGCCAACGAGAGGTGCCATCGCGAGCAGCGCAAGACTGTTACCGCCGATGACCTTCTCTGGGCTATGAACAAGCTCGGGTTCGAGCAGTATGTGCGCCCGCTATCGTTGTACCTACAACGTTACCGGGAGTCTGAGAGCAACGGCGGCGGTAGTAGTAGTAGTACTACTACTACTAGTAATGGTAGTGTTGGTGTTGGGTCTGCATTGACAAGAGGTTGTGCTACTAATACTACATTGGTGCCAATTCAACAGTACTATTTTACTGGGCAAGTACCACAAGAGGGAACAGTGTTTGGTGGGTGCTTTGTGGATGGGTCGCCTGTGGTGGTTAATGTTAATGCAGGGCAATTAGGCCAGCAGAGCAGTGGTGGTGGTGGTGTGGTTCATGAAGAGGGGACTATTAATCTTATTAATCCTTACCTTAATTAATATATAGTATGGACAGTACTTTAATTAACTACTGATTAAGGAGTAATGAATTGAACATAAATGAAGAACCATTAAAGAATCAAGACATCGATAAACTAGGCAAAATTAGGCAAATCTTTTTTTTTTTTTTATGTAATGTGTTATACAAAGTAATGGCGAAGGTTGTCGCATGGAATATATAGTATGTTATTAATTAGTAGTATATATATAATGATCATTTAATTGATTAATCTTAATATATGAAACTGTTAAAACAGCAAGTAAGATGCATTTAAAGATAAAGTTCTCATACATTGATCATGTTGAATATGCTGATTTCTTGCATAGGTTTCAATTTCGTTAATGGTTTTCTTTGGCGACACTCTTTCAAATTATACTTGATCCCTTTCTAATTAATGCATGTAATAATTAATAAATCATTTTTATAATAAGTTCGGTATGTTGTGGAGAGAGCTTGAACCAATTTGAACAGTAACATAAGCTAATCAATCAACACGTTCTTTTTATGAAAGACATTTTTGCAGAAACGTTCTTAAAATTTTGCCTCTTTTTAAAATGGATGTCCACTAAACTTTAAATTGTTGCTTTAAAAGGAAACAAAAACCACTTTCTCAATGAAATGTCACTAAATCTTAAAAATTGCATCACTTGACAAGATGCTTAAGATGATTTTTCAAAAAAAAACATTGAACATAAATGAAGAACCATTAAAGAATCAAGAGAGAATCATCGCATAAAAACAAAATAAACTCTTCATAAAAGAAAATTCACGGGCGTATTGAAACCTCAATACTAAAGTAAGAAAGATGGAGTAAAACAAATTTTTTTTACCATCTCAAACATGACACAAGGTAAAAAAAATACGCCAAAGTATAAGATTGAAATCAACACAAAACGCTTATCAATTGATAATTTTGAAACGGCAGAATATATTTGATCATCACCTAATTTTTTCTAAATTTTTGTAATTTTAGTTTTATCTTTATGAATTTTACGTAAGTTACATTCAACATGAATGTATGGCTTTTTCTTACAGTTTCGACAGTGCGAATCTCAAGGCAAGTACGCGTGTAAACATGCATATCAACGGAGGCCCATGCATCATGAGCCGGACACTACATCAATTCATACACCGCAGGACCACCGAACAACGCTTCATTTCCTCTCCCAATTTGAAATGCGAACAGCGCCAGATCCAAACCCATCTCCACCGTCCAATCCCCCAAATCTCCCACATCACCAATCCCAATAACACTCCCTTCACCGATCTCTTCAACCTCCACAAATCTCCCATTCTGAAGAACACAACGTCTCTCTCTCTCTCTCTCTCTCTCTCTCTCTCGCTAGGGTTTCCGATTTCGATCTCTCTTTCTAGGGTTTCCAATTAGGGCTTCGTTTCGGAGATGTCGATCTGGTGAGAAGAATGTCGTCGACTCTGGAGAACCTGTTCGTGCAGATCTTCGACCGGAAGAACTGGATCGTGGATCAGCTGAAGCAGCAGAAGGAATTGTACGATCAGTACCTCGCTTCGACGCTCTTGATCAAAGGAATTCGGCCTCCTTCGTGGCTGTTAGGGAGCGGTTTCGACGGCGAAGGAAGCGCGGAATTGAAAGGTATTCGCGTTCTTTGTTCTGAATTAGGGTTTTTGTCTTGAAATTTGGGATCTTGGGTTTGAGTGATGTGTGGTCTGGTTTGAGTTTCAGGTTTTTGTGCTAGATGGAGTTTGGTGTTTGATTTTAGCCTTTTTAGGGCACTTGTTGCTGTCAAGTTTGGATTTTTTTTGCGCGGATTGCGTCGCTCGTTCTGAATTCTACTGATTTTGTTTGTATAAGTTGTTTGTTCGTAAGCATTGATGAATGCAGTTGCTGCAAAAACTATTCTTTTGTCGACAATGGAGGAAATTGAAGGCATGAAAATGGCTTCTGTAGAAATAACTAAACTTGCTATAGAATTGAAGGTTAGGTTTTTGGTGGAATAGAATAAGCGAAGTGGATTCGTCTAGCCGACCATTTCATTGCACAGTGAAGGGCTTTTGTTTTGTTTTTGCTCTTTCTCGTCTCTTGCTAGAAAACTGGGGAATTGCATCAGGATTGCGCTAAACGAATGTAATGGGCATCTATTTGACATCGAAAATGGCAATGTGAAGATAAATTTACTACTTTAAGAGTATCTCAAAAGTGTTTGGAATCTTGACTGGAAAATACCTAAGTGTCAAGATGAAGATGCGTACAATCAATATAGAGAAGCTAGAAAACAAGTTAAAAAAGTAGTTAGTCAAGCTAAAACAAATTTCATGGAAGATTTATATACAAAGTTAGGTAATAGAGATGGCGAAAAATATATATATAGGCTAGCCAAATTAAGAGATAAAAAGAAACAAGACCTAAGTCATGTAAGATGTATTAAGGACGAAAATCAAAATGTTTTAACGCGCGAGGAAGATATTAAGGAGAGATGGAGAAGTTACTTCGATAGTTTATTTAATGATGGCCAAGTTGATGCTATAATAGATGAAAACCCACACCAAGAAAGAAATGTAAACTATACACGCAATATTAGAATTGTAGAAGTTAAAGAGGCATTGAAAAGAATGAAAATAGGGAAAGCATGTGGCCCAGATGAAATACCCATAGAGGTTTGGAAATGCTTAGGAGAAATCGGATTGACTTGGTTGACAAAGCTTTTCAATAAAATTCTAAAATCAAAACGGATGCCAATGGATTGGAGAAGAAGCACGCTTGTGCCAACCTTCAAAAACAAAGGAGACATTCAGGCTTGTGCCAATCTTCAAAAGTACGTACACTTGAGTGGTAGCAATCTTTATGTACAATTGTATTGTTGCAATGGATGAATAAATGGTTTTAGTTTAGTTGCCTACCACAGATTGTTGGCATGCAGATTGCATTGGAAGTAGTTGAAAAAAAAATGATTTAGGAATGCTTTTGTTGTTTTCTTAAGAATTTTTTGACGAGTTAGCAAATTAGCTCGTTATTTTCACTTTTAAGTCTTTTCAGAACTACAGGATTTATAAGTTTATTGTGAGACCATAGAGCATAGCTCTTTTGATTTGAATGGCAACCCATTGCAAGGAATGAGGCCGTTGTTCTTTGTCTTGGAATAAAATCAAGCTTCATCCTCTTTTTTACATATTGTCTTTCTAGGATTTAGATTTCAAGTTCGACATGAACAGACTCACAGTTAAAACTTTAAAATTCGATTGGAAAGTGCATTTTGGTGTGCGGTATTATGTGCAGTACTTGTGCAATTCTTTTTCCAAAAGAATGATCATCATTAATTATTTTATTATAAAATTGCGTAAGTTACCAATGTATGTGATTTAGGCTTACACTATTTCCCCTATTATGAATTCTACAGAAATGAAGAAAGTCATGAGCGTACCCTTTGATTCATAAAATTACCAATTTATAAGATTCACTTTTGTTGGAAAGAATAACATTTGTGCCATTTTCTTGTGCTTAAAATCTTAAGTTCCTAACCATGGTTTAGTGGAAGTAGCCTGTAATGGCTTCATTTAACTGGACTTATGTAGTTGGTATTACTATTTGGTTAAAGAACTGCAAGTCTGTTATTAGCGCGGTTTCAGATCTAGTTGAGTTATGTTTACTTTCCCTTAAAATCATTAGTTCATCTTTTGATAAAAGGCCTAAATCTCTGTCAATTAATTTACTTTTCCAGCTGTTCGTTATAATTTTAGATAGCTCTGCTGGATCGTCTTGTCTGCTGAAAGCTTCTCATAATTCATTTCATGTTATGGAGGTTTCTGAATTTTAATCTGCTTGAGCGGAAAATGTAACAATTTAGTTTTGTTTGATTTATCATCCTGCAAAACAAGTTGTTTACCTTTGGAAACTACTTTCTCAATGCAGAGTTGAAGAAAGAAGAACTGATTTCAGGACTCCTTTTCCCTCCACCAAGACCTAACTTTCCATCAACTGGTGGCCATAGCTATCACTACAACAGGCCAATCACTGCTGCAAATTTTGGGCAGTTATCAAATGCTTTTTTTACAGATACTTGTGCTTCTAACAAGTATGGTAATGTGGTGGAGGCATCCTCTCTGGCGCCAAAGTGCCACCTCAACTACAGTGAAGTTGACCTAGAATGTCAATTGCAAGGAGTTTCTGGACAGGATAACATTATCACTTCTCCTCAAAGTAAAAGTGGGAAACTTAGAGCGGATATTCATTTTGAACAAGATCAATCATTGTCGAGGATTCAACGGTCCAGATCAAGGCAAAAGCTTTAGAGCTTCGTAACAGTGGAAAAGCAAGCTCTAAGAAGCGCCAACGGGAGGAAAGCTGCACTGATGCATACACTGGAAGAATCACTAGGTCGAGAAATTGTGTTTATCAGGCAGTGGAACTTCAGAACTTATCAAATTGTCCCAGGGAAACAGGATGTAGACTCACACCAGTTTCTGCAAATGGGAATGATGACCTTCTTTACGCTCCTGATAGTCAAGAAATTGTCCAAGATTTCAGGTCGGGTCAGAATGATCTTGAGTGCACATCCATTGTGAGTAACCTCCAAGCAGAATTTAATAGCTCTGCAGACGCGCAGTTACTGGAGAAGGATCATACTCGGGCTCATGAAGTTAAACCAGCTTCTTGTGAATTGGACAGGCTTAATGACGTTTCAACAAACAAATCTGATGGACAGGATGTTGATTTTAGCCCAATGACTGAAACTTCATCATTACATGATCAACCAGTAATGAATGGAGCAACTGAGTCTTGTGAAGATAATGTCAGAAGCACACATACCAAAGATGGCAAAAACTCACAGCAGCAACCTATAGAATCATTAGAGGAAGCTTTCGAAGAAGAAAACCTTGCAAAACACAATTCTTCTGTTGATGAGCTGGAGGATGCTTTTGAAGAAGAAAACTATGCAAAATGCAATTCTTCCCTAGATGAGCAGTTACTAGAAAAGGGTCAATTTGTGGAAATTATTAACAGTGAAGGAAAATTAAAGACCAATCATGGACGTCATGAAGCAGACAAGCTTGATGATGTTCCGACAGACAAATCAAAGCTTGATATATGTTCTACCCCAACTGATAAAACTTTACTATCTGCTCAGTCAGCAATTGGAGCTGCATTTGAGTTTGACGAAGATTTGATCAGTAGTATAGATTTACATGACCACAAAAGTGTGCAGCAGGAGTCTATTGAATCATTAGAGCAAGAGTCTAGATCTGATGATATGCGCGAGAAATGTGGCTCATTCGTTCAAGAGGAGTTGCTGGAAATACATCAGACTGCAAAGGCTACGATAGAAGAAAAATATCTAGGAAAATTTCGTGAAATTCAAGAAGAGGATGGATCCGTGATTCATTTATGTGCAGATTTGCCTTCACAAAAAATTGCAAATTCTTCTCCCCTTTCTCTGAAGAATGGGATATCAGAGATTCATGGAGATTTCGTGTCCAATGCTTCTCAACAAAGTAATGAACTCTTACGGGAATCGATTTCACCAGATCCCCTGTCTGCTGGCCACTCAGCACAAGATCTCCTTCAGCAAGCCAGCTGGATGTCAGCGCGCACCCTGTGGATGCTAATGCAGATGAAGGTAGTTTTGTTGAAAAATGCACTGGACGTATCCATATGTTGCCTATTACAATATTGCCGGAGGATTCCCAATGCGATACAGATTTATGTGTTTGTCCTCGAGAATCAATAAGCCATGATATTGATGATGGTAGTGATCTTTCTCATCTTCAGAAACCTGAGATGTCTTTGGGGTTCCATAAAAATGAATCATCTGCAGCCAGTGCTACAGATTCAGCTAAAGTAATTGTTTCCAAAAAGGCTTTGGCGCAAAGGACTTCTCAGATACACAATTTAAGCCGAGATTCTCCCTACTTTTTAAGGAGTTACTCCAACCACAATGCAGATGTCAAAGTTAATGGGTCTTGTTCTGAGGTTGTAAATTTGATGAATATTCAAATATGTGCTCCAGAAAATTCTTGGCCTGCCTATAAGCGAAGAAAGATTGGTAGTCAATCAAGTGGTTTCTTCACTACTTCTCCAAGGCCAAAGAAGGTTAAGCCATACAAACAGAGTCTGCCTGTTCTTGATGTTCATCGTTTCCCTATCTGCGATACAGAAGTCACTAATTCGAGTGACAAAGTTCATGAGACATTGTCAGAAAGGTTACAATCCCCAAAGGTACTTTTATACTATGTGAATGAAAACACTGCCTTCTTATTGCAAATTGTGATCTTAAGCGTATCTCTGAAGTTAACATTTAGTTGATAAAAAGGGATGTTTTCTTAAAATGTTATAAAGAACACTATCTTGATATCTATTTGAACTTGTAGCACCTTAAGCATTATCTATTCGCATCGAAGATATCGTATTCATATCTGCTACAATTTTGTTGCTTGTACCATTGCATATCGCCTGAATCTTTATGATTTTCTTTGGCAGGCTGAACAGTGTATGGAAGGTGTAGATCGACAAGCGAATGCATTTTTGGGGTTAGAGAAGAGTTATGTTAGGAATTCTTTTGATCCCAGCCAATACTGCTTGGATGACAATGATGAGGTGACAGATCGCGATGAGGCACGCCTTGATTTAGAAGGAAGGTTCAGTTTAGAAGGTAACAGGGAAGGCTCTTCTCTTGGAAATACAGAAAACATTGAAAGGACTGAATGGTCTTGTTCAATGGAAGATACTGGACATGAGAGAAAATCAAATAACGGAGAGCTGGTTTCATATTGTTCAGTTGGATCTCCACATAATGTGGATGTCGATAGTGTTGGTGGTGACCAGTATTTGCCTGAGTTTGAGGGGTTCAGCATTGATGCATCCGCAGACAGTGTAGTACCTGACATTGCTGGTGATGGAATCAGCTGGGACAAGTTGGATCTACCCAGGAATGCGAGTGAGCGCATTAGTTTCCTAGAAAAGCTTTGCAGATCCGCTACCATTATTACCCCATTACATTCTACAAACCATAAGTTGCACAACTCGCTCAATATAAACAGGTCCGTACCAAAGGAGCGCATTGATTTTAGGGACTCAGTTATATTCAGTAATGAAGAGATTGAGCAGCTCAAGGCCAGTTACAATTTCATTGATGCGGATACTGGTCATTCTGCCCGTTGCGATGACATATCATCCTCTAATGTTAAGTCTGATTCTGATGCCAGAAAACCTTCTTGCACCCCTCCTGTCACTAAATTCTGCCAGAAAATTACTTCATTTTCTTCTGGTCGTAGTTCTGAGAAACAACAGAGCATGAACCCGGAGTTAACTTGTTTTCGCATTGACGAAGACACTGACACTAGTGAAGAAGATGGGAGCAAGTATGAAGTATTTGATCCATTACAGAAAGAAGATGGCTCTGAACAGAAGATCAACGCAACTATTAGAAGCCCCCTTGTTGATATGACTAACAAATTTAACCCTTCTATGCCAGTTTCTGCGACGGAGAAAATTAATGATAGAGGGAGTGTAGAGTACATAAACACAGAATTAAAATTTAACGAGGCACATTTACAGGCTGAGCAAAAACTCAGAAACGGGTACGGAAAGGTCCGAAGATCTAACAGGGGCAAGGAGAACCACAATTCTTTGGTAGGTGTTAATGGTTTAGAAAAAACCACCGAAGTTCTCAACAACAGGTTCAGTAGGTCAAAGGTTTCAGGGAGAATTTCATATAAAAAGGGAAATCCTGATTCCTTGGCCAAGGGGCACAAACATACCAACATTGTTTCTAATGTTTCTTCATTCATTCCTCTTGTTCAACAGAAGAATCAGTCAGCGGCTGTGTATGCAGGTAAGTTTTTCATTGTTTGATAATGCATTGGTTTAATCATTTAATGGCATTTTTTGACATCTTATCCATGAGCACATATAGAACTGCGGAATCAGCATAGTGCTGGGTTCATCTTTAGTTGACTCTAACTTGCTTGAAACGTGTACGAATGCTTTATCAATACTTGTGTTATGCTTCAGGAAAGAGAGACGTTAAAGTCAAAGCTCTAGAGGCTGCTGAGGCTGCAAAACGTCTTGAAGAAAAGAAAGAAAACGATCGTAAGTTGAAGAAAGAAGCAGCAAAGCTTGAGCGAGCAAGACTGGAGCAAGAAAAACTAAAGCAATTGGAATTGCAACAGAAGAAAAAAGAAGAGGAGAAGAAGAAGAAAGAAGCTGAAATAGCAACAAGGAAAAGGTTGAGGGAAGAAGATGAAAAGAAGGAAAAGGAAAGGAAACGTAAGTGCATTGAAGAAGCACGACGGTTGCAGAAAGTGCAAGAAGAGAAGTTACGTGCTGAGAAAGAGGAGAAAGAACAACAACGCAGAATTGCAGTATGCTCATTTCTTTATAAGCATTGTGACCTAGAACCTGTTCTTGCTTATTATTGTTTTCTTTTTCTCGATTAGCTGGAATAATTTTTGGTGTAATTTGGATTTAGGCTGAGAAGGAAGCCAAGAGAAAACAACAGCAAATTGAAGAAAGAAATCATCAAAAGAGAGAAAAAGGAAATGAGCAATCAAATTTTCAGCAAAAGTTGAGATCCAACACTGGGTCTTCTACCATTGCGGCAGGTGTCGCAGGGAAAGAGCAGGAATTGCATGAAGGTTTGGCAGCAGTAGAAGAGTCCCATGATAAGGTGAGACTACCTGCTTGTTTTCCATTCTTTTTAGCTGCCATTGAAAATTTGCGAATAATGCAATGCTATAAATTGTAGATGAATAAATCTTTTCTGCTTCATGCTGAAGTTTGTTTTTTCTGTACATAGTTATCAAATGATTTTTGCAAAACGAATGAAAGTGAAGCCTTAACTGCCGAAGCAAGTGGAAAGCAGTCGTATGAACTCTCACCATATAAAGATTCAGATGACGAAGAGGAGGAAGAAGAAGAAGAAGAAGACGACGATGATGAGCTACCTAATAACAAATTTGTTCCTTCTTGGGCAAGGTAAAAACACCTGTTCTTTCTTTGGTTTTTGTAACAACAAATTTTATTTTGGTCAGTGAGTGTGGTAAGTCTTTTGTTCAGCGGAAAGCATTTGGCGTTGGAGTTACCTTTTACTCAACAAAGAGAACCAAGTGAGATTTTCACACCGGCAAGGAATTGCAGTATAGTTGAGGTAATACAGTTCTCTTCTTTGAATTCATTGCATACTTTCTTGAACCAATTGGTCTAATGGAACTCTTACATTAATCTGTAGTTTTTTTCCCACAAGTGAACTCAAATGTAGCACCACTTCGGATATGGAAGATCCTTTGCAACCCTTCCAGGATATTTGCTTGTCAAGCAACAAGAGGTACATTCTTAGAATTCCAACGATCTCGGCTTTAATTAATTTATGTTGCTTCTCAAAACAATACATGGGGAAGTGATGTAATCCTCCAATACCAATGAGAATCAACATTATTGCCAACGATTTCTCTGGAGATTGGAGCTGCAGATGGTTATAGACTTAAAGTGTATCAGTATCGCAAAATTGTCGAGGCATGAGGTCCCTTCTTGGGAACCTTGCCTCTCGGCCGGGTAGAGAGATGCGCTTGATCAGAATAATGAAATCCTGGTTATTTTGTCATTTTGGTAGTGTACTTCAAGAGATGTATATATATATTTCTTCTTTTCTGTAACATTTCTTAGTACCTTTTGTACTGAGGCTAGTCAGAAAAGTTACACTTGAGAAATTCAATCATAAATTTTCAGCTTTTAGGCTGAACATTCTTCACAAACCAGGCGCCGCGGCAGCGCCGTTTATTAATCAAGCAAGCAGATTCATGTAGCTGGTTTATAGGAGAAAGCTCTTGTAGAATTTAAGTGAGCTGAAAATCTTGAGCTACATTGGCATTAACGCTTAATCTTGGAGCCATTTTTTGGTAGTCTTTCTTCTTGTTCTCCACATTGTACCCAGCCTGATTAGATTACACAAATGTATGCAGCAATAGTTTTTGAAAACAAAGACAAAGAAGTTTGTGCCCACTGCCACCACTGCTCCAACGTTAACAAATCATTCACAATTTTGACGTTGACCCACCTTCCAAAGCTTTATCTGAACCCTGCTCACATGTTGTCTAAATAAAAAAGAGAAAACAAAAGTCACAATCAATTGCATCATGCAGTGGATTCTGACTAATTTGGGAGTGAAAATTTTGTCACTGTTATAGTCATTCTTTTGTTTATTTAAGTATTATTTAAAAGGTAACAATTGCTCCGAGCATCTTCAATCCATCAACTTTAAAATAGAGTAATTTGAACACTATTTACGTTTATTTTGGTGTTTTCAACTCAACAACACTAAAATAATTTTAAAACTAACATTATTTATATCTATTTTGATGTAAACAGTGATATTAATATTATTCACGTCTCCAATTCATTAACGTTATCTTTTACATTATTTTACTCATTTTATTATTATTTTATTTAATTTAACTTTTGGTTCAGAAGTAATATAATTATAAAGATAACTTTATAAAATATAAAAACAAAAAAAATATAATAAAAAAAGTGAATAGCTTCATATCGAACTTGACGGGCTACAGTGTTTAAGCATGGTTTAGTTGATTCCATTGGCACTTAATACCCCATTAAATAATTAAAAAACATTATTTAAAGAGTACATTAATTTTAAAATTTTTGATAATATTTCGTTGAACAAGTCCACTGATCTCCCAGCCTAAAATAATGAACAAATGACACTCTTGACAAAAACAACAACAACAACATCTTGAATAAATCCTTTATAAGATTACACAATGTGAAAGTAGAAAACAATAGACAAACAAAGAAACAAATAAAAGTCCTCATAACCGTTGCACCCCCCGCCCCCACGCGCCCATTTCTAACCGTTTAAACCCCATTTTCCACTTCCAAGATTCCCACCATCATCACCACCACCACCCCCACTCACCACTCTCTCTTCTTCATCATCATCATCATCAAAACCAAATCCAACTCTAGATTCTCTCTCTCTCTCTAGACTCTCTCTCTCTAGATTACCCATCAATGCCCGCCATGATCACGCCTCCAAGAACCCATCTTTTCCACACAACTCCCCTGCTATTCTGCATCATCCTCTGCATCATCCTCTGCATCTCCCCTGTCTCCCCTTCCAAGAACGTCCGTTTCGACTTCCGATCCTTCACATTCCGCAACGTCACCCTCCTCGGCGACTCCTACCTCCGCAACGACGCCGTCGGCCTAACGCGAGAGCTCGGCGTCCCCGCCTCCAGCTCCGGCACCGTCATCTACAACTCCCCCGTCCCCTTCTTCGACCCCCAAACCAACACCTCTGCCTCCTTCTCCACCAGATTCACCTTCTCCATCACCAATGTCGACTCCGCCTCCGGCGCCTCCTCCTTCGGCGACGGCTTGACCTTCTTCCTCTCCCCCGACAACCTCACCCTCGGCAGCCCCGGCGGCTACCTGGGTCTCGTCAATTCCTCACAATTGACCAAGAACAGGTTCGTCGCCGTCGAATTCGATACCCGCTTGGATGATCTCTTCAGGGACCCCAGCGACAACCATGTTGGATTGGATGTCGATAGCCTCATCTCGATTGAGACCGCCGATCCCGTCGCGAGGGGGATCGATTTGAAGAGTGGGAAGTTGATCAATGCTTGGGTGGCTTACAAGAGCGATGAAAAGATTGTGAATGTTTACATGAGTTACTCGAGTTTTCGGCCTGAGAATCCGATTTTGTCGGTCGCCATTGATCTTTCCACCTATTTCAAGGAGTTTATGTATGTGGGGTTTTCTGCTTCCACTGAAGGGAGTACTGAGATGCATACAATTCAAGATTGGACCTTTGAGACATCTGGTTTTAGCAATGGCAATGCCAATGCCAATGCCAATGCCAATGCGCCGCCGCGCCAGCCTCACAATGTGTCTGATAACATGGTCATTCCGCTGATTCCGATGGGGAATTCGGGGAATGCTTCGCGGAAGAAGCTCACTTTAGGCCTTGGGATTGCAGGGCCGGCGTTCTTCTTCGTCGCGCTCTCGGTGTTTGGTTGGGTGTCTGTGAGAAGATGCAAGAAATTTCATACTGCTCAACTAAAAGACTTGTCACCTGAGTTTCTCAAAGGGCCTAAGGAGTTTCAATATGTAGACCTCAAAACTGCCACAAGAGGGTTTCATTCGAGTAGGATCGTCGGTCACGGGTCGTTCGGGACTGTGTACAAAGCGATATTTGCTCCATCGGGTGCCACTTTTGCAGTGAAAAGATCGAAGCAGACCCATGAAGGTAGGACTGAATTCTTGGCTGAATTGTCCATTATAGCTTGTTTGAGACACAAGAATCTTGTGCAACTCCAAGGATGGTGCGCCGAGAAGGGCGAGTTGCTGCTAGTTTACGAGTTCATGCCCAATGGAAGCCTCGACAAAGTCCTTTACCAAGAATCCGAGGAGGGGATGAGTTTGTTGAAATGGCCGCAGCGGTACAACATTGCCATGGGGATTGCCTCGGTCCTCAGCTATCTCCACCAAGAATGTGAGCAACAAGTGATCCACAGGGATATCAAGACAAGCAACATCATGTTGGATGGAAACTTGAATCCTAGATTGGGCGATTTCGGTTTGGCAAGGTTGATGGATCATGACAAGAGTCCCGTCTCCACTCTTACCGCTGGAACAATGGGGTACCTTGCTCCCGAGTACCTCCAGTACGGAAAAGCGACAGAGAAAACCGACGTTTTCAGCTTCGGCGTAGTTGTGCTCGAAGTGGCGTGTGGGAGAAGGCCTATACAGAAAGAGCAAGCCAGTCAGAAAATGGTGAATTTGGTGGACTGGGTGTGGAGTTTGCATTCTGAAGATAACATCATTGAAGCAGCAGATAAGAGATTGAATGGGGAATTCAATGAGGATGAAATGAAGAAGCTATTACTCGTTGGCTTGAGCTGCGCAAACCCCTCGTGTGACGATAGACCTACCATGAGAAGGGTCCTCCAGATTCTTAACAATGAAGCATCTCTTCCTGCTCTATCGAAATCCAAACCGAGTCTCACTTTCTCTTGCAGCTTGCCGTTGAGCATAGAAGAGATCGTTTCAGACTGCGAAAGGAGCGCCAGAGCCAGCCCTGTGTATGAGATCACTATCAAGACTGAATCCTAATAGTAGGTTTTGCTCTTACTCTACTGACTTCGTTCATTTCCAAATTCATTTTCATTTTCTTATACAACAAGGCCTATACATCAATCAGAGATTTAGTTATCTTGTTCAACAATTGTAGTTTCTGATCTTCATGAATTTCACTAAGCAACAATAGTTCCCTCATTGTTGTCAATCCAAGTTGTGAACTAATGGATGTAAGATTGAAGAAATGAAGAACAGCAGTGACCATAAAGGGTCTTATGAGATTTTTTTTTTTTTTCTCTATAATTATTGTGCGTGTCCCTACTTAGGCTCAACTCCAATTAATTAGGACCCGAGCTATGTTCAACATTTCTAGTTTCCGATGTTCATGAATTTGACTGAGCAACAATTAATAAGCTCCCTCATTGTTGTCAATCCAAGTTGTGAACTAATGCATGTGAGATTTAGGAAATGTAGAACAGCAATGACTATAAAGGGTCTTATTCTCTATAATTATCGTGGGTGTCTGAGCCTTTTTTCGGCCCCTCCCTACTTAAGCTCGACTTTGATCTTATGTGATTGTGATTTGATTATATTTGTAGTGAAGAACTCTATATATAGTAATTGAGCATTTTATGTACTCTTCATTTTGCAGAACTTGAAACCACTCTCAATGGAGTTGGCTCTAGTGGCATGGAGTGATCTGAAGAAAAAGCTGTAACTAATTAACTATAGCTTTGAGTTGTACTTCACTGTTGTAAAAAGTTGAGATTCTTTTTTTTTTTGTTCAATCTCTCTTTTGCATTGTTTCAATTCATTTGATTCATTGATATGTAGTTCTTGTCATGAAATACATTGTATTTTTTTTTTTTTTTGTGGCTTGTCTTGGGACCAGTTTGGAGTGCCACTTCATATGTATTGGCAGAAACTGTGAAGGACCACAACTGTGCATGCTTTTTTTTTTTTTTTTTGTCATAGCTACTGTGCATGCTTTTAAAGGGTATATATATGTCCAAGTCCTTGGGATTCACATCAAAATGTGTCTCACATATCTCGATGCAGAATATTTTTGTGTAGTCGCACAAGTTCGAGACCACTACATAGGGAGACATAAAGAGTGGGTTTCGATCGCTTAAGTTTGAGATTAATACATCATACTTTAACTTGTGCAACCAAGACCCACTTTTCAGTTCTTGAACTTGTTGCACTGAACAACACATTCGAAACAAAAAAAAAATCATGAAAAATTAAACAAATTTTACCTCATTGTGCTATGGACCACTTACTCTTCTAAAATCCGTCGCCATTTTACGCCAACAAACTCCAATTCAAATCATAAATTGATTGCCTAAACACCAACACCAACGATACAACCACCGACTAGAAAATCCATCAAAAACACTCAAAATTCATAAAATTGAATGCAAAGCAAAAGAGTACACACTTTTATTGATTGACAAACAACACATAGGCCTTCGTCCCAAATTAATTGAGTTGGATTACATGGATCAAACTTTACAGAGCAAATGAATGTGTTTTTATGTGGTTTGGCGGGAGCACAAGTGGGGCTAGTTAGGTCGTTTCACGTAGGGACCTTCCGATCTTTTACAAGTGATCTACAATGATCAAAATTGAAAAATATAGAGGATCGGGAGGCGGTGGGGGTGGGGGTGAAGGTGAGGGTGAGTGTGGTTTGATTTGAACGTTAAAAGATAAGGTATTTCGAGGATTTCATTAAAAAAAAAAAGTGAGTACCTTGAGCAATTAAAACTCAAAATCAATATATGTTTGAGTAACGAGACAAGATTAACAAACAGCGGCATCTGTCTAGCAGTTTTCATAAAAAAAAAAAGCTATACTAATTAAGAAGCTCTAATACAACCCTAAAATTGAAATAAAAGATCGTAATAATCACAATAATAATAATAATAATAATAGCGCTAAAAATCATATTTTATGCCACACAAGCCAATGAAAGAGCGCAACGTGGCACAGTTGTAAACACGAACGACGTCGTCATCCGAACCTCTGAACTCGTCCAGACAATCTAAACGAACTCGGCTCCTGACTCGCGCGAGTCAACACTCTGACTCTGTATTTATTGACATCGCGTCTCTCGTTGAATTTCATTTCATTTCTCATTTGGTTCGCGTTTCATTTCGCTCCAACACAAACCCTTTTCGGCTCTCTCGTTCGTTTTCGAATTTGCGATGGTTTCGGTGGACGAAGAGCTCTGAATCTGCGATTTGCGGAGGCGAAAATGGCGCAGAAGCTTCAGCAGCAGCTCAGAGAGCTCGGCGGGAAGCTCGAGACCCCTCCGGCCTCGAAGGATTCGCTGGTTAAGCTCTTGAAGGTGACCAATTTCTCGTTTTCTGGTTCGGTGTCGCTAAAAAGACCTAATTTTTATTGCTTTTGTGGTTTGCTTTGTCTCGGGAGTTGCTCTGTCGTGACTTGTTGTGGAGTTAGGGTTGAGAAAGTCGGCGTCTTGATACTGGTTTTGGTGTGTTGTTGGATGGGATGGGATGGGAGTGAATTGGTGTGACGAGGTTGTATGAAATTTGTGCAATTCTAGGGTTTTGAAGAGGGTAGTTTATGGATGGAGAGGAAAGTTGGAAAATTTGAGTGATTCTAGGGTTTTAGGGTGGCTAGTTTATGGAGAGAGAGGAAAGATGGAAAATTGTGTGATTCTAGGGTTCTGGGGAGGCTAATTTGGCGAGAGTGAGGGAAGTTGGAAAATTTGTGTAATTATAGGGTTTTAGGGAGGGTAGTTTGTGGGACAGGGAGGAAAGTTGGAAGCTTTGTGTTTTTAGGAAGGGTTTGGGGGATGAGAATTGAGCGAACTGTGATAAAATTTGTGTAATTCTAGGGTTTTAGGGAGGTAATTTGTGGGACGGGGAGGAAAGTTGGAAGCTTTGTGTTTTTAGGAAGGGTTAGGGATGAGAATTGAGGGAACTGTGATTTAGTTGGAGTGCGGAGCTCGAGTAATTTGTTGGCTTATGGTCATGTTGTTGGACCATATGGAAATTACTGATGAAATGTTAGTATGTGGTGTAACTTGTGTTGGAGAGTGCTAAAGCAAGTGCATTTAGAATGGGTTTGTGCCCCTGTTGTATTTTGGTGTTGACTAAGTATTGTGGATGCCCATTTTTTCAGTTTGTAATCTATGATGGTGTTTGGCTCTTGCGTTGGTGTGAATTTGTTCATAAAATGTTTTGATTGCACAATGTGTCAATGTTGACATTCTGGGAATGTTTGGGACAAGGACATAGGCAAGGGATCAACCGATGTCAAAGTGCTGTAAATTTTCTAAAGTTTGATTTCTATAGATGATTACCGAACTTAGACATAGACACTTGATTACAGATGATCGGAAAGGTGGGAAGGCTTATATTTTGATAAACGCTAATGTCTATGCTCAATCATAGAATCATGGACCTATAGTGGAAAATGTACCTGTAGGATTAGCTCCTAATGGTTGAAGTAGAGATTTGCTCTGGAATTTTATGTAGAACCTCAAAAAAAACAGTCGAGGTTTCATGAAATATGTTATTGAGTGGGCTAATTATATCATATGGAACCCAACTATTCATGATAAATAAATGGCATCCTTGAAGATGCAAAGTGAAAGTGGCTAAATCTGGCGGGTAGAAATTAACTGCAATCATTGAATGTGCTCCTTATTGATTATTGCTAATTGTTCTCTTTGCAGCAAGCTGTAACTTGTCTTTCTGAGGTAGAGCAATCACCTGTGCCAAAATGCTAGATTCAATGAAATCTTTCCTCAATGCGATAGTACAACCAGACCTATTGAAGCACCAAGATAGAGATGTCAGACTTCTTGTTGCAGCATGCATTTGTGAAGTAACTCGAATAACTGCCCCAGAAGCACCTTACAGTGACGATGTTCTGAGGGTACATTTCTTCCTTCACTTTTTCTACTTTAGAGATACACATAATGATATATTTCAAATTGGCGAGATCTTTTAAAGCACTGAATTATGATTTATATTAAATGTCGAATGAGATTGTATGGAAAGTTTGTCAAAGTTAGTCAAGAAACTGCATGACTTCAAAATGTCAAAACTCATAAGGGGTCCTTTGGCATATTTTTAAAATGAATTCCATAAGAAAAAAAATTAAAAGTTTAAACTACTCTCCGCTTTTGTTAGAATATGCTTCTAAAGAATAAAACATACAAAGCAATGCAAAATGGGTAGCTAATCTAATTTTCTGACTCCAAAGAATCTCTAATTAGAACTGAAGAAATTCATGACCAGATATAAAAGAGTAGGATATGTGGTGTTCAGAACATTTTGTAATCATTTCACTTATACGATGCATCATAGGTACTTTCATTGCTTAGAAAGTATATGCTAAGCATTATTAATTGGACAGTTACTCTTGCTTGAAAACATTATATTTCATGACCCAGTGTTCAAAGTGCATAAACTTTTTTGTTTAGTGTGCTTTGTTAGAAACAATTCTTCTCAATACTTGGATGAAGCTATTTATATTTATACTACTGTTAATTGCTGAAGTCTTACAAAAATTCCCTGCATTGAATTGAACTTCCCTGTTTTCAAATTTTAAGCGAGCAAAGGTTGGAAAATGTCAATATTTCTATTGAAGTTCTTGATTCGCTTGCTACGTACACTATCCATAACTCTGTTTATGAGGCATCTTTCTTACTTGAAAAGTCAGCTGTAGCCTGTACCTGATTAGATATTGTACTTTGTTGCAGGATATATTTCGATTGATTGTGAGCACCTTCAGTGGACTAAGTGATGTCAGCAGTCCTTCATTTGGAAGAAGAGTTGCTATCTTGGAGACCCTTTCAAGATATAGGTCATGTGTTGTGATGTTGGACCTTGAATGCAACGATCTAGTGAATGAGATGTTTAGTACATTCTTTTCAGTTGCTAGGTATCTTTGGTTTGGACATCTGTTATTATTATTATTTTAAATACTGAAATTCTGATTTTCTTAAGTACGCATGATTGCATCTGTTTACCATTATCTTACAGTGATGATCATCCAGAAAGTGTTCTTACATCAATGCAAACTATTATGGCGCTTCTTCTTGAAGAAAGTGAGGACATTCAAGATAATCTTTTGATTACTTTATTGTCTGTATTAGGGCGAGAAAAAAGTGTAAGTCCTGCTTATGTATTAAGGCTTAATAACACTTTTTTTAGAGTCTTTATCTAATGGGTTTTTTGACTCCAGGATGTTTCTGGGGCTGCACGGAAGATTGCCATAAATGTTATAGAACATTGTGCAGAAAAACTGGAACCTTATGTAAAGCAGTTTCTCATATCGTCAATGTCAGGAGATAATAGTTCACTGAATAGTCAAGTTGATTATCATGAGGTGATCTATGATATCTACTGTTGCGCTCCACAGATCCTCACTGGAGTTATTCCTTACCTTACTGGGAGCTTTTGGTAAGTTTTCACTTGTAGTTTTTGCTCATTTAATCTTAGTATATTTCTGTTTTGAAGCTTTTTCCTAATTTAATTATGAAAAAGACAAATCTAAAAATACAGTGTAATGGAGAAAAAAAGAAACTGATTACCCAAAAAAGGAAATGAAGCTACAATAGTTAGAAGTGGATACTATAATGCTAAAATTAATTTCTTATTAAGATATCAGTGGCTGCAGTTTATAGCTGAGCACCTTTAAGTTAGAATGTTTGTGCCTTAAATGTATATCATGATAATGGGTAATTTGAGAAGAACTCAGTGGGAGAAGGTGAGATCAAGTATTTTTAAATTTTCCACCTACATCCTAAACAATGTTAGACTAATTATCAAAATTGAATAAGAAAATATGCGACGATAGGGTTTTTAGGAAAGTAAAGCATATTGACATTGTACAGGCCCATCGAATTATATACTGGACAAGGAGTTCCTTTTGAATAACATTATTTAAAAATGTATATTCTAATTAATCTAAAGTATGGGAAACTTTTATTGATTATTTTGAAGACCATTTAGAAATCTGCATGATCACAAGTGTCGGTGACTGGTGACCATCTAGCTGATGGGTATAGCTTTTGAGTTCAATGGTCTCGATATGATACTGAAGCTTCTTTTTCGAGGTCGTGCTTGAATTGTTCTTAAAGTTCTTGTATGCCTCCTATTTGCAACTCCAATGATCTAACCTACACGATGTCATTCATGTGAGGTCTAATGCATGTTATTACTATCTATCTAATTTCTATGGTTTTTTCTGTTTAGTGGTTTTTGACAACTTTAATATGAATGGCTGAGTTTGGTATTCCATGAAGTTTTAGAAGTTGCAGTTCTTATCCTCTCCTAAACTGAAATGTAGCATCTTTCTCTTTTAGCGTGCAATGATTCTCATTTCTAAAATCTAATTCTTGCAGACGGATCAGCTTCATACTCGCCTAAAAGCGGTGAAGTTATTTGGAGACTTGTTTGCACTACAAGATTGTCCGGTTCCTGAAACATTCCTACCTATCTTCTCTGAATTTTTGAAAAGACTAACTGATAGAGTGGTGGATGTTCGATTATCTGTCATAGAACATGTCAGGAGCTGTTTGCTTTCTGATCCTTTCAGGGTGGAAGCAACTGACATCATTGGTAAGGAAATTTGCTACCGGTTTGTTTTAGTATGTTTTGTTGGCAACATTAGGATCAGAAGTTATGCATATTGATCATAAGCTGGTGCCTGTCTCAGCTGCTCTCTGCGACCGATTGTTAGACTATGATGAAAATGTTCGAAAACAAGTGGTTGGTGCTGTATGCGATGTAGCATGCTTTAATTTGAAAGCAATTCCAGTTGAAACTTTAAGAATCGTGGCTGAGCGTCTTCGAGATAAATCAGTATGTCTATTTTCTCTCTTATGCATGTGTATGTGTCTGAATATATGCTAGGATTTTCAATATTCTTCTTTTAAAGAATCTATCCACCCGTAATGTTTTATTTTATCTTCACATTTCCAGGTTCTTGTCAAAAGATACGCCATGGATAGGCTTGCAGAAATATATAAACTTCATTGCTCGAAGTCTTCTGATGACTCTATAAACTCTGTTGATTATGAATGGATCCCTGGGAAGATATTGAGGTGTTTCTATGACAAAGATTTTAGGTGAGCTATTTTCCATGCAAGTAATAATGTGGAGCACTTTCTAAATATGTATGATTTTGCTAGCATAATGTCCTTTTTTTTCCTGTTCTTTTCTTCTGTTTGCTTCCTGGTGTCCTCTTTTTTTGTAAAGGTCGAATAGTATCTAGCAGTCCTGATTTCTATGAAGTGCAAATGTTTTAATCTGTTTGATTATTTCTTTCAGATCAGAAACTATTGAATTCGTTCTGTGTTCTTCATTGTTCTCTATCGAGTTTTCAATCAAAGATAGGGTGAAACACTGGCTGAATTTCTTCTCAAGCTTTGACAAAGTAGAAATCAAAGCCCTGGAAAAGATAATGGAGCAGAAGCAAAGGTTTGTTTTTGGTTGTTGATTTGACACAACTTTCAAAAGAAACTTTTAAGGCTCTGTTACTTTCCAGTTTCTTGCTTTTGATATATTCTGCACGGATTTCAGGGGATTTCCTCTTGGATTGCAGGTTACAGCAAGAAATGCAGAAGTATCTTTCGCTTAGACAAATGCATCAGGTTTGCAAGCCTTGCAAATTGAACCACATATGTTAATATCAATTTCCAAACCCTCCCACATACTCTACATTTTCAAAATGCAGGATCATGATTCTGTTGAGTTTCAGAAGAAAGTTTTGCTATGCTTTCGGGTAATGTCTCGCTGGTTTGTTGACTCTGTAAAAGCTGAAGATAGCTTTCAGACTCTTGGTCATCTGAAAGATGCCAACATTTGGAAAATCTTGACAAATATAAGCGATCCTAACACTAGCTTCCATCAAGCATGGATGTATCGGGTACTACTCTTTATTGGTTATTGAGTATGATAAATATCTTTTGGCAATGATGAGGATGTTTCTCATATTTTTATAATTTCCAAATATGTTGAAACGTACATACATGGGCATAAACTTGCGATTAGGTTCTAGTGTGAATTTGTCTTTTGTTTTATTCCAGGATGACTTGCTAAAGATACTTGGAGAGAAGCATCCACTTTTTGATTTTCTTGGAACGCTCTCGATGAAATGCTCTTACCTTCTACTCAACAAGGAATATGTGAAAGAAATTCTTTCGGAGGCCGTCACACATAGATCTACTGGGAATACACAACTTACACTAGCATGCATGAATCTACTAGTGGTAAAGACATTACTTTTTGTAACATTCTTTGTTCTTTTCAAATTTTTGGTCTGAGGAGGCTGCCACGCAATGTACTATGTGTAATTATAAATTTATTGGCGGAGATTAGTGAAGACATTCTTTGCTGTAGCCTGTAGTAATGTTCTTCTGAGGTCTTTGGCTATACGAATGTCACTTTCTTTGTTACACTTAAAGGTCGATGAAATGCTTTAACCTTGAATAGGATCCAAATGATGTGTTAGGTTATTTTTTATTTGTTTGTTTCCCTTCTTTTTTATTTTTCTCCCAAATAGTAGTCAACTTTTAAGTTCCTTCTACAGCTGTATAATCGTTATTTCTCTCAATGTACTATTCATATTCAATGTGTGTCATGATTGCTTTCATGTTCGTCGAAATCCAGGTAATTGCTAGTTTCTCCCCATTGCTGTTCAGTGGGAGTGAAGAAGATCTGGTACAATTTCTTAAGGAGGATAATGAATTAACTAAAGAAGGTGCTTTGCAAATTCTGGCAAGGGCTGGTGGAACCATCCGGGAACAACTGGCTGCGGCTTCCAGGTATACAACCTTTGAAAGCATAGATTTGTATCGTCTAAAGTACTTACTCTAGATATGATTTTTACATTTGTTTCACTGCAGCTCTGTAGACCTTATATTGGAGAGGCTATGTCTGGAGGGTAGCAGAAGGCAGGCAAAGTATGCTGTGCATGCTCTCGCAGCAATAACTGTGGATGATGGACTGAAGTCCCTCTCGGTCCTCTACAAGGTTTATATGCTTGTTCATTAGTAGAATGTTTTTGGCACTTAGTTTTCCCAATGGGGGTAGGAATTGGGGCTGTTTTATTTTTTCGTTGAAATTTTGTTGTTTGGTAGTCAATTCAGTTGAAGTATTCTCACTTGGCATGCAGAGGCTTGTGGACATGCTGGAGGAGAAAACCCATCTGCCTGCTGTGTTACAATCTCTAGGATGTATAGCGCAGACTGCAATGCCAGTTTTTGAAACTAGAGAAAATGAAATTGTCGAGTTTATAAAGATCAACATCCTGGAGCTCAGCGTATGTGTTCCAACCATGATAATCTGTTGTGGATTTTTATTCATTTTTATTTTTTTTTAAAAAATTTTTTGGAGGCAATTCATTTTTATTGGAATTCTCATTTTAAAAGATATTATGCTATTGCAGAAAGCAGAAACTAGTACTGAGAACAGTTGGGATAAAAGAAGCGAGCTTTGTCTGTTGAAGGTCAGTCCGGGTACGAAGACTTGTATGTTAATTTAGTATTTGCTAAGTTTAGGAGAGTATTCAATTGATGGAGTCCTGTTAACTTCTTTTGTTTCAATACATTGCAATTGCTAGCACAGGATTTTGACTTGTCTGAGTGTGTAACAGATATTTGGTTTGCAAACATTGGTGAAGAGCTTCTTACCTGTTAAAGATGCACATCTTCGTCATGGGTTTGAGAATCTCCTGTCAATCCTTAGAAATATTCTTTCATTTGGAGAGATTTCAGAGCAGAAGGATTCAAGGTACACCATTTTTTTTTTCTTGCAACATATTTTAAGATAATTCTCCTTGCTTCTTTTAGTCTTAATATTTTATCCTTCCGTGGGGGGTTACATTCATGTTCTTACTAAATTGACTAAATTCTAATACTGAATTCATGCAGTTCTGTTGATAGAGCACATATGAAGCTTGCTGCAGCAAAAGCAGTCTTGCGATTATCAAAACACTGGGATCACAAGATACCATATGATGTTTTCCGCTTAACCTTGGCAATATCAGAGGTTATCTAAGTGTTTGTTTGGCCGCCTTTGCCATTTGCTTCTCATTCAATTGATGTTAATCTAAAGTTCTTTTTCTGTTTTGCAACAGCTTTCCTATCCTGAAGCTAGGAAAATATTTCTAGGAAAAGTACATCAATATATAAAGGATCGGTTTCTGGATGTGAAGTATGCTTGTGCTTTTCTATTTAACAATGCAAATGAATTCCAGCAGCCAGAGTTTAAAGAGGTTGAAGCCCTTGTTCAATTTCTATATAGATTCTTGTATATTCTTATTTACATACCAGCGCGAAAGTTACTTTTTTTTATCTTTTCTCATGCATCTCTAATTGCCAGGATAAGCATAACCTTGGAGAAATTATCCAGATATGTTACCAGGCCAAGGCACGGCAGCTTCCAATGCTATGTGATTCAAACCCTTTGATGGCTTATCCTGGATATATACTCCCGTTCCTCGTTCATGTGCTTGCCCATCATTCTTCATGCCCGAACATTGATGAATGTACAGATACTAAAGTATATGAGCCTATGTATAGGTAAGGCTATTGTGTGCAAATACTTCATCGTTAGGCTCCTATCTCACTCTGTGTAGTGAGCAAGACATTGGTTGAGAGTTGAAATTTAATAGTGTTGTATTGTTATCTTGATATCTTGTGATAACTAGCTTTGAACTTTTCAGGAAACTGTATTTGTTTCTCTCGATTCTGTTATACGGAGAAGATGACATCAAGTCCGAGTTGGCCACTAGTGCTAGCAAAGAAAAAGAGACCATTTCTTCAATAATGTCTATACTAAAGAGTATCAAGTGTTCAGAAGACGCAATTGATGCAATGAAATCTAAGGTAGAAATATTTATCTATTGTAATTTAGGATTTGTTGTTAACTGTCTCAGTCTTCAGATATAACTATTTAACGACCAACCAACTTAGTGTTGGTGTGGTGGCTAAGAACTTGCCTGAGGAATTTTGAGTTCTGAGTTTAATTCCCAAGTCTGTTAAGAAGCCCATTATTCCTTTAAAATTAAAATAAACTATTTGATTGCCTATTTAATCAAAATCCTTTTTCTTATTCTCTTGTTGTTTTTGTGGGTCCCGGTGATTGAAATTTTCAGAATTCACATGCAATCTGTGATCTTGGATTGTCAATTGCCAAGCGTTTATCAACAAAGCAGGAGGATGCTATTGCTCCAACAACTTCCGTTCCACTTCCTCCAGCGCTCTATAAGCCTCTTGAATCTAAAGGGGACGAGTCTTCTGTGAGTATTAACTACTATAATTTTGTTGGAGTGTTTAAATTATTCATATTTGCCTTTTACTTATCTTATATCATTTGTTACTATATGAGTATCTTCCTTTTCTTGCTTCTCCAACTGTTAACCTATTATCTTAATCATCACAAATTTCACAGAAATTGAGAGAAACATAGTTATTTTTTTGATTGGAAGGGAAACGAAGAAACATAATTATTGAGTGTTCCCTCTTGAACACACACACACACGCAAAAAAAAAAAAAAAAAAAAAAAAAAAAAGAACGAAAAAAAAGCCACTCCTGTCCATCGCTTTCTTTCATTGTCTCCTTTCTTCCCTCTCCCTTCCTAATCTAACCAATAAAATGTTGATCTTCTACCTAAGTGTAGTACATGGGTTGCTCAACTCATAATTCTTATAAAAGTCAAAATGTTGTTGGTTCTTCATCTTGGCGATTGTTGTAGCCATCCTGTGAGCCTTGAATATCCAATTTTGCTCCTGCCCGAGATCATTGGTAAAAGTTTATCAAAGGGATTTTAATCACCTAAACTGTGATTGGATGAATTGCCGGTATGAAACAGCCTTGAATTGTTTTTTGATGCAATCACTTATGTTCGTTATTTGAATGATTTCATTTTATTGGTGCCTTTATTGAGTGGTTTTTTTTTATTTTCATAAATACTAACCGGTTCATGTGTTTTCTTGGAAAATAAGGGGGATACATGGTTGGCAGATGAAAAAGTTCTTGCTCATTTTCAATCACTCAAGTTGTACCCAAATGAAACTGTATGTTCTACATCTCAAACCTGATGATTTGTTTATGTGAGGTTCTAGGAAGTTATTGTTGCATTTTATGATTGACTGATTTGTTGCTCATTTCGGTGGTTTTCAGATTGATGAGGATGATGCGGGTTTGAATGATATTGATGAAGATGGAAATGATGTGCCTCTGGGAAAAATGATAAAGCACATAAAATCTCAGAGTATCAAGGCAAAAAAAATTGGGAAGAAGAAGATTTTACCTGCCGAGAAAAAAGACCCTGAAAATGATGTTGATATATTGGGAATGGTGAGAGAAATAAATTTTCATAGCCTTGAAGAATCAAAGGACATGGAATCAGGAAATGGTCATGAATTCAGTACAGAAGAAATGAATGGTCGAATTAATGGCGAGAAGGTTTCAACTTCTCAGAAAATGAAACAAAAACGAATTAGTGATCCCATTCACCTGAATGTACAGAAACGTAAACGTTCATCACTTGCTCAAGCTGATCGCAAGTCGTCCCTCTCAAGAAGTTCCTTGAAGGGTGTGAGAAAAGCTTCCGAGGATTATTCACGTCATGAACAAACACCTTCCTTTGATCCTGAAACCAGCAATAAGAAACATGCTAATTCGACAGATGAATTATCCATCTCTAAAGACGCAGGAGTACCTATGGAAACAGATTTGCTGGCTTCATGTTTGCCTGTAAAGAAAAACCTCTCATCGAAACTCAAACATGTGGGTAATGGATTAAATAATGTGGAAAACGTTGTTGAGGAAATTCGCCGGCCTGATATAGAGGTGAGCTTTTCTTGTGATGTAGCTTTGACGAATAAACCATTCGCAGTTCATTTTACCTGGTTGCGTAGATTGAATTATTTTTTGTGTTTGCAGATGTCTAATGAGTATACGACCGCTGATGAGGATGATTCACTCACTCCTAAATCGACTCCTATTTCCAAAAAAAGGAAAAGAAGAAGCATTGCAGGATTGGCTAAGGTTATCCCTGTTCCATATTTTTGCAATGGATTGATAATTGCTTCTGCATTCAAGGGAACGAGTGTTTTCATGTTTGCTTTTATTTATAATATTTATATTCAGCGATGGTTGCGTCGTCTTGTTCTTGATGATAGTCTAACTACAGTTTCTACTTCTAAAAGAAATTCCGCCTTGATTACTGAGCCGGATATCTTTCTGTTCAGTGTTCATTGAAGGAGGTTGAGAATCAAAGCTTAGTTGGCTGCAGAATAAAAGTGTGGTGGCCGTTAGATAAGCAGTAAGTTTCTTTTATTAAAATCGTTTTACTATTTTGCGAGTTTCTAGTGCGTCCTTAGAAACCCCTGTCAGTCCTCTATGGTGAGTATTCATGTGCAGTGCATCATTTTTGGCAATGACCTTGCATTGGACATCTTTATTAGATTGTTAATTTTAAATTTATAGCTTCACGGTTACTTTCTTACTGGTCTTATTGGTGGTAATTTTTTTTAACAAGAGCGGACAAAATGCTTGTTTTTTCCTTTTTTTTGCAATTTCCGTTTATATCAATTCCACTACTAATCCACAGGTTTTATCAAGGCCTGGTGCAATCTTATGACTCTGAAAAGAAGAAGCATGTGGTAAGGTTTACTTTCTGTATTGGGTTCCTGCATGTTTTCTTAGTGGATGTTCCCTTACTCAAATGATTTCGTTTTTGTTCGAAGATATTGTATGATGATGGAGATACGGAAGTCCTTGTGTTAAATAAGGAGAGATGGGAACTTGCTACAGACGGGGATAAACCAAGAAAGGTATTTGTAAATAAATACTACGATACATTTCTTTTTTAGAAAGTCACCTTAGTTTTATTCAAGTCTTTGGGTTTTGCACAAGTTTTTTCTTATACTGCTTTTATTTGTCTTACAGGAGCAAAAAACATCAAAGATTTCTCCTGGAAAAGAAGTGTAAGTAATTATTCTTCCCCACTGTGGAGATCCATTTGTATGGACTGAGATCTGACAGTTTTGGTTTTGTATTATATGTCTGTAGAATTTGATTTCTGAGTAATTTTGTTGAATTTATATTTATGTACAGATCTCCTGAAAAGAAAAAGAACAGTGAGAGGAAGTCAGGTGGTTCACCGTGGAACAAGAAATTTGAGAAGTGAGGCAAAATTTGTATTATGGATAGTGTTATGTAAAATTCGTTTGCAATGTTATCTTACCTTGCTTTATTTCGGGCGACAGGTCTTCATCTTCTGGAGTTAAAAGAAGACGAACACCCAAGAAAGGCTTGGAAAAGAAATCACATGATTCGTTAGAAGGCGAGTTAAATGCTGATGTAAGCAAAACTGAAAGCAGGGAAGTATCCGAATTATCAAATCCTGAGCATGGTGGTGAAGTATTGATGAATTCAGGTAACTTATTAATATAATCCATATTGAGTTGTATTAATGCATGAATTTCTGGAGTTAAACATATTTCATAGCGTCATTTTGTTTCGATGTGTACATGCAATCAAACTTTGTACAATATTATGTTGTCCTTTGAACTCGGACAAGGATGCCCGGTCTGGCACAATGCATCCGTTATGTCAATAGACTACAAAACTCCTGAAAGTGCATTCTTTTATTATTTCTTTTATTACCGTGAGTGTCTCAACCGCCTCAGCCCCTCTTGATTAAGGCCCAACTAACCCCACGGAGTTAGGAGGGCACCTCAACCACTAACTCAGAGGTTGAAGGAGAAAATAGTGTTGCTGCGAATCGAACCTGTGACCTTTGCCTTAGTTAGAGTACTAAAATCCTATTTGAAACCACTATAACACACCCCTTAAGGCGCACATTCTTTTATTACGGAGTAAGATTTTGTTTCAACAACATTCTTTTCTGTTTGCAGGGGATTCAGAAGAAAAACGGACTGAAGAAACGGGAAAGAGCTCAGGCATTGGTGATGATGGAGACATCAAATCAGGACACGAAAATAAAGGGATTGAAGATGGTGACAAAGAAGCAACAGGCGTGGAGGATCACGATAAAGAGATGTTGGATGAAAAAAAATCGAAGGAAGAAGAGAAGAGCCAAACTGATGTTGAGCACCCTGGCGAGGGTGAGAAATCAAACTCTGCAGAGAAGGAAGAAATAGGTACTAGACCAAATGAAGTCGAAGAATCTGACAAAGAAGATGTATCAGATGTCGCTGACAAGAGCCCCAGAGGCCTGAAGCAGTCGGAGAACAACGTGAAATCAGATAAATCTTCTTCTGGAGCTACAGATGATTCTGATGATGAGACACTGGTACTTGCCTTCAACCTTCCCTCGAACCTTTACTCGTTGGTGTGCTAAAGTTTTTCAATTTCTAGTCTGACTTGTGTTTCTCTACCATACGCAGAGCGGATGGAAGCGTCGAGCTGGTAAAGGGAAAGCAGACTAAACTTGATAGGGAACTAGTAAGTGAACCTGATTAAGTGATTACACTAACATTCGAGCAGTGGCGCATTGGCTCGACGGTCAACTTCCTTTCTCTTCCTGATGGAAATTTGAGAAGTTGAATGGAAGTGATGTAGGAGTGCTACATGAATTTGGTAGCATAGCAAATAAACTATAGTGTGCCTCTCATCTAGGCCTAATGTAAGCCTGTATCATATTAACATGCATGATTGTCATTCCACTTTCTTGTACCATTGCTTTAGCTTTCCTCAGTGATTGTTGTTCAGTGCTCTAGACTAGTGACCTATTTTTGAAATTTGTATAATCCATAAACTTTTGTGCTGCATTTGTTATAGAATCTGTTGGAGGTATATGTCCTGCAAAGTCAGTGGTTACTGACAATTGCACTAAATTGAGTTAGTGAAAAAATTTGATCCATGTAGCTTAACCTCAATTAATTTGGAATTAAGGCTTTGTAAATGTCACTTGATGTTAAATTTTTTTAAAAAAAAACTTATGAGTGTCAAATCTTTGGTTTAATTAATTTCACGGTTGTTACTTATTATTGAGGTGCCTAGCCCCATGGATGATAAGGATTTATAATATAATCACTAAGAATCGAATTCAAGATCTTTGTCGCAGTCAAGTGATCTTTTCTTTGTCGCTATACCGTACTTCCTAACAAACTTTTGCTACATGCATTTACTATATACAATGTTGGGAATCTTTTCAACTCACATGGAAGTGTGCAATCTTTTTCAAGACTTTATTACTTTATTGTTGTGTTTATTTGCATGGTTGTGCACCAACAACTTTTGCTTTGATGTTTTTTAGGTTTATTGTTTCCATAAATGATTCATGTATGACTGCATACCTTGACTGGATTTAGAATTTGTTTTTGTTGACCACATTTAACAACAGAGAGATTCAAGACCCTATGCTCCAATTCTTCTTCTCGTAATTTTTTTCTTTTAATATTCGCGATTTAGGTGAACCTAACTATTTTCAAAAACATATAGTGTAATAAGCTCTTGAACAATATCCAAGTGCTCCAAACAATTTGTTCAACCGAAAATTTTTAACCAAAAATTGATCTTGTTGTTTTAACCTACTTAATCTCAAACTTGCATTTATTGACCTTGATCATTCTTCTCTTTATAATCACCAAACTAGAGATACAAGCGGGGTGGAGAATCCCCATGGGAGACGGGGATTCTCCGCAACGAGGATGAGGATAGAAAATTTAAATATGGATGAAGATAGGGATGAAGATAAAATCTCATACCCACGCGAGTATGGGTACGACCGTACGAGTATAGGAAAAAACATATTATCGGGGATCCGCGCGGGGAATCCCCATTGATATAATATCCGTGGGGATCCCCATGAAGATCATGTATTTATCAAATACATATATATATATTGTATATATCAATTTTATATAATATTACAAGGCTTTCACTCAAAACACTAGTGATAAACAAACTCTAACGTGATTTATAATTTTAAGTTGTTTAGTTAATTATATGTTTTTTTAAATGATTATAATTTTTATTTTGAATTGTTTGCAATTATATTTATATGTTATACTTTATTTAGTTGAAACGTTCAACAATTGTAATTATATGCATGTGTACCATACTTTTTATAAATTTTTGAAAAAAATTAAGTGGGAAAAAATATTTCCCCGCGGTGATTCTTCACAAATTTCCTACAAAAATCCCCTCAGGATATTCAATGGGAAATATTTTTTTCCGTGAGAATTCTTCATCCTTTGCGAGGATTAGGCGGGGATGAAGATGAGAATGAAAATTCATTCCTATGTAGGGATGGTACGAGAATGGAAAATGAATTCGTGAGCAAGGATGGAGATGGAGATGGGTCCCATTCCTTCCCATCCCCATTTACATCTCTACACCAAACCAAGCCTCTAATGCTGCCACGTCACAAACGTGACCTCTCATTCTATACTGATGTGAGCTCCATCTGTCGTCAGATTCAATCAACAATAGGCAATGTGGGTCCCACAGATAGGCCACCTACTACCACGTGTTGGTCAAAGTAAATGAACGCAGTCTTGCTTTTCACCAAGAAGACCAAAAATGGAGACTGACACGCGACCAAGAAGACCAAAATTAGAGATCGACACGCGTCACTTGACAATTGGCTCAATCCATGACAAGCAAAGATGTCGTCTGCACGCGACCCAGTCAATGCTCTTTACTCTTCACACTCAAAAAAAGTTTTCTCCTTTTTTTTGTTTTTCCAAACCAAGTTTCACACACAAATGGAGATTGAGAGTCATTTTTGTTCTCAAATCTGTAAATCTTAAGTGGGTTTTCTCCATTACTGTTGCTGTGGTTGAATCATCAAAGTGGGTAAGTCTTTTTTCTCTAAAAATTTGATCTTTTTAAGTCTCCCCTGAACATCTATTACATAAACTTTTTTTGGCTTCATCAGATCAATGAACTAGGTGAAAGGGCTGATGGGGAAGACAATAGGGTTGTTGAAGGTGAGTGTGTTGAGGGGCCTAAGACTGGTCATCAGAGATTTCAGAACCAGTGACCCCTATGTTGTGCTCAAGTTGGACAATCAGGTTTGTTTGATCTTTTCAAGTTTTTTAGTACAGTTCCTCCAAAAGACCATAATTTCTTCTCCATTTGCATTGTGTTTACTTGGTTTTTTTGTGTGAGTAGAGCTTCATATGCTACAAAGTTTTGTTTTTGTCTCATGAGAAGTGAGGGACACATGTTTGGTGATAAGGGTCTTAGTGATTTTCACAAAATTGGTCTTTGGTTATATAGACTTGATAGCTATGTGATTAAATTTGGTTGCCCTTTTTTTATGGTCAGGTTGTGAAGACCAAGGTTATCAACAATAGCTTAAACCCTGTTTGGAATGAGGAGTTCACTTTCTCAATTACTGAACCTGTTGGGGTTTTGAACTTGGTTAGAACTTTCTCATGTTTAGACATTTTAATTCTCTTATGCTTCTTTTTTTAATGCCATTTATTTTGTACTTGTTTGTTAATTTGCTTAATCGAGCGCAATGAAGAGTTTGATCCATGTAGCCAACCCTGACTGATTTGGGATTGAGGTTGTGTTGTTGTTAGTTAATCTGCTTAATTGAACGCAATGGAAGAGTTTGATCCATGTAGCCGACCGTGATTAATTTGGGGTTGAGGCTATGTTGTTGTTAGTTAATCTGCGTGTGCTTTAGTTTGTTTTACAACAACAACAAAGCCTGAATACCAAATCAATAGGAGGTCGGCTACATGGATAAAAATCTTCTACTCCCCTCAATTTAATACACTTGATGGCGCGGTTTTTAGCATATAACTACGCTAACTTGGGCATATTCTTTGGCCCCTGGTACGCCTTTATGCTTCAAGGGAATCATTGTTATCTATTCTGATCTATATAACACTTTTGATTCAATTATAAATCATAAAATATAAACATACCTCCTCCCATAGCCATTAAGTTTGAGAATATTTTTCCCTTCTCTGCCTTCTTCCGTTATACCGTAGTTCTTGATGGCGAGATTTATTTGGTTTTAAATAAATCATATCCCAATAACTGTTTTACAGTTATTGGGTCCGTTTATTTTGAAGAGAGAGATGAAGGAATTAAAACCACCGTACTCAAAACATTTATGCCCTTAACTACCATCAAGTTGTGGGCCCAAAACATGGAGTACGTAACAATATAATATGGGTCACATATAATAGAGATTAATTAGGAAAAGATAATCTAACAATCTTACCTTGTGAATTATGTTTTGTTGAGCATTGCACATCTTGCTATTAAATTACAGAAAGAATCTGGTTGAAATTTTGTGTGATGGGAATTCGTCGCTACCTGTATTATAAATACTATCTAGAAAGGGGTTCTTACCAATGGAGACTTGGTAGTGAAGGTACTACTTAATGCTCCTTAACTAGAGGTCTCGTGCAGAGAGACACCATCTTTTATATGTGACTATGTACAGTATGTCGGCTCAGATTAGTCGGGATGATTAGCTTCATAAAAAAACTGATTAGGGAGAGTCCCCGAAGAGCAAGAGATTTTTGATCCATCGTCTCGATAAACCTACTTAGATGAGATTTGCACAACTAGTGATTCTAAGTTATTCATGCATTCAGATTCAGTGCTACAACTAGTTTTTAGACTAATAGCTGTTCAGTTTAGCTTTATCCAACAAGAAGAGTTTTACTAACTTGATGAATGGTGCCTTCACTCAGGAAGTGTTCGACAAAGACAGATTCAAGGCAGATGACGAGATGGGATATGCTCACATCGGCCTTCAACAGATTGTATCTGCAGCAAGACTAAAGAAGTTCGTCGGCACTACACAAGGGGCAACGAAAATAAGGACAATGGTTCCAGATAGCGATAACTGTCTCGCCAAAGAAAGCTGTATACGCTGTCTAGATGGAGAGATTGTGCAGGATGCTTGTCTGAGGCTTTGCGGCGTCGAGTCTGGAGAGATTGAGTTGAGGCTCAAGTGGGCCGATGATCCTTCTTTAGCTGCCGCAGCTGCTACTGCTGCTCCTTCAGAGTGAAAATATCACTTGGCTTAGTCTGTACCTCTCTCGACGCCAACTATTAACTTGAATGTAAGATGGTTTGATAGTTTGGGATTTTATTTTTCTCTCTTGGTCTTAAATTATGGTAGTTTTACAACTTTTCAGTGGCATATATTGAATGTTTGTTGAAGTTTGTTATTTCAACAAGTATTACTTGCAGTGACAATTCAATAGAACAGTTACTCTCATTTTTATTGAGCTTTCTGCACCAAGTATTACACAGAAAATCACACAAGCACTACACTAGTCCTCAGTACTGTCCTTGATACTGCTGTTGCTATTACTTCCACCACCACCATTGCCTTCCTTGAGAATAAGTACTAAGAGCCTCTGATAGGTCTCGATAGCGGCTTCGAGTGTCTCTACGGCTCTCTTCCTATCTTTCGCCACCACTTTCAGACTCTCCTCCATCTCACTCACCTCCCTCGCTGGCCTAATGATCTCCCTACTTGAGAACCCCGAACTCGGTCCTTCAAAATCATGTTGTCGGCAACTCCCTACGAACCCCCCGACGCCACCACTGTACCTTGCTCTTCTGGCCACAACAAGGTCACTTATGCTTCTTCCCTGCTCATTCCAAAAGGCCCTTACTGATCTCTTACTCTCTGCACACCAAACCCGAATGCACCCGCCTTCGGAAGCAGACACCAAATGCTGCTGTCCTGCATTAACCATTGCCACCACCGCTGTCACTGCGGCGCCATGTCCTGGCTCCCATTTCACAGGTTCAGCCAGTTCATCAGCTCTCTTCGACTGCCTTCTGTCCATCTTCATATGCGCGGAATAGACATGCCCATCTGATCCACCAGCATAGAACTGAGACTCAGTCGAGTCCATGACCACACTCCATATCATGCATGGGAACACCAGTCCTCATGAGGATCCATGTCCAAGCCTCCAAAACTTGCAAGTGAAATCCAAGGAACAAGAGAGGACGGTCGACCGGCTCCCCCCATTCCAACACTGATAGCAGTCACAGCCGAAGCGTGTCCTGCGAGTCGACACAATGTTGCAGACTCTGTAGATGTTGAATCAAATAAACTCAGTATGGAGAATACACTAATAGCTCCATCATCTCCTCCAGTGAGAAGAAGTGAACCGTCATCATTGATCGAAAAACAAGAGACTGGACTAGAATGAGCAGTGAATGAGAACATATGATCACAAGAGGGTAGAGCCAGTGAGTGGACATGGCCAGACATGCCACCACAGAAGAGGTATGAGCCATCTAGAGTGGCTATCAATGGCGCGACGGGCTCGGGCACAGGAGCATAACGAAAGGCACTCGAAGACCACCAATTGTACAAGTAAACACAACCAGTGTTGGTGTCCAAGGAGACATGAGAAGTGGCAATGAGGGACTTCCCTGCAAGGGCTATGCCTCTGCGAGGGGACTGCCCGCCATTGAAGCGACCAAGGACGGTACCGGTTAATGCGTCGTAGGCATTAACGGGGCCGTCGGAGGAGGTGGTGAGGAGAATTTGATCAGGTGAAGAAGGTGAAGACATGGTTTGTTACAAATGAGAATCTTTGCAGAAAAGTAATTGAAGGTAGACGTTGGAAACAAAGTAAGTTTTTAAATCGGTTTCTCGAGTTTGGTCAGTAGAATGTATGAGTTCATTTATTAAATTGATGCCAATTAAGGACTGCTGAGATTGCTCAAAATCACTGCAATGGAAAATATCAGTTATGAATCAAATGAACTACTAAGAGTACTCCATCCGTTTTTTATACGAGTGTCGTTTTAAGGTTGTTCGCAGTTTTTAAAAAAGTCAGAACATCTCCAAGGGTAATGTGGATTTAGAGCTTGGATTGGCGTCTTGTCATGGATGTGTAGAGGATGTCTATCCTATGTGGTATTAGATAGACATTCAAATTCCAAAATGATCTCTAATGGTAATGTGGATTTAGACTTTGTGACTTTTTTTTACTTTCTATAACAAACAATGATGATGTGGCAATGAACTACAATGTTTAGAAGTAGACATTGTGGTAGACACCTTCTACTTTGATTCTTTATCACATCATCTAGACATTCACAATCAACGGTTTCATTGGAGAGCATTTTTTGTGTTAGATATGGATTGTGTCCTAGGTGGATTCATTTCCACCCCAATCCATAGTCCCATTGGAGATGCTCTCATTTAATTATCTTGATTGACTAGGTGGATTCATTTCCACCCCAATCCATAGTCCCATTGGAGATGCTCTCACTTAATTATCTTGATTAACGATAAATTGGTAGTTAAATGACTAAATCACAATTTATCTCTCATAACCCCACCACTTCTACATACACTAGTTATTAATATACAATTATTAGACTTTCTTTTTCTATGAAAGATATAAAAGTCAATTAAGTAATTAATGCGTATTAAAACTATCAAATGATAGATATTGTGAAATCCTCCAAAATGGCTAAAAAGACGCTTAAAAAGAAAGGGAGGGAGTACTTGGTAAACTATTTGTGACGACCCCTTCTACAAAACAAGGCACCGCTTGGCCTAATCTCGTAATCAAGCCTTAATCCTAATCACATAAGCCTTAATACGTATTAGTCAGCATTCCGTCCCTATATTCCTCAATCACATGTTACAATATAGTATTACAGTTAGAGTTAATTAAAATGTCTTTATCATATTATGCAGAAGCTTTCATTATCCAAAATCCTAAATATGAAAAACCAGGAAAATACAACATCAAATGCATGTATATATAGAACTAGTCACTCAACTCAATGTTCAACCCAAAATGACATAAACAATAATCATACAACAAAAGTCGAGACATACAAAATGAGTGAGGAGAGTCGCCGAACTGCTCAGAGAAAGTCGCCGATCTTCTCCTTCTCTGGTCTGCTGCTGCTCGACGGACCTACACCCACCGTCACAAACTAGACGGTGGGTATAGCAATATTTAAGTAATAATTAGAGAATTTTATGCCACATTTCCAAACTAAAAGAATGGTATTTAAAAGCATAAATAGCAAAAAAATAGCTGAATCAAATAATGCAAGTAAATGCCACAGTTAAAAATGTAAAGACTGACACAGGCTAAGTCGAGATGATCTACGTTCGGTCGGCGGTGAGAACCTATCACCTAACCTTTTCCACTACTATATGGAGCTGCGCTCGACATATCTCATACACAAAAGCGGAGCTGCGCTCTACTCATATACATCATCTATCTCAATCTTGTCGATCACCCCGAGTCCCATAACTCGTGTGCCGTGCAAGTGTAGTGGTGATTGTCGGAACCCCGGTAGACCCATGTCCCCGTGAATCGCGCATCTCTCGTGCAATGGACACTAGATAATCCCTACTTTCGTTTTCAAAGACAAATAAGTCCAAATCTCTTGGATTCCAAAACAAGGTAGACTATAAAGCCAAAAGGAATGAAACACAAGTCCAATGAAATTCACAGTATCCCAATGGCATGCTTTTCATCAGTTATCTATTACGATCAACATCAGAGTAGGAATTGGAATCAATGAAGCACTTCACAATGCATCATGTCACAATATTCAATCATGAATAGACACAAAGACAACATGATGTCAGATTACAAGTAGCAATGTCTACAAATAGACCAATAAATCAATAAGAGAATGAAATGAAATATAGAATTCTCACATCTTTACTTACAATTCACACGCTTGTCCTAGCCTATCTGATCCCTCGACATATACAATACACTAGGCATACATCACAATAAATATAAAAATGTATATCGACCCTGCTTCGGTCAATAGACATATCACGGTGTGGGTCCCATAGTACGGGTCGTTGATCCTATTTAAGGAAGTAAACACGGTTAGCAAAATTTCGGCCGTTACACTATTACTCCCTCCGGACCACAATAAAAGTCATTTTAGCTATTTTCGAGGATTTCACAATAATGTCGTTTCATAGTATCAATACCAATTAATTACTTTTGACTTTTATACCCTTCATAGAAATAGAAAGTTCAAATAATCACACATTAATAACGAGCGTACAAAGTAGTGGGGTTAAGGGAGATAAAAGATGATTTAGTCATTCTTTTGTCAAATAGGATGATTAATTAAATACAAACATTGATGTATTTTTGGTTCTTTGCAGTAGTATAGACTATATATAGATGGATATGGGATGTGTCATGTATATATTTTTTAGTTGTACTCCAACCATGTATAAGATTATATGCGGTGCATAGTCAGTTTAAAGTCTCTTACAAAGGAGGTCTCATCCAAATCTCATTTTCTATATCAAAAAATGAGGGAGGTCACCAATTTTTAAAAAATAGCCAAGGGTTGTGATCGATGATTTAGAGACTGTCATAAAGTTTTTCTCACTCTTTATAAATGGATTAGACAAATGTTGCACAAAATTGGAAGAGTTTTATTTATGGATCTACATCATGTATAATAACTAGCCGACGTCAAGTGCTTCGCGTGCATGCAAGACCAAATATCAATAATATTAAATAAAAAAAGTTGATAATGAGAAACCTTTAAATCTGATTTCCTATTCAAAAGTACCAAATTATTCCAATCATCTCCAAAACCATGAGTTAGTCCCATTACAAACTAATCTCATGGTCTTGGGTCTTGCTAAAATTTGAAGCGAACAGGCTATTAGTTCCTCTTTGTATTCAATTCTTGTTTCAAGTGGGCCTAGAGTTTAGGTGGTTGCTAGTTGTGTCATCTCGCGGGTTGAGCATTCGAAGTCATCGTGGCTTACCTTGATAGTTAATGGGCAGTTGGAAGTGATTTAATGAGTCCGTAGTGCTTGGAAAGTCATCATGTCGGGGCAATTGAAAGCGGCCAACTCTTAAGCAAGGTCTTGCGGTTCAGATGAATGCCCCAAAAGGCATGATCTGGGGAGGTCGGCAGTTTAACTCCTACTCAATTAAAAAAAAAGAAATATTTAAAAAAAAAAAACACTCTGATTGGAATTGTTAGTTCAACGGATAAAAGACAAAGTAGATCGATTGAAGAAATAATAGTTAATGGCTAATATATATATATATATATATAAAGGAGTTATTTTTATGATAAGGTCTCATGATGTGACACGTGACTTTCGAAAACACGTGACACGATGATGTCGTAATTGTGATTTATAACAAAAAAATAAAAATAAAAAACACAAGTCATTAATCTTTCTCGCACTGGGATAGAATGGTAAAATAGAAAATAAGGTTTTGACTGCGCATGGTGACATCGTTAATTAAAGTATAATTTATATTTTCATTTTTTTTTGCTATTTTTCAGATTATGTTTTAAATTGTTATAGTAATAAGATATTTAGTTTTTAAGTTTTTTTCTTTTTTTTTTTCGTAATTTTTAATTTTCATTTTTTTTATTTTTAAGTTATGGTTTTAATTGTTATACAATTTTTGGTTTTTAAATTTAATTTTCGTAATTTTCGTAATTTTTCTATTTTTTAAGTTATGTTTTTAATTGTTATAAAAAAACTCCTAAAAAATCACCCAAAAATTCGCGACCCAAGCTTTTTCCAAAAAAAAAAAATAGAAACTACTAAAAAAAATGGCCGAAATAAAATAGTTTAAAAATAGAAACTATCACAAACTCCTAATTGAAATGGGATTCTCCGTTATTAGTTTAAATTGGTTGCGGGACGGTCCGTGATTAGTTTGAATTATTGGATTGGAATTGAAGAAGCATAGAGTTTTAGAAGGGGTATGTGATTTCTTGACTTTGGGATACATTAATTAGGAGGGATTTGAATTGTTTGAAAAACTCTCCATCAATTGCACTTAATCAAGCACAATGAAAAAGTTTGATCCATTAGTCGACCCAATTAATTTGGGGATTGAGGCTTTGTTGTTGTTGTTGTTGTATGTGATTTGTTGCTTTAGTTTCTGTTTGAATGTGGTTGATTGGTTAGGTAGGTTTTGGGATTCGACCCTTCTATATACTTGGCGCCTTTTTCCACTCTTATGTTTGTCTTTTCAATTACTATATTATTTCGATTATTTTCCAATGAAATAAAACCTCTTCCTCGACATATCGATGAACTCCTTGAAGAGAAACTTCAACAGTCTGTCGATTTCCTCTTGATATCTATCTTTAGCATCATCCTCGAAATCTATAATCATCTCGAAATCAACCTTAGTCCTTAGTTCCAATTACCCATAATTATCACAGGAGTTGTGCTGGTTTGTCAATCCATATGGATATGGAGAAACTCAAGTTACTTAATTAGTACTACTCAATATTTATTAAAAAAGATGTTCTTTTTAATTAATTACAACATAAAAACTTTTGTTTATAATTACATTGTCAAAATATATTAAATACACAATTAATTCATACAAATTTATTTTAAGAAGATTTAACATATAAAGATATGTTGGTGGTTGCATCATTAAATTAATTTATATTATTTAATAAATCATTGCATGTTATTTTTAAAATTAATAATATATTAAGATATCTCTATTATTAATTAATTGTGTTTTACCAACATAACCTTCAACTATACTAATTTATCTTAAAAAATATTTTGTTCATAGAATATTTAATTATGTTATTCTTATATTTATAAAATTTAATAAATTGTACATATTTTTGTATAAGAAGCAAATATATATTTTTTGTTAACAAAATTGTAAATAAATTATTGCAATGTTAATTTTGATTAACTAGTTCGCTTAAAATAGTAAATAGCCTCTTTTTATATTAATTCTATTATTTTATAGTTTATAATGCTTTAAACAATACTTTTTTGAAATAAGAATTTATTTAAGCTTCAAAAAATATATTTATTCATTTAAGTAAATAATATATATTACGTTTCAAATAAATCATTGAGTTAGAATAATTTAAAAACTCTTGCTTCACACATAAAATATGTATATAATATATATAACCATAAATAATTAATTAAATACACGCGTTGATGTATATTTTTGGTTCTTTGCAGTAGTATAGAATATATATACTAGTTTCAAGACGTGCTACGCACGATTGACCCTCTCGCTTCGCTCGCGGGAATTAATTTCTAAGAATTTACTAATAAAATTCAAAGTTGTAATTAAAGTTTAAAAATTAGAAAAAAAAAATTGAATTCCTTTTTCATAATTCCACCTCAGGGTTGCGATTTTTCTTTCCCCTTCCAGTTGGATTTTTTGCCGTTCTTTTCGTCCATCACCAGTGATCGGCTACTCTCTCCGTTTTCCATAATCAGTCTACCCTCCTAAACGCACATGGTCATCAACTAATTGATTGACCACTTATCTGTGTTTGTAGGAGATCTTGAAGGGTGCATACTAAGAAGGGAGTGTGTTCAAGATGTAATGGACCAGGAAG
The DNA here is from genome assembly GCA_039657365.1 of Stephania yunnanensis. Classification (NCBI taxonomy): domain Eukaryota; kingdom Viridiplantae; phylum Streptophyta; class Magnoliopsida; order Ranunculales; family Menispermaceae; genus Stephania; species Stephania yunnanensis. The sequence continues at coordinate 62,196,045 of CM077583.1, read as the reverse complement.
CTTTTAGACATATCAATCTCGAATGTCTTGAGCTGGGTCGCGATATCCCTCATGCACATTATGTGCTCATGCACACTCTTAACTTCGGTCATTCAAAGTGATGAGAACCTTATAATCAGGGTACTGACCAATGCCTTATCAGAGATACGAAATTGATCCACGAAGGCCTTCGGCTAAGGTTCGAAACTTCGACTTCACCTATGACTTCGCTCACTTAAAATTCGGAATTAATTCGAGGAAGTTAACTTCGACAGTGGAAGTTTGACAAAAATTCGTCGGTGTATGGAAGTTTATGGAATTTCACTTTAAATGCTAGAAAACTCAAGTTTTTTCGTAGAAATAATAGAACTATGTTTTATTCGAATTTAGCCAAATTTTAAGTATATTTCTAGCATAGGCAAAGTTTCATTCGAAGTTTCAGTCGAAGTTTGCTCAACTTCCACGAAACATAACAATTTTACTTCATGTTTTATTAACTTCCATTGATGTTTTCAAAGTTCGGTCGAAGTTAGCCGAAGTTGAGTTGAATTTTAGCAATTTTTCTACTGCCTCTGAACTTCGCTTCGCTCACCTCAAAATCGACAAACTTCACCCGAACTTCGGCAAAGTTTGTCAATTTTTTAAACTTTGCCTTAAGCAATGAATGGACTTTCTCATACTTTTCCACTGTGCCTCGAATTTCATTTTGATGAACATAACACAAAGACGGTTAGATCTCTCCTATTTCTCATAGAGATCATCTGCGTCACTGAGGTTAGATTCGGCAATTGGCGGTGGTTCATCTTTACGTATGGCATAGTCCATGTCGATTACCCTTAAATGAAGGAGAACTCTCCTTCCATACCTTATAGTTCTCACAGTCAAGGAAATATGATCTCAAAGTTTAAATCAAAACCTAAGTTGGGTAAATAAGCAGCTGCAAAAATTAAATAAATACATGCTTAACACCAAATAGAGACTACATAAAATATGCTTTACAATGAAAAACATAATGAAAGCATGAATCGAGTGACATAAAAAATGCATGTGGGCCAATATTTTACTCAATTAGATTCATATCAACCAAATAATAAAACTATCAAGTTGTGTTCATTTTCTTCATTCTTGTGGGAAAATTAAGAAATATAACTCGATATTTTATCCTAATTAATTACATGAATATAATAAAATATCATGTGGGATAAATTTTATTATAATCATATAACTAATTACAATAAATGCATAAATGATATGTAATTAATCAAATAATTTCTTATAATGTAGATGTTGCGGCTACTCTAACATCACTTACACATGCATTGATCACCTTATATTTAATCACTGAATTTCTTAATTTACTGCAGTACTAATTAAAGCAATACTTACAAATTATATACATGCATACACACTTTATGGCACATAATCTCATACATTATTTGAATAAAAGCCTATTAAATGTGCCTAAAGTCCTAAATATGTAGTACAATCGTACGCATATATACATGTACATCAATAATATACATATAGCATTGCAGTAGATCAATTAATCAACACATTATTTTGTGTCTCCAAAATCTATACACCACAGACACGCCAACCAATAAAAATATGACACGACATAAGATAGTATATAATTTATTTTGTGCAATCCATTCATACATGTACACGTGTCAATAAGCACAAATCATACAGAGACATCAATTCATGATCTCCAGTTTGCTTTAAATTCCTATTTGATAATCAAAGTCAAAACAAGACTAATTGATCATTTACACATGGCAAGGACTGATGAAATCCCATGGTAATCAAGCCACTGAATCCCGATTAAAACATGTAGTACTGTTTTTCATGGTTTAGATGCGTCGATATATCTCAAAATTTTTGAAAAAGATTGACTAAAAGCATGGACTTGACACGTCGTCACCCATTACTCAATTGATAACTACAAAACACATACACTACGCCTATATTGTAGGAAAATATTTTTGCACCCAAAATTGCAAAAAAAATAAAAATCAAAGAGTTGAATCAGTTTCAATTGCTTAAACTGGTAATAAACTTTTGGATCGAATTGCAAAAAAATTTATTGAATTTGAAATTTTTGGAACAAGAATTTAATCGGCTTCAATAAATTAAAATTATGGCAATCCCAACTTACCGCAACCACTCAAATCGGTCGAACTAATAACACTATCAATCATGAACACTCTTCATCACACAATCAACAACCAACCACAACAACCCCTCCCAATTCCAATTTCGAATTCATAGAAAAAACCAGTCCCACAGTCACTAAAATCAAAAATTGAAATATTATCTCACCTTCAACTGTTCTTCAACAATGCCATCAACACTTACGGCTCTCCTTGAATTTGATCTCCAACCGAGAGAGAGAGAGAGAGAGAGAGAGAGAGAGAAGGAAGAACAATGAGGGTTTGGGTGAGAATGATGAAGACGATGACTAGTGGTATGCATCCCCTTAAAACGTATCAAATGGTAGCATGCAATTCAAGCTTTCAACATATACGATGTTCATATAAACGATTTGCCCTATAAACAAGTGCACACTCCAATTTAGAAGTCTCTCTCAATTTATTAACCTCATCGTCTCCGTGTATTAGATTGATAAGAAGGCGTTTGTGTATTTGATTGATGAGAATGAGTTCGTCAACACAAGAGTGATCGATTAAAGACTGAGAGAAAGAGAAAATCGTGTATTGGATTGATGAGAAGGAGTTCAGGAATGATTTGAAGATAAAGAAAAAAAAAATGTGTGGTGGATTGATAAGGAGTTAGAGTTTGATTTGGAGACAAAAGAAAATGTTGATTTGGAGATGAAAAAAAAAAAGAAATATGGGCAAATAGGTAAATTTCATTACCACTCAAAAATTTGTGATTCGTGCTTCTATATATATGATATATATATGATGTGTTATATATATTTTTGAGTTGTACTCCAACCATGTATAAGATTATATGCGTTGCATAGTCAGTTTAAAGTCCTCTACAAAAGAGGTCTCTGAACCTCGTTTTCTATATCAAAAAATAAGGGAGGTCACAAATTTTTAAAAAATAGAGAACAGTTGCAATGATTTAGAGACTGTCAAAAAAATTTTTCACTCTTTATAAATGGATTAGACAAATGTTGCACAAAATTCGAAGTGTTTTATTTATGGATCTACGTCATATGTAATAATTAATCGGCATCACGTGCTTCACATGAATGCAAGACTGAATATCAATAATATTAGATAAAAAAATTGATAAAGAGAAACTTCTAAATCTGATTTCCTATTCAAAAGTACCAAATTACTTTAATCATCTCCAAAATCATCAAAAATCACAAAAATAACAATTAAACACATGATTAGAAAAAAAGCATTTTAAAAAGTTTATGAAAACTTAATACATACTCGACTCAACGATATACGTTTAAAGTACTTTATCATTGGAACTCTAATTAGTTTGATACTAATTTTAATTATTACTCCATCATCATCATGCATAATTTATAACCGAGTAGTTAGGGACTTAGTTCCTCTTTGTATTCAATTCTTGTTTCAAGTAGGCCTTCGGGTCTAGGTAGTCTGCTAGTTGTGTCATCTCGCTAGTTGAGCATCCGAAGTCACCGTGGCTTACCTTGATAAAAAAAATAAAAATAAAAAACACAAGTCATTAATCTTTCTCGCACTTAAGTGAGGGGTAGAATGGTAAAATAGAAAATAAGGTTTTGACTGTGCATGGTGACATCGTTAATTAAAGTATAATTTATATTTTCATTTTTTTTTTGCTATTTTTCAGATTATGTTTTAAATTGTTATAGTAATAGGATATTTAGTTTTTAAGTTTTTTTCCTTTTTTTTTTCGTAATTTTTAATTTTCATTTTTTGTTATTTTTAAGTTATGGTTTTAATTGTTATACAATTTTTGGTTTTTAAATTTAATTTTCGTAATTTTCGTAATTTTTCTATTTTTTAAGTTATGTTTTTAATTGTTATAAAAAAACTCCTAAAAATTCGCCCAAAAATTCGCGACCCAAGCTTTTTACAAAAAAAAAATAGAAACTATTAAAAAAATGACCGAAATAAAATAGAAACTATCACAAACTCCTAATGAAATGGATTCTCCGTGATTAGTTTAAATTGGTTGGGGACGGTCGTGATTAGTTTGAATTATTGGATTGGAATTGAAGAAACATAGAGTTTTAGAAGCGGTATGTGATTTCTTGACTTTGAGATACATTAATTAGGAGGGATTTGAATGGTTTGAAAAACTCTCCATGCATTTAATCGAGCACAATGAAAAAGTTTGATCCATTAGTCGACCCAGTTAATTTGGGGATTGAGGCTTTGTTGTTGTTGTTGTATGTGATTTGTTGCCTTAGTTTCTGTTTGAATGTGGTTGATTGGTTGGGTAGGTTTTGGGATTCGACCCTTCCTATATACTTGGCGCCTTTTCCACTCTTATGTTTTTCTTTTCAATTACTATATTATTTCGATGTTTCATTCATTCATTATTTCTTCAATTATTTTCCAATGAAATAAAACCTCTTCCTCGACATATCGATGGGCTCTTTGAAGAGAAACTTCAACAGTATGTCGATTTCCTCTTGATATCTATCTTTAGCATCATCCTCGAAATCTATAATAGCATCATCTAATTATCACAGGAGTTGTGCTGGTTTGTCAATCCATATGGATATGGAGAAACTCAAGTTACTTAATTAGTACTAATCATATTTATTAAAAAAGATGTTCCTTTTAATTAATTACAACATAAAAACTTTTGTTTATAATTACATTGTCAAAATATATTAAATACACAATTAATTCATACAAATTTATTTTAAGAAGATTTAACATATAAAGATATGTTGGTGGTTGCATCATTAAATTAATTTATATTATTTAATAAATCATTGCATGTTATTTTTAAAATTAATAATATATTAAGATATCTCAATTATGAATTAATTGTGTTTTACCAACATAACCTTCAACTATACTAATTTATCTTAAAAAATATTTTGTTCATAGAATATTTAATTATGTTATTCTTATATTTATAAAATTTAATAAATTGTACATATTTTGTATAAGAAGCAAATGTATAATTTTTGTTAACAAAATTGTAAATAAATTATTGCAATGTTAATTTTGATTAACTAGTTCGCTTAAAATAGTAAATGGTCTCTTTTTATATTAAATCTATTATTTTATAGTTTATAATGATTTAAACAATACTTTTTTGAAATAAGAATTTATTTAAGCTTCAAAAAATATATTTATTCATTTAAGTAAATAATATATATTATGTTTCAAATAAATCATTGAGTTAGAATAATTTAAAAACTCTTGCTTCACACATAAAATATGTATATAATATATATATATAACCATAAATAATTAATTAAATACACGCGTTGATGTATATTTTTGGTTCTTTGCAGTAGTATAGAATATATATATATATATATATATATATATATATATATATATATATATATATATATGATGTGTTATATATATTTTTGAGTTGTACTCCAACCATGTATAAGATTATATGTGTTGCACAGTCAGTTTAAAGTCCTCTACAAAAGAGGTCTCCGAACCTCGTTTTCTATATCAAAAAATGAGGGAGGTCACAAATTTTTAAAAAATAGAGAACAGTTGCAATTAATGATTTAGAGACTGTCATAAAAATTTTTCACTCTTTATAAATGGATTAGACAAATGTTGCACAAAATTCGAAGTGTTTTATTTATGGATTTACGTCATATGTAATAATTAATCGGCATCGCGTGCTTCACATGAATGCAAGACCGAATATCAATAATATTAGATAAAAAAATTGATAAAGAGAAACTTCTAAATCTGATTTCCTATTCAAAAGTACCAAATTACTTCAATCATCTCCAAAATCATCAAAAACCACAAAAATAACAATTAAACACATGATTAGAACAAAAGCATTTTAAAAAGTTTATGAAAACTTAATATATACTCGACTCAACGATATACGTTTAAAGTACTTTATCATTGGAACTCTAATTAGTTTGATACTAATTTTAATTATTACTCCATCATCATCATGCATAATTTATAACCGAGTAGTTAGGGACTTAGTTCCTCTTTGTATTCAATTCTTGTTTCAAGTAGGCCTTCGGGTCTAGGTAGTCTGCTAGTTGTGTCATCTCGCTAGTTGAGCATCCAAATCACCGTGGCTTACCTTGATAGTTAATGGGCAGTTGGAAGTGACTCAATGAGTCCGTAGTGCCTAGAAAGTCATGTCGGGTCAGTTGAAAGCGGCCAACTCTTAAGCGAGGTCTCGTGGTTCGGATGAATGCCTCAAAAGTCATGATCCGGGAGGTCGGCGTGTAACTCCTACTCAATTAAAAAAAAAAAAAAAAAAAAAAACTGCTAGTAGTAGTTGGTAAACTATTACTCCGATTGGAATTGTTAGTTCAACAAATAAAAGACAAAGTATATCGATTGAAGAAATAATAGTTGATAGCTAATCTATCTATATACATATATATATATATATAAAGAAGTTGTTTTTATGAGAATGTCTCACGATGTGACACGTGACTTTTGAAAACACGTGGCGTGATAAAGTCGTAATAAAGATTTATAACAAAAAATAAAAAATACAAGTCATTGATCTTTTTCCCACTTAAGTGAGGGGTAGAATAGTAAAACAAAAAATAAGATTTTGACTTTGCTATTTTTCAGATTATGTTTTAAATTGTTATACAAAAATAATTTTTTGGTTTTTAAGTTTTTTTTTTATCCATAATTTTTAATTTTCATCATTTTTTGTTATTTTTAAGTTATGTTTTTAAATGTTATACAAATATGATTTTTGATTTTTAATTTTTAATTTTTAAGTTTTCCTGTTTTTATCTAATTTTTATGTTATGTTTTTGATTGTTATAAAAAAAAAACTCCTAAAAAGATTGCCCAAAAATTAACAAAATATATTCGAAAAAAAAATATATGTAAAAAAAAGAAAAAAAAGGAAAATGTTAGAATGACACTAGCACGTTGCCCCAAGTTTTTTCCAAAATAATAGAAACTACTAAAAAAAATGGCCGAAATAAAATAGAAACTATCACAAACTCCTAATTCAAATGGGATTCTCGGTGATTAGTTTAAATTGGTTGCGGATGGTCAGTGATTAGTTTAAATTGCTTGTGAATTATTGGATTGGAATTGAAGAACATATAGTTTTTAGAAGCGGTATCTTGCCGCATTAATTAGGAGGGATGCACGATCACAATAGAATTATTGTTGTTGTATGTGATTTGTTGCCTTAGTTTCTGTTTGTTTGAATGTGGTTGATTAGTTTCTGTTTGTTTGAATGTGGTTGATTGGTTGAATAGATTTTGGGATTCGACCCTTCCTATATACTTGGCGCATTTCCGGTTCTTATGTTTGTCTTTTCAATTACTATATTTTTTTGATCATTCATTCATTACGGTTCTTATGTTTGTCTTTTCAATTACTATATTTTTTTGATAATTCATTCATTATTATGCTTATATATGACATTGGACTGATGTGTGTTTTTTTTAACTGAATCTAGTGAATAAAGAAAACGAAGAAGAAGAAGAAGAAGACGATGACGATGACTTCATCTTTTTCATTGAGAAAGAATACAAAAAATAGCTTTGCACAATTTTAATTGGTCTAGAGTAATGAATTTCATATCATAAAAGCCCTTACAATTTTTTATATGATAATTTATTAATATGGACGTTTGTGTAATTTGCTTGAACTACCTGAATACAATAGTTGCATTACGAATAGGTTTTTTAAGTGACCTTATCTACACATATAAATGGAGGATGAAACCCTACAACAATATATGATTTTCATTTTTGTAATTTTCAAGTTCTCAGGATTTTGGAAGAGAAAGAAAAATATTTTCTATCTTTCTTGAGGCTAGCACTCAAAATTGTGGTCACCATTTGTGTGTGGATTTCTAATAGAGGACGCGCGGTTGAACGTCTTGAAAATCAAACAATCAGAGAAGGAAATAAGGGATTAAGGTATGGTTTAATTTTGTAGATCTAGTTTAATAAAATTTATTTTCGATCCAATTAGGGTTTTCAAAATTGTTTTAAATTTTCCACTGTGTATAAACCTCATATCCGAACAGTGGTATCAGAGTCTTAAGGTCAGTTCTATAAAACATCTGCACATGCACATTGGCTTGGGTATCGCATTCGCAACTATAATACATGTCGATCTATGGAATGGTGGATAATAGTTTTTGATTTTGGGCGGGAAGAATTCGATTTCATTCGTCCCCCAGAGGAGCTGATAATCAATACCCAATTTCCAAGACTGTGTGTGTGGAGAGAGAGCATCTACTTGTTAATCTTGGAAGAAAGAATAATGGGGGACTCTTCATCATCATCGTCTAGTGCATCGTCTAGTGCTGTCTTTGTGTTGAAAGAGTACCGCTGGTCCTTTGAACGCACTCTGCACCTCCCCCTCGCCGGACCCCTCGCCGTCCGACGACAGGCCGGAGGAATCATCACTGTTTCTCCCAATCGACGACGAGCTACAAGAATCACGATCACCACTCTCTTCAACTTTCCTCGCCGGAAACATCCGATCCCCCGCTGTCTCCGGCGACTCGAACACGGCGGCGATGCATGACATCCTCCCTCCTCGCATGAACCCCGATCCCCTCTCCAAAGCAATCGACATAGCAGACAAACTACCACAAATTTTGCAAAAACAAGAGATGCCCAGATAGGATTTTGATCAAATCTTGCGAAAATCGATCTGGGTTTTCTCAAACATGATTCAAACCGACGCGGATTTGGAGATTAAACATCAAAACCCTTTAAAAAAATCAATCTTTCTCTCAATGTCTGAAATCAAACAAATGAGAGAGAGAGAGAGAAAAAAAAATGAAGAAGAGAAAATATTGTACTTAAAAATTATCAAATCTATGATCCGGTGCATCCAACAGTTATATAATCAGAGGGTTTTGCATCAGTTTGAACACGTGGCGTGTAGGGAGTGGTGGTGCTGGGTAAGTATGTTGAATGTGGGAGTGGGGGATTAAAGTTGGTTTTAAATAGGAAAATTGTACTGGGGAAACCTTATCCTCATCCACTTGGTATAAAAAATTGGGACAAAAAGGATCACTATGGATTTAATATGATACTCTACACCTTGTTGCACTATAATAAACAACACACATTATTACAAAACTCCATCAATTGCACTTAATCAAGCACAATGAAAAAGTTTGATCAATTAGTGAACCAGTTAATTTGGGGATTAAGGCTTTGTTGTTGTTGTTGTATGTGATTTGTTGCCTTAGTTTCTATTTGAATGTGGTTGATTGGTTGGGTAGGTTTTGGGATTGACCCTTCCTATATATTTGGCCCTTTTCCGCTCTTATGTTTGTCTTTTCAATTACTATATTATTTTCGATGTTTCATTCATTCATTATTTCTTCGATTATTTTCCAATGAAATAAAACCTCTTCCTCGACATATCGATGGGGTCTTTGAAGAGAAACTTCAACAGTCTGTCGATTTCCTCTTGATATCTATCTTTAGCATCATCCTCGAAATCTATAATGGCATCATCTCGAAATCAACCTTAGTCCTTAGTTTCAATTACCCATAATTATCACAGGAGTTGTGCTGGTTTGTCAATCCATATGGATATGGAGAAACTCAAGTTACTTAATTAGTACTACTCAATATTTATTAAAAAAGATGTTCCTTTTAATTAATTACAACATAAAAACTTTTGTTTATAATTACATTGTCAAAATATATTAAATACACAATTAATTCATACAAAATTATTTTAAGAAGATTTAACATATAAAGATATGTTGGTGGTTGCATCATTAAATTAATTTATATTATTTAATAAATCATTGCATGTTATTTTAAAAATTAATAATATATTAAGATATCTCAATTATTAATTAATTGTGTTTTACCAACATAACCTTCAACTATACTAATTTATCTTAAAAAATATTTTGTTCATAGAATATTTAATTATGTTATTCTTATATTTATAAAATTTAATAAATTGTACATATTTTTGTATAAGAAGCAAATATATAATTTTTGTTAACAAAATTGTAAATAAATTATTGCAATGTTAATTTTGATTAACTAGTTCCCTTAAAATAGTAAATGGTCTCTTTTTATATTAATTCTATTATTTTATAGTTTATAATGCTTTAAACAATACTTTTTTGAAATAAGAATTTATTTAAGCTTCAAAAAATATATTTATTCATTTAAGTAAATAATATATATTACGTTTCAAATAAATCATTGAGTTAGAATAATTTAAAAACTCTTGCTTCACACATAAAATATGTATATAATATATATATATATATATAACCATAAATAATTAATTAAATACACGCGTTGATGTATATTTTTGGTTCTTTGCAGTAGTATAGAATATATATATATATATATATATATATATATATATATATATATATATATATATATTTATATGATGTGTTATATATATTTTTGTGTTGTACTCCAACCATGTATAAGATTATATGCGTTGCATAGTCAGTTTAAAGTCCTCTACAAAAGAGGTCTCCAAACCTCGTTTTCTATATCAAAAAATGAGGGAGGTCACAAATTTTTAAAAAATAGAGAACAGTTGCAATGATTTAGAGACTGTCATAAAATTTTTTTCACTCTTTATAAATGGATTAGACAAATGTTGCACAAAATTCGAAGTGTTTTATTTATGGATCTACGTCATTAATCGGCATCACGTGCTTCACATGAATGCAAGACCGAATATCAATAATATTAGATAAAAAAATTGATAAAGAGAAACTTCTAAATCTGATTTCCTATTCAAAAGTACCAAATTACTTCAATCATCTCCAAAATCATCAAAAACCACAAAAATAACAATTAAACACATGATTAGAACAAAAGCATTTTAAAAAGTTTATGAAAACTTAATATATGCTCGACTATATACGTTTAAAGTACTTTATCATTGGAACTCTAATTAGTTTGATACTAATTTTAATTATTACTCTATCATCATCATGCATAATTTATAACCGAGTAGTTAGGGACTTAGTTCCTCTTTGTATTCAATTCTTGTTTCAAGTTGGCCTTCGGGTCTAGGTAGTCTGCTAGTTGTGTCATCTCGCTAGTTGAGCATCCGAAGTCACCGTGGCTTACCTTGATAGTTAATGGGCAGTTGGAAGTGACTCAATGAGTCCGTAGTGCCTAGAAAGTCATGTCGGGTCAGTTGAAAGCGGCCAACTCTTAAGCGAGGTCTCGTGGTTCAGATGAATGCCTCAAAAGGCATGATATGGGGAGGTCGGCAGTGTAACTCCTACTCAATTAAAAAAAAAAAAAACTGCTAGTAGTAGTTGGTAAACTATTACTCCGATTGGAATTGTTAGTTCAACAAATAAAAGACAAAGTATATCGATTGAAGAAATAATAGTTGATAGCTAATCTATCTATATACATATATATATATATATAAAGAAGTTGTTTTTATGAGAATGTCTCACGATGTGACACGTGACTTTTGAAAACACGTGGCATGATGAAGTCGTAATAAAGATTTATAACAAAAAATAAAAAATACAAGTCATTGATCTTTTTCCCACTTAAGTGAGGGGTAGAATAGTAAAACAAAAAATAAGATTTTGACTTTGCTATTTTTCAGATTATGTTTTAAATTGTTATACAAAAATAATTTTTTGGTTTTTAAGTTTTTTTTTTATCCGTAATTTTTAATTTTCATCATTTTTTGTTATTTTTAAGTTATGTTTTTAAATGTTATACAAATATGATTTTTGATTTTTAATTTTTAATTTTTTAATTTTCGTATTTTTATCTAATTTTTATGTTATGTTTTTAATTGTTATAAAAAAACTCCTAAAAAGATTGCCCAAAAATTAACAAAATATATTCGAAAAAAAAAATATGTGTTGTAAATTGGATGACCCTTTAACCAAGCTTATGAATGATCACATTGTCAAGCATGACTCTCACATTGAATTGTAACATCAAGCATGACTTCTACATTAAATGTAACTTGTACACTCTACATAACTTGTATTCAACTCCAATGTATAATCACTTATCCATGTATTGTCATGTAACTTGTAATCATCTCCAATGTACACCAACTCTTCCATGTATTGTCTATGTTGCTTGTGATGTATTGTATGACTTGTGGTGTATGTATAACTTGTACACATTGTATAAGTACAATTATCATCATCACCAAATGGCCTATATAAAGGGTGCCAACCCCATTGTAATTCACACACCAATGTTGGAATGAAAATCTCTACATTTCTCAACTCTAGCTCTCTTCTCTCTTGTCTCATCTTCTCTACTTGTTCTAGTAGTTCTTAGTTTATGTCTTCTATGCTTAAGTCTCTAGCAAGTCCAACTTAAGTTCTAGTTGGCTTACAACTTAGTTTACAACACGTTATCAACACGAAGTTGCTCTACAAGAGGAGGTCTTGAAGATCAAGAAGCTTTTCAAAGATATAAAGCTAAGAAGGTATAATTTTTATTAATCTAAATAAGTTCAATTTATTTCCACGTTGTCATGGTTAATTTCTTTTTTGTTACATGCATATTTAATTATGTAAATGTATTTTATTCATACATTATGTATTGTAACGTCACCGACTACGAAAGTATGCTCTGTAGCTGCGTCTTGTACGATCTTCTACATCAGAAATCAAAAGTCAATGTGTGACACATAGTTTTTCTCTTAAAACTACAAACGATTAGTTATTGTTCTATTCTTGATTTTATAATACAAATAATACTATAAGTTTGAGTTGATAGTGGGTAAGCCTTGTCCCCGGTAAAGCTAAACATTGAAAGGGAGACGGGTTATCCCGTTCGAGGAGGCATGGTATTAAGGAGACTATGTCTCGCCACCCAACCTGGAGGTTGTCCCACCAACTCATACGAATAGTACATTTTGTTTATTAATGAATCAAGTTGTGAACATATATTTAATCATATGTTATGTTTTTACATAAAAAGGGGAAAACTATTTTATATTAAATTTATTTTCAAGATATTATTCAACCATAGTTGAATTTGTTGTCTTATTATATTACCGACAAGAATTACTCGTCATGGCAATTAGATACTACAATTTGTGAATAAAGCATATATGCAAAAACTGTGTGTTATATACAATCATTCGCCAATTTCTCTTTAGAGATTTGAAAAATGAATATTTCACTTTATATATATTTTCACCTTATGGAGTTATATATACATACCAAAAAGGTAATGCTCCAAAAGCTCAAAATGAGCGGTTGAGTCTCAAGCTACAAAATTTAATTAGTCAAATATTAATTATAATTCCACAATTTTAATTACCTCTATGTTGAGGCTATGTGGAAATATGACTGATGAGACAATAAAAATAAGGTCACGTGGCCCGCCTCGATTTATTGTTGCAACAAATATCGAGTGCGCACGTCAATCCAATAAATATTAAGGATTGATTTCTAGTCTCATGGTAGCTGAGTAAAATAATGAGATATTATAAATATAATATCGCTCCCGTCCAATTAGTTCAGCCTCAAATTAAGAAGCATATGTTGCATATAATGATCATGATCGCAATAATAAATTTATGGACGTGGAAAAGGTGAAAATATCAGGTAAAGGTCGTATTGACAATTCCATAAAAAACTGAAACAAAAGTGGTGCACCACTACAAAGGGCAAATAATTATTGACAATGAGCGCTCATAATTGTGACATTTTTTGTCATATATGAAAGGCTATTTTGCCTAAATATTGTCATATATATACCCGAATATTTTTGTGACATTTACTGTGCCTTCAAAATCAAAGGCAAAATATTATGAATTTTATCATTGAAAATGGCTCGATAAAACAAGCACATCAAGATGTGTTTAAATCGTGACCTAAATATGGGCGATGAGTTTATGTCTTGTGTATCGTGCTACATGCATGTACATTATAATGTAAAAGTGAATATTTCTCGAATTCGAACTTAGCGGAGGCTAATGTTCAGGCAATATCGGGTACAACAATTTTATTGTTAATGTCTTGTCCAGAAAAAGTCTACTCAGAATAATAGAAAATTTATCTATATGAATATGATTTAATCTGAGTATAATATTTTCGGCTTTAACTTCTGGAATATATAAGACACATTAAAACGAATGTCTTCATAAATCAAATGACATTCATAATGTGGAAATATCTATTTGATTATCCATAATCATCAATAATGCGAAAATATCATAAACTCGCACGGACATCTTTTATCGAACTGAATTTTTTTTATCAGCTGGAGATTATCTCAAGGCAAATCAATAGGAGACTTATATTAATTTAACTCTCCATTAATCATATTATAAGATGCCTTCGATCCCTGATATGGAATTTATTTATAGCAAATTTTGCTAATTGTCACTTTGATGAAGCAATTTTCCCACCATTAGGGGGAGATATAAGCCAATTCAAAAGGAATGACGTGAAATTGTTTAAAACACATCAAATTGCATTAAATTTGTTGTATTATGATCCATGTATAAATTAATATGAACTCGAAGTTCAAAGGATCGTTCAGTAGCAACAAATTATGAATCAATTACTTGATGCAAGTATTATATACAAAAGAGTGACAATCATATGCTTCAGCATTAAATGGTTCATATAGAAAACGATGTCCATGTGCAACAAAATGCACAAGATGTCTCACCCATGTGAACATGAGGGGGAGAATCAAAATGAGTTATTGGTTAGTGTATTGCACTCTTTTTCCCTTTGCTAAGGTTTTATCCCACTGGGCTTTCCTTGCAAGGTTTTTAATGAGGCAATTTTAACAATATTAAAACTCTTTATCAAGGTTGATTAGTGTATTGCACTATTTTCCTTTCGCTATGGTTTTATCCCACTGGGTTTTCTTAGCAAGGTTTTTAAAGAGGCAATCCTAACATTATTATACTTTGTATAAAAAATTTATGAGAGCAATGTACTCTTTTTCCTATACTAGATTTTTTCCTACAGGGTTTTTCTAGTAAAGGTTTTAATGAGGCATATATATTCTCTCAAAATGTATCAATGTGTTGCACTCTTTTCCTTAACTTTGGTTTTGTCCCATTGGGTTTTCCGAGCAAGGTTTTTAATGAGGCAATCAACAATATTATACTACAAATCAAGATTGACGAGAACATTGTACTCTTTTTCCTATACTAGATTTTTTCCCACATGGTTTTTCTAGTACAGGTTTTAACGAGGCATATTCTCTCAGCAAGTGTCATCCAAGGGGGAGTGTTGTAAATTGGATGACCTTTTAACCAAGCTTATGAATGATCACATTGTCAAGCATGACTCTCACATTGAATTGTAACATCAAGCATGACTTCTACATTAAATGTAACTTGTACACTTTACATAACTTGTATTCAACTCCAATGTATAATCACTTATCCATGTATTGTCATGTAACTTGTAATCATCTCCAATGTACACCAACTCTTCCATGTATTGTCTATGTTGCTTGTGATGTGTTGTATGACTTGTGGTGTATGTATAACTTGTACACATTGTATAAGTACAATTATCATCATCACCAAATGGCCTATATAAAGGGTGTCAACCCCATTGTAATTCACACACCAATGTTGGAATGAAAATCTCTACATTTCTCAACTCTAACTCTTTTCTCTCTTGTCTCATCTTCTCTACTTGTTCTAGTAGTTCTTAGTTTATGTCTTCTATGCTTAAGTCTCTAGCAAGTCCAACTTAAGTTCTAGTTGGCTTACAACTTAGTTTACAACAATATGTAAAAAAAAGAAAAAAAGGAAAATGAAAATGTTAGAATAACACTAGCACGTGGCCCCAAGTTTTTTCCAAAATAATAGAAACTACTAAAAAAAATGGCCGAAATAAAATAGAAACTATCACAAACTCCTAATTCAAATGAGATTTTCGGTGATTAGTTTAAATTGGTTGCGGATGGTCCGTGATTAGTTTAAATTGCTTATGAATTATTGGATTGGAATTGAAGAAGCATAGAGTTTTAGAAGCGGTATCTTGCATTTGGAATACATTAATTAGGAGGGATGCACGATCACAATAGAATTATTGTTGTTGTTGTATGTGATTTTATCCCCCAAAGTAGCTGATAATCAATACCCAATTTCCAAGACTGTGTGTGTGGAGAGAGAGCATCTACTTGTTAATCTTGGAAGAAAGAATAATGGGGGACTCTTCATCATCATCGTCTAGTGCTGTCTTTGTGTTGAAAGAGTACCGCTGGTCTTCTAAGTTATACGCTATTCCAGAAATACTTGCTAACGATTTCATGTTTCCACTTTGGAGAATAGTGTGCTTCATTGATGATGATGATGAAGGCGATGATGATGGAAAGATTTTACTACAAGGTAGCTGCAAGGATCTGGCTATATACGACACGAAAACCGGCCTCGCAAACCTTCACAATGATCAGTATCTTAAGAGCGTTTCGGATAATGGTATGTGCTCCGTATATGCTTATACATCAACCTTAGTTCCAATTACACATAATTGTCACAGGAGTTGTGTTGGTTTGTTAATCCTTGCGGATATGGAGAAACTCAAAATCTAGATGTAAATGTTTAAATTTTTATTACTACTCAATATTTATTAAAGAAGAAGATTCTGTTAATTAATGTCACTTGTTTTGGATTAGCAATTTTTTTAACGAAGTTTGATCTGTGATCGACTGTTAGACTATGATGATTCATGTAGCCGACCCCAATTAATTTGGGACTGAGGCTATAGAGATGATAATTCTCTATTAATTCTCTATTTACGGGTGTTCTTGCACGCATTTGCAAGTTGTTCTGCATTGGGAAAGACTGGCATTTGTACTGTAGATCTCTACATATATAGGAGATGTTGCCAGATTTTATTTAGGAATGAATTGTGTTAATAACTGAATTACATTTGAACAATAACAAATAGAAAGAAGAGCCATCACTGTTGTAAATATCTTTTAAGGCTGATACTTCTATGAGTTATTGGTTTGGTAAGCTGAACTTATCGTTAGAGGAGCGAACCAGACGAGCAGCAAAAGATCCATCGAGAGAGTGCACCACTGGATTGGAGAAATAAAAACCTCTCTTCATTACAAAATCGCGCGTAACATATCTATCGACTGGGTCTATGTTAAATTCCTGCAGACGAATTCATTATTGTTATTCTCAAAAGTGATGAAAACATACAAATGTACTATATATGTAGAGGGAAGAAATCAGATCTTTTAAATATAGTAATAAGTTGTTTGAGCATGAAAGCGTAAGCTACAACCGTCGAAGAAAAAATTTCAAATTCTTACCGAATGTTTTGCGAGAAACGCTTCCACTCTCTCCTCATTTTCTTCAGGATCGATGGAACAAGTACTGTACACAAGTACTCCACCTGGCTTTACTAACCTACAGATGCAATCCATAAAAAACATTACATTAAGACTCGATTAAGTTTGCAGCATCTTTTGAAGGCGGAAAACCCACCATAAGTACGTGTGTCCACCGCATGATTAACGAATTTGATTGAAGGAAAAGAAGTTTGTTAATTTCCTGTTAATGTTCCATTTCCATAATGCTAGCAAACTCGAGTTTTATACGCCAATGCAGAAATATAATGAATGCAGCCTGCATATCATATGTGCATGCACTGTCTAAGTAGATTTGAATTTATAAGTAATAAAGAAGTTTAATGATGTCTCACATGGAAGCTGCATCAAGGAGCTCATCCTGCAACTTCTTGAGCACTTCAATATCCTCTAATTTCCTATTCCAGCGTAAATCGGCCCTCTTCAATGGAGGAAAAGAGGGAAAAGGCGAAACTCTTCAGTACTTTGATAGATCAGAAGTTGAAAGGAACTAAAGTCTCAGACTCTCAATCAAATACTTCTGGCTAGAACTAGTAACGGATTTAGTTTCGGAATTTCCACAGCAAAAATACCTTAGAGAGAACACCTAATCCAGAACAAGGAGCGTCGAGCAAAACCTTATCATACTTCACAGGGTCATTTCCCTGCAAGAAGAAAAGAATACACGAATGTTAGTTACATATGCAAGCATAAGTTCTGTGCATTGTGTAATTTGTAGTCGTAACTCACAGCGAATTCACGAAGATCAGCATGAATAATATTGATGACACCATCAACTTCATGCAAGATGGCTGACTCTTTAAGAATTCTCAACCGACCCTCGTTTATGTCAATTGCAGATATTACACCTACAACAAAGGATTGTATTTAAAAATCTTATTCAAAAATTGCGAATCAGTATGACTAAATCAGAGACACTTCAAACTAAGAAGTTGACCTTGGCCGCGTAAACGTGAGGCCATGAAAAGAGTCTTTCCTCCAGGTGCAGCGCAACAGTCAATAATGGTTTCACCTGGTTGAGGATCCAGAATAGACACCACCAACCCTGCAACATAAAGACCATCCATCCATACATTTAGATTTGAAGGAGCCAAGATCCAGCAAACATAAATATAGCATCTGAAGCAGGATATACAAGGAAAAAAATTACGTAGCCAAGAAAGAACAAAGAAAAAATATACAGCAAAATGAAAAGAAATCAATTAATTAAATAAAGAAGGGCCTTGTCGTGTATTTCCGATATGCATTTAGTTTCTTGTAAGTTTGAACATGGGGTTTTCATCAAATATTGACCAAATAAGCTGTTTCTTGACAAAGATAGCATGAACTAGGATTACCCTAATGTGATACTCTACCCCCTTCACCATAATTTGATGCCTCATTTAAATACAACTAAATTGGTCGAGAGTGAATAAAAATTTAAATCAAGGAAATGTGGCATATTCCATGGAGATCAAAGAAAGGCCTGACCTGCACTCTCATCTTGCACTGAGCACAACCCTTGTTTCAGCAGACCAGCTTGAATAACAATCTACCAAAAGTAAGAGTAGAATTTTAAAATCATCGACACATGAAAGATGACCGTGTAGTACCAAACAGCAACTGCAGTTACCATTATATTTTCCTGCACTGATCAAATGTTTAATTGAATAAGAGAACAAAAACTAAATAAATGATGATCCCGGCATCATCTAGAAAAAAGCTTGCCTACCACTTTGCGGACACAATCTTTGGAAAACAATATTGTAAACATCACTGCCCTTGCAAAAATTCAGCTTAAAGCAGTTACGAATACTTTTTAAAATAGGTCACACCTCAACTGTTAGTTAATTCATTTTCAATCGATTGGGTGCCACTCTATCACTTATAGACCTCTTTCAGGTCGCTTCAAATACATTAGATTTTGTCTAAAAGGTCTGAATTCAATAAAGGTCGTTACATTTTGAAACTGGGAGCTACAGATAATATTGGGATAGGTAATTTTTTAAGCGATGATAACAATTGATTCTAACATACAAGTGTCATTTCTTCTCATGATATGCAGAAATTCATGCTATAAGTAGCTATGAACTAGTACTTCTGTAACATGGTTGAAAATTGTTGATTGGCTTGTGTCTGGCTGTTTCTTTCCTATTTAGCTTTTTTTGCCCTAAGGCCCCCTCAATTCTTCAAATAAGTAGCATATTCAGGACCAGTATTAGTGAATTTCGAATAGATGGATCCACGTTCACATATACTTGAATGCTTACCTGCATCCCTGTCGAAATGCGAACAAAATCATCCAAATGTGGAGAAAGCTTATGTGGAACCTGGAATGATGATATAAGGGTAAAGAATTAATAAATGCAGCAACATTTCCTATAGCAAATTCAGACAAGTTAAGAGCAAGAATCATCATGGGCTACAGCTTAAACAATCCAAAAGTACAAGTTCCAACATTCACAAACTTGATTCAGAGTTCTATCTTGGTTGTTTAATTTGTATGGACCAGGTAGATTTAAGAATTAGCACACTTCTTGGGACAATGATCTTTCACTTAAAGTGTCAAATAACGACAAGGTCCTCTTTATGCACAAAATGCAAGAAGACACCAAAAATACCTTCAACATCGTAAGCTGCTCAACAAGATCGGCCCTGGTAAAATCTTTCACAATATTTGCCCTGATATGAGAATGAGAATAGTTGGCTGTGAATCAGCCACATCAGTAAGCTGTTCAGTAGAACTAATTGAGTAAATCGCAATATGATTCGACACCTGATGCTGAAATGAGGATCAGAATTGTTCCACGTCATGAATTTTTCGGCTACTTCTTGACCAAGTTGCTTTATCCATCGCCTTACCATCCACTAAACCAAAAGAAAAAAGAATAAGCATGAAATAACATGTATGTATGACAATAAACAATGGCAATGCCGTGCACATTTCCCTCTTTTAATGTTTTGAGAAAAGAAAACCTTCATGGCTATTCTCTTTTCATTGAGAGATTATGTTTGTCATCATTGAAAGGTCAAAATTATGATAAATGAGTGAGTAAACTAGCAGACTGTTAGGAGGAGAGAATTTAAGGGTTTATGAGTGACTGAATTTTGCAAAAAACTATCCATATTTGTTAATTAAAAGAAAAAAAAATAACAGAATCACAAACTTACAACTGGATGTGAATAAATCGTGGCAAGTGCACGTGCTTTAGCGCGATCATCACCCTCCACTGCAGGTAGAGGAAGGGTGTTGTTTTCCTGATTTAAAAGATAGATGATAAAAGTGTCACAATATGAAAATCCAGTTTTAATAAAACAAAAGCCAGCGATACAGAAACTATCACACCTTAAGCAAAACCACTTTCTGAGAATCCCATTCACCATATTTCCTGCACCAGGTCTTAGAGCAACCTTTGCAAGCCTGACATTCTAAAACATCATAAACATGACATAAAAGAGAGCATTAATGAACAGATTTGAACCTGAATGATGGCACAAAACATGAGTTTTTGTAGCAGTAGCAGTAGTAGTTATTTAGACATATGTAGAGAGTTTAAGGCCTTTTAAGCCTCCGGTATGTAACACACTTTTCATTTGGTGTAGAAATTTGCTTTATTTTATATTTGTTACCAATTAAGAAGTAATAACAACCCCACCTAATTTGGGACCAAAGCTTTGCTTCTGTTGTCAATCTAGTCAATCTAGCAAGAATTAACTGTGATTGCCTCTTGAATAATCACATTGGAATTAAAAAGAAAAAGTTGTCATTTACCTCATCAACAACAGCATATGGTGGCATATCTAGTTTCACGATTTCATAGAAACCGATTCGAAGAATCTATAGATGAGAGAAAAGAAAATTAGAAGACTTAGGTAAAAGTTTAGTAAGTGACTCGTGATGCATTAACAACAAGAACAAGACTAGAAGTCTGATGATCATTGAATACCATGACAACGATGAAAAAGAATAAGACTAGAAGTTCGATGGTAAAAGTTGTGTTCTTTAAGCGTATACTTAAAGAACACAACTACTTAACAAGGCATAGCTCGCTAACTAGCTGAATGTATACCTGCAAAAGTAGAGGTTCCATGCCTTCAAACATTTTCTGACTATGGCATAATGATGCTATTAGATGGTCAAGATATCTTCTCCAACGAATAGCACCGCCAACAATGTCTGTTACCTAGAATATAAACCACCACATAAAATCATCTCGTGAACGATAAACATCTATTTAATCAAGAGCAAAATAAAAAGGGCATTGATATATACCAATCTAAGATCTCTATCATCCAATGGCCGCGTCCGAAAACCAAGGGTTCTCTCGACGTAACCCATCTCATTGCTCCCTGAACCCTTCCCTTTCTCATTCAATAAGTCCGCGAAAGCGCCCCCTAGCTCTATCCTCATCAATCTCACTGCACACACTACAGCCCCCTCAACCAATCACTCTCACTAGACCACTTCAAATTAATTAACTATAGCAAAACAATAACTACAAAAACTACGAAAACCCTAAATTGCAAATCAGAATCACAATAGAACTCAAAAAAAAAAAAATTCAATCTTTCTAACCTGCCCTGTGAGGTGAAACCTCTAAATTAACTTTAGAGACTTTCTTCCCACTTTCATGAAACCCTGGAAAAACACAAATTCAACAACTTTAGAAAGAACAAGTGAATGAAACAAAACTAGGCCAAACACAAATCTACCTTCACTGTGTTGTCCAATTCTTCTTCTTATGTACTTCAATGGCTTTGTTTTGGAAGCCCCATCTCTCTCTGTAGACTTAATAGCTCGAAAGACAAGTGTCTCCGCCATTAATGGATGTTTTTCGAACTGGGTACTCAGAAAAAGAGACGAATTTGAAGATATGAAGGAGAGCTGTGAAATGGTTCCCTCCATTTTCAGACTTGACTGTTCAAGATGGATTTTTTTTTTTTTTTTTTTTTTTGTATTTTATAAGGGAATGGATAAAACGGGATAGCTTATCCCAATCGGGGACGAGATAGCTAGCACATGTTAGACTAACCTTTCAAATTCTATATTTTTCATTAACAAATAGTAATCAAATTTGTCTAGTTCAATTCGATTCAAAACATTCACAACTATTCGAACTCTTTTTATGATGCTCGTATATAATTATTGTTTAAATGTTGATGTCAATTAAAAATTTCAATCTTTCAATAATTTTACAGTTAAAAGTTCGCCTTTTGACTTGATTTTCTGGCTCTGCCACTGTATGTATTAAGTTATGCGTAATTAAAACAAGTGTCACATTATATGACATGTATTACTTCAATATAATTGATCGGTCTATCATTGTAAAGTACAAAAAAAACATATATTTGGTTTGAAAAATCTTGTATAGATATATATATATATAGTAAGGGATCTAGATAAATAAAATTTTCAAGTTTATTAGCCATCCCTACCAGGGATAACAAGTTCTAATAATGTATTTTGAATTCGGAATAGAGTTGTACGTGTAACCAAACACACCCCAAGAGCTTGAGAATGGCGAGTGAGCATGAATGCTCAATAGTCATGGCCGTCTTCATAGACACCAATCTGGGGACCCACATAGCCATGGCGGTATCTCCAGAGATCACTGTGGGAGACCTCAAGAGTAAGCATTCATTCATTCGTTCATTCATTCATTCCCTCTTGTTTTCAGAACCAACAATGCTTTCTTGACCTGTTTTTGATCAAATGAGGTTCATTTTCTTGGGTTTTGTGGTGTTTGATGCCATTCTTGTTGTTTGATTGGGTATTGGTGATCTTTGTTGAGATGGGTTTTCTTTCGTTCCCATCCATTTTTAGTGCATAGATTGATTTGGGCAATGGGGTCTAATCTGTTTGATGAAATGCAATGGACCTTATAAGTTAGAACTCATGCATTATAGGATTTTTGGGTTTTTTGAGAGGAAATTTGGAGAACAATTTATGATTCTGTGATGACATGTGAGGACTGAGAATGTCAAAATGTGTTAATTTTCCAACAATTCCACCAATTCTTTGCGGGCCTGTGGATCTCCGTTAGTATAGATATTGGCCCCAACGTAACCACCGTCAACTCATTGGTGCTGGGTCTTAACTTAAAAGGCCACTGTACTGATCGGGTAGACATCCACACTTATATACTTCATTGTGAAGTCACACATCTCCACCTAAATGATGAACAAGTGAATTTGAGGGTTTGATTCTTGTTGGTTCACTATGTTTGGAAAGAAAGGTTGGTGGAGTGTGTTTTGGCTAGAATCAAGATGGTTGAGTTTAATCCCATCAAGCTGATACTGTTTGGTAGTTGATCATATGTGGGAATTAGGACGGCGCGATCTTTTCCCATGTAACCGAGAGACCAGCCAGTATTAATCTGGTTAACTTTCTTCTATATGGGCTGATTGGGAAGATCACAAAACGAGGGCGGGTAGAGAGAAGAGACAACATGGTGTCTCATTGCATTGCTTTGTTTAGTGTTCTGCTGTGGATTTGAGTCTAGCATTGCACTCCCCAAGTTTCATACATTCTCATGATGGATGCATCTTTATTTGGAAACTTTGTGAATCTTCTTAAGAAAAGCATTAAGAAATGAAGACTTAATTAATTAGATAATAGATTGAGGATCATTTCTTGAGTGCACCAAATTGGCGATTAATGGGAAGAAGATGAATGTAGTGATTATGTTGCTCAATTGCTCGAGTATCGGTAATTGATCTCCTGCTTCTTACAACAAACTTGAAAGTTAGCCATTTATTAGTCCATCGTTTTCGGGGGAGCTCTTATGGGAATATATGCGATAGTTATGTTTTCAATCTTTCTTTTTTTTTTTAAGAGAATGACTTGTCTCAAAAAACTTCTATCCAGGAAAGCTTGTGAAAGAGCATTCCATCTGCTTTCCCGCGATAGGACAGATCGGCATCGATGGAGTAATGGTATGGCATTTGAATGATCAGTGTTTCATGCACTTAAACTGTGTTCTTTTTCCTATAATTGGTCTTCTTAAGCATGTGTGAATTATTTGTAGGTCAAAAGGAAGTCTTGCTTTTACTACCTTCCAGACTCCATGCCAGTGAATAAAGCCTTTCAGAGATTAAAGGGCGCTTGGTTTCTTCGCGCGCATGTGACTCCAGTGGTTTGTTCCGATAAGCATTGCCCACCAGAAAACTTGGTTGCAGAACCGAGGAATTCCGCCTCTTGTTCCAGCAATGTTATTGATTGCCAAAACCCTGAAGACTCCTCCGACCGTCCATCCACGAGTGACAAAAATGACGAAGTTAAGAGAAAAAAAGAGAATTATCACCTATCCTCGAAGTTTTAATGGAAGAACTTTTATTGCCTGTTAATGTCCCCAAGAGAAAGAAAAGTACTTGCAGCCATTTCCAATGCAATACATTAAAGAGGAAGGACAGAGAGCAAGACCGCGCTTCTTCTCAACAAAACGGCATTGCTTCAAGTCCTAATGCGTCCGATAGTGTGTCAGTCACTGGTATCCTAACTAGATACTTTCCTGATTTTGATGAGGTGAAGTCTTATCCTGGCTCTTCAAGCAACAAAACTATCGACCTCCTTGAAAACGAATCACATCAAGCTGATCAAGATGGAAATGTTAAGAGTAATGCTGCTGAGAACAGTTCAGTTGCATTAGACCAAAGGGAACTACCTATCAGTGCAAATGATGCACTAGCCGAAATACCATGTAGCATTTCGCCTACCAACACGTGTACTAGAGTTGCAAGAGCTAAACATGGGAAATTCAAGACATGGAAACCAATGCCATCAAAAACTGCTTTGCCTGATTCGCCGAAGCCGAAGACAGCAAAGGGGAGTAAGCTTCAGAGATCCAAAGTTAGGAAACTCTTGCCACCTAAAGTGCCATCAACTGACAAACCAAGTCCTAGCACATTAAGGAATAGAATCGAAACATCCTGCGAAGTCGGGAAAAGGCTCATACAAGCAGCAAATGATCTTGGAATTCTGACTAGCAAGCGAAAACCGACAGTCTCATCATGTAAATCAAAAGGTGTTAAGTTTTCCTCCACCCTTGTTAGAAAACTTGAGTTTGATTTTGAGTGACATTGATGACTGAGGGAATTTAAGCCTTTTGTTTTGTACAAAAAACATAGAAGGGTAGTCATCCACCTTGTGATAAATGATGATATGATTTTGGGCCCTTTTAGTGTGGAGTTTTGAGTCTACTTGTTGATTTTGAATGACAAAGATGTTGTAATTGTTATTAGTACAACAACTTCAAAATTTGTGAGAACAAAAGGTTGTCTTTCTGAATCTGAGCATATAAAACAACTGAAAAGGTTGCACTGTGGATCTGGAATCCACATGCATATATATTTGTAAAGGTTGCACTATGGATCTGGAATCCATATATTTATATTTGTGTCTATATAATTGTTTTAGATTAGAATCAATCATGCTCACATGTTTATAGCAACTCAGCCCCAACAAAAGATAGTGAGATAATAATAAAAAATAAAAATAAAAAAAAAAAACTATTTTTGAGATCAATGGGTGTTAATTTAGCTTCGGCCCTTTTTCGATTAAAGTCTGATTAGTTCCACGAGAATGATCAATAGCATCTTGCTCTAACAACTCAAAGTATTCGAAAAACATAATGTAATTGCTGTCACTCGAACTTAAAAAGCTTGAGTGTTGATTTTCAACATTGCATAAGCCCAATTTTACTCTAAAAGTCATCGTTCTAATTGAAGAAACGGATACTTCTATACTTGATTATGAAGTCTTAACCAATAAAACTAATACAAATGCTAGGATGACCACAAGGGTTCGTTGAGTCTAGACACCTTTGTGCAACTCAAATTAAATTGACGATGAAATTAATGTTGGTACAAACAAAGCTTTATATTAGGTCCATCAAGAGTCAAGACACTCTTGAAAATGAAAAAAATGCATTAATTTAAGGTCATTCGTATCTTCTCTTCTTCATTAATGTGTTATTGATGTGAAAAAAATAATAATAGTATTATTAGAAAGGAAAATACTAGAATCACAACTATGTCATATTGCATGACACATTGGCTCATAAGAGCTCTTCATACGATCTCGACTCACGTGTTATGCATCAAAATCTTTGTATGTTCACATCCCGAGGTACACATGAACGGTTCCAATGACCCAATGTGTCTCGTAGTGTGAACACGTCGTTGTCGTTCTAACACTTCTCATAAAATACATGCCTTCAATTTTTTTTGAAATAATTAAATAAACATATTGACAACAGGAACTATTGAGCACCATA
The DNA here is from genome assembly GCA_039657365.1 of Stephania yunnanensis. Taxonomy (NCBI): domain Eukaryota; kingdom Viridiplantae; phylum Streptophyta; class Magnoliopsida; order Ranunculales; family Menispermaceae; genus Stephania; species Stephania yunnanensis. Next base: position 62,169,363 of record CM077583.1, on the reverse strand, counting down.
GTTTCAACAAAAGCATAAATTGTTTAAATCATCGTAGTTACATCATATTTTCTTAATTTAATCTCGTGTTGTAAGATTAAAATGCCCAAATAACTCTCGTAGCGCTATTCGAATCAAAATAAAATATAAAAATAAAAATATAAAAAGTTGCATCACGAAAGTCACACTTGAAAGTCATATCGACTTGAGATGCCTGCTCTAATGGTACGGATGGTTTTCAAGGCTGATATTACTTGGAGGAGCTACTTTGGTGACGTCAGCAAATCAATCAGAAGGACAGAGAGGGCAATTCTCCATTTTCATAGGGAGCTTCTGGTCAGACAACACACTCCAACGAAATTCACATTTTTGACGCAGCAGCACCAGAACTCCGCGCGTTCACCTATAAATACGAACGCAACGCAGTTCGTGCAGTTCAGCCAAACTCAACTCGATCGATTGATTGATCGATCTCCGTCTCTCAAACTCTCCAAAACCCTCGCACAGGTCAGCATTTCGATCCCAAAATCTCAGATTCCTCTCGCTTTTCGACCGTCCGGTCAATGCCAATTTGCGATCTCATCTCGATCGATTTCTTCGCGTCTTTCGATGGCTTGATCTTGCTCGCTCTCTCGATTGTCTTGTGATTTCGCTGTTTTTCGCATTGGATGGTTCAATTTCATGTGTTGAGACTCGGGAGTGAGTGATAGTTTTGGTGTACATTGTGTGATTCGTTTTGCGGGGGAAGATTTGGTGTGATGTGAAGAGATGAGATGAGGTTCTTTGAAAATGTTCGGAATTAGGGTTGAATCTCACGGAAAGGCGCGATTTTGGTACCGAATTTTAGTTCTTTTTGTTGATAGCTGTTTCGAGACTGTTTACCCCATTTTGTTTATTGATCCGAACGAAAGATTAAATCTTGGGCAAGGTTGGATTGAGTACTTATGAGAAATGTGGTTGATAGATTAGGGTGTTGTTGTTATGCAGGTGTGGTATCTGAGGTGTCCATGGCTCCATCGACAACTGCGGGTTCAGATTCGATAAAGCCACAAGGTGCTTCATTTTGTTTGATTTCTTATAGTTTTGAGGGAAATGACAGTCTAAATTGAATAGGTGATAGTTCGAGGTTCGGCTTTTACTAGTAGTAAGTGTGGAAGAAATCAGAAATGGGGATCTGATACTTTCAACTTTGAATTTATAGATCTTGAGAAATTAAGCTTATTCGGTAGGTAGTATAATTAGTATATAGTACAGTACTAAATATGGAGTCTTTTACCATCTAAAATATTGATTTCTTCCTGTAAAAACTTTTCTAGTATATTTTATTATGTAATTGTTTTTGTTTTTGTTTTTTCATTGTTTATATATAAATTTATATTTGTTGAGGGAGGAGACATTGGGGGTTATTGATAGCATATCTCTAGATGGAAATGAGTGGAGACAAAAGCTTCATCAACTAGGATTAAGTATTCAAGCTTTGTTGTTGTTGATATGATGGTCACTTTGTGACTCGACGTTTTCTTATTTTTGGGTGCGTCAAATAGTGTTTGAGTAATGATTTGTGTAACTCTCTCGTTATGTCTGGGAAGATGTATGCATTGTTGGCGTGGCGCGGACACCAATGGGTGGTTTTCTTGGTACACTTTCATCCTTGTCAGCAACAAAGCTTGGGTCTATAGCAATTGAAGGTGAGATTTTACTTCCAGTCTCCTCTTTCACTCTCTTGGTCTCTTTGTCACAAATTGATTGGAATGAGTTTGTTGTTTTCCGTTATGCAGCCGCTCTTAAGAGGGCAAAAGTTGCTCCCGAACTTGTACAAGAGGTCTTTTTTGGAAATGTTCTGAGTGCAAACTTGGGGCAAGCACCAGCTAGACAGGCTGCATTAGGTGCTGGAATACCAAATTCAGTGGTTTGTACCACTATCAACAAGGTCTGTGCATCAGGGATGAAAGGTGAGGACACTTAAATTGAAATATGAGCTATTACAATTGAAGTGCTCAAAGTGTGACATAATTTCCATTGCCACTGCAGCAATAATGCTTGCGGCACAAAGCATTCAGTTGGGGCTTAATGATTGTGTTGTAGCGGGTGGCATGGAAAGCATGTCCAATGTGCCGAAATATATAGCTGAAGCAAGGTAAGGTTCTTGCAACCCCTATAGTTCTATCTGACCGAGTTTGATGATTTAACTTTTGAGGTTTGATACCTGATGCCAAGAGTGATGCACTTTTATGCCTGTTGTAGTGACATGAATCTTATGTGTTTAAGCAGGAAGGGATCTCGATTGGGACATGATACTCTTGTTGATGGAATGCTTAAAGATGGATTGTGGGATGTTTACAATGATTTTGGCATGGGAGTAGCTGCTGAATTATGCGCAGAAAAGCATAGCATAACAAGAGACCAGCAAGTATTGTTCTTAGGCCATCTTATCCACATCACTATATTGCGTATATGCTATCCCGATAAAGCAACCAACTGATCCACCTTCTTTAACTTAAGCATGTGGCTTCACCCAAAAATGTTTTAATGAATTTTGTTCATGCCATTGATTAGCATACTTTGTTGTTTCTTACAATTGGAAAACCCTTGCGATTCTCATTTTGAGACACCTCGTACAGTTCTAGTCTACCTCAACGCGAACATTCTGTGAGCTATGTTTCGTTTTGGGATTCTCCTGAATTTTATGTTGTTACAATTTACTATTCAGTTTTCTGTTGGAACTAAATCTTTGACTATTATTACTGCTTTATGTTCAGAACTTTAGAACCACTTATTATCTTTCTTAGTAGTGTGTTGATTTTCACTTTGACATTGTAATGCAATTACTGCAGGATGATTATGCTATTCAAAGTTTTGAGCGTGGGATAGCTGCTCGGGATTCTGGCGCCTTTACGTGGGAGATTGCTCCAGTACGAGTTTTATATATCTGCTAAAACATTATTACTTTAACCATAGAGTTGGAAACTTGGTTAATGGCCAAAATCCCAGCTTGGAATGCAGGAGCTTGATTTCAAGTCCCTCCCCAAATAGGTCACTCCCATTTAGATTTGGGTATGGCAAGATGGGGAGGTTTTTTTGCACCTCAATAGAGCAGTAGGTGTTCTAGGAGGCTTGGATATCCTTGACTTAGAAAATAATTAAAACAAAATCATTTAACGCGATTCTTTCTAATGTAGGTTGAAGTTTCAGGAGGGAGAGGAAAACCTTCCGCAGTTGTCAACAAAGATGAAGGCCTTGACAAGGTATTGAGAAGCAATGGAAATAGAATCGAACGCCGTATATGTCATACCTCATTTTGAAGACATTTGAATACTAAAAAAGTGCTTCATTGCTTATAATCTGGCCAGTTTGATCCTGCAAAACTAAGAAAGCTCCGGCCAAGTTTCAAAGAGACGGGTGGCTCTGTTACTGCTGGCAATGCTTCAAGTATCAGGTCTTACTTTCCTTAGCTTTGTGATCATTTTTTTATAATTACTATTTTAGATTATCTGTAGGTTTATGTTTTGTTTGGATTCTTGGCCTTTGATTTTGCAACCATGCATTGTTGGTTTATTGAAACGTTTATGGTAATTTACCTTTCTATTTTTGTTTGGTGCCTTTGCCACCTACCTGTGCTCTTCAGTCTTTTTTTGTTCTTATGTTGACAAAGGAATAATTAAATTAATGCAGTAATTCACTTTTCTTAAGATACTGGTTACTGTTATTATGTCTTCGCAATTAATCTAGTTAAAGCCATCCGAGTTATATGGGTACAAAGGTATAATGTAAAAGGTTTACATGCATTTACAAAAAAAAGAGTTTTAAATTTAATTGATTGTATCCTGTACTATTCTTTTTTATGACTCCCGTAGTGTTGCTTCTTTTATTCTAATAACTAGTCCATAGTGGTGGCACTTGTTTGGTATGGTTCAATAAAAGTTCCTTGGTTTGTTTTTGAGTTTCTTATTACTGATTCTGAAGCCATTCTTGTGTGGTCAATTATTGGTCTTAGAAGCATAAACTATTGTACTAGTTGTATAATAGATATTTCTTGAATATCAAAGCGTCCTTTCAATTTTTAGGAAATGATTAGGCATTTAGTTATTTGGATTGAGGCTGTGTTGTTCTTCTTGTTGTTGATTCGGCATTAAGTTAGAGAGAATGTGAAAACAAAATTTTCTTATAAGTTAGGAAATGACATCGATGAAAGAATCTGATATCTTTGCTAAATGCATTTAAACAGTGATGGTGCTGCAGCAGTAGTGTTAGTTAGTGGATCAACAGCGCTGAAGCTTGGGCTGTCAGTAATAGCAAAGATTAGAGGGAGTGCTGATGCTGCTCAGGTATTATTTAGAGGAGGATTGGATAATTTTTTGTTTTTTGTTTTTTTCTGCATTTTCCTATTTCTATGTGGATTAATAAAACTTATCTTATCCTTTAAATTCACTCGTCTTCAGTTCATCTTTGATTCCTCACTTTAGGCACTGAACTAATGTGGATGTGCAGGCACCGGAGTTTTTTACGACTGCTCCTGCTCTTGCAATACCAAAAGCCATATCAAATGCAGGCTTGGAGGCTTCTCAAATCGATTACTATGAAATAAACGAAGCTTTTGCTGTGAGTTTCAATATATTTGTGTTCTATGATTAATTAAAACTAATTCATCAAGACCGCAAAAGTGGTCTTATCTGTTTGCTGCTTCATTTTAGGTCGTATCTCTTGCAAATGTAGGACTCCTCGGGCTAAGTAATGTAAGTCTTGAAACTAATCCTATATACTAATTTTTCTTGAAATATACATTACTTCCCGCATGGATATCTAATTAGAGTTTCCTCAATATTTTCATCATGTTGTTGTGAACCATCATTTGGTTGCAACATATGTGCTCAAATAAGCTTGGAACATTGTATTTATTTCGCCCTGAATATTATCTGATTCATATAGGAAAAAGTTAATGTGCATGGAGGTGCAGTTTCTTTGGGACATCCGCTAGGTTGCAGCGGAGCACGGATCTTGGTCACGCTTATAGGGGTACGTATGGCTCAGACGACTTTGGTTTTATTCTCTTTGCTAGTTCTTATTTCTCCCTTTGCTTCTTTGATCCGCAAACCATAGGCCATAGCATGTTTTATTCCTCTATCAGACAATAATTACATAAACACTGCAGATGCTTCTGTTGTACTTTAGCCGTGGTGTACTAATAAACACATATTTTAGGTGCTGAGACAAAAGAATGCAAAATATGGCGTTGGCGGAGTTTGCAACGGTGGAGGAGGGGCGTCGGCACTTGTTCTAGAGCTTGTCTAAGTTTCTTAAGTTGGGTAAGATCCAGTTACTCAGTCCAATTAATTCCCAATTCTGAACTTGTATTTCTCTCTATAATAACTGTTTGCATATAAATTTGGATGATTAAAGTTTTTTCAGCTACAACTCTATTGCGCTTTTATTCCCAAATTGCTGAAGCTTTTTCGATGTCGCAGGATAGTTGGGAGCGCGAACCCTTTCTTGCTACGATAAACCAATGCCGCCGAAGCTGTTCTTTTTTTTTTTTTTCCTAATTTAATGTATTGCATAGGTGCTGTTGTTGTTGAAAAAACAATATTCAGTTGTAGTGGTTTATTCCTAGATAATTAAAATTATTTATGTTCACAGTTCTCCTATTATGTTATCTATTATGGATTGGCACCACCATGACTGAAACCCTTGATACTGTTGGAACTAGAAGTACATTACTTAGCTTGTAAGTTTGCCTCCAAAAAAAGTGAAAAAGATTGCACATGCACTTCAGACATGAAAGCTTATTAGGGGAACCAGTGCACAAAAGTTTTCCTTAAAAGGAATCACTTTCCTCTAAAGCAACTGAAAAACAATGTCAAGTTTTTTTTTCCTTATCAGATGTTGAACTTTACATTACTTGAGCTCAGTAGATGCTCCTAACATTAATTTGTTTATTTATTTTATTTTTTACTTTGTTGGACTTTTGATGAACCATTTGTCTTTCAAGTCTGGCTAGTTGGCTCCATTTTTTATGGTTTGCTTTTATGTCACATACATTGAATTGTTAATTAAAACTAGTGACCTCAAAAAAAGAAAAAAAAAAAAAAAGTAGTTTCCTCTACCTCATCAGTAGATGTTATACAATGTTATAGCTAATTAGTGTTGGCGATATTTGACAAGACTAGCTGATGATCTAGTTAAAAGTTGAAAAAAAAATCTACATTGAAGTTGAGAAACTAGTAATTAATAGCTAAACAAGGTAGCATCCAAAAATCTAATTTTAAATCTAGCTATTTTCATATGAATCTAACATAAAATCAATCAATCAAATGTATATTGTAATCTAGTTTTTGCTTGCCAAACATAACCTAGATTATACAACATACGTGAGTTACGACAACATGTTTTACCACAATTCACCTAAATATAATGATGCTATTACATGTGGAAAGGACAACTAATATTAGAATATTAGACCATCACCATGAAGAGAACTAAAATGCAAACTAAACCAACAATTACACATTTTAAATTTACTCTAATAACATCAAAGCCTTGAGCCCAAATTGATTAATGCATAAAACCTTTGCCTCTTTAAGAATGTACCATATAAATAAAGACAAAAAATTAGATGCCCTATAAAGCACACTCGAGGTTTCAATATTGATATGCGAATAAAACAATTATTATTCAGAGGGTGACTTCATTATATGTATTTAAACACGCTCGAGGTTCAAATATCGATGTAAAAATAGACCAACTATTATTCGGAAGACAACTTCATTATATGTGTCTGACAGTGCCCAAACGCAGAGTAGTCCGAGTAATTATTCGAATTTTTTTTTTTTCCTTACTACTCAAATTTTGTATTCTTTTGGGTTCACTTTTTTTCTCTCCCATCTCACTCCACTTGGTGTTTCCTCATTTCCTCCCTACGAAGTATTAAACTCCGATACTCTCTTCTTCACATTCACTTTTTATTCGACTCCCTCACTCCCTCTCTCCGATCGCCTCTCCAAACCCTAATTCTTCCCCCGAAAAATCTCATCTTGATCCCAATCGCCCCTCTTTTTCTGTCCATTCGCACCAATCCAATCTCCAAATTCGTCAATTTTGCCCTACTTGATTGCAATCCTCTCTCTCTCATTCAATCGATTGATTGGAATCGAAGTCTGGTTCGATCGTTTTGATTCTGGCAATGCTCTCGTTCGGTTGAATTCAATATGAAGTTGAAGAAGCGGAGGGTTTTGGAAGCGGTACGTGATTTCTTGCCCTAGTTTTTGTTCTGTTTCGATGTGGTTGATCGTGTGGAAAGAAGCGTTGTAGGGTATTACAGTCTTGTTGTTGATCGGTTGGAATTGGAGTTGATTGCTTGACCCTTCCTATGCTTTGTAAAAATCGCGCCTTTTCGGTTCTTATGTTGTCTGTGCGTCCCCAATCCATGGCCAATTAGGTTTCTTAAGGAGATCCTGCATTATTTCAATTAGGTTTTTGGTGTTTCATTCATCTTGAGTTTGGGCTTGATGATGCACGAAAATGTTTCATTAGTTTCAAAAGGGTTTGCTTACTGAAAGGGTGATGCTTTTTCTGTTCAGTTCATTTAACTGATTGTAGGATTTCATTATGCTTATATGACATGGAATGATGTGTTTTTTATTGAGAGGAAGCGTAAGGCATCCGAAAAAATCCCGGCCACTGTGATAAGTTCTCTTAAAACTACTGGGTTTTGCTTGAAACTACTGGGTTTTGCTTGCTATCCATGTAGGGTTTGAGTTCCATGGTATTATAATGGTTTCGTCCATTCGGCAACATGCATATCTTGGTGGGGTTTGGAAAAGCTGTTTACTCATTATTTGGAGAATGCATAAGAAGATGATTTTTAAAAGTAAACTAATATCTTTTCTCTTGTAGTTCCTGTTATGCTGTTCTGTTCGGGAACTGCAATTGTTGCTTGTTTTATTGACATGAGCAATAAGTTTATCTTTAATTATAAAAATAAGGGTAAAGGATTTGGTTTATACATTTGGCATTTATGCTAATTTTCTGGTCATACGTCTCGTAACTGTTCTTATAAACCTTCAACCAAGAACAATTATGGCTGTAGAATCTCTATCTTTTACTAAGGAGGCTCCGTGGAAGTCATTTGTTGATAGCGTAGTTTTTATTGATTTATAAAAAATAAAATAAAATGGAGAACCTATGGTAGTATGTAGTATGATGAGTTTTAAGAAAGCTGCGTGTCAACATTTGAACTTAATAAAAGTTTCGTAAGACAATAAGAATGTAAAAAACAAATTTAAGGGGGATTAATCAAATCCCAATTCCCTATAATTTGTAAGTTTCATCAAGAATTAGTGTGAAGTTTCTCAATGTAGGTCCGGTCCAAGCCTAGAGAAAGTGTGGAATGACTAGTTGTATATGTGGGCTTAAGCTTAGAGTGGGTGGTTGCTCCAAAATGTCTTGGTAAGTTGGACACTCCAAACTTATAACCCATTGTCTTTCTAGTTAACTAGTGGATTTGGGACTAATCTCACATCTCCAACACACCCCCTCAAGTCCAACTGGTCTAACCAGTAAGCTTGTTCTTTTTAAGTCTCACAGGCCTCTTGTTCTTCTTTGGGCTTGTACTCTTTGAACCTCAGAGGCCACATTTCTACTAAGTACTAACTATGAGTGTAGCTTTCATCATTTGTTTTTGCTAGCCCATACTTTTTTGCCTCCTTTTATTATATACTTGGACCATTATAGGTTTTTAAGCCACTAGGCCAGGTCCAAGGCATGAGAGAGTTTGGTGACTAGTTTATGTGTGGGCTTTACCTTAAGAGTGGGTGTGTTCTCCTAAATGCCAAGTCAAGTTGGAGTTCCCACTCCAAACTTATAACTCATTGTCTTTCTAGTTAACTAGTCGATGTGGGACTGATCTTACTTCTCCAACAATTAGCCTTATGCCTTTATTTTTTTTTGTACATGTGATGGATGATAAACTGTTAAAGATTTGCCAGGTAAATGTTTCTTGTTGTGATATTGTATCGTTTATTGAAATTGAATTAGGAGTTAAATACCAAAGTGGAAGTACTAGAGATTTTTTGAATATATGGATGGTTCAAAATTAGTAAGACAATACAACAACAACAACAACAACAACATAGCCTCAGTCCCAAATTAACTGGGGTCGGCTACATGGATCAAACTTTTCCATTGTGCTCGATTAAGTGCAATTGATGGTGAGCTTTGCAAACCATTCAAATCCCTTTTAATTAATGCATCCCATGTTAACTTTGGTCTGCCCCTACCTCGTCGAATTTCTACAGTTTCTATTGAGTCAAGTTTTCTAATTGGGGCATTTGTAGGCCGTCTTTGCAGGTGACCAAACCATCGCAACCGCCCTTCCCTAATCTTTGTATCAATTGGTGCTACTCCTACTTGTCTTTGAATTTCTATATTTCTTATTCTATCTTTATGAGTTTTACCACACATCCACCTAAGCATCCTCATTTCTGTTACGTTCACTTTAGTAAGACAGTGAATGTGATAAACTTTGTTTTGGCGGAATTATGGGTAGATGGATTATAAATATTGAGAGAGAATATATATCAGGGATTCAAAATTTGAAGTACTTAAGCTCAATAGTTTATTAAGAGTATCTCATGGGATTAGTTCAGGGTGAAGCTCAGCACTCGAGGTCAAAGTAATGAAAAATTGAGGAAAAAATAATAAATGATTCAAACAGTTTCATCTAAAAATCTAAGTAAGCTCTTTGATCTATCCAACTAGTTGTGGAATGATTGTCTTCTGTATTGGGTAAATTTTGAACCTGAAATGATAAGAAATCTAAGGGATCATAAGAAAGTGCCTCCTAATTGTTTCTGAGTAAACTTTCGCTGTACCGTTTTTAGGACCAAACATCAATCATTAGTGGGAGTTGGCTGTAGACCAAAAAAAGGGAGTTGGTTTGGGTAGATAGAGGATTATCTTATAGGAATTTGTACAATTGACATGTCCAGGAATTAAAAAAAACAAATAAATTATTGCCCTTTGCCCAACCGTGCTTTGCAAAAAAAAGTATTCAGAAAAAAATTTAAAATTTTGATTTATGAAAGTTAAGATAGATCTTATTTGATGAATTTTTTTTTTTTTTTTTTTTTTTTTTTTTTTTTTTTTGATAGGATACGTGGATGAAGCTATAGACACAAAAATTACAATGCTGGTACTTGGCAAATAGTAGATTAACCACAGCTTTGGATAAAAATGAGCGATTGGTTTGAACATGTGTAATTAATAACGCTAGATGTGGCAATTAGGAAGATTGACATATGCAAAACTGACATTAAGAATGCTGGGGGAGGAAGATATAATGGGAGCGTGAATATAGATAGTAGATAGTTAAGAAATGTATTCACTGATTCACTCACAATTCGTGTCTTGGTAGTGAGAGATAGATACCTTGATTGATTAACTTATCCACTTAATCCTATATTTCGTTATTGTCCAATAGATCTTGCTGACTCTATTTTCTTCCAGATTCTCTTTTTCATCTTAACTGATTAGTGATTTTAAAATAACTTATATGTGACATATGCTGTTTACAAATCTATAATTATAACATGCTATTATATTTTTGTTTCAGCCTCCAAAGATCAAATCTTTTATTGATAGCGTCACAGCTGTTCCACTTGAGAATATAGAACAACCCCTTAAAGGTTTTTCTTGGGAGTTCGATAAGGTAGGTTGGCGTTCCTCAGCTGATTTGATTTAGGTCTTTTGATACTTAATTTGATTGGCATCAATTTAATGCTTCTTATTGCAGGGGGACTTTCATCACTGGGTTGATCTTTTCAATCATTTTGATTCCTTCTTTGAGAAACACATTAAATCAAGGAAAGATTTACAGTTTGAGGATGACTGTTTGGCAGCTGATCCTCCCTTTCCTAGAGAGGCCATTCTTCAAATTCTCCGTGTTATAAGGATTATTCTAGAGAATTGTACAAATAAGCACTTCTATAGTTCATACGAAGTATGTATATCTACTTGGGAGGTTCTTTTTTCTTTGAGACTTGCTCTCTTATATTCATGCATTTATTTTTGTTATAAAAAAGTTTGCTAGTAGTGTTCTAATTGGCATATCATGGGTTTATTGTTTTATTTGGGTTTCTATGGTAACTATATCTGTCTAGTAGTCTTGACGTTATTTGTTACTTCCCCATGTATTCGAGTTCATTTTCTCCATTCTTATGTTTTTCTTTCTCAATGCAGCAACATCTTTCCTCTCTGCTTGCTTCTACTGATGCAGATGTGGTTGAGGCAAGTCTGCAGACTCTGGCTGCATTCTTGAAGAAAGTAACAGGGAAGTGCTCCATAAGAGACGCTTCTTTAATTCCAAAGTTATTTGCTTTTTCACAAGGTTGGGGAGGAAAGGAAGAAGGTCTTGGGTTAATATCATGTTCTGTACAGAATGGGTGCGATTCTGTTGCTAACGAGTTAGGATGCATGCTCCATTTTGAGTTCTATGAAGTTAGTGATCCATCAAAGGAGGTTTCTACAACGAACCAGGGTTTGCGAGTCATTCATTTGTCTGACATTAATGCTCGCAATGAGGGTGATCTTGAGCTCCTGAATAAGTTAGTGACAGAGTATAAAGTACCACCTAATTTAAGGTTTTCACTTTTGACTAGATTGCGGTTTGCAAGGGCTTTTGGATCTTTAGCCCTCAGGCAGCAGTATATATGTATTCGTCTCTATGCTTTTATTGTCCTTGTCCAAGCAAGCCATGAAGCAGATGACTTGACGGCTTTTTTTAATAATGAGCCTGAGTTTATAAATGAATTAGTATCCTTATTAAGCTATGAAGATGCAGTCCCTGAAAAAATCCGCATTCTTGGAATTCTATCGTTGGTTGCACTTTGCCAAGATCGATCCCGCCAGGCAGCAGTGTTAACTGCTATCACCTCAGGTGGGCATCGTGGGATTCTACCAAGTCTTATGCAGAAGACCATTGATTCTATAACCAGTGATTCCTCAAAATGGTCAGTTGTTTTCGCTGAGGCTCTTCTATCACTGGTCACTGTTTTGGTCTCCTCCTCTTCTGGTTGTTCTGCTTTGCGGGAAGCTGGATTGGTACCTACTCTTCTTCCTCTTCTTAAAGACACTGATCCCCAACATTTGCACTTGGTCAGTAATGGTGTTCATGTTCTGGAAGCTTTTATGGACTACAGTAATCCTGCTGCTGCTTTATTCAGAGATTTAGGGGGTTTAGATGACACCATTGCACGGCTGAAGATAGAAGTTTCTTGTGTAGAAAAAGGCACAAAGAGGCACTGTGAAGAATCTCAATGCAATAAGAAGGGCAAACAAGTTGCCCTTGGCACTTCTGGTGAAGTGGACAACAAGCAGCCACTCTACTCTGAACAATTGGTTAGTTATCACCGCCGGTTACTGATGAAAGCTTTGCTGCGCTCTATATCACTCGGGACATATGCCCCTGGAACTACTGCTCGTTTATATGGTTCGGAAGAGAGTTTGTTGCCTCAATGCTTATGTGTCATTTTCAAAAGGGCAAAAGATTTTGGTGGTGGGGTGTTTTCTTTGGCAGCAACTGTTATGAGCGATCTTATTCACAAGGATCCAACTTGTTTTGCTGTTTTAGATGCTGCTGATCTTCCTTCCACTTTCCTGGATGCCTTAATGGGAGGAGTTCTTTGTTCGGCGGAAGCAGTGTCGTGTATACCTCAGTGCTTAGATGCATTGTGCTTGAATAACAAAGGTCTTCAGGCTGTGAAGGATCGGAATGCTTTAATGTGCTTTGTGAAGATATTTACTTCCAGAGCTTACTTGCGTGCCCTTAGTGGTGATACACCAGGATCCTTATCTAGCGGGTTGGATGAACTTATGCGGCATGCATCCTCATTGCGTGTACCTGGTGTGGATATGCTGATTGAAATCTTGAATACCATTTCTAGAATTGGACATGGAGCTGAAGCTTCCTCTGCTGTAGATCATCAGGGTCCTTTGGCTCCTGTTCCAATGGAGACAGATACAGATGATAGGACTCTGGTTGCATCAGAAGATGGAGAATCATCAAAGGTGGAAAGTTTAGAGCAGCAGACAACTGAGACATCTTCTGATGGTCCTTTGGTGAATATTGAATCTTTCCTTCCTGAATGTATAGCAAATGTTGCGCGTCTACTCGAAACAATTCTTCAGAATGCTGACACGTGTAGGATATTTATTGAAAAGAAGGGAATCGAAGCTGTTCTACAGCTGTTCACTTTGCCATTAATGCCTCTTTCTGTATCAATTGGGCAGAGCGTGTCTGTTGCTTTTAAGAACTTCTCTCCGCAGCATTCTGCTTCTCTTGCTCGTGCACTGTGCACATTCTTGAGAGAACATCTGAAGTTGACAGTTGAGCTATTAGCATCAGTTGAAGGGACTCATTTTGTGAAGCTGGAAGCTGCAAAGCAAATGGAAGTCTTACGATTTCTTTCTAGTCTTGATGGTCTTCTTTCTCTCTCCAATTTTCTATTAAAGGGTTCCACCAACATGGTATCTGAGCTGAGCGCTGCTGATGCTGATGTATTGAATTATATTGGGAGGGTTTACAAGGAAGTGCTGTGGCAAATTTCCTTGTCTACTGATTCCAAAGTTGAAGAGAAAAGGGAAGAGCAAGAAAGTGCAGTCACAGATGTTCCCTTACCAAGAACCGCTGGGGGGGATGATGATGCAAGTGGTGTTCCAATGGGAAGGTCCGCGAATTCTGTTTCAACTCGGAATGTTTCTCAATCCCACTGGAATGGGGAGCAGGAGCTCTTGTCGGCGTTGAGGTCTGCTGAAGGTTTACACCGTCACACTAGATATGGTTTGACTCGTATGAGAGCTAGCAGAGCTGGTAGGCAGATGGAGGTTTCTAGTATTGATTCAGAAAGCTCTGTAAATATGCCGGAGAATTCTTCTGCCCATGATTCTAAAACAAAGAGTCCTGAAGTTATTGTCTTGGAAAGTCTGAATAAGCTTGCTTTTGCCACTCGCTCTTTCTACGTAACTCTTGTTAAGGGTTTCACTGGTCCAAATCGTCGAAGAACTGAATCTGGTTCCTTGAGTTCTGCTTCCAAGAGTCTTGCTACCGTGCTATCTAAAATCTTTCATGATGCTCTTAGTTTCTCTGGACATTCTTCATCTCCTGTGTTTGAGACGTCGCTTTCAGTGAAATGCAGATATCTTGGGAAGGTTGTGGATGACATGGTCGCACTTATCTTTGATGGCCGCCGACGCATGTGCAATACAGCCCTTGTAAACAATTTTTATGTGCATGGAACATTCAAAGAGATTTTAACAACATTTGAGGCTACAAGTCAGTTGCTCTGGACTCTACCTTTTATCCCTTCATCTGGGATTGATCAAGAAAAGTGGAGTGAAGGAAATAAGTTTTGTCACAGTTCCTGGTTACTCGATACCTTACAGAGCTACTGTCGTATGCTTGAATATTTCGTCAATTCTTCTATACTTCTATCTCCAACTTCATCATCTCAAGCTCAGCTGCTTGTTCAACCTGCTGCAGCTGGATTGTCTATTGGGTTGTTTCCAGTTCCTAGGGATCCAGAAGTGTTTGTGCGTATGCTGCAATCCCAGGTTCTGGATGTTGTGCTTCCTATTTGGAATAATCCCATGTTTCCCAGTTGTAGTTCATCCCTCATTATTGCAATGGTATCACTTGTTACTCATATATACTCTGGTGTTGGAGATGTAAGGAGAGGACGCAGTGGCACATCTGGAAGTGTAGCCCAGCGCTTCCTGGGCCCCCCTCCTGATGAAGGAACCATTGCCGCTATTGTTGAGATGGGTTTTACTCGGGCCAGAGCAGAGGAAGCACTCAGAAGGGTGGAAGCGAACAGTGTTGAGATGGCCATGGAGTGGTTATTAAGCCACGCTGAAGATCCGGTTCAGGAGGATGATGAGCTGGCTCGAGCCCTTGCCTTATCACTTGGAAACTCATCTGAAACATCTAAAGAAGATAATGGTGACAAGATGAAGGATGTATCCACAGAAGAGAGAGGAGCAGAGCTACCTCCATTAGATGATATATTGGCATCTTGTATGAAGTTGTTCCAATGTAGTGACTCAATGGCCTTTGCACTAACTGAGTTGCTTGTGACACTGTGTAACCGTAGCAAAGGAGAGGATCGTTCAAAAGTTGCTTCTTATCTGATTCAGCAACTTAAACTTTGTTCATGTGATTTCTCAAAGATAACAGTGCATTGTCCACTATCTCACATATTTTGGCTTTACTTCTTTCTGAAGATTGCACTGCTCGAGAAATTGCTGCTGAAAATGGTATTGTATCTGCTGTAGTAGACATCTTGATGAGCTTTAAGGCAAGAAATGGATCTGGAGAAGAGATCCCCGTCCCAAAGTGTATAAGTGCTTTACTGCTTATCCTCGACAGCTTGCTGCAAACGAAACGCAGGGTTTCTACTGAAGGCAGTGAAGGGGTTCTTTCTACTTCTGCTGTTGACTCATCCGAAGAGCTTGCTTCATTGTCCCTTCCCGTATCTGGCACAGATAAAATTGCTTCAGTGACAGATGAAAAAGAATCTGGTGATGCAATTGAGAAGATCTTGGGGAAATCTACTGGTTACCTTTCGCTTGAAGAGTGTCAAAGGGTAATGGATATTGCTTGCGACTTTATTAAACAAAATGTTCCAGCTATGGTAATGCAAGCTGTTCTGCAATTATGTGCCCGCTTAACTAAAACACATGCTATTGCCATGCAATTTCTTGAAAATGGGGGTCTTGCTGCTTTATTCAATCTTCCAAGGACTTGTTTCTTCCCTGGATATGACAGTGTGGCATCTGCTATAATTAGGCACCTTCTTGAAGATCCTCAAACTCTGCAAACAGCGATGGAGTTGGAAATTCGGCAAACTTTATCTGGGATTCTTAGTCGCCATGCTGGCCGTCTCTCCCCTCAGACATTTTTGACGTCTATGGCACCTGTTATCTCTAGGGATCCTGTGGTTTTTATGAGAGCTGCAGCTGCAGTCTGCCAGCTTGAGTCATCAGCTGGGAGGATCAATGTTGTGTTATCAAAGGAAAAGGAGAAAGAGAAGGAAAAGTCGAAGGCTCTGGGGGTTGAAGTTGGTTTATCTTCAAATGATTGTATCCGGATCTCTGAAAATAAGCAACATGATGGATCAGGTACATCTATGATATTTGTCTAGTCTTGTTTTTATTTTTTATTTTTCCATTATCTTTCTAGTTGTCTTCGGGCTGTTGCTTTTGTATTTGTAAACCCTCATTACTGAATACCGATAAGAATTTTTTTTTTTTTTTTATTAAAAAAATGATGGATCAGGTAAATGTTCCAAAGGACACAAAAAAGTACCTGCAAATCTGACTCAAGTCATTGATCAGCTTCTGGAAATAATGATTAGCTATCCTTCCCTGAAAGTACAAGAAGATTTTAATAACAATTCAGTTCCTATGGAAGTAGATGAACCTGCTACGAGGAAAAAGGGCAAATCAAAAGTTGATGACTTGAAGACAGTGGAGAATGATAGTCTATCGGAAAGATCAGCAGGGTTAGCGAAGGTCACCTTTGTTTTGAAGTTATTGAGTGATATACTACTTATGTATGTCCATGCAGCAGGGGTTATTTTGAAACGGGATGTAGAGAGCTGTCAACATCGTGGAACCATTCTAATAGATGGTACTGTGCATGGTGGAATACTTTATCATATCTTGCACCATCTACTTCCATTGTCTTCTGAGAAAACTGAAGATGTTGCTGATGAATGGAAAGAAAAGTTGTCTGAAAAAGCTTCATGGTTTCTTGTTGTGCTTTCGGGGCGTTCTAGTGAAGGCCGTAGAAGAGTGATTGGTGAAATCGTTAGAGCCTTCTCTTCCTTCTCAATCATGGAAGCGAATTCCTCCAAGAATATTTTATTACCAAACAAGAAGGTTTTAGCCTTTGCTGATTTGATCACATCTATCTTGTCTAAAAACTCGTCTTCCAGCAGTTTGCCTGGTCCTGGTTGCTCTCCAGATATGGCAAAGAGCATGATAGATGGAGGAATGATTCACTCTCTAACCAGTTTCCTTGAGGCTATTGATCTGGACCATCCTAACTCTCCCAAAGTTGTAAATCTTGTGCTCAAGGCTTTGGAGAGCTTAACAAGAGCTGCTAATGCTAGTGAACAGGCATTCAAGTTAGATGGGTCGAACAAAAAGAAGTTGACTACACCTAATGTAAGAATTGAAAACCAAGCAAATGCGTTCTCTACTGGCGAAGCTGTGGAGAATAACCTGAATAGCAGCAGTTCAATTGAAGAAACAAATGCTGCAACTGAACAGCAGCATCAGGGGTCATCCCATATCGAAGGAAATCAGGACACTGACACAAGCCACGCTATGGAGCAAGATGCACGAACAGAAGTTGAGCAGACGATAACCACTAACCCACCTATGGAGAACAGGGTGGAGTTCATGCGTGATGATGTTGAAGAAGGTGGATCACCGCACAATACAAATGGAGTTGAGGTGACCTTCCATGTTGAACACAGGACAGATGATGATATGGGGGATGATGATGATGATGAGGACATGGGAGAAGATGGTGAAGATGATGAGGATGATGATGATGATGAGGATGACGAAGATATTGCTGAAGATGGTGCTGCACTGATGTCTCTGGCAGATACTGATGTGGAGGACCATGATGACAATGGACTAGGGGATGAGTACAATGATGATATGATTGATGAAGAGGATGATGACTTTCATGAGAACCGAGTTATAGAAGTGAGATGGAGGGAAGGGCTTGACGGTTTTGATCATTTTCAGGTTCTTGGACGACCTGGAGCGACAAATAGTATCATTGGTGTTGCTACTGAGCCATTTAATGGGGTAAATATGGAGGACTTATTTGGTCTACGTAGGCCCTTAGGTTCCGAGCGGCGAAGACAGCCTGCTAATAGAACCTACAATGAGAGATCAGGTCTAGATGGTAGTGGTTTTCAACATCCACTCCTGCTTAGGCCTTCGCAGGCAGGTGATTCAGTTGCTTCGATCTGGCCCTCAGCCGCTAGTTCTAGAGATTGGGAAGCTTTACCTGTTGGCAGTTTTGATGTGACTCATCTCTATATGTTTGATGCTCCTGTTATTCCATCTGAACATGTCTCTGCTTCCCTCTTTGGTGACCGCTTGGTTGGCACAGCACCGCCACCTCTTATCGATTTTTCTTTTGGTGTGGATTCCGTGCATTTGCCTGGAAGAAGGGGACCAGGTGATGGTCGGTGGACTGATGATGGTCAGCCTCAGGCCAGTGGTCAAGCTGCTGCCATTGCACAGGCCATAGAAGAACAGTTTCTCTCTCATTTGCGCAGTGTTGCTTCTGCCAATAACCCTCCTGCTCAGACGCAGTTGGAACACTCCATACCGCCGGAAAGGTCACAAGCAGATGACCCCCATCAAATGTTGATAGTCAACCGCCGGGTGCTGCTAATAATGTGGACTGCCAGAGTGAAGCCCGCATTGAAGAACCAACGGAATTAACACATCATTC
This sequence comes from Stephania yunnanensis, assembly GCA_039657365.1. Lineage (NCBI taxonomy): Eukaryota > Viridiplantae > Streptophyta > Magnoliopsida > Ranunculales > Menispermaceae > Stephania > Stephania yunnanensis. The sequence continues at coordinate 62,150,852 of CM077583.1, read as the reverse complement.
AGATAATACTATGGTTGAAATGGGCTCCAATATTCCTGAGTTATCCCATGAGCTGGCTAATGTAGAACCTATTGCTGAAGAAACAGGTGAAGGATCACAGATCCAGGAACCTATGCCAAGACATCCAAGTGACTTGGATAGCACGCCAGATGGCAAAGAAATTATGGAAATTGGCGAAGGGGATGGTGGCAGCACTGGACAGTTAGAACCTATCACACAATCAACTGATTCACAAAGTTTGAATGCTGAGAATCAAGGTTTTACTATGCCTGCTAATCTTCATGATTCGTCAGTTCAGGATGGAAATGCAACTTCAGGAGCCAATAGCCAGTCTAGTAATCATGCATGTGTTGATAATGGCACGGAAGTGCCTAATGCAGGTGATGATGGCCACGAGTCTTCTGTTCCTGTTTGTCCTGATGTTGACATGGATGGTGGTGGGACTGAAGATCAACCAGGGCATCAAATGCCTGTTTCTAGTGACGTTGGAAATGAATATGCTAGCCAAAATGCTGTGATTGCTCTAGATGCTACTCAAACTAATAATAGTAATGAAGCTTCTAGTGCACATACTATTGATCCTACCTTTCTGGATGCACTGCCTGATGATTTGCGTGCAGAAGTACTGGCTTCCCAACAAACTCAATCTGTTCCAGCTGCAACTTATGCACCACCATCAGCAGAAGATATTGATCCTGAGTTTTTGGCTGCTCTACCTCCAGATATCCAAGCGGAAGTTTTGGCACAACAAAGGGCACAAAGGATTGCACAATCTCAGCAAGCTGAAGGGCAACCAGTTGATATGGATAATGCGTCTATTATAGCTACTTTCCCTGCTGATTTGCGTGAAGAGGTTTGGATTTCTTTTATCTGCCTTAATTTTTTTTTCATGTTGAATTTAGTTAGCCGACCCCAATTAATTTGGGACTGAGGCTATGTTGTTGTTGTTGTTGTTGTTTGTTGTTGTTGTTGTTGAATTTTAGTAACAGAGAACATTTTCTTCCCTTTTCAGGTTCTTTTGACTTCTTCTGAGGCTGTTCTATCTGGGCTACCTTCTCCATTACTTGCTGAAGCCCAAATGCTTAGGGACAGAGCAATGAGTCATTATCAAGCTCGCAGCCTTTTTGGAAATGGCCATAGGCTTGGTGTCAGGAGGAATGGTCTTGGTTTTGACAGACAAACAGTAACTGATAGGGGTGTTGGAGTTACGATAGGAAGGAGAGCAGTTTCTGCCATCTCAGATAATTTGAAAATGAAGGAAATTGAAGGTGCACCCCTTCTGGATGCCAATGCCTTGCAAGCGTTGGTTCGTCTACTTAGGTTAGCTCAGGTAAATCTTGTCCATTTGTATCTGAGTTTTTGGGATTTTGTATCTAGTACTTTTCAAGCTATGCTTATTTGAATTGCGGTATCTGACATTTTGAATTTCTCTTACTCATAATTGACTGCTTGAAGTTTTATTTTTGACTTAGTTTTGTTTTAAGATTTATTTGCTGATCTATTATTGTCAACACAAATGATTAAGTTTTAGACATAAGATCACGAAAATTATTAAGCAGTACCTCATGTTCGAAAATATTAGAAGTTTGTATTGGAAAAATGGCTACTTAATTACAATCTTTGTGTTTTTTGAAACTTCATCTACTTGTTATTTAAAGGAGTTGGAATTTGTGTAACTTATTGGGTGTTCAATCTGGAGAATCTGCTGTATGTGTTGTACGTAAAGTGTAAGCAGGTTTCAGGCTCTAAAATGGGTTGAAGTTGTTAGTTTGTCTGGCTGTAGCCTGTAGCTTGATAAACTTCATAGCTAATATAGAAAGTTATTTTGGTGTTGAAATGATTCTATGGAACCATGCATTGGACCTGTATTATATATTTTCAGTATTGTTAAAATTGCCAAATTGGGGTTGTGGCATGCTGTAAAATTAGCAATTTGAGCTTTTGGTCAGTAGGCGACCATAGTAACCTACTTGTTTGTGCATGCAGCCTCTTGGAAAGGGCCTTCTTGAGAGGTTGTTTTTGAACATTTGTGCACATAGCGTCACGCGGGCTGCTCTGCTTCGCATTTTACTTGATTTGATTAAACCTGAAGCGGAAGGATTTGTTAGCGGATCTGCGGCAGTGACTCCAAGAAGGCTCTATGGATGTCAGTCTAATGTTGTATATGGTCGATCACAGCTATTAGAAGGTACTGCTTTAGTGCATTCGGGCCTTTCGTTTCCGTATCATTCCACATTTTCAACTGCTTTAACTTTGTTATTTTCTTGAAGGTCTTCCACCTCTAGTGTTGCGCCGTATTCTTGAAATCTTGACATATCTTGCCACTAGTCATACTGCCGTTGCAGACGTCCTTTTCTATTTTGATTCTTCGTTGACCTCCACTACACCAAATACAGCACGCTTAGAAGCTTCTGAGGAAGTAGGGAAAAATTTACTAGCCTCACAGGCCTCTGAAGGAGACATTCCTGTCATACTGTTTATGAGGCTATTGAAGCAACCACTTTTTTTGCGCAGTAGTGCACACCTTGAACAGGTACTACGATGTCGAAATATGTTTCAATGAAGTTACCTTCTCAGGTCTTTACATACCTCATAGTTTTCTTCTCCCTCATTTAACATCTGGTTGTAGGTTGTAGTCCTTCTCCAAGAAGTTGTTCGTGTTGCTGCATCAAAGGTAGAATGCCAACCTAATTCTAGAGTGAGTTCAGCTGATTCTGAAAATGTTCCTGTAAATGAGGATCCATCCGGTAATCATAGTGATCACCCTGAACCTGAGCCAGGGTCCAACCAGGAGTTGGATAAGAATGTCAGCGACAAGTTGCCAGCAGTAAATGCTAAGAAAGCCATTAGTCCATACGATATTTTCCTGCAGCTTCCTGAGTCCGAGTTGCGCAATCTCTGTGGTCTTCTCGCTCATGAAGGGTAAATTCTATATTTCTATTTGTTGCATTTAATTTTAATTGCTACCAGTAATTTATAAGTTTCAATTTTCGCTCAGTGCTGTTGTTATCAAGTGCTACAGAAAGTGAGGTAACTTTTTTTTTTTTTTTTTTTGAAAACGAAGTGAATTACTTAATAAAATTTAAATTCATCAGGCTATCAGACACAATCTATTCGGCTGCATCTGAGGTTTTGAAGAAATTGGCCTTCGTTGCCGTCCCCCATCGGAAGTTTTTCACTTCAGAGTTGGCAGGTCTTGCTCATGGCTTGAGTACTTCTGCTGTGACTGAGCTCTCTACACTTAAGAGTACGCACATGCTGGGGTTGAGTGCAGGATCGAGAGCTGGGGCCGCAATTCTACGTGTTCTTCAAGCACTTAGTGTACTTGCCTCATCAATAGTTGATGCGAATAAAGGGCATGAGAATGATGGGGAGAAGGATGAACAGGCCATCATGTGGAGATTAAATGTAGCACTTGAACCATTGTGGCAAGAGTTGAGTGAGTGTATAAGCACAACTGAATCAAAGTTGGGTCAGAGCTCCTCCTCCTCCTCCTCCTCCTCCTCCTCTTCTTCTTCCGTGCCACATGCAAATGCTGGGGATAATGTTGGGGGAGCTTCTTCCTTTTTGCCTTCTCTCCCCCCTGGCACGCAGGGCCTTTTGCCATACATTGAAGCTTTCTTTGTTTTGAGTGAGAGACTCCAAGCAAATATTTCAATTTTACCTCAGGATCATGTTAATGTTACTGCTAGAGAAGTAAAAGAATCTGCTGGTAGTTCATCGGAATCATCCTCTAAATGTGGGGGACATCTTCAGAGGCGGCCTGATACGGCAGTAACTTTTGCAAGGTTTGCTGAGAAGCATCGTCGCCTTCTCAATGCTTACATCAGGCAGAACCCTGGTTTACTGGAGAAATCACTCTCTATGATGCTGAAGGCACCAAAGCTTATTGATTTTGATAATAAGAGGGCTTATTTTCGCTCAAAAATCAGGCAACAGCATGAGCAGCATCCATCCGCCCCATTGAGAATAAGTGTTCGTCGTGCATACGTATTAGAAGACTCCTTCAACCAGTTAAGGATGCGTCCTAGTCAAGACTTGAAGGGCCGTTTAACTGTTCAGTTTCAGGGTGAAGAGGGAATTGATGCTGGTGGTCTGACGAGAGAGTGGTATCAGTTGCTTTCCAGGGTCATATTTGACAAGGGGGCATTGCTTTTCACTAATGTGGGAAACAATGCAACCTTTCAACCAAATCCCAATTCTGTTTATCAAACAGAGCATCTCTCTTATTTCAAATTTGTGGGCCGAGTGGTAATTTTTCCATGAACTATTATATGTTCTTGAGTTGATTTCTATTTTAAAGTCATTTAAATTGTGGCGTCTAAACTTAGCATTTCAATAACAGGTTGCAAAGGCACTCTTTGATGGCCAACTTTTGGATGTTTACTTCACCCGCTCATTCTACAAACATATTCTTGGGGCGAAGGTGACTTACCATGATATTGAGGCTGTTGATCCAGATTACTACAAAAACTTGAAGTGGATGTTAGAGGTACCTTCCTTCGCAACTGATATATCTATTTCAAAAAAAAAAAAAAGTTATCTGTTAATAAGCTTGTTTGCACAATGGAAGAGTTTGATCCATGCAGTCATCCCTAATTAATTTGGAACTGAGGTTATGTTGTTGTTAATAAGCTCGTTTGTAGCTGGAGTTATTAAATTTTGCTTTTAACAGAATGATGTGAACGACATACCTGACTTAACGTTTAGCATGGATGCGGATGAGGAGAAGCACATTCTTTATGAGAAAACTGAGGTAAGGAGATACCTTATTTAATTGGCGATCCAATTGTTTATTCTTTGCCCATAATTTGAAAATTGATAAATGTCCTCAAATTTCTTCACTCAATTCTATTTATTTGAACTCGCTGGCAATGGGAGAGTGCTCATATTTTTTTTTCTCTCACTGGCTCTACCTTTGCCATATTGCTCCCCCCGTATTTCTACATTGTTTGGTTTCTTCTACATGTTGTGTGGCTTGAAACATAATGTTCGACTTCTTTGAATCCATAGTGATCCCACAATGTTATCCAATTTGTTTTTTTTTTTTTTTTTTCCAAAAAAAAAATAATGTGTCCTCTGCGTTTATGCACATCTAATATATATATTTTTTATTACCTTGTCAACTAGGTCACTGATTATGAGCTAAAACCTGGAGGAAGAAATATCAGGGTCACAGAAGAAACGAAACATGAATACGTGGACTTGGTGGCTGAGCATATCTTGACAAATGCTATTCGTCCCCAAATCACCTCATTCCTTGAAGGTTTCAATGAATTGGTTCCGCGAGAACTGATTTCCATTTTTAACGATAAAGAGCTTGAGCTTCTAATCAGTGGACTTCCAGAAATTGACCGTGAGTTTCTTTATTGGACAAGCCAAGAAACTAACTATATTTGTTTTTAACAACTACTGCATCTGATTCTTCCATATGTTTGCAGTGGATGATCTGAAGGCCAATACTGAGTACACTGGCTACTCTGCTGCTTCAAGCATTGTTCAGTGGTTTTGGGAGGTTGTTAAAGCATTTAGCAAAGAGGACACGGCAAGATTTTTACAGTTCGTAACTGGAACGTCAAAGGTGAACTCACTAACTAACAACATTGAATAAACATAGCTTATAGTCATTCTGAAGCATTTGATGTCTTATTTTTTATCATTTTTACCGCAGCTTTTTTTTCATGTGAAGGCCGGAACAGCATAGTCTTACTACTTATTGACATCATCGCTTCTTTTTGGTTCTCTTTTTTTTTTTTCTGCTGACTTCAGTGCTTGAATCATGATTTTCAGGTTCCGTTGGAAGGTTTTAAGGCACTCCAAGGTATATCTGGGCCGCAACGGTTTCAGATTCACAAGGCCTATGGAGCTCCTGAGAGGTTGCCGTCAGCTCATACATGGTTAGTACTTAGTATGGAGATAATTTGACAAAAATTATAACTAAATAATGTTTTCATAGTTTGCGGTCATTTAATTGTTAAATGGAGAAAAAAGTTTTTCTCGGCGAGTCTTTTAAATTGATTTTTTGGAGGGGCGCACAACACACAAATAGATGTTGGCCTTTTCCCCCAGTTTTCCGCCGCAATTCCTTCTGTGAACTGATGTCTTTTGATTTTTCCAATTTTCAGCTTCAACCAATTAGATCTTCCGGAATATTCATCGAAGGAACAGCTACAAGACCGCTTGCTGCTCGCTATACATGAAGCTAGCGAAGGCTTTGGGTTCGGTTAAAGAAGTTTGTCAAGAACGATCTCGAGAAGGTTTAGCTAACAACACTACACTTAGAGATCCCATGTACAGGTTTGTTTACGACGCCAACCTCACCCCCAGCAGATTCTGTTATCAATTCTTGAACCTTGAAAGCATACTTCAAACGTGTCGTCAAGTTTTTTTTGATAATCCACTTCTTTGTGCCTGCAGACACTCTCGGGTCCTGGTATACCTGTGAGATTCATTCCTCCCATATCCCAAACATCCCGTCCGACGGTTCAAGCAACGGCGAGGTCCTCTCAGGCAAAGAATATCCAATGAACGGTGTCCAAATCTTTTGAAGTCTTTGCTCGAAGATAATGCAAACTGTTAAAAGGTGAAACTGCGGCGCAAACCAATTAACAGATGGAGAGAGCCAGCTTTTGAAGCGATCGAAGCGGCTTCGAGAACTGGTGTTGCGTTTCACCCTAATCTTTCTCTCTATATATATAGTATACAGTTTTTTTCTCTTGTTCATACTCATTTGGTCAGTTATGAGTCAGTGCGGCCAATTGGCCTTGGCGTCAGAATGCCCATTTTATTACTGGGTTACTCAGTGTACGCTTTACAACTATATTTTGGTGTCTGATGGAAGAAATAAATGGCTATTTGTGTAGTATAGGGTAATCCTGGACGCCACAATATGAAAACAAGGAAGAAAGAAGTCGCGGTTTCTTCTTCTTTCTTTTTTATTATTTGTATTCAACATGCCAATGTTATTAATATATCATGTCAAAATCAATAGTAGTATTGACTATATATACATGTATGGAGAGATAATTATATATTTTTCTCGGAGGTTTGTGAATGTCTACTTCACTGTAAGGATGTGCTAATCCAACTACAAAATATAACAACATAGCTTCAGTCCTACGTGGATCTAAACTTTTTTTGTTATGCCCGATTTAGTGTATATTTTTAAAATGGATCCTGCAACTGTAACTCAACACGACAATGCACACTACACACACTTGTGTTCGGCTCTGCGATGATGTGCAATGTGAAAATTTGAAAATTTAAGGGACACCAACAAGTCGTGTTGGTGTTGATTATTCGTGTAATGTGATTTATTTTGGGAGCTTCCAAGCGTGCCCCAACACGGACGCGCACTCGTCATCTACTCTCGACAACTGTTCGTTTTTTTTTTTTTTTTTTTTTTTTGGAGTCTAAACTACCTGATATTCGAATTATCCGGTTACTCCGAATTTGCCCCTAACTTGCACATCGTATATAAATGGAGGAAGCTTACCACGTAGGTGTTCCAATTATTAGAATTCAACTCGAGTCACTAAATTACAAGACAACAAACCCCCTCCCATTACTGTTGGTAATAATAGATGGTTGGTTATTTTTTGTAAATAACGGCCGTTAAGCAGTGGGCCCAACAAAGCACGTTCGTTGGAATGGACGTTCGTGGGCCCATCCATCCACTTGGGCCTGTGGGCCCACCCATCTTCGACAGGAGCATTAATTAATTAATTAAGTCCCTCCAAAGCATTGCTATCGTGCGCCACCTGTTTGTTTGTTTGGCTTTCATTCATTCACTTCTCTTCGCCGATTTTTCAGGAATCGCTTTCGCTTGAAATCGATGTCGGTATGAATTCGCTCCCTTTTTGATTCCCTGTTCAAGTAGACGATCTAAAGATTCCATCTTTTTTGTTGTTGTTTTAGGGTTTGATTGATGTAAGATTCGATTTTATTGTCCAGATTCCGCTCTTCCAGCTCTTCAATTTGATTAGGGTTTCACTGAAAATGATCACTTTTAGCTTATTTGTGTTCAAGTTCAGTTTTTTTTTTTTTTTTTTTACTGTTCTTTTGAAGGATGAATTTAGGGTTTTTACTCCTCTTGTTTGGTGCTTGAATCTGTGACTGTTTTGATCTTGCAAAGCAGCAAAGGTGCCATCTTTCCTGTGATATTTGAACAAATTGACTTGTTTTGTAATTCTGTGATGGAATGTGTGTCGGCGATGCGGCGCCGTTTGATGTGTGTTAGTTTTGTTGGGGAACTTATTAGTAGAATCTCATTGTGAGAAGCTGTTGCTAGTCTAGATGGAACGTATGGTTACATAAAGGAATAACTTTGTTGTGACTAGTTTGATGTGCTTAGCATTATAAAATGCATGGTAGTAGTTGGTTGACGAATCGTTTGTTTTACGCTTTCATGTATTGTATTGATAGAATTAGATATTAGATGGTTTGTTTTGAATGTGTTGATAAGTATCTAGTAGTGTCTTATTATCGGAATGTGAATCCGTAAGTGTTTGTTTTAGCGTTAAGTGAAATTTGAGTTTAGCAGGAAAAAGGGACTCCGCTACCCAAATTTGGCGAATGGGATGTGAATGACCCTGCTTCGGCGGAGGGTTTTACTGTGATCTTCAACAAAGCAAGAAATGAGAAAAAGACTGGAAACAAGGTTGATTCGCCAGGAAAAGATGAACTAACTTATAATCACGTAGCCGATGCTATTAAGCCCCAGGCTGTAAGTTATTGTTTTGCTCATTTATGCACATTTTGTTTACGTGAGACTTAATGTGCTTTGTTAGATGATGTTTAGCTTCAAAATTCTATGCATTCAAAAGTCTATGATTTGGGAAATCCCGATTTTAATCAGGATTCTAGTTGGGAAAATATTCTGCAGTTTTCACTGCATGATTGATTTGGCCATTGGTTTGGGACGTCCCTTGTGTTGCAAATAGAATGGTTCTTCTTAATTGATATTGTGTTAACATACAACAACAACATAGCCTCAGTCCCAAATTAATTGGGATCGGCTACATGGATCAAACTCTTCCATTGCACTCAATTTAGTGCAATTGGTGGTGATGAGATTGTGTTAACATGCCCCAGTTTTTTTTTTTTTTTTTGGCATTGAGTCTTAAGACTTAGCATTTAAAGCTTCCATATGCATTAAAAATCATGTGTATCGAGGTGCATTACATTGTGCTTGTGCTTGCCCATTATGAGCCATCAACAACCGAGGCCCTTATTGTCAACTTGGTCCATCTAGTCCAGATACCAACCATATAAGGTAACACTGAGTTAGTATTACATAGGAAATACAATCATCAAAATATCTCTTTTCGTCAAAATGAATAGAAGATACTAAGTAGGGAGCTAAGGTATATTTGGCATGTTGCTACTGGCTTGTCCGGTTTTAATAGAGTTCTCTAGAATCTTGGTTGGTCTAGAAGCCTGAAATGGGTTTTTTTTAGGGTGTTAATGGTTTAGGGTCGGAAGGATTTCTGAAAGGTTTATAGAGGGTACTAGTTGGAAGAGATTTTAATTCGTTGAACTTATATGATTGTCATTGATTATGCAACATTTATTATAATCATATGCTTTGCCTTTTGTAGCAGAAAAAATGGTTTTGCTGCATGCAAGCTACTCATGCCGAGTCCTGATAGGGAGGCGGCTCTAACACGGGACTGCATTGTAGAAAAGAAATGCTCAAGCATATCCAGCTTCACATATTTTCTGATGGGCTGGAACTATAGATAAAATGCTGTGATGAATACTAATGTGCTGTGTTTGGTGTGCTATGGGATATAAGGGCAATGTTCTTAGAAGTCAGAATAGGAAAGAATATGAAGTGTGTGTCTTAATGTTGTATGTAATAATACTGACTATCTGCTTTATCATTTTGGAAGCTAACTAGCTTCCTTCAGTTCTCTTGTGCTGCTGAAGCTTTAAGTGTGTTTGTGATATACATATTTGCAGAAACTTCTGTACTACATAACTGAATTCTGTGATTCTATATCCTTGTTTTTTTTTTCTTTTGTGTAGACTCATTATATCTTATCTTTTTGTCATTGAAGAAACAAAATGTTCATGAATCCAAGTCTACCATAAGTGCAGCATTGTATCAGAGAATTAATGGACTGAAAACTACCATCTAGTCGTAGCTTCGCGGATCATCACTTCAATCTTGCATCAGTGGCTTGCCAACAATTTGAAATCTATACTCTAGTGGATCTTCTTTGCTTCTTCTCAAACAGGTGTTGCAACAGATAGACTTGGAGAAGGCTAGCTCCAACCAGAGCTACTGATTCAAACACTGCCTTGTACAATGCCCTTTGACTCATCCCTTCATTAACTGTTACTCACAAGACAAAGGGAATACATTCACATAAACATGCCATTGATTTAGACCAAATTTTGAAACCTCAAATGCTGCATAAATTCATAGTTGCTATTGCTTCTTCAACCATTGATTTAAATTATGGATTCAAAGTCTGCAAGAAAAGATGGGACCATACTGATTGCTTGCCGATCGGTCTGCGCCTCTAGCCAATGCTGTTCGAATTGTATGTTGTAGAGAGCTTCCTCTAATTTCTCAATCTGTGATAGCAATGGATAGAAGTGTTCTGCAAAGGTTTCAAAGGGTTAGTGTGCTCCCTAGACTCAACAAATGCATTGAAGGCATGCAAGAAAAAAGTGCAGCCAACATGTATTAGTTACCAGCTTTGGCATGTTGATTATAGGTTGATATGTGACCAACATGCACATCAAAGTCAATAGTTTCATGGTAGGGGGACTTGTTGGTGAAGCAGAATTTATGCAGGCCTTGCTCGTGAGCGAAAAACTCGAACTTGTCGCTGATTTTGTTGCGGCAATCATGAATTTGTCTACCAGTTGGACCTTTAACCTGTAATAATCTCAAGCGCGACGGATTAATTATTAACACAAGTCCTACCTTTGTCTGATAAATTTGTTTTGACATTTTGTTTACAACAGAACATAAAACTTTCAACAATGCAAATTCAAAGGAGATTGAAAGATTACCACAAGATCTACACCATCTTCGCGGTAATGCCATGCATTTTCGACTTTTATAACGACGAAGGAGACGCGAACCATGTCGCCTTCGTATTGAACTTCCTGAGCTAAGCAATCTTCCCTATCAATTGTAAACCTTATTGCATATGATCCTTCTATACTCCATAAAACTGCCAATGCAGCAACAAATTTCCACAGCCAAGATGATCCCATCTGTCAAAACAAATTAGTCACTGCTTAGAACAAAAACTTAATTTCATATCCTAATGACCAAATCAAGATTAATTTCGAGTATAGTTATGGAGAATTTCAAAGTTTCAAAGTTGTATTTCTTAGTATTTTGCATGTGAGAAGTAGATAGATTTCAGGAACAATAATTCATTTAGTGCACAAAAATTCAATGAAACAAATTGTCTGCCTAACACCTGGTGGGCTTATAAGATTTTGTTTGTTACATTGAAAATCACAACATATAGAGTAACTAAAAATAAAATAAATGTACAATTTGTACAATTGTACAATTTAAAATCAAGAACATGAATTTAAAGTGAATTTACCAACGTTAATGCTTTTTTTAATCGAAATATTAATTCAAATTCAATAAACTTTCGCTCAATTTATTTATTTTTAAATCGTGGGTGTCTGAGCTTTTCTAGGCTCAATTATCCCCACGAGAGCTAGTTGAGTACGTGCCTGAACCCAATTATCCAGGAGAAACCAACATATTTAGAGTTGGATGACAAGATTCGCTCTCATGACTTGTTGGTCATCAAGCACATCTCAGTAACTTTACCGTCGCATCAATTCAATTAGGGGCAACTTCACTTAATGTTTAAATTATTATATAATTACTCAAGACATATATATATTAATTATCTTGAAATGAATAAGATTGTTGTCAGACAAATCATCTAAAAGAAATGTATTTTTATTTTTATTTTAAGGTTGAGAAATTGTGCTAACTGAAAAAATAATTAACATACAACAGAGTATCACCCTTGCAATATTTACATGGCAAAAGCTTTCTCTTAATTTCCTTCGTAGGAAGGTTGAGATTATAACAATAAGAAATGTGAACTAACAATGCATTAATTGATATACAACACAAAATCAATTCAGAAAATAATTTTAACTTTTATATAGTTCCAGCAACATCCCAAAATAAAGAAAGATCAAAATATGATTAATAAAATAAAGAATAAACAATCACCAAAATCAAAAAAATAAAAACAAAAAGAAATGAAATGTGAATTAAACATTAAAAAGCAACAATTACAATTACAAGAATTATAAAATAGTTTCAAGCCTTAGTGGCCTGTTTTAGTATGTTCTCAAAAAGCAAAAAAATTACAAGAATTATAAAATAGTTTCAAGCCTCAGTGGCCTGTTTTAGTATGTTCTCAAAAAAAAAAAAAAGGCCTAGACCATCTATATTTTGCTTTCCAATGCATACATTTGTTTGCAATTTTAATAGAGACTGATTAGAGACAGAACAGAAACTACAGCAATTGATGCGAATGTAATGTTGGTGGAGAAGCAGCCTCGGTCTTTGCGGGCGAACATTGCTTCATAAACAGGTATGTTAATGGCGACGACGAGCCCGCAAAGGATGATCTGCAAAGCAAATAACTCAATGCCTTCACTTCCCATGAAGACTTGCTTGAGACCATATAACAAACTGAGTAGGTTGAGCAATGCTAAGCTTCCTGTGATGATGAACATGGGAGAGCTACCGAACTCCATGATTTCTTGCTGATATCTCTTTGAGACATCGTCGTCTACTACTTTCGCCGTGATTGTGAATGTATTCTGCGAGAGCCCGACTTGTTTCATGACCACCTGTATGAAGCTGAACAGGAAAGATGTAGTGGTTCTCATCAACCAAATCCTTTGGAGATTCCACCATGATGTGAGAGTGTCTCCTGACCTTAATCCCTCCATTAGGCTGTATATGTTCTTCGCGGCGAACACATAGGTGAATGGTAGGAGCCACAAACTTGACATCTGAATCATGGAAAACTAGATTAGAAGTATATACACAATCATGTGAGCCAACATTTCTCAATAAAATCAAAGCTAGGAAATGTTGAAAATAGCTCCAAGAATCAATTTCCTATAATATCATTTTTATTAGTCGAGATTAGCTACAAAGATCAAACTCTTTCACTCCACTAGATTCATCAATATACCCTTGATGGCGTGCTTTGAAAATCTTTAAATCATTTATAATCAATGCATCCCAAGTTATCTTAGGCGATCATCTGCCTTTATACAATCGAATTTCTTTAGTTTCTACTATGCCGGTGCATCTTTGGATAAAATCAGAAGAATTTATACGTAATATGTAAATTTTAAAAACTAGATTGAGCAGATGAGATGTGAATCAAACCTTTGGGAATAAGGGGATGCCTTTGATTAAATATAGAGAAGGGACGATGAGATAGTAGAGTGTAGGGAGAGAGTTAGGAGCCCATAACAAGTAAGCTGAGTATCCCATTTGAAGGCCTAGCTTGATCTTTCCATGCCCATATGTGAAGGGGCAGTACTTGGAGAAGAAAATCTGGAACAGACCTTCAGACCATCTCTTGTACTGAATCAGACCATGTGCTAATGTGATGGGGGCAACACCCAAGAAAGCAATCTTCTCTGGAAGGTAATACACTGATCTCCATCCGCGGCATTGGATCGCTAGTCCTGTTATGACATCCTCCACTGGACATCCGTACTTCAAACCCATCTGCAATCACACAAGATTGAATCCATCATTCATCAGCCCAAAATTAATCAGTGAATTTGAGAGAGAGTTAATCAGTGAATTTGAGAGAGAGAGAGAGAACCTCTTGACCCCATTGAGTGTTGAGCTCATAGGCACAATTAGCAAGAACTTTTGCTATTTCTTCCAATTCTGCTACATTACTAGTTGAAATTTGCTTTTGCTGATCCATTTCTGTAATGAACTCATGCTTGTGATTCTCCGAACATATTTTGCCGCCTAGAGTGGCTCTCCGATGGAAGGATCCCGTGCCAGAATAAACTGATCCTCCTCGTGCATCTATGCCGGAATGCTCAACCTTCAATACCATTATTGAGAACATTAGAATTCTTTCATTACATTTGTCAGAATTGTTCTAGAGTGTCTGTTAAAGTACTAACCGTAGTGATTACTTTCGACATATTACCATAAACATCATTCTTAGAAATGTTATCGAATTTCTGCGCATACTGCACAAAAGCGATATCATGGCCATTCTCTTCATCCATGAAGAAACACATTACGTCTCTCAATGTATTCGGATCATTCGAGTACATATCGCAATCGACAGAGAGAATGACAGGAGCATTGCTTATCTCCGATGACACTCTTATCTGCATAGCAATTACCCGAATATAGCTATCAATAATTAGTCATCTCTAATGTATAGTTCCTGCATAGAATTCATTAAGCTTTAAGATTTTCACTTCAATTACCAGTGCATTAACAGCTCCAGCTTTGAAGTTATGGGGGTAATGAGGTCGCTTCTCGCGTGCCAAGTAAACTAGCGTCGGCATTGCATTACCCTCAACATCAACAACATTTGAATCTCTCCCGTCGATCAATATCTATCGATCATAAAAGTACAAAACAAACATGCGCGATTTGTTAAACTATAACAGAAAAGCAGAACACTAGCTAGGTTCCTCAAAAATCTTGAAGAATCACCTGGAGAATTGTTGAATGATCTCCTTTAGTCACTGATCTATAGCTCCATTCCAAGAACCCTTTATGTTGTTCTGTTATTTCTTCGGGAATCCTACCCGAACCGATCGCCCCATCAATTCGATCCTTCATATCTTCATATAACCTCTGTAGTTTTTTTTTTTTTTTTTCAAACATAAATAGCATGAACTATGTGTATGAGCACACCAAAGCAAATGTACAGTAGCTAGTATGCATGACATCAAATGCATAAACATGAAAAAAGTTGAATACATTAATAAAAAAAAGTTCCACTATATGTCATACCTTGATAGCTTCTAGCTCATCACCATTAATGGACAGTAAGTCGGGTTTCTTTGAGAAATATGCCGCCGGAGACCTCGGCTCAATACCGAACTTGTTGCAGAATGGAATCCAATGCTTAGCAAACATAGAGGCCTCAAATAGAGCATAGAAGGTAAAAATTGAGGCACCATCATCAGAGAGGTAGACACTTAGCTTCTCAGAGGGGTAGTTGTAAGCCATGACAGACAACACAGTGTTGACCACCATTAATGAAGGCTCTATTGTTGGGTCTGCTGTGAACACAAAGATGTCCACTCTAGGCAAACCATCTTCTCCAAATCTACTCCACAAAAATCAAATTCAATGAACACACCAACATCTATATACACATCAAAATGTTCCAATTCAATTAATACTATGCATGACATGTAACATTTTTTATTTATTTTTATTTTTTTGTGTGTAATGTGTACCTTTGATGGAGTTTGTGTTTGAAGGTTCGGTGTTGGACATGAGTCCACCGGAGGGACTGGTTGATGATCCAGAAGAGGCCGAACCAAAGCTCCGCCGCGAACAAACCGAGCCAAGCCCACCTATGTGGCTCACCTGATTTGGGTACATGGGTGGCTCTGAACATCCAAATCAAGCAAATGTTTACAAAGATTGTTAGTGCAAGAGCTCTATAGCCTTTGTGACCCTTTATTACTTTGGTTTTAAAGAGGCCATTAGAGCTCTCACTTTGCACAGCCATGATTGTCTCTCTAAAAAAATGAAGTTGTAGTACTTATGGAGAGAAGAGATGGTGTTGTAGTGCAACATATATATATAAACTTAAAAAGTGATAATGTTTGAAGATTTGAATGGGTCCTCATAGATTTCATTTTATTTGTGAGAATGTACAGATTTGATTTCCATCTTTCATTTGGTCATGACTCATGATCTGCAAGCCTGCAACAAACAGACAATGCTTGTAATTGGTCTCATTATAAATTAAAGTTAAAAAAATGCAAAGAATGACTTTTATCCCTCTTAATTAATGTATGTAAAATAATAGTGAGTGGAGATTTGTGTTGTCATTTATTTAACTGTGATGTCTGTAAGGCTTCAATTAAGGATGGGAATTGGTCAAGTAGAAACTCATTTAACACATACACAGTGAAACTAAAATCCATCTCAAACTCTCTTACTTAATTGAACATGGTTCATTTCTTATATATATATACAAGTAGCCATAAACGAAGCGGGCCATGTCAAATACATAGAAAATCTGATGTGATAGTTGACTGGTTGATATATACAAGTAGTACCCTTTCTTTTTCTCTAAATATGTGATCACCATCACCATCGCACATCAAAATGCCCATCACGTTTTGACAGCCATGCGATGCACTCGTAATGTGATGCACGAGAATCCCAAGTTGCATCTCACGGCTATCAAAACACTGCACTCTGTTGAACATTTTCAAATTAAATGTTTAGTCCCACATTGGTTAGGAACTTTAAGTTTAAAGAGTATATATGTACTTTCTCGCACCATAGTGTGTGTAAAATAAAAAGTCTTGCCACACAGCTTGCGGTGAGTCAGTCACATGCTTGTGCGCATTTTAGGCGCACTTAGCAAGTTGAAACTGCCCTCCATGGGTAAAAATTCTTACCATTAATTTTTACCATTTCCGAGATTAAATGGGTAGTTAGTAAAGTGGCTGAGTGGGTGCAGATGAAACTGCTCTCCATTAAGGAATTACTGCTCCACTACTCTATTGCATCAATGCTTGACTACTCTATTACTCTATTGCATCAATGCTTGACTGTTCCACTACTCCACTACCCCATTTTCACTCTAATTGGTCACAACCAAGTCTTTCTATAGAGAGAAGTTTGGGGAGGAAGAAATCATCTCAAAATTCACCAGCAATTGCTCTTGTTTTCATCTTTCACTACTGCAAAATGTAAAGTGGGTTACTTTATCGTATCATTTAAGATATTTGTTGACTCTTGCAGTGTAGAGAGCAAAATTTCCTTTAAGAAAGTGGCAGTGTTACACGCTTTGAAGTCATTGCAAGTCTCTCTTGTCTAACACACTCGTTATGTGATGCACGAGAATCCCAAGTTGCATCTCACGGCTATCAAAACACGTTGTGACATTCTGATGTGCGATGTGCTCCAATATATAAATGTTAATGGTTTTGCTCAATCATTGGAAGACTTTAGCGCCACTCACATGAATTAGTAGTCAAGTTGGTGACGAATTAATTTTGGCTTTATTGGACGATATTTGTTGCCCAAAAAATGAAAAGACCAAACAACCAAATTACTACTCCATCAATGATGCATATAATACAAGATAATATTGCCAAGCTCAAGTGGTCCGTATTTCTGTATTTCTTTAATTTTTGTATCATCAATTGTCCTTGTACAACAATATCTCTCAACACAAGGAGAATGTAAGGTCACATACTTTTACTACATAGTGGTGGATGTCCTCTAGACTTGCATCGATTCTTGAGCGCACAAATCACGATGTGCGAATCGAGGGATATCAACAACTACATAGCAGAACTATGTATCAAAAGTACTGACACCCAACCATTTACTTGGTATAAGACGTAGTTTAATTGCTTATACATACAGCAACCACTAACTAGTCCACACCACCACACCCCACCCAGCTATTCGCCCCAATCTTTAGATCTTATCACATTCAGTTTGTCTTCTTTGTTTGGAAAAATATCAGGGACTCTTTCACATATAAAAGACTAATAACATTGAAAGAAAAGATCAAAATGGGCGTTTTAATCATGAAAACGCAATCACGAAGACAACAATAAAAAATGTCATAATGCCGGTTTGATTGGGAAAGTGAGGGTGGTGACACTTCTGGGAAAGTGGAAGGTGTCAATTTACTTCATAGAGCGTAAGAACTTTGTTTGGGGGGTCACGAAACTAAGGAAGTACACTTCTGTAACGAAAAGTTGTACCAAATGAACTACCTTTTTTATTCAACTTATCTGAAAGTAAAGCTCAGTCATATAAATATCAACTTCGAGTGGATTCAACTTTTCCAAACGTAGAAGTTGCCTAAATGAATCAAACGACAAGATAAGCTGAGTAGTGGTGCCTAATTGCCTCTTATGTACCAAAATCATACCAGTGGGACAAAATATCAGTTTTCATATAGGCAGAGACAAAAAAGGACAGTATTTACATAGAACAAAGGGATAACTTTGCACATTGTGTGGGGCTCCCTATGTACATATGCACTGAACCTACTTGTGAGTGTGTAATACTGCAAATCTCAAAAACAGTATCACCAGTTATGCTTGAAGAGGTATTCAGAGTAGTACCTATGTGCAAAGCATTTTTGCATGCGGTTCTTCAAAAGTTAGTTGTGGTTGTGATGACTTATTAACAAATCCGAGTTGAAGCGATTCTTCTAAAGACAGGAGTGCTGGATTCAAGGGACCTACAAAACATGCACGAAGCGATTTATTACATGGGAAATGCTAAGCAAAGACCACAATAACAACAACAAAGCCTCAATACCAAATTACTTAGGGTTAGCTCAAAAGATTAAACTCTTTCATTCCGTTCAAGTTAATGCAGTTGATGATGTACTTTCATAATCCTTTAAACTCTTCCCAATTAATGCATTCCAAGTTATCTTAGTCTTCTAAGAAGTTATCTTAGCCTTCTAAGAAGTTATCTTAGAAGACTAATCAGGATAAATGGTCTATAAGAGAATCGTGTATTCTCTTAGAGTTTGTTTGATAAGTAATAGTTAAAAATCAGCTTCAAAATAAAATGTAATCAAAATCAAAATGTAAAAATCAGCTTCAAAATGAGTCCGTTACCATCTTAGATATGAAAACCATCTACGTTTGCATGATCTTCCGCTCTTGTGAGGCCAGGTTATTGTGAAGATGTTTCATATGAACCGCAAACTCCACAAACAACTTCATTAACCGCTTACCTCTTTTGTATTCATCTGTACCTAAGGTGGCAATCCTTAATTTGCTACTGTACTTCAGACTCCTATTGAATGGTTGAATCTGCAAAATGATACAATATTACACAATTGACAAACTAGATTTCTCAAGCCTCAATTCAAGCTGAAAGAGAAAATATACACATGTAAAAGCATAGATAGTCTGGGTAAATACTACTCCATAATCAACCTTGGAGTCTGATTTTAAGTTTCCTACGATCGCTCCAAGTACGTCATTTTTCTCAGTTATCACCCAGGGTCTGCATGGAGTAAGCAAAGACAACTAAAACAGGGCATTGCATAGTAACACAGCAATGTCAAGAGCGTGTTAAGACTATCAAATATACAAGTAACATAGGTCAAAGATAACAGGGAAGCTAAATTTCTGAAGGCAATGTTGTACTATAACTTTCTGAAAAAATAAACACCATTAATAAATTAAACAAAAAGAGCAATGTTGTATCTAAAAATCACATCTCAATTCAAGTAGTATCTAAAGTTCCTAAGTTAACCTGCTTACCAGCAAAGAGAGTGTAGTTGAGGTGGTTTGCATGAAGAGAACATTACATCAAGATTTGTATCGATCCTACACCTAGGTCTGTCATTGCTTGTCAATCATCATTCAAAAGTTAATTGAAAATAGAAGAATCTCCACGCATGGTGACAATGAAAAAGAAAACCCTCCTTCCATTGTAGTTTAACAATGCCTTTCAATAAATCAACTGGTTTCAATCTTATGTACTAACCTACATTACTTCGTCTTCACCTCACTGCTCATCTTTCGCTGACATATACACATACAGAGGTTACCCCCTCATACTACTAGGCTGTCAAAGTTTCGTCACCATCCTTAACCTTATAAAACTCGACGTAATTCTACATGAATAAAATAAAGACTATTTGCAACAAACATCCACAAAATTGCTTCTTCATACAGTGAACAAATTTAGGAGACTACTGCTCATAAGCAAAACTGGGAAAAATGAGTAAAATCAAATGAAGCAAACATGTAGTGATGGAAATGTGTACCTTCCTCTTGAAGACAAGATCATATGAGCAGGATCACGCAAGAAGTTATATAATTTCAAGAGCTTTTCTTGGCTCTCTACAGAGATTGTTCCCCTCGTATATGTTTCTGATGATAAACATGGGTAAACATGTGCTTGACATGCAATGGAGATATGTCTTCTTATGAATTCCTCAATAGTCGAAGGAGCTAAATCCTTTTCCAAATTTTCAATTAATATAAAATGGCAAATTCCTATATTCTGGACATTATCAGTAACACTTGTTTTCCAACCTAAATCCACATCTTGGCCACTTCTTTTCCAATCAGTACTACGCTGCCCTGTTTAACAAAAAGTTCAAAATGAGAAAAACAATCATGCCTACTGAGCATAAAATAGTTAAGTTGGCAAATCAAAACCTTCATATGTCCTGCCAATGCTAGATGACTGCTTAAATGTTTTTGTTTCCTATAAAACAAACAGACAAAAGAACAAGCACTTTCAGGAATGAAACTTGGACCTCATACACAGTCTGTTCAGTAAGGTATTCAAGTAATATGCTCCATCGGATATGCATCAACAAGCCTATCAAGCACATCTCAACTAACAGCCAATGAACATAATTGCGGCATTCAATGGAAAATCAAAGAAGTGCAAAACAAAACAATAGAACAAGTACTATACAACTCTAAGTTTACATGATCGTAACTGTTAAAAATAACAAGTTTTGGTGAGCGTACAGAAATGAAGCTATTGAATATTTACCTTCACATGGGATGTCGAGGATTTAGTCAAAGCCGTTTTCATCTTACCATCAGTGGTGCTATGAACAATTTCATTACGACCAACATCACGGGCCAAACCATCATTTTTCGCAATTGAACTAGAATAACGAGGCAAACCATCACTTCTAGCAACTGAACCAGGTTTAATCGGCAAACCATCATTTTGGGCACTTAAGCTAGAATCACACGCCGCCATCCTAACTTTCTCTCTCGACATCTTTAGAAAGTTGATCAATGCTGGATCAGCCAGTTCTTTTCGAGGTTGGATTAAGCAAATATTTTCAACACTGGTTGAAGTCTTATTCCCAGCATTTGGCCCATGTTCCCAGAAAACCACGAAGTCGCAGGTGCACACTTCTTCACCGTTTTGGAAAACATGGTCCTTAAAATTCGCCTGTAAGTGAAGAAATCCTCTTCTGAAGTGCATCATATGGCCAACATTGCAACAGGAAAACAAAAAAGGTAAAGCAATAGCTAAACATAATAATAGTAACAAAAACTCAGCGCGTCTATGACTGTGCGATGCGCATCAAGATACGGATCATATGCATTAAGACAAGCGTCATACGATTATCTACATATATAAATGCACTCCAACGCATATTTTACGCATTTTATTATTGCAGTATCACTTCCCTAGTAGTATGGTCTGTAACATTTACTTTGCATTTGACACAGTGATCAATAAAGCTCCACATTTTACATAATTTCCCAACCACAACAAGTTCATGGTAGTCTGTACACATGAGAATCTATTCAACACATGCAAATACCTAACTTCGCAAGGCGCGCAAGTCGTAACCACAAACTATGTCCTCATCTGCTAGAAGAACCAACAAAATTTCTCATTTTTACTAGTCACACATCCTAAACAGAGAATCCGTAACCCTAGTTTTCATCAAAATTAACGATTCAACAAATTCATTCCAAACAAGAGTCTCAATCAGGTAGTTAACTCGCCAATTCAAGTAAACGAAGAACAAATCATGATTCACTGGTTCAGGAAACCAATCGATCACCTCTTCGATGATTGCGTCGTAGAATTTGATGTCGAAATCAGAGAACTTGTACGAAACGCAAACTCTGACCCCTTCGATGACTCTGGAGCACTGGTGGTCCTGCAACTGGACGGAGGTGCGGCGGAACCTCTCCGCGAAGGCATCGACGTCGGCGGCGGTCTTAAAGGCTCCGGCATGGAAGTGGTCGTCGAAGTCGTCGGGGAAGTCGCAGTACTTGACGATGAGAGTGTCGTGGCGGAGGACGAGGCCGCGGACGCCGTACCAGGCGTCGTCGCCGGAGCGGAAGTCCAAGGCGGCTGAGCTAGGGTTTTTGGACGCCATTATTGAGAGAGAGAGAGAGTGGTGAGTGACTGAGTGTGGAGTCTGTGGACTGTTGAGTGGTGAATGGGTTCGAATTTCTTCCCTCCTCAATGTCGCGTCGCTTCGTCATGATGAACGTTGCCGCCAATTTTTTGGTAGCGCGTCCTTCGATCCATCTCGAGATACGCTGTCAAAGCGAATTAAACGGCAAACCTAAGTCTACCCAAATTGGGTCTCTCTATCATTTTATTTTGAGATCTCATTATTTTGTTCACAAGAGTAATCTACGTGTGTCTCGATATACGAGTCTATACAAATCTCGATGCATAACACGCGAGTTAAAATCGAATAGAAAGCTTTTGTAAACGAATGCATCATCGTTGTTGTTATTTTAATTTTTTTTTTTCAACATTTTCTAGCATGCGTGGTTTGATTAATATTACAAGAATTATTTAATCGAGCCCTCCAAATAGTTATAATGTAAGTGTAAAGATCAGGAATCGAATTAGTGCTTTTTTTTTTTTTTTCCAAAACTTGTATAGGGTCACGTCTTAACCTTTTCATCCTCTCATTTGCTTTGATTCGACTAATTCTATGAGAACTCAGAACCCAAATATAACTTAGGAGAAACTGATAAAACATAATTAAGTTCTTCTTACCTTTTTTTTCGTGATGCGCATGATGTTTATTATTTATTATCTTCTAATAAAGATGACCATCTTGAAATGATGAGTTTTTATTTTAAAAACTACAATTTGTGGCACAGAGCTCAGAAGGAGCAACCATGCCTTTGAAAAACATCTTTGTTTCAATTACAAGCTTATTGACTACCAGTAGACAGACCTAACCAGTTATAGAACACCTATATAACTTATCTGGATCACAACAAAATTAGAAGATTCATGTGGAATGATTCTACTAAAGATTCATGATGAACATGGACTGAGCCTAATTGATTATGCTTCACTTTTACGTGAATAAGTACTAACAAAAAGCCAAAAACAAAGTATAACCAATCGCAAAAACACCAAACAATACACATGAGCACAAGTTACTTTTTTAGTGTCACGTTAGCAATGAGTACAACCAATCAATCTACCAAGGCGGCCGTAGTGTTTTCAACTTTATTTGAAAAGCTTTTTGAACCCATCAAGTATCCTCAGAGCTCTTAATTCTCCACTTCTCATGTCCCGCAATCTCCTACGCAAAATCTGAGTTCCAAACACAGCAAATTAAACTCAATTGAAGTTCAAGAGAGTGATAATGACATGACAATCCAGATCACTAATCAAGAATTAAGTGAAATTTGAAGAACATGGTGAACAATATAATGTGCAAAAAAGTCTCGGCTTCGATTCTCCGCAGTGTCAAGATTGAGTACGCTCATGCCGATTGCACCAGGGCCTCGCCTCGTGGGAATAGTCAGACTTATTTGGATACCACGGATATCAAAAAAACATATAATGTGCAAAAAAGTACATAAATGAATTTCTTACATATTGACTGCGGAATAAGATCCTTCTCTCGCTGTTACACAGGTCCATTGCTAGTTGTTTTAGAAACAGTTTTCGGTTGATCTGCTTTGGCGATGTAACATCCAAATCAAGTGATCCACTGTCCTGTAACCATGCATTCGTTCATCCGGGATTGATTTATCTAATCTAAACCGAGTTGTGTTAATTTATCGCTCGCGGGCACATCATCCACAAGCGACCTGACCGCGACACTTCTTAGCTGGCATGTGGATCTCTACTAATACCGATATTGTCCTTACGCCTATGAGTTGAAGTTGGTTAAGTTGGAGACAATATCGGTACTGGCGGAGATCCACAGGCCCGCGAAGAAATGTTGTGAGCAGGCTGCTCGCGAATGATGTGCTCGTGAGCAGAAAATTAACAAGTTAGTGATTTCGCAAAGAGTTTAACGCAATCGTAAATTCAAACCTCGAGGAACTTTGTGTATTTAGATATGCTTGATTCACAAGTATCCAATATGAACTGGAGTGCCATTTCTTCTATTTCTGGGTATCTGATGTCCTTCTTGTTGGCTTCCTTATTTGATGCAGCTTCAGCCATCTGGTGGAAAATGGAAATGCATACTTGTGTGAAAACTTCAAAGCTAATTCAATGAGAAAATTTAGCGAAGTTAAGATTTCTAAATGTACCTCTTCGAATTGCCGAATCATTTTCGGGGGACTGACGACTAAATAAGCAAATGCCATCAACTCCAAAGGCCAACCCGTGATCCGTAATGGGAACCTCTGGACGCTGCGTGCACAGAGATTGAGATTAATTACTATTCATTCAGGATATTAGTCCATGCGAAGAACCACAACCTTTCTCGTCGCCAGTGCTATTCCTAGAGTATTCAAACAATGTCACAAGTTTGATCATGGAAACTATTATAGAGTGAGTACTTCCCACGTTGTTAATTTGGTGAGCGTGAGGTCGGATCGCACGACAGAAGCAAACTAATGAATGTAGTGTATTGGAAAATATCTACTTACGTAGGCAAACCGAACTTCCTTAAGGCTTCCGATTTCTCCTTGTAACATTTATCGGACTTTTTGATTGCCAATGACAACTCAACTGAATCACTAGGGTTAGTGCCCTCCTTTGGCACAAATCCATATGAAAGTAATAGCTCTCCGTTAGATTTATTGCCGTATGATATAAAAACCTGTCACAGAAAACATTAATGAAGGCAAACAAAAGAACCAGACTGCAAAAACTCCGATTTTAAATTCTCAAACCTTGTTGGATGTTTGAAGCACGGGAATGATCGACTTGCATGAAAAATCACCTATCTAATGTACATTTATTTTTATCTCAACAATATACAATTACAAGTACATTGATGAAAATTTAATATGCTCACCTGCTCACCAGGCTGATATGGCCGATCAGTGGTAAAAACAATTCCCTTCGAAGATTTGTCGTAATCCAAACATGTGTCTACCTGCCCACCAGGTGAAGACATTTCAATTAAGCATTTTAGTTTCGACAGTTGATTCTAACTTTAGCGTATTATGTCAGAGAAACTACCTCACAGCTATGATTCAACATGTCTGCCCAAGGGACTAATGCAACCTTTCCATCCATGGAGGGTAAGCGAACCTTTGGGGAAAGGGGAAGGATCAAAAAGGGGTAAATCTTATGAGTTCTTTAATTCTCAACATCTATTGATTGCAATGAAACTTTATAATACAAGAAGAGAATAAATGCAAAGAAAAGGTGCAAACTGATGATAAACCGCAAAGGATATTAAGCTTCCACGTGAAACAAAATGCTAGTATTAGTAACACTCATTTTCACCAATAATGGAATGAGCATATAAGTTCATAATTTACTTACTAAACGTGAGAAAAGAATGCCGAAGGACCATTTAAACGTCTCCATACTGAACACCTGAAACCAGAAATGTAAATTTTAACAGAGGATGTCTATCTCTAAATACAACGACATAGAGTTTTCCTTTATTATAAGTTTTTTTTTTTTTTGATACAGATGGCTTCTTAATTTGGGACTGAGGCTATGTTGATACAGATGGCTTCTTCTTTACTTGATTTTTCAATTCTACTAACAATTTA
Source organism: Stephania yunnanensis (assembly GCA_039657365.1). Taxonomy (NCBI): domain Eukaryota; kingdom Viridiplantae; phylum Streptophyta; class Magnoliopsida; order Ranunculales; family Menispermaceae; genus Stephania; species Stephania yunnanensis. Next base: position 62,125,163 of record CM077583.1, on the reverse strand, counting down.
TAATATGGAGGAAATAACCATGATGGACATTGGGCAAAATGAATTATAGTCAACATAGTGAAGCCTAATCATTTTTGAATGTTAGAGATAAATTGTCAAGTGTTGGTAGCTTCTTCTTTTTGTGTATGGTGAAACTAGAAAAGTCATTATAGATTACAAAGGCACACCCAGTTGCTTCAGAAAGCAACTGTTTCAAGTATTAAAGGATGCAGTAAATTTTGTAGAACTGAACCAATTGCAGAAACTACATACTAACCTCCTCAGGAAATAAATGAGGATACTTGGAAAATATCCTTAGACGTAAATCGTTGTATCTGCACAATAGCAGAAGGTGTTCAATCATTAGGAAGCTAAAACCAATACTCGTGGCTCGAAGTAAGAAGAGGAGAATATGCATACGTTCCAGTCACGTCGTTGATCCTCTCAATAGCTCGCTCTCTGACCTGTGAGGCCACTAAATATTTGTCTAGTTCTGATTGTGTCCTGAAATTACACATAGAGGCTGAAGGGAAAAAGATCTGAGAGTACACTCTTCTGTAGTGGGAAATAGAGAACAAAAGCTCATAAACATGAAGGTTGGACTTTAAATCAAAATTAGGATAACAACATACCAATACAAGAGCGAGTAGGGCTGTCGAGGCAAGGCAGAAATATAATTGCTCCATCTCGAAGATTCCTTGGCACTAGCTTCGCTAATCAGATAAGTCGCAAGCAGTGGCCAATCAGGTACAAAGTTTCTCTTCAACACTGCACATGCTTCCGGCAACTCCATTCCTAACAATGTAACAAAAGAGAGATTTACATTATAGACATAGACATTACGGGCTTTCGTCCAAACAAGTTGAACAAGAAATCTCTCAAACAAGCCTGCTAGGCCGCAATGTTTGTATAGTATTTGGCGTGTATCGAGTTCAAATGTCCCAAGCCACGTTTCTCTTACTTCAATGCCGCTATACACTGGTTCTAAGTTACAGCTTGAGATTTCTTTACAGGTAGACTACATCAAAGACATTTTCATTAATCAACACAATTGTTCCGCTAACGTATTCATATTTCTTCTCTAAATTAGTGCTTTGTCCATAAATTCTACTTCACATTTGGACTCATTTAACAATGATTCTCTCGTGTATCATTAACAAGTGAAGATACATGAATCGAGCTTTTTAGTTAGGGATGTACGGACCAAAATAATAGTCCTAAATCGGTTAAGTGAAACTTCATAGTGAAGTATATAACTGATGAATGATGATCTCCCCTCAATCAGTACCGAGGCCTTTTGAGTTAAAACCCCACATTTATCAATTGAAGGTGGTTAAGTTGGAAACGATAATAGTACAGATCCATAGGCAAGCCGCTTGCGAAGGATGACGTGCCGCGGGGTGGAAACTTAACACATTCATAATCATATGATTCAAAAACAACAATGCAAATGATGACCATTGCATAAATCAGTACTGATGAAATTTAATCCCAAAAATTTAAACAAATCATAGGAGCAAAAACACTAACTTCATGGCTAATTATGAATCAAAATGAGAAACCCAGATCACAAAACCTCCAAATCACTCCATAAACAAAACCCAAAATTGAATTCTCAAAATCAATCAAAAACATTACTGAATCAGTGCCGATGACCAAAGAAGGAGGAACAAAGAGGAGCTTCTCGCCCTTCCTTATGTTCTTCAGAGCAACCAACCCTCTCTCCCCAACTTCAACTCTCTTAATCCCCATTTTCTGCTGCGGGAGACCTGAATCTGATAACCATTTTTGAAGGGCAGAAGCGTTCTCTAAAGAATCAACATCACAACCCCATGGGACCTTCTCGTTTGTTGTGAATGTTGAGGTCTCATTTGAGGCTGTAGACGTTGAACAACGAATTGGGTTTCTCTGTTGTTTGGCTGAATAGGAAATTCTTCGCTGAATCTGAGATGGGTTTTGTGAGATTTTGGAAGAACAGTTGCATAGAAGGCTATTGAAGCTTCAGCCATGGCTGCTCACAGAGAGCTTGAACAGAACCTTATCTGTTCTGTGAAGGCTTTTTCTATGTGGCTGCCTTAAAAGGGTATAATTGGGAACTCAAATAATGTTGATGTTACCAACTACTAGTTTGGTACGAGTGGTAAGAAACACTATTGCCCTTAAAAGAGGATCAGAGTTCGAGTCTTATAAATGGAAATGAATGAATTGGGATAGGCCACTTCACGTGTGGGGGCATGATAGTGCCTAATCGCAGATAAATCGGTACACAACAAAATGTTCAACGACCTACATGAAATCCTTGTTTGCCTCATATCGAGAATTGATATGCAAGTATATGTATCCCGAGGTGCATAATATAGTCGTGAGCGAGATGTTGTCGTTGCTGTATTTTTTTCTTCTTTTACGTGTATTACTTCGTATTCTTAATCAACTACTTCAAACTCAAGACATAATTAAGTCATTGACTCTTAAAAGGGTTTTAATTCTATCCATCCACAGAGTTCCAACTTGACACCATTATATAAGGGGCTTGAGTGACAAGCTATTCGGACTAAGGGCTCAAGCTCGAGACCACTGCTTACGGGTCTGAGTGCCATTTGGAGCAACCCCTTTGGCAATGAATGTTGATGCTTTTTATATTCCATTTTTTGTATTTGTGTAGATGATTTGACCAAAATGCCCATACCATCTTACCTACAAAACCAATTATTCTCATCTTCTCATCTGAAGCTTCAACTCTACAATGCTGCCAAATCCCAACCTCATTTCCTGCAATTTCTCAACATGTTCTTCTCTACTAATCAAAACCCACATCATCAGAGTCTCAAATCAACCAACTTTGAGACCCCATAAATCTAAACTCTCATATCTCAAAACCCTGAACCACCCATCAAGCATTTCTTCAATCTCCCTTTGTTTCATAGACGGATTGGTCTCCAAATCTGTCACAATTCGTTTGATAATGTTGAAGATTCACGAGACCCAGATGTGAATAAGCTTGGTAGTGGTAATGGTGGTGGTGGAGGAGACTGGACTACTTCAATTTTGCTATTTGGCTTGTGGGCTGTGCTCATGTACTATGTTTTCCTGCTCACTCCCAACCAGACCCCTGTGAGTCTCTTGCACACTTAAATTTCATTTCAGCAATGTTGTTATATGTCTGTATGTTCTCTTTCATTGATTCATTGTGATGGGATTTTTTGTTTGTTTGTTTGTTTGATTTCAGTTATCATAAGTGACTTATAACTTATAAATAAAACTGGGTGCTTTGAAGTTTTTGGTTGGATTTTGGGTATTGCAAGATTGTATTGATGATGTAATTGGAACTTTGGTATTGCAGTTTTGATTCCATTGTTCCATTAGTATATTTCAATCTATGTTTACTTTGTTTTGGTCTAAACCACCTGGTATCCGAAATATCTGACTACTACAAATTTGCCCCGAGTCGCACACCGTATAGGTGGGGGGAGCTCCTAACGTTGATGTTTCCATTACTAGGACTCAAACTTGGGTCACTAGTTAAGGGACAACAACCCGCTTCTAGTTGTGCCAACCAACCGTTGGTGATGTTTACTTTGTTTTGTTTATAGCTTTGTGTGTGTGGATTGAGTTCCGAGCTTTGTTGTTGTCGTCATCATTGTTGAGAATTGATTTCTGAGCATTTCAGATTAGGGACAAGTATTTCTTGGAAAAGCTCTTGAACTTAAAGGGAGATGATGGATTTAGGATGAACGAAGTGCTTGTCTCTCTCTGGTACATCATGGGCTTGTGGCCTGTAGTTTACAGCATGCTTTTGATTCCAAGTGGTCGAAGGTGACGGCGGATGCTTATTCCTTGTGCTTTTTTTTTTTTTTTTTACTAGCAATCCTTTTGTGGTATATGTAGCTCTTTATTTTAGTTTAGAGTACATTAAACATATGGATGTAGCGAAGATATATGTCGAATTATGTGATGTCGTTTGAATTTGTAACATCTTCATTTGATGAATGCCGAAATATCGGATGAATCTGATGTATCCAGTCAGTTTGAATTTGCAGCTCGAAAGGCAAAGTTCCTGTCTGGCCATTTCTCTTGGCTTCATTTTTTGGTGGTGCATATGCTCTTCTTCCATATTTTGTTCTTTGGAGACCACCATCGCCTCCTGTCGAAGAATCTGAGCTCAGGAAATGGCCTTTAAATGTTTTGGAATCAAAAGTTACTGCCTGGGTAAGAAGTTGCCATATTCGTGCATAGCTTCACATAAGTTTTCCATTAATTTTAAAGATTTTGGTATTTTGAGTAGCTTTAGTTGGATGAGGAAAGTTACTGTCGCGGATCAGGTGTTGATTGGTGCAGGACTATCATTAATCGCATATGCTGCTCTAGCTAATGGAGATGTCTGGAAAGAATTCTACCAGTACTCCAGAGAAAGCAAATTTGTGAGTTTCTTATAACTCATGTCATTGAACTTCTCTCGTGTTCTAACCAAAAAAACAATTCCTTCTCTTATGTTTTTATGCTCTTCCTTGAACTGACAAGCATTGAACGGGTTCACCATCATAAATCACATAAATGATACCTTCACATGTTAAAAAGTGGCTGAAGCATAGTTCTTTGTGTAGAACTTAATGCGACCAAGTTTACCTTTGCGTTCCCTGTATTTGAATGTGCGATGAGAATCATGAGATGTCAATGCATGGGTTCCAAACCTTAGTGGTGCTGGTTCCTTGCTCTGAAAATATTTTAAAGAGGCTTCTACTGATCTTTCTACTGCATTGCAGATTCATATCACATGCCTTGATTTCGCTCTACTATCAACATTCGCTCCTTTTTGGGTCTATAATGACATGACCGCCCGGAAGTGGTAAGGGCATATGCCTTGTAGCGTACATTGTTCTATTTCGCTCTCCTTGGCATTCAAGTCGTTGACAAAATTATCGCTGTACCTTTGGGAAATAAGGAAAACCAAGGAATGTAACCTTGAAAGTTGTAACTGGTATTAAAACCTCTTGGTGCAGAAAAGAAGCATATGGTGATAAAATGCAAAAGATGGTCATTTTCCAATTGCAAGACATTTAAACACAAAACGAGGATGCATTTCTGCGGAAATCTCTGTCAAACATTCAAAATGAATTTTGTGATGGCATTGGTTAAGTAAAGATGTACTGTTTCTTATTTATTATAGTAAACTCATGCAATTCATGATTCCTATGTTTGTGTCCATGAGTCTTGCCAGAACGATAGGACTGGAAACTCCAAAAGAACGTAATCGTGAATCTCCAATTCACGGAGTAGAGTCGTGTATTCTCAACTGAAAATTTATTTATAGGTTTAGCTTTGAATTTCGTTCCTAGTTACTTGTTAGAGCGCTTATTATCTGTTCTGCCTACATGCTAGTTTATTGCTGTTACATTTCAATTGCCCTCCTGAATTAGTTTTTCATGTCTGCAGGTCAGACAAAGGTTCTTGGATTCTTCCTTTGACACTCATTCCATTCTTCGGTCCTGCTTTATATCTTGTATTGCGACCAGGACTTGCAGGGCTGCCCATGCCGTCCGTCAGCCCAACAGTGACCGAGGAAAACTAAGGTCGACGGTCTTTATCAATTATATGGTGGCTTAGAAAGACTTGATGGTCAGCTTTGCCTTTAGCCCACTGAATTCCCAACATTCAGAGCCAACGAAAAGCTCGAGATCAATATTTCCATGTGTAAAATAAGAAACAATTCATTTTTTCATGCAATATGTTCCCCTCGATGAGTGGAAATAGAATTGCGGCATTCCAGGTTCACAAGTATGCCAGTACATTTAAAAGAACGAGGACTTCAAGGTTCATCACAGGAGCGTAAACGTAACATATCTAGGTTAGCGTGTTCTTTAAGTGGAAGCCCTTATATAAGACTCTATTGATTCATACCTTGTAAGTTGTAACCATCAATTTTTCACATTAATCTATGCTAATAGTAAAAGAAGTGCCTTGTCTGCAGAATTGAACTCTGAACTTATTTCATTTTCACTACTTTGTTTACGAGTTATCGCATGCGATCATTTTCAATAATACTTAATTATAAGTGGCAATCTTTTCCTTAATTATTTTGTCGATCGCTTGCAAATTTTACCATGCTATGAATTACAGTTGGAACTTGGAACTAAATTTTCTCATGGCTTTGTTCCATGTTTCTGCAACTTTTACATGTAGCAATCATTTTGCTATCTAGTTTTGTTTCTTATTAATCTGGACTTGGAACTAAACAATCCACAAGCCCAGGAAAGAAGAAAGTTTGCAAGCTCACTTGACTAACTTGACAATCCAAATCTCTCAAAAATTTTCCTTAGAAGAGACAACAGTTTTAGTTTAAATATATAACTTATGTGTTTCATAGAGATTTTTTTTCTTAAAAAATGAGAGGAAGAAGAAGAAATCAATTCATGATACTCATGGATGATTAAGTGCATCAGACATGAAATCTTTAAATTAATAAATGAGAAGAGATTTCCTTGGCAGGCCTTTGAAAGAAATGAAGATATGAAAACTGTTTAAATTGATTTTCTTGTGGGGCACATCATATATGTGGGACCATATGTCCAATTTTTCCACCACATTTGCTTATATACACTTATATGACTGTCCTTATTGGTCCAAAGCTATAATTAAATCATAGATCATAGAAATAAAATGTTAGATTTTACAAATCTCATAGGGTGCATTTGTTGGTCTGCTCATATCCCTATGCTTAGGCTTTTGTAAATAAATTTTCCAACAGTTTCAAATGTCAAAAAGGCACCCTTTCCCTCTAATCTAGTTGCCTGCATAAGAGGAGAGGAGAGGTGGGAAAATAATTGATCCAAACAGAAGAACCAAGTTTATGTCAAATATGTCAATATATAGATTTTGATAGCATATTTATAGACACCAGTGCATGGATTTCAATACTTTGCAATCCACATTAGGGACATTCTTCTTTTTATATAGTGGAGCATATCATGATAAATCTTGAAAATAAACTAGGATGCATCCAAAAACTAGGGTATAATTTTTCCTTTTTTTTGAGTGCTCTATACTTAGTATTCAATTCCGAGGCCGGCCACTTCAATTAGATCGATTGAGGAGTGAGGTTCCTAGCTTGATTTTCTCCCTACTCATATCTCGAACTCAAGACTTTTGATTACGAAACATTGTTCCTTTTTAATAGTAGGATTTAGTCCCTTGACTTCGACGATTGCCTTGTGCATTTTACACTTATAGTATGGACCAAATCAACCTAAAGGATGCTCATTTTTTATGTTAGGAAAAGCATTCCTCTAAGCAACTAAATTAACTGATACAGTGAATACATCATGATTGATAGCATGGTAGGTATTGATAATGAAATTGAATAGATTTCTTCCTAGGAGATGAACTGTAGTTGAATTAAAAGGTGACCTGCCCAAAGCCTTCATTGGTTGAATGAAAGCTACAGGAACTCCTTGTGCATGACATAGAAAACTTGGGCCCTTAAAGGGTAGGGGGCATGATGGCAACACAAGAACCAAATTACCTCTCTTGTATAATTATGTTTACTCTTCTTCCCAAAAGTGTACCTAATTTTTTTAGTCTAAACCACTTGATATCTCAACCATCCGACTACTCCGAGTTCGCCTTGAGTTACGCATTGTATAGATAAGAAGGGAGTTCTTGACGTTGGTGTTTCCATTCTCAAGACTCGAACTCGAATCACTAGCTAAGGGACAACAACCTAACCGTTTCCAGTTGTGCCAACCAGCCGTCGGTAAAAAGTAACTACTACCTAATTACCTATAGCACCCCAACTGTTGTTCCTACTTTTTTTTTTTTTGACTCCAATACAACAACAAATCATAAATAATCCAGTCTTTTACAATGCACCCATTTGAGATTTCTGATGGTTTTTTTACTGTTCATAATTGAATCAAACATTTTAAGCAGCAATAATTCAAGAGTGTTTTAATGCTCAGTTTCTCTGTTTAGATTCTGCACTTCTTTTATGAAAAACAAGAAAAATGTCACTTCAAATCAGACTTCCAAAGCTTCCTAGAAGTTGGAGACTGTGTGTGATCTCTGAAGGGTGGCTTGTGATTGAAGAGAAAAATGAAGATGTGAAGAAGGAGAGAGGAAAGGCAATGGCTGTGATGTAGGAGAGACAGTGAAGGAGACCCATCTCATGAAATGGACCCCCTTGTGTTTTCAAGTAGAAAAGGTTCCACCTTTAGTCTTTTTTAGCTTTAGTTTTGACTCCTGGCTCATAGCTTTACTTCTTTGGCTCCTTATTTTCTGGTTTCCACGTGGTATCCAACACAAATCATGCCGACTGTTAAGCATTGTCAGGCTTCATAATAGAGGTGCCCCTCCTAACCCAATTTTCTCTATACACGATATTTGCTATTTTTGATCTAAATCACTCAATATCTGAAGTCCAATGACCCCTGACTAATCCGAGCTTTGAGTTGTGTAAGATCGCTGGATGACAGCAAAGCTCTCCCTTCCGAGTTTTAAAGGGGCTCCATACTTTAGGCTCAAACTCGAAATCACTAACTAATGCTATTTTTGATATAAGTCACTCGATAACTGAAGTTCAATGGCGATGCAACCGGAGCCATTACGCCAGACCCTTGTTCTCTCCCCTTCTCTTCAAGTATATATACATGTACTCATCTGAACAGTCACCAAACGCTTTACAACGCTCCAAATTCCCTTTTTTTTTTCTCTCACTACAACTCTGTTGAGTTTCTCTCTCTGCCCACTTAAGAAATCAGCGTGAGCAGGTCTGGGACTCTGTGTGGTGTGACAGACACAGTAGGCCTCATCTCATCTCTGCCAAAGCAAAGCAATACCCAAATAAAGTTCAGATTTTGGAGGGTCAGGTACTCACTTTTGGCCCTCTTTTGCTCTCATTTTTCAGGGGTTTTGGTCTTCTCACCTACTGGTTTGGTTTTCTGAATCTGGGCACTTGTTGGGGGGTGTTTGATCTGGTCAACAAGGGCCGTCTGTTTGAGATCTGAACTGATTTTTGAGTCAATTCCTCAACTGGGTCTTGTTGCTTTGGTCTGATCGTCTTGTTGTTTGAGTTTCTGGGAAGCATTGAAGCTTCTGTGATGCAGCATTGTTGGATATGATAAGGTGTGGCTTGTTTGTTGAATCAATGAAGGGTTTTAATTGTTTGTGTTGTTTGTTTTGATTAATGTTGGCATTCCCTTTGTGGGTTTTTGATATTTTCATGATTTGTGTTTTTTTAAGGTGAGTTTTGGTTTGTATACACTATGAAAGTTCACTCTTTTAGGTTTTATGTATGTTTTTGTTGCTAAAAGTTGATCCTTTTTTAGGCATTCTTTGAGCAATTGGTGTCACAATCATATATTGAGCTGCTGATTTGTTTTGATCTTCATTTTCTTCTTCAAGCTGGTTATTTTCTTTATCAGTTGACTCAGCTGACTCTGTAGTTTGGAGGGCTTTTGTTTTTTCTTTCTTTGTTTTGTTTATTAGCAGCAAGAGCTTTATTCAATTTGTTTGAATTATTTCACTAGTTGTTTTGTAAAACAATTTTATTCAAATGGGAGTATTTGATCTTTGAATGTAAATATAGTAATGGATTCTACAGTGTTTTTTTGTTCTTTGAAGAACATTCATTAATACCCTTAAAACGATTTCAAGTAATTTCATTGATCAATTTACATTGAAATCGGCTTTTAACGGAGCAGGTGAAGAAGATTGCGAGGACTACTATCGCGGATGAAGTGTGGATTATGTAGTCTTGTTTTGTATCCAGATCTATTAAAATAGTCCTTGTGTTTTCTGATGGCCTCGAAGCTGGGTTCTAGAGCTCACTTAGAACAGCAGCAGAAGAATGCCAGTAAACAAGCGGCAGATTCAAAATCTCGTAGACCTTCGCCTTTGCAGGTTCCGAAGATAATAAGTAAATCGGAGCCAGTGACCCCCAAGAAATTGCCTTGTGAGGTACAGCAAGTCGTGGTTAAGCACGGCATGGCAAATGGTTCTGAGGGTCAGGAAATTCCAAATCAAAAAGGGGTTGGAAATTCTTTGCCTGAGAAGTTAAGTGCGAAACAATCTCTACCGCAAACTGATGCTTCTGTAAAGGAGACTATGGGCAAAACACAAAATAGTAAGATTCTAGAAAACATGAAATTCGATCACAGAAGTTTGAAGAGTATTTCAAGTTCTGCTAAAGTGACCAATGGGATAAGCAACCTTGCAAAGACATTTGGAACTGCGAAGATCAGTGACCGAGTTGATTATGTTGAGAGTGGCAAGAGTAGCATGTGTAGGGGAAGCACCAGTACTGACATTAGCGATGAGAGCTCGTGTAGCAGCATGAGCAGCTGTGTCAATAAGCCTCATAAATCAAATGATTTGAGATGGGAAGCCATTCAAGCAGTTCGACTGAGAGATGGCGTGCTGGGCGTGAAGCATTTTAGATTGCTGAAGAGGTTGGGATGTGGTGACATAGGTAGTGTTTACCTGGCAGAATTGAGTGGCACTAAAACCTACTTTGCGATGAAGGTTATGGACAAAGGGGCCTTAGCCAGTCGTAAGAAGCTCCTTCGAGCTCAGACAGAAAGGGAGATACTACAATCGCTAGATCATCCGTTCCTCCCATCATTATATACCCATTTTGAGACTGATAAGTTCTCGTTTTTAGTCATGGAATTTTGTCCAGGGGGTGACCTGCACACTCTTCGACAGAGACAACCAGGGAAATATTTCTCCGAACAGGCAGTAAAGTACGTCTCTCCCTCTCTTCTCTCTCTATCCATAATATCGTTCTCCTTTTCTAGTTTTCTTTGGAATGATAAATTGATTCATCCTTAAGCGGCCTCATTTGTGTTTTCATTGATTCTGTTGAATAACCACTAGGAAACCATATGTTTATTATTCTATAGACGACAAGGGTTATGGTTCTAGAGAAACACAATCTCTAAAATCTGAAATTGATGAACTTTCCACCTAATCCATCTGTAGTATTTGCAGTTGTCAAAACTGCGCATAACTTTTAGATCACCGGACATAGATAATTGCTTATGAGTGACAATTGAACAAGCTGTTCAGATTTTTTTTTTAGAATAAATTGTTTGAGGGGAAGAAAGTTGTTCGTGCCATTGTGACATATGTACTGCCTTTGCTGTGAACTTTCTGCATAAGGTGCTTGTTGGGTTTGGATAGTTTTTTTCGAAAGAGCCTTGCAATTTAGTTGCAGTATAGATCAATATAAAGGATGCTTGAGAGTTGAGAACTTGATATACATTCATTATTCTATTTTTTTTTTGTCCCTTCAAGCTTTCTTCTGCCCTTGATTTACAGCGATTCGTATAGATCTCTCTTACCATAACCATATAGACTTCTCATCCCTGCCATGATTATGACAGTACATTTGGCTGGTAGCGATGCATGCATGTGATATTTGTTAACCATTTATATTCTATGGAAACTAGCTGTTTCAATCTATAAATTCTTAACAATTATATCACTGATGTATGTTAATCTTTTTTTAGATAATGCTAAGAATTAGCCTATTAGGAGTCGTTTCTCACTTTCTCTGCGCGTGCTAGGTAGTTGACGTGTCTATAATTGGTTTGGTGGTTGTTATGGTAAGTAGTTGATGTCTCCATATGAACATGAAGGAAAGCTGCATAAATTGACCACTGTCCAAGTGGTTGTGATGTTACCTTTTTCTTCTAAGACTAGAATCTTGAAATTGATAATGCTTAATATTCAGCCCATCGTATCAAAAAACTTCATCTCATGGTAGAAATAGACACCATGTCGACCCCAACTAACTTGAGATTGAGGCTTTGTTGTTGTACGATCTAGTTTCTCAACGCTAGAATTTCTTGTTTACATTATTATGTTATTTCATTTACGCTGATGATAAGTCTTGGATAAGATGTGTAATCTAATCGGTGTATGATTGTTATTAGAAAGTGCTATGTTGTTATTTGATGCTTATTTTCATCTGGACCTGCAGATTTTATGTAGCAGAAATCCTTCTAGCTTTAGAGTACCTCCACATGCTTGGAATTGTTTACCGTGATCTAAAGCCGGAGAATGTTCTTGTGAGGGAAGATGGACACATAATGCTCTCCGATTTTGATCTCTCCCTTCGATGCCAAGTTAATCCAACTCTTGTCAAATCCTCTTCTCTTGAGACTGATCCGTACAGGAAGAACTCAGTTTATTGTGTTCAACCCGCTTGCATTGAGCCCTCGTGTATCCAACCATCTTGTGTGGTTCCCACGACGTGCTTCTCCCCTCGCCTCTTTTCTAGCAAGTCGAAGAAGGAAGACAAACCCAAAAACAAAATTGTCAACCAAGTCAGCCCATTGCCTGAACTAATTGCTGAGCCTACCGGGGCTCGATCTATGTCATTTGTTGGAACTCATGAGTACTTGGCTCCAGAGATCATCAAAGGTGAAGGGCATGGAAGCGCTGTGGACTGGTGGACTTTCGGTATCTTTTTATATGAACTCTTGTTTGGTAAGACTCCTTTCAAGGGATCGGGAAACCGAGCCACATTGTTCAATGTCGTAGGTCAGCCCCTCCGTTTCCCAGAATCTCCGGTTGTTAGTTTCTCGGCGAAGGATCTAATCAGAGGGCTGCTCGTAAAGGAACCGCAAAACCGCTTGGCATACAAGCGAGGAGCCACTGAGATCAAGCAGCACCCCTTCTTCGATGGTGTAAACTGGGCTCTAATACGATGCGCCACCCCTCCTGAGGTACCAAAGCCGGCTGACATTGAGTCTCTCTCTACACCTGTAGAATCACCAGGTCAGAAGAACACCACCACCAGTACGGCTCATGATCAGAAAAGCCCCGATAAAAATTATCTTGAATTCGATTTCTTTTAATATTTCTCTGAACTGATTCAAACATAGGTTCATATTTCATATTTGAGGGAGTGCATTAATGGTTTTCTGCGACTCCGCAGATGTTAATGGTGCATAGAAGTTATATATGTTTGTTGCTGTCGAAAATAGTCCCAAAGTTATATTGCAAAGGCTGAATGTCTCCATAGTTGTATTGCAAAAGATGAAATGTTTCCAAAGTTGTATTGCAAAAGCTGAAATGTTTATATATTAATATATACTCAATGAAAGCTTTGATTTTCTCTCTTGAGTCCCTTATTGAAGCACTTGTCTACCCTTCACTTACATGACCTCACATTCACTGCATTGGAACCAAAGGCAACACATAAATTAATCAAAAAACAAATGTCGACGAGGGGCTCGATATAGTTTTCTTTGTCAAAGGCTGAGAATAACAACAATTATGAGAAGTAGCATGTTGTGATATTAATCAGGATTCTCTCTGATGTGCAACTTACTATAATTTTATGATTTATGTCTAAAAAAATTGCATTTGCTCATACTGGTCAGAGTAATATCCTGATTCAGAATGGCATATTCTCTGAGACTACAAACTATGAATCAGTCAATTTTATTTATATAGTCTTGCTTTCATTAATGCTTTCTATATATTCAGATGCAATGCAGATGACAGATGTGATGAACTCCAAACTAGCTAATTCATAATGTTCTTATCTCTAGAATACTTAAAGGGTATTCTCATTTTAAAAAGTGAGCAGACATAAGAAGGCCCTTTAGTCCCTCAAAAGTTGTGAAGCAACAATTTTCTTTTCTCTCAAAAGGGCTGCTTTTGTAGACAAACATGAACTTATTCACCTAAAAATGACAAGGCAGAGAAGTGAAATTCCTTGGTCAATCTTTTGCATAAACAACCACAGCATTTCACCAGAAAGTGAAAGTTAAAGCTACATAGAGAAGTGGTTCCATTAGTTTTCTCAGCAAATGATATTATGATAGAATAACATTTGAACTACTAGTACTAAAATAATGCTAACAAACATAAAAAGTAAACACTGCATTTCTCAAACAAAAGAGGAAGTGGAAACTGCATAAAAAAACTGTTCCATTGTTAATTTCAACTGAAGTGCTTAACTAAGAAAATTAAAGAACTATTAATTACATAAACTTTCGCGAAAAGCACACACAAGACTGAAAAACTGTGTTATCAACTTGCTTTTCATCTCCATTTTCAGCCATGTTTACTACCTTCGGAGATGGAATTTGTTCTGCAATGACTTCCTTCCCTTCACATATGATCTTCACTTCGCATGTCTCTGGCGCATTCTTCAGTATCTGCCCGGCAATCCCACCGCCTTTTTTCAGCTTTCTAACGAGATAATCAGCACACAAGAACACAAACACAAATTGGCATTTCAGTTTTAAAACTAACAATCAACTAGACATTAATTAACTTAATCACAATTACCTGAGACTTGATTTAGTTGTTCCAGCTATTAGTCTTCTTATATTGAGAACTGGAACTAGATCTATCACAGCTTTTGCAACATCATCACTCTCTATAAGCATAGTTTCTACATTAACCTGCTTGACAATTGACAAAAAAGAATCCATTAAAGATGGAATTTTCTCTTTTTTTATAGTTGTAAAGATATCTAAGACATATCCCCGACTAATCTTGGACTTCGGGAATGTACGACCACAAGGGCGGCGCCTCAAGCCAAGAGTTTTAAAGTTTTTCTATCCCCAAGACTTGAACTCGAGATATCTGGTTAAAGGGGAGGACTTCGTAGATCCATCAAATCTTTCTCTTTAACAAAACTAGTCTTTGATTTAAAAACTAAAAAGCACTTTTTGGATTCCAAACCAAACCTGAAAAGTGGTGCAGACATCCAAGAACTTTTGAAGGAGTTCTCTTCTCTTGCTTCTCTCTTGGCACATGTAGTTCTCAACTTGATCTGCACTCAACTGATCCTTTGAAAACTTTCCCACTTCAACAAAAACACAACAAATCAATCAAAACAGATACAAAATCAGGACACCCATTAACCAAAATCAACTGAAAAAATTGTCCGGGCCACTGGGATGCTCAGGCCGATTGCAAAAGACCTCGTGGGACCAGTCACGCTCGCTTGGATATCCACGGAGTCACACTCGCTTGGATAACCACGGATATAAAAAAAAAATATCTGAAAAAAAGGGTGATATGATTAAGAACTTGACTTACAAGGAGTGGGAATGTGGTGTATTTCAGGGAAGACATGAATTAGATAAACAACAATACATGTGTTGTTCAACTGAGATTGCTTGAGAGCCCACTTGAGAGCATCCATGCTTGAACCATTCTTTCCAACTGCAACATACACATCTTCTTCTATGATTGATCTTTGATTCATCTGTTGGGTGACACTGAATTGCTCATGAGAAGTATTCTCCTCTTCAATCTCAGTGACTCTCATGTCCACCACCCATTGTTGGTCCTGAATCTCTCCTGATATTTCAGTCATTTTTTTTTTTTGTTTAGAATCACTTCAAACTTTCTTTGATTGTCTTTGAAATGAAATTTATTGACTCTGCTGTTGAGGGTCTCTTTAATTTTTGTAGTTGCATGTTTGTCTGTTTGACTTTTCTTTTGCAATTTTAGTCTTCTGATTATGACCCCTAAATGATATAACAACATGATTTGAAACATAATCTGAATTTACTCACCAGTTAATACATAATCAAGAAAGATTTATATATGTATATTTTTTATATGATCACGAGTGTTCAGACCTTTAACAGTCGGTCAGGTATTCAAAAAAAAAAGTTAAAGTTAAAGTTCGCCTCCTAATAAAATTTTTTGGTTTAAAGTTAAAGTTGGCTCCCCTAATAAATTTTTTTATTCCGCAACTGAGTATAAGTGTTTCAAACTAATCATGTTTTATTCCTCACTTTTGTTAGTTTTGAATGAGGTTCTGTGGAGTTCAGTTCACATAGAAGATGATAAGATTTTATATGCGAGTCAAACTTGGTAGGTTGTGAATGCTAATTTGTCTCCTCTATTGTACCATGCTACATAAAATTAAGCAATGGTAAAAGCTCAAAGAACACTTTACATGTCAATATATATATTAATTAGTCTTAAATAGAGAGTAGTTGAGATGGCTGAAATAAGTGTTGAAATTATAGTTAAAACAAATCTTATGGCTCTTAAAGTAAGGGTCTTAAGCAAATAAAATTATTTTAGTTGAGATCATAAAAAGTCACTCTTTGTTTGTGGCAGTGTTGGTCAATTATGAAAGGAAGAAAATAAACAAACTCTATAAGTGGGGAAGCCATAAACAAAGGTTAATTTTACAAACCGTTATTCAATGTTATAATTTTTAACATTTTCATAACTAAACTTACGTAAATCATTCAAGTTTGTAAGTTGTTTTATTAAAATCACTTTGGTCATAATTTAATAATTAATTTAATTATCGAATAAAAAGAGAGAGAGAGAGAGAGTTGGACGATGAAGAAGTTGGAGAGGAGGGAGTTGCTGCCGATGTTTGGACACCGAGTCAGTCCCTCCTCCCGGTCCCTTCCCTATCATTACTAGATACACGTGAAATTAAAATCCGTAATATTAGACACTTTTAGCTAACATTTAGGCAATAAAACACGACTGGAACTATAAAACTTGAAGCTTTATCTCTACCTCTCAATATCAATTTGATAAAAACTTTTACTTAAGAAGCTTGACAACTCTGCGACAACTACTAACTCATACAAAAATTGTAAAAACTAAATAAATTGAGTACAAAAATAAAATATTTATTGGAAAATGTTAGAATGACTCGGGATGGGACACCTAATGATGATGTCTATTCATTCGTACATCAAGATTTACATGCTTACACATCGATGCATAAAAATAGACGGACATTATCATCGAGTTTCTATCCTAATATTTTCCTTTTTTTTTTTTTTTGTTGGGTTTGGTGGATTGTTTGTGAGGTGTGATGTCGCACTCATGAACTCAGACACCAACGTTTCACACGCGCGAATGTACGGAGAGCTTAAAAGCAGAGTAAATTTTTGAGAGAGACGTCAAAACAGTAATGTCGAATCAAATCAAAATTGAAACTCAATTTTGAGAGGTCAGAAACAGAGTACTCTGTCTCTGCTCTGCACTTTCCTTTCATTTTCTTTCCAACTTTTTCTTCACGATTGATCAACAAACTATTTGTGCATAATCAGGATCAAAGCCGATTTCCTTGACTGGGCTTGACCTGTTCTCTTCTCCATTGACGAGTTTGAAGGGGAAGAGAGACCAGAAATAGAGACCAAAATCTCTGCTTTTGTGTGTTTTTTGATGGTTTTTGTGTTGAATGTGATGATTTAGAGGGTTTTTCGAAGTGGGTATTGATTTGGGGAAATGGGGATCGTTGCTGAAGACGCGATCAAGCAGTTCAAGGCTTTGATGGATGAGGGTATGCTCTGAATCTCTCTTTCTCTCTTTGTGTTTCTTCATTGTTGAATTTTCAGCTATTTTTATGGATTACTGAATCAAGATTTCATCTTTTTTTTTTTTTTGATTTGTAGTTGATGAGCCTTTGAAGAAGACTTTCCAGGTTAGTTATTTATATGATTTTTTGTGGGTTTTTTTTTTTTTTTTTACTTTTGTTTTGGGGGTTGATTCAAGCTTTTCTGTGCTGAAATTGTGCTGTTTGTTGTGAAATTTGGTTTTGATGAAGCTTAGTTGTCTGGATCTACTTGATTGCTTGTCGATTAGTGGTGATTTGGGTGTTCATTGCTGAAATTTGCCTCCTTTTGAGTTGTCGGAGAAACCTAGTTTGTTAACCTAGAATTGGCTGCACCAACGGTTGGTTGGCGCAACTGGAAGCGGGTTGTTGTCTCTTAACTAGTAACTCGAGTAAGAGCCCTGAGAATGGAAACCTGAGTAGTTGGGTAGTCCAAATACCGAGTGCTTTAGGCTGTTTAGATTTCCATTTGCTGGTGTTTAGAGCAATTTGTGGTCTTACTTGAGTAATCTGGTTGTGTTAATCTAATGGAAGCATTGCTCATGCTTTTGATAAGAATCGAAGGTTTCGAGGCATTGAAGTCATGGGTATTGAGGGGTTTCAAGTTAGGATCATAGGCGAGAGAGAAAACGTGGATGTTTTTGATATAATAGCACAACTGAAGAGGCTAAAATGTGGCTCGAAAATAAGAAAAATTTGCACAGATTCATAGCTACTAGCCTACTAGGCCCTTTGAGGTCCATTGAAGATGAATTTGTTGTCGGGACCTTCTCTTAACGTGTTCATGTTCAATCTTAAAGATCAGTCGAGATTTCTTAGTATTTGGCTTTGAAGAAAGTGGAATTCATGGAGTCCGCTGCGTGGTGCAGTTCGAATAGTTATTGTATAGTGAAGTTGCTACATTATTTAATAAGATAGAAAAAATGTATAGTTTTGTCTAAAAGCTGTTGTTTTGATTTTACAGAATATACATCAAGGGTACACTGATGAAAACTTGGTTCGGTTCCTCAGGGCGAGGGATTGGAATGTTCCCAAAGCATACAAAATGGTGAGATCTGGTTCTTTATGCTAAATTTTTTTTGCGTTTTCTTTCTTCTCTTTGTTCCGTAATTGCCAAGGTGGTGGTAGACTAGTTATATATGTTTCATTTATCTAACCAAGCTAGTGGGCGGTGGCACCTTCGAATGTGCTTTTGATTTTTTCTTAAAGAAAAGTTTATAATTGAGTTTTTTTCTTCTTTTCCTTGTTTCAGTTGGTGGACTGCTTAAATTGGAGGCTACAAAATGAGATTGATAATATACTATCAGTGAGTTTTTTTTTTTCTCTGTTAGATGAGGGAATTATATAGTTCAACTAGTGCTGAATGTTAATGAATAGCTTACGACTGCTAATGTGTCAAGCATATAGTACACTGATTTATCTACTCGTTTTCTTTGTAGAAACCTATAATTCCTTCTGAGTTATATAGAGCTGTGAGGGAATCTCATCTTGTAGGTGTATCAGGTTACACTAGAAAGGTATTTCCCATCGCTTCATATTTGTTGGCCTCCCCGTTTTACTATTATCGACTTATATCCTTCATTTGGCAGGGACTTCCCGTGTATGCTTTTGGTGTCGGACAAAGCACATTCGATAAGGCTTCAGTATGGAATATGATGTTATCTTCATGCATGTTCTATTTCTGTTAAATAACCCTCTTTTTGGTATTTAAAATGTACACTTCTTTAATTCAGGTCCACTATTATGTTCAATCACACATCCAAATGAATGAATATCGTGATCGTGTCGTTCTAGTGAGTTTCCTTGTTTCAGACATTACATCTTGGGAAAGCAATTTTTACTGTCCGTTGTCATATTCTCTTAACATTCATCTATTCATGCAGCCTAATGCAACTAAAAAACTTGGGAGACATGTTGGCACTTGTGTGAAGATTCTTGATATGACCGGTCTGAGGATTTCAGCACTAAGCCAAATCAAGGTACGCATTGTTTTGTCTACTTTCCGTAGATATTCTCTTTGTGCACTTCGATACATGTCCAAAGAAGCTAATGTGGCCATAAAAAAGAATCTGTTAGATTTAGATCTTGAACCGAGTGCAGAAAGTTATCGGAATAAATGGAATTTTGTTGTGAATGTCTGTGATTTTTTCTACTACCAAGTTATTTAATTATTTCTTATTTTTTAGAATCTGACTATTTTGTTTTACGCCTAAGTTGATTTCTGCTCACATGTATCTTTCTTTTGAGTCCTCTCTAAGACTCGTGCAGTACTGATATCTTTCAATGCCTATATATGCAGCTGATGACTATGATATCTACCATCGATGACCTAAACTATCCGGAGAAGACAGATACATATTACGTTGTGAATGTGCCATATGTATTTTCTGCTTGCTGGAAGGTACAATCATTCTTCTCTTTCGATTTGTAACTCCTTTACAAATTTCCTTTCTTTCCCGTAGTCATTAATATAGGTTCTTAGTTCAATCATTGATACGGCTTTATCATATGCATTTTATGGCGCAAATCATCCATATCTATCCAAAAAAAAAAAAATCTTGTATGTTTCATCAACCCTCTATCCTTGAGAGCCAGAGAATGATTTTGAGTATTCATGATTTCCTCGACAATGCTTACACTAGTTTGGCATGCCAACGGTATTTTTTTTTTGTAATATTGGCAGGTTGTGAAACCCTTTTGCAAGAGAGGACGAGGAGGAAAATTCAAGTACTGCAAGGCTCTGGGAAAGATGAGTTGTTGAAGGTATAGCTGGATATGTTTCTTTGATATGTTATTTGCTGCTTATCGATAGTTTCTAAAATATGAAACTGTTTGGTACTCTCTAGTTATCCATAGCCATGGATATATCTGTGTTAACGTCTATACTAACGATTCAGAAACATTTTTGGTACCGTAAAAAAGTAGTGTTTCTTTTTCTGTTGTTATCAAGGTTTTTTGTGCTGACCAATCAGTACATTGAATGCAGATAATGGACTATGCATCCCTCCCCCATTTCTGCAAAAGGGAAGGCTCTGGTTCGTTGCGGTATTCTAACTGTGAAAATGATGACTGCTTCTCCTCTGATCACCCCTTCCACCAAGAATGCTATAATTATGTTAAGCAACAAGCCATGAAATTGGAATGTGTTGCACCCATCAAACAAGGTTCTTTTCATGTCAATGTTCCTGAACCAGGCGTGGAAGGAACAAAAATTGCCGAAACCATAGAGTCCGAGTTTCATAAACTTGAGAATGGGATATCACACTCCCTGGACAGGCTGAAAGTGGCTGAAGATTGAGCAAACACAAAGAACAGTCCTCGTCTGTAATTAATGCCAGCGAGTTTGAAGCCTTGATCTCTCGCAGAATCTCCGAACCGACTATGGTAGAAGAGAGTAGGATTGCTACACGCAAATTCACGTAAAACATGCCTGTTATATATGTAGTTATAGTAGTGCTGAGCCCCATATATCACTTGATGGGGAGTTGTAGGAAACTAATATTGTTTTATGTATCTTGTCTTTGCAGTAAGAGTACTAGTTGGTAGAAGCTCTATTTCAGGTTTATGACCATGAAAAGGAAGTGTTATGTTATACAATATGATTCTCATGTTCTTTGTTCTGGGGTACTAATTCTGACTTGGACAAATCTAATGTATCCTCTACTTACCTTATGAAATGATACATCTGTTTTTCAAGAGGAACAAAACTTTATGCTTAAATTATTCATTTTGAAGTCTTTCTAATGCAGTGTTATTGCCGCTGTTTTCATCGGTTTCTTTGCTTTCAATTTCTCGTTGCGATTGCAGGAATTTGTAGGAATACGAATGTCAACGCAATATTGTTAATGTTAACATGCTATGATCTTGGGAATAGTTGGTTCCAGTTACTGTCAAGTATATTCTATCATAGCAGCAGAGAAGGAATTCTACTCTGGAAGGTCTGTGATGTTGAAAACATGAATTAAATGTTTGTCTTCTGAGATTCCAATAAAGCATTCTAAATAATCCAATTCAAAAAGCAATATTTTTATTCAAAAACTGTTCATTTGTGCAATTGTTTTTGTGATACAAACAATCAAAAACAAGCAGAACAATGCTGGCAATGAAAAGGAAACTAATAGAGCTTTGGAACCTAAGAAACGTACGGTATCAAGCGCCAAGCCGGCAATGTTGTTTTACTTCTTTCTTTTTTCTGCTTGGTTTCTCTCAGCTTTTTAAATGATGATCAAAGCTTCATTGATTTGAAGGAGAAGATTGAGAGAATGGCAGGTGCCGACGAACTGGAGTTCCCCTCGTCTTATCAACCGCATACATTAGATTCTGAACCTGCTACTACCACACCTGCACAATCTCGTGAGAGATTTTTTTTTTGTTTTTTGTTTGATTTTAGTCTCACTTTCTTAATTTTTATTGAAATGGTTACATTCATGTAGTGTCGACGGCTTCATTAGTTACTTCTGTTTCAAACTATTCATAGTGTTTGATTCTGTCTCATTTGGTCTTATGAAAATGGTTAAAAAGAGTAATGAACTTTCCATTGTTCTCATTTTTTATCAAGTCTTTTGTGCCAATCCTCATTGTATTGCCTTGTTATACATAGAAAAACTAAGAGAAGGTTTGCATTCATGAGTTGCAGAGTTGCAGTATCAATATTGGCCATGGAAATCAAATTAGAGGTTTTTTTTTTGTTTGATCTGATATATTAAGTTTGTTTCAGAAGAGGAGGTTAATGATAATCCAATCGATCAAGTTCGCCTCACTGTTCCAACCACTGATGATCCTACATTGCCAGCTTTGACATTTCGAACATGGGTGTTGGGGATAATTTCTTGCTTTGCACTTGCATTCTTGAACCAGTTCTTTGGCTACCGCCGTCTTCCTTTATATATCTCATCAGTTTCTGCCCAGATAGTTGTGCTCCCTCTTGGACAACTTATGGCTGCGACTCTTCCAACACAAAAACTTCGTCTTCCAGGAATGAAATGGTCATTTTCTATGAATCCAGGGCCATTCAACATAAAGGAACATGTTTTAATCACAATCTTTGCCGGCACTGGTTCAAACTCCGTGTATGCTGTCAACATAATCACCATAGTGAAGGCCTTCTATTTCAGACCAATCTATCCCATGGCCGCTTTTCTATTAAGCTTGACAACTCAGGTGAGTTTCTTCGACATATAGAGCACTAATAAAGAGCAGACATGTTGAGTGAGCTACCTAGATAGCTTTAAAAACTCAGAATGAAATTGATGGTTTTAATCTTTTTTTTTCTTTTGATGGAGATCAACACTAGATGCTTGGATATGGATGGGCTGGTATCTTTAGAAAATTTCTTGTCGATTCGCCTTACATGTGGTGGCCGTCCAATCTAGTTCAAGTTTCCCTCTTCAGGTCCTCCTCTCTCTATCTCTCCCTATCTATCCGCGTATCACTCAATCTCCAAAACTTGCCTTGTGAACTTGTAGGGCACTACACGAAGAGGAGACAAGGCGCAAGGGAGGACTGACAAGGCTGCAATTCTTCTTACTAGTCCTTGTGACAAGTTTCTCATACTACATTGTGCCAAACTATTTCTTTCCTTCCATAACTGCACTTTCTTTCATTTGTTGGATATACAAGGATTCTGTAACAATGCAACAAATCGGCTCTGGTCAATTAGGCCTAGGCGTCGGTTCGTTTGCCTTTGATTGGGCAGCTGCGGCCAGCTTCTTACAAAGTCCGTTAGCCACTCCTGGATTCGCCATTATTAATGTAATGGTTGGCTTCATTATTGTTATCTATATATTACTTCCTATAACCTACTGGGCCAACACCTACGAAGCCAAGAAGTTCCCCATATTCTCCCCTCATGTTTTCAGTTACGACGGCCAACCTTACAATGTTTCGAGAATTTTGAACAGTACAACCTTCACATTTGATCAAGAAGCTTATGACAATTACAGCAAGGTCCATCTAAGTATATTTTTTATATTTGCTTATGGACTTAGCTTTGCAACATTGGCTGCAACTCTCACTCATGTAGCCCTTTTCCATGGAAGGTAATTAAATCCTTGTTCTTTTCCTTTTTCTCGATCGGCCACTATAATTTCCCCTTCGAGCTTACTGCTTGCTTGTTTGGAATTGATTTTCTTCTTAGATCAATTTGGCAGCAAACGCGAGATATGCTCCGAAATCAGTATAATGATGTCCACACAAGGTTGATGAAGAAGAACTACAGTGTTGTTCCCCAATGGTGGTTTTATATAATTTTGGCTGCAGTGGCTGCACTTTCAATGCTTACTTGTGAAGGGTTTGATAAGCAATTGCAACTTCCTTACTGGGGCATCATACTAGCAATGGGCTTGGCTTTCCTCTTCACTCTTCCCATTGGTATAATCACAGCCACAACCAACCAGGTACCTTTTCTTAAATATTCATAGCTTACGAGTGCTAAAAAAAGACTGAATTTCCGTTTATCATATCGATAAAGACTCAGTCTCAAATTAGTCAGGCACATGGATGCAACATTTTCATTCAGCTCGACTTAGTGCAGTTGATGTGATTCGGATTTTATTCTATTCAATCCTTGTCCTTGCAGCAACCAGGCCTAAATGTGATCACAGAGCTCATTATTGGCTACTTATACCCTGGAAAACCACTCGCTAATGTCGCATTCAAGACGTATGGCTATGTCAGTATGTCTCAAGCAATCATGTTTCTTGCTGACTTCAAGCTCGGTCACTACATGAAGGTTCCTCCAAAATCCATGTTTATTGTTCAGGTAAAATGAAGCTTATATATGTTGAAATCACCATGTCCAGTACATGGAAATGTTCATAGAGAGAGATTGATGTGTCTAATTGCAGCTGGTAGGCACCATCCTTTCGTCTTCCGTCTACTTCGGAACTGCTTGGTGGCTGCTTACAACAGTGAAACACATTTGCCATCCAAAGCTGTTGCCCGAAGGAAGCCCATGGACTTGTCCTGGCGACGACATCTTCTACAATGCTTCCATCATTTGGGGAGTCGTAGGACCTCTGCGTATGTTTGGAAGCTTAGGCCTCTACGCGAAGATGAATTACTTTTTCCTCATTGGAGCCCTTGCACCAGTGCCAGTGTGGGTGCTTTCCCGTATGTTTCCGAAGCAAAAGTGGATCAGCCTCATTAACATGCCTGTCATCTTGAGTGCCACCTCGGTTATGCCTCAAGCGGGGGCAGTGAACTTCTGGTGTTGGGGGGTTGTCGGCATTTTCTTCAACTTCTATGTGTACAGGAAGTTCAGGAGCTGGTGGGCTAGGCATAACTATGTCTTGTCGGCGGCACTGGATGCTGGGGTCGCTTTCTGCGCCATACTTGCTTATGTAGGTCTTCAGATGCATGACAAATTGGGGATACAATGGTGGGGATTGGAATTGGATGATCATTGCCCTCTCGCGAGTTGTCCGACTGCTCCTGGAGTATTGGCTGATGGATGCCCTGTGTTCTCCTAGTAATGGAGTTGTATGTTTAATCTGTGATGGTCTGGATACTATTTTGTCTCTCATCAATTAACAGTAAAGTTTTCAAGAGGTTCTATGAACAATTAGTCAGAATGCAAACTCATTAACATAATTTGATCAAATGAATCTCAATTGATTTATATAATGAACAGAAGTGTAAGAAATAAAGTAAATATTTGTAACATATGCTTACTTGTTTGAAGTTTTCTCACCAATAATCCCTACAAGAACAGAAGCCATCTTTGAAACAATGGAACCGATTTCTATCACGAACGACGATCTCCCTATCTGATATCTTCGATATTAGCTTAAGAGCAGCATGACAATCCTCACAAACTCTAAGGTTTTTCATTATTCTTATTGGCGTCTGCGGAGGGGTCTTCATTAGCCCGAAAACAACAGCCAGCTTCTCGCTATGGCGAAATAGAACATTCTCCTTCTGATGCTCATCCATGTCAAGGAGAACTACTGAAGTGTTGGGAACATATCCACTAAGCTTCAATTTTTCCAGCAGTTTCTCCCAGCTCTGATAAATCTCGTCGGCATGAGGATGAGATCCATCACCTGCAACAAACTCATGCACAACGCCCTCTACAGTAATCGAACTCCACCCTGGTGTTTTCTTCACTCCTTTATCTCTCATCAACTTCCTCACTCTCGCTGCATCATCCCACCTGCCTGCATCAGCATAAATGTTCGAGAGCACAATGTAGTATCCATCGTTGTTGGGGTCTAGTACAACAAGATGCTTAAATGCTTCTTCAGCTAGCTCTACATTCTTGTGTACCCAGCATCCACCGAGTAGCGCGCCCCATACAACCCCATTGGCTTTGATGGGCATGTCCTTAATAAGCTCATACGCTTCTTGGAGAAGCCCCGATCGGCTAAGAAGATCAACCATACATCCGTAGTGCTCAATCCTCGGAGCTATTCCATATTCGCTCGTCATGCTTGCAAAGAATTCCCGCCCTTCTTCGACCAACCCCATGTGACTACAAGCGTGTAGCAATCCAATGAAGGTAATCTCATTCGGTCGGATACCAATCCGAGACATCTTAGAGAAAAGCTTTAGAGCTTCCTCTCCTTGACCATGCATTGCAAATCCTCCTATCATCGCTGACCATGAAACCACCGTTCGCTCTTCCATCTCATCGAAAACCCTGCGAGCAATCTCCAAGCACCCGCATTTAATGTACATATCAATCAATGTATTGCACACGCGCACATTCTTCCTAAACCCGCATCCGTCCGAGTACTCATGAACTCTCCTACCAAGATCCAACGCGCCCAAATCCGCGCAAGCTGCCAAAACAGCCACAGCAGTCACCTCATTACCCCTCTCCCCAACCTCTTCCATCATTTTAAACAACTCAATCGCCTTCTTTGCCTCCCCGCACTGCACATACCCCGCAATCATCGCAGTCCACGACCGCACACTCCTCTCCGGCATTACATCAAACAACTCCTGCGCCTCCCCAATGCCCCCCCTTTTCGTCAACTGCGTAATCATTATGTTCCAAGTCACAACATCTCTTTCAGGCATTTCATCAAACAGTTTCCTCGCATCATCCATAGCACTACCACAAGCATACATATGAACAATTGTGTTGTTCAAAAACAAATCCGACCGGTACCCGAGTTTCTCCACCAACCCATGAACGATCCTCCCATTCGAGACGTCCCGCGACGCCGAACACGCCTTCAAAACAAACGAACAAGTGAAGGTATCAGGGCGGATGTCAGAGCACCGAATTCTGTAAAAGAGACTAATTGCATTGACAGGGGTATCCCCCTCTGCGAAGGCTCTCAAACAAGCATTCCAGATCACGATTTCGGGCTTATCGACGCGTTGGAAGATCGATCTCGCGTAGTCGAAGCTCGGAGTGAGAGCGCAAACTGATGCCACTCGAGAGAGTGGAAGGAGTGAGTGGTGTTTGTTGGATTTGATGATGAGAGAGTGGGCTTGCTTGAGCTCAAATGGGGTGTTGAAATTGAACACAAAATCGGCATTGATGGTCTCGATTGGGCGAGATTCAGAGTTTCTTCGATTGCTTGATTTTGGTTTTTTGGTTTTGTTGATGGAGAAGGAGTGCGAAGAGGAGATACAGAGCAAACCGCCATGGCGGTAACGGTTTTAACGAATTTGAATTCAATGATGGCTTTTAAACGCAACGGCTCTGTTATTTAGTTGGGCGTTTTTTTGGGTCTCGGCCCATCTCCAAAAAGCCCATACATGTTTTAATACGAAATGATAAGAACTTTGCACGTAGATTTGTTCAGTAGGAGGAGGTAATGTGTTCGAGTCCTTTCGTCAATAATGAAATCGTTTTTCTTGGTGGACTCGTATCTTTTACCATGTTATTGAAAAAAAAAAAAGATGTATCCGTTCATATAAATTGTTCAATATTAGTATTACATCTGATTTAGCAATGATATTACATTAATAGCAGCCTTTTCCACACTTTGGGAACAAAGTGACATTGCGAAAGTCTGCAAACTTATGTGCAACTTATACACTTGTCGTCGAATGTGTCAAATTGATCAGTCTTTATACTTCTAATTAATTCTTTCGCTTCTACAACAATAGTCTAAAAAAAATATGATTTTTTTGTATTCTAGTCAAAAAAGTCTCAAAAAGACTAATTTAAATTCATTATTAGTGTTTGGAGTAGATAATTAGGCCTTTTAATAATATCTTAAATTGTTACAAAAATTTTTTTTGCGGACCGAAATAGGTATTCAATATAACTAAATCTCTAGATTAATAACTGGCAGAAGGTTGTCAAGCCCTCGACAGTTCCAGCTTACGTCATTCGCGGCTCTCAACTTGTATGCTCCACGAGCCATGTGATTGGTCGGGGGACATGAAAATGGCGACGACACGTAAATTAAAGTAATATTTTCTTGCAGTGTGTACATATTAAATATGAATGAGAAAGTGTAATATTTTCTTGCAGTGTGTACGTATTAAATATGAATGAGAAAGTGTGATACATACAGCCAAACCTCAACTAATATGGAATTTTGTTTTTGTTGTTAAGGTTGTTGAGTTGTTATCATTCATGTGTAATAATCAATGGTCCAAAAATGTCATTATCTGTTTTGATGTTATGGTGGTAATAGAACAAGGTAAGCTACCTGCCACAAATTTCCTTTTTTCTTACCATCTCTAACCAATTGGCCTATATTTATTTGTGAGCTTAAGTCTAAATTGTTTCTTCTTCTTCTTCTTCTATTGGCGGTGGCGGCGTGAGGGTGAACACTCGAGCTAATTGAGATTGAGTCCTTATTTTAAATATCGTGGTGTCTAAAATTATCTCTGACTATTCGATAAAAGACATACCATTGATCCTACATAAAAAAATTAGCAAATCAATACCCGTGACCTCAAAAAGGTAGAGATGAACAACGTAGTTGATCTCAACCGCTGCACCGAGGCAATCGCTGGTAAGATTTATGTATATGTTTTCTTACTTTTACCATGCAATATGTTAATGCTTACTTTTCTATGATGCTGAGCATAATCATTTCCAGTTGATTTCAAGTGCAATGCTACCCTCAAAAGTCTTTGTATTGTGGAAAGAAAAACCTTCCCACAGGCTTATCTGATTTTGCTAACTTCCAAGATTCCAATAATGTATTCCAAAACAACCAATTCAAGAAGAGCATGGTTGATATTTTCCACATGTGCCATTCTTTAATGTTGTTCAAACAGTCATTAGATATTATCAATTATTCGAGCTCACCATCAATTGCACTTAATCGAGCACAATATAAAAGTTTGATTCATATAGCTGACCCCAGTTAATTTAGGATTGAGGCTATGTTGTTGTAAAGCCAGCTATATTGGCTATTGCTGTAGTTTTCTAATCTGTTATGTCTCTCTAGTCTCTATGTCTGCATGACGCGCGCCAACGAGTCAATAAAATAAATTACCTAAGCAACTATTTTATAGAATAGTGGCAAAGGGTCGATCCCACAGGGATTGGTAATCTTTCTAAAGTCAAAAATAACGAAAACGAAAAATCGGTGGTTTTGAGAGAGTGAATAATAAAGCTAATCTAAATATCAACAAAATAAATAAAACAATGGAAATAAATTTGAAAACAATTAATAAAAACACTTAGGTCAAGACATACAAGTTCAGTTCGATAAAATATTGGATTTGGTCTTCGATTTATGTAAAATATGCAAATCAAAATATCATAGTGTAGTTATAGAACCGGTAACGTACGCGGTTCCTCGTACTTCCTAATCTCAATAGCCAAAGTACGATGGTGACTATTTATCTAGTCAAACACACAACCATATATTCAAGTGAATTAGGTTTAATGTGTTGACCGCAATGGGCTTTGTGAAGGCACTACACCTAGACAACCGAATCACTCGTGTGTCCAATTTAGCCTAAATTTCTAAGGTATTCAACCGGTCCCAAAAGAGACTAATCAATTGGTAGGGTCAATTGCCACTAGTGTGGTCTTATTGCACAAGGACGGATGCTTACGACACAATGGCGAATAAATCAAAGTTTAAACAAATGCTTAACTTCAATTGTTCAAATAATACCAAAGAAAATAAAATAATAATGAAAAGATTGAAATTAAAATATATAAATCTCACAAATCTATTGATATGCACAGTCGAACATCCATCGCAGTCTTGCCTAGGCTAGAGGTTTTAGCCTCGCATCCATCGCAATCTTGATTAGGCTAGAGGTTTTAGCCTCGCGTTCTTGAAAAACACAAAGAACAAAGAAAAATAAAAAAAATAGAATGTGGGAGCAAATGAGTTCGCCCGCGAATAGAAGATGCCCCTATTTTTATTTCTTCCTATCTTGCCCCTGTTTTTATTTCTTCCCTATCTTTTCTGTGGTATCTCTCTGTTTCTATTTTTGTAACTATCAAATCTTTTATATCTATTTATATAATATCTATTCTATATAAATATATATATATATATATATATATTCCTATATATTATAAACCAAAACATAATGTTGCATTAATGCATCAACGCCATCAATTCATGCTCTACTTGATCTTCATCAATCACCATGACACATGTGGGCCCGCCAAATTTACCTCGAGATACATGCTATTGCGATTTTCGATGTAAAACGGATCCAGACATATGAATACTTGATTTTGCCGCGCACTCCAATAACCCTGGAAATAATAAATAAATGCAGACTAGTATTTTAGAGATTTGACAATAAAAATATATAGATAACCTATATATAATATTACATAATTAACGACTCAACACTGCACTGATGAAGAGCCTATAATTTGTGGTTCCAGGAATATCAAAAAAATAATTTATAGTTCCAGCTTTTTAAATCATCTTCAAAAGCTTCATTGCTTTGAGCAAGATTTAATCAATTGTTGTGAAGAAGAATGGCAGGTGCCGACGAAACTGTGCTTCCCACGTCTTCTCGGCATGCGAAATTTGATTCCGAGGCTCCTATGGCCATGCTTTCCAGATCTGGTGAGAAACTCTTTGCTCAATTAGTCTCTCTTTATAATTGTTCCTGAAATTATGGCAACTCTCATATAAATGCATCGTGTATATCTTTGTTATATATGTTATATAGACTACTCATAGTGTTTGATTCTGTCTGATCACTTGGTGTTATCGAAAATGATGCGAAAAGTAGTGAATTTTCCATTTGTTCTCATTTTTCTTGCCCACCCTTATGTCAATTCTCATGTTGTTGCCAAGAAAATTGAACTAGTACTTTCTTGTTACTGATTTAGCTTGGCAGTTAATCTAACTGCTGCCTCTTATAGTTGATCTCCCGCGGCAAATTCGGTTACAATACAAAAAGTAGGATTTTATTTGGTTTGATCTAACAGTATATATATATATATATATTTTTTTTTTTTTTTTCCAGACAAAGAGGTCGATGATAATCCAATTGATCAAGTTCGTCTAACGGTTTCAACCACCGATGATCCAACTTTACCAGCTTTGACATTTCGAACATGGCTTCTTGGAATGATTTCTTGCTGTCTACTTGCATTCTTGAACCAGTTCTTTGGCTACCGCCGTCTTCCATTGTCTATCTCATCTGTTTCTGCCCAGATAGTAGTCCTTCCACTTGGAAAACTTATGGCTGCAACCTTACCGACACGAAAACTTCAAATCCCGGGAACAAAATGGCGATTTTCTTTGAATCCAGGGCCATTCAACATAAAGGAGCATGTTCTAATCACAATCTTTGCCGGCACTGGTTCAAACTCTGTGTATGCTGTCAACATAGTCACCATAGTGAAAGCCTTCTATTACAGACCAATCAATCCGATGGCGGCTTTTCTATTAAGCATGACAACTCAGGTGATTTAACTTTCTTCGACGTATAGAGCACTAGTACAAAGCTAGGACACATGTTGAATGAGCTAGCTAGATTGCTTTAATAAGTCAGAATATGTAATTGATGTTTTTAGTCTAATTTTCTTCTCGTTTCATGGATTTCGACACTAGATGCTTGGATATGGATGGGCTGGTCTCTTTAGAAAGTTTCTGGTCGATTCGCCTTACATGTGGTGGCCATCCAACCTAGTTCAAGTTTCCCTCTTCAGGGCACTCCATGAAGAGGAGAAGAGACGCAAGGGAGGAATGACAAGGCTACAATTCTTCTTACTAGTTCTCGTGACAAGTTTCGCATACTACATTGTGCCGAACTATTTCTTTCCTTCCATAACTGCACTTTCTTTCATTTGTTGGATATACAAGGATTCCGTAACAATGCAACAAATCGGTTCTGCTCAATCTGGCCTAGGCATAGGCTCGTTCGCCTTTGATTGGGCAACTGTAGCCAGCTTCCTAGGAAGTCCATTAGCCACTCCTGGATTTGCTGTTATTAATATAATGGCCGGTTTCATCATTATTGTCTATATACTACTTCCGGTAGCCTACTGGACCAACTCTTATGGCGCGAAGAAATTCCCCTTTATATCCTCTCATGTGTTCAGTCACGACGGCCAACCCTACAATATTTCAAGAATTCTGAACACTAAAACCTTCTCATTTGATCAAGAAGCTTATGACAGTTACAGCAAGGTTAATCTAAGTATATTCTTTGTATTTACTTATGGACTTAGCTTTGCAACACTGGCTGCAACTCTCAGTCATGTCGCCCTTTTCTACGGAAGGTAAATCCTTACGCATTCACTCCCCGTTCGTCCATTAAAAATTTTCTTCTTCAAAGCTAAGAACTGCATTTCCATTTTCTCCTCAGATCGATTTGGCAGCAAACACGAGATATGCTCCGAAATCAATATAATGATGTCCACACAAGGATAATGAAGCAGAATTACAGTGTTGTTCCTCAATGGTGGTTTTATTTAGTTTTGGCCGTAGTGTTTGTACTCTCGGTAATTGCTTGCGAAGGCTTTGATAAGCAACTGCAGCTTCCTTACTGGGGCATCATACTTGCAATGGCTTTGGCTTTCATCTTCACTCTTCCAATTGGTATAATCACAGCCACTACAAACCAGGTACTCTCCCTTGAATATTCAAATCAATTTCGCTATAGCACAAAAAACCATCGCCATTGAATCCATAATTATAATATGTTCTTGGCTAGACTTGGCTAATTTAGAAATTGTGCTTGCAGGAACCAGCACTAAATGTGATCACGGAGCTTATTATCGGCTACTTATACCCCGGAAAACCACTCGCTAATGTCGCTTTCAAGACATATGGCACCATCAGTGTTACTCAAGCTATTATGTTTCTTTCTGACTTCAAGCTTGGTCACTATATGAAGGTTCCTCCAAAATCCATGTTTATAGTTCAGGTAAATATCAGCTTTAAAAATCATGGAAATGTTCCTGGACATGGAGAATAATCGATTTGCCTACTTGCAGCTGGTGGGCACGGTAGTTTCTTCGATAATCTACTTCGGCACAGCTTGGGGGCTGCTTACATCAGTGGAATACATTTGTCATCCAAAACTGTTGCCAGAGGGAAGCCCATGGACATGTCCTGGCGACGACATCTTCTACAACGCTTCCATCATTTGGGGAGTCGTAGGACCTCTGCGGATGTTTGGTCGCCTAGGCCTCTACGCGAAGATGAATTACTTTTTCCTCATTGGAGTGCTCGCTCCATTGCCAGTGTGGGTGCTTTCCCGTATGTTTCCGAGGCAAAAGTGGATTAGTCTCATTAATATGCCTGTCCTCTTCAGTGCCAGTGGAGCAATGCTTCAAGGTGGTGCAGTGACCTACTGGTGTTGGGGTTTCGTTGGCATCTTCTTCAACTTCTATGTTTATAGGAAGTTCAGGGGCTGGTGGGCTAGGCACAACTATGTGTTATCCGCGGCATTGGATGCCGGGGTTGCTTTCAGTGCTCTCCTTGTTTATGGGGCTCTTCAGCTACATGGCATAAATGGGATCCAATGGTGGGGCTTGGATTTGGATGATCATTGCCCCCTTGCGCGTTGTCCAACAGCGCCTGGAGTAGTCGTTGATGGATGCCCAGTATTCTAGTAATCCAGTTTCATGTAACATTCCCTCCCTTAGTCGATTTGAAGCAAAATTCAATTGTAAATCGAACGCTTCACTACGACAGGGTTTAATGAACAGATAGTCAGAATGCAAACTCATAACAAAATGTGACAAACTGAATCTCAATGATTCCCTACGGATTGTAAATATTTTTCTATAATTAATAAAATCCCCGGAGTACTGCCTCCAAAACAAATTGAATATCAATGTATTTATAGTTATACATAACAAGAAGATTGAGTTACAAAGTTCATATTTATAGTTTGAACTTTTAAGTGTTATCATTAATAATTCTTACAAGTACAAGAACCATCTTTGAAGCAATAAAATCGGTTCCTATCATGAACAACAATTTCCCTGCCTGATATTTTTGATATCAGCTTGAGAGCAGCAAACTGATATCATGATCAGAGACTAGTGGACTTCGGCTTCATTGTCGAAGAAGCAAATACAGAACAAACCACCATTGCCGCCCCTACAATGGTCTAAAGTCTAAACAAACTGAAATTCAAAAAGCTTTGGCTTATAAACACAAGTACACAACACAACGGCTCATTGCATTGTTGGGCTTCTTTGTGGGCTTGGCCCATGTTAAAAAAGCCCATAAAACAGTCACGTGCTTTCCGTTAGCTCACGTGACGTGGGGGGTTGTCTTGGGACGCGTATTCTATCCATTCAAATTTCCTGTCCAACTCTGAACTTATTACATTGCAGAGTCCATTGCTGTGCCTCTAAATCCTAATGACCAAAACACCCACATTTGTGCTTCAAATTTGCATTCTTGGCCATGGTGGAACTCTAGAGAGGCTTCAATGGCTTCGTATGCTTATAATGCACGCTTATTAAGCTCCGCAAAGGCACGGCTTTGATGAAGTAAGTCGGTCGGTCTAAATTCTAATTTTGTGTTTTTATCACCTTTCTTTAGACGTTAATGAGGTTTCTACTACTTGGTATCTTTGAATTGGATCATCTTCTTGTTATACTTTAAATGCATCTCTCTTTGACTCTTGTTTTGAATTTGTTCATATGTTTTACGCTATTGATTTTTCTCTTCTTTTTAGTTCTTGAACTGCTGCTAATTAGCATGCTAACAGATTGCTCAATAATGCACGAAGTTACGGATTGTAGTTATCAATGAAATGACGCCGTTTGTTTTTAGGATAAAAATGGCGAAAAGCTCTATTTTAGGCTCAAACATGAAACTTGGAAGGACCAGATGTTTATGATTAGACTAATTCTAATGTATCATCGACTTAAGTTATCTAAATCGACAAAATCAAAACTAAATTGCGTCTTTAGCAAACACGACAGATATAATTAATCATGCCATCAATAGAAAGGAGGAGCATATATACATGGGCATGCATCATAGACAAGTAGCCACTTTTACAGAAAAATAATGCAGTAATTGAGGAATGTACGGAAACGAAACACCCACGACCACAGCTTGAAAGAAACAAATGGCTTTTAGTGGCGTGGGTCGACAAAGCTAATCAAGAAAATCATTTCATTTGAGTAAGCAATTGCAGGACTCTTCCCCCTGGACCATCTGCTTGCTTGCCATGGTCCAATATGCTGCCAAAGACAAAGAGGGTGTCCTACAATTTTCCTTCCAAGGGAATGCCATTATCAAATGTAAACAAAAAGTCCTTTGATTCATACAGGCCATGTGACAGCAAAAGAAGCTATCAACCACACATCTCTTCTATCCTTCCCAATCAAGTCACCTACCATTTCATTGTATCCATTTTTTGGTTATATATGACTTTAATAGAAGGAAGACATGTGTTTTATTACTTTTACCATGCCATGTGCCGATTTTTACACTCGCTGCGATGTAGGACACACTGTTTCCAATTGCTTTCAAGTATATAGTATAACTGCAGCAAAGAAGCAGCACTACCCTTAGAGGTCTTTGTAATGTTCTAAACTTATAGATAGGAGAAAACAAACTTTTATGCTTTTGTTAATAGTCAAAAGATTCCAACAAAAGCATTCTAAAAGACTAAAACAACCAACGAAAGAAGCGATATTTAATTATAAATATCCAAATGTTGTCCATATATGTCCTTTTTTTGCGAATCAAACAATCATAAAAATCGCAGAAAAAATATAATGCTGGAAGTGGAAATAAAATTAATTAAGCTTTGGAACCTAAGTAGCGTAAGCTATCAACTACAAAGCCGGCCATTCCTGTATATTTTTAATTTGTTCGGTCTGTCTTTGGTTATAGTGACGAAGAGCCTAGTAGTTCAAGCTTTTTAAATCATCATCAAAGCTTCATTAGTTGGAAGAAAGATTTAGCTGTGGAGAAGAAGAATGACAGGTGTCGATGAAACAGTGATCCCCTCGTCTTATCAGTCTGAGGAATTTGATTTTGAGGTTGCTAAGACCATGCACACCAAATCTGGTGAGAAATTTTTTGCTCGATTTGGTCTCTATTTTTGATTGTTTCTGAAATTATACCAATTGTCATATAAATGGCATCATATATTATCTCTTACATAGATTTAGTCTCATTAGGTGTTGTAAAAAAATTATTCAAAAAGTTGTGAGTTCTCCATTTGTTCTCATTTTTCTTGTCTACCTCTTTTGCAGTTCTCATGTAGTTGTCATGTTATACACATAGATGGTTCTCATTTATTACAGTGTTAATACTGTCCAAGGAAATTGAACCACTGGTTTCTTGTAACTGATTTTCAGTCAGTCTAAATTATTCAAGTTTTTCTTTGATTGATTAAAGTAATTTAAGTAGTTTACATTGCTTTTAAGTGAGATGACTAGATATGTAGGCATCTCCGGCGGCAAGTGGTCTTCTATTGGTTTGGTCTAACAGTAAGTTCCTTTCAGACAAGGACGTCAACGATAATCCAATTGATCAAGTCCGTCTCACTGTTCCAATCACCGATGATCCGACATTACCAGTTTTGACATTCCGAACATGGGTACTAGGGATGCTTTCTTGCTTTGTGCTTGCATTCTTGAACCAGTTCTTTAGCTACCGGCGTCTTCCTTTGTATATCTCATCGGTTTCTGCCCAGATAGTTGTGCTTCCAATGGGAAAACTTATGGCTGCAACTCTACCAACAAGAAAGTTTCGAATTCCAGCAACAAAATGGTCATTTTCCATGAATCCAGGGCCATTCAACATGAAGGAGCATGTTTTGATCACAATCTTTGCCGGCACTGGCGCAAATTCTGTGTATGCTGTTGGCATAATAACCATAGTGAAGGCCTTCTATTACAGACCAATCCATCCCTTGGCAGCTTTTCTATTAAGCATGACAACTCAGGTGATTTTCTTCCACATTTAGTTGAATAGTCGAAAATGAGATATAAGTCGAGTAAGCTAGCTATACAACAAGATTAATTCACAAGTGCAATTGATGGTTTTAATCTTTTTCTTTTTTCTTTTTTTTTTTTGTTCTCTTGTTGGAGACCTATTCTAGATGCTTGGATATGGATGGGCTGGTCTCTTTAGAAAGTTTCTTGTCGATTCGCCTTATATGTGGTGGCCATCCAACCTAGTTCAAGTTTCCCTCTTCAGGGCGCTCCATGAAGGGGAGAAGAGACGAAAGGGAGGACTAACAAGACTGCAATTCTTCTTCCTAGTTCTTGTGACGAGTTTCTCATACTATATTGTGCCCAACTATTTCTTTCCTTCCATAACTGCACTTTCTTTCATTTGTTGGATATACAAGGATTCAGTGACAATGCAACAAATTGGATCTGGTCAATTAGGCCTAGGGGTAGGTTCCTTCGCCTTTGATTGGGCAACTGCGGCCAGCTTCTTAGGAAGTCCATTAGCCACTCCTGGATTCGCCATTATTAATGTAATGGTTGGCTTCATCGCTGTAGCCTATATAATACTTCCTGTAGCCTACTGGACCAACTCCTTTGAAGCGAAGAAATTCCCCATTTTGTCCTCTCATGTGTTCAGTTACGACGGCAAACCCTACAATGTTTCGAGAATTTTGGACAGTAAAACCTTCTCATTTGATCAAGAAGCTTATGACAACTACAGCAAGGTTCATCTTAGTATATTCTTTGTATTTACTTATGGACTTAGCTTTGCAACATTGGCAGCGACTCTCACTCATGTAGCTCTTTTCTATGGGAGGTAAATCCTTATTCATTTGTCTCCTGAAATCCATTAATATTTCCCTTTGAGCTTATTCATATCTAAATACTGCATTACTTGGATCCAATGTTCTCCTCAGATCAATTTGGAGACAAACTCGAGATATGCTCCGAAATCAGTATAATGATATCCACACAAGGATAATGAAGCAGAATTACAGAGTTGTTCCTCAATGGTGGTTTTATATAGTTTTGTTTGTAGTGGTTGTCCTCTCGATGATTGCTTGCGAAGGCTTTGGTAGGCAATTGCAGCTTCCTTACTGGGGCATTATACTATCAATGGGCTTGGCTTTCATCTTCACTCTTCCCATTGGTATAATCACAGCGACGACAAACATGGTAGTTTTCTTTAAACATACAAATCTTATGTCGAATATCGCAGGATCTAATTTTAGTTTACCATATCATTCTACACAACTCCTTGTTGCTATATCAAGATCCTTCTCCATTGAATTCATGTGCATAATATGTGCTTGCAGCAACCAGGACTAAATGTGATCACAGAGCTTATTATTGGCTACTTATACCCTGGAAAACCCCTCGCAAATGTGGCTTTCAAGACGTATGGTACCGTCAGTGTGTCTCAAGCTATTATGTTTCTTTCAGACTTCAAACTTGGTCACTACATGAAAATTCCTCCAAAATCCATGTTCATGGTTCAGGTAAAACTTAGCTTTTCTTACTCGAAAAACTTACGGAAATGTTCCTAGAGAGTAATTGAAGTGCATACTTGCAGTTGGTGGGAACGGTAGTTTCATCGGTCGTCTACTTCGGCACTGCTTGGTGGTTGCTTACGACTGTGGAACACATATGCCATCCAAGCTTACTGCCAGAGGGAAGCCCATGGACATGCCCTGGCGACGACATCTTCTACAATGCTTCCATCATTTGGGGAGTTGTAGGACCACTACGAATGTTTGGGCGCCTAGGCCTCTACGTAAAGATGAATTACTTCTTCCTAATTGGAGCCCTTGCTCCAGTGCCAGTCTGGGCGCTTTCCCATATGTTTCCGAAGCAGAAATGGATCAGCCTCATTAACATGCCTGTCCTCTTTGGTTCCAGCGGAGCGATGCTTCAAGCGGGTGCAGTGACCTACTGGTGTTGGGGCGTCTTGGGCATTATCTTCAACTTCTATGTTTACAGGAAGTTCAGAGGCTGGTGGGCTAGACACAATTATGTTTTATCGGCGGCATTGGATGCCGGTGTAGCTTTCAGCGCCATCCTTGTTTACGCGACTCTTCAGCTACACGGCATAAATGGGATTAAATGGTGGGGTTTGGAGTTAGATGATCATTGCCCTCTTGCGCATTGTCCGACAGCCCCTGGAGTCGTAGTCGATGGATGCCCCGTTTTCTCCTAGTAATCGAGTTTTACGTAATCTCCCTACCATAATCTATGCTGCTACTCTTGTTTTAATGAGCAATTAGTCAAGATTTCCATGATTCAAATTCATCACAGAATTCAACAAAATGAATTTCAACATCCATATTTACAAACATGAGCATAGAAACACAACATAAATTGAGATACTTACAAGTTCAGGCATTTCGTCGAACACCTTCCTCGCATTATCAGAAACCGCTTTTCTCAACCGACCCATGTACGATTCTCCCATTCGAGAAGTCCCGCGTGTTCGAACAATCTCTCGATAGATCGAGATTCCGAGAGTTCTTTCAAAGGCTTCGCTTAGACCACATATACAGAACACCACCATTTCGCGCCAACAACGGTTGAAACTAACTGAAATTCAAAAAGCCTCCGCTTTTAAACACAACGGCTACGGCTCCTTCACTTTGTTGGGCCCAGGCCCATCTAGAAAAGCCCATACAACGTGGTCACGTGCTTCCCTTCCTCTCACGTGACGTAGTTCGTGGCTTTTATGGGCCCGGGCCCAGTGAAAAGCCCATACATCACACTCACGTGCTTCCCTTCGACTCACGTGACGTGATCATGGGCTTTCTTGATGCGGTCCATGACTTTGTTGGGCTCATTAACGGGCCTGGGCCCATATCACAAAGCCCATCCATGAAACTCACGTGCTTTCTTTGACTCACGTGACGGGGCTCTTGGGCTTTGATGTTGGGCTATTTTTTGGGCCCATTATTGGGCCTGGGCCATCTAAAAAGCCCATTCAACGTTCTCACGTGCTTCTCACGTGACTTAGCTCGTCTCTTGAGCTCGCACTCTCTGCGCTCGCTCTATCCGTTCAATTTCCATTACAGACTCCGTTGCCTCTCATTTCTAATGACCAAAATACCCCTATTTGTCCTTCAAATTTGCTTCCTTTGCCATGGAAAACTTCAGAGAAGCTTCAATGGCTTCTCTCATAGCTTCTGCGGTCGCTCTTTCGATGCAGAAGTGAAAAATCTATGCTTATAATGCGTGTTTGCGAAGCTCGGGCGAGGCCCCTTTGTGGGGGACAGCGGCGCTGCTTGGGCTCTTCGTTTCTGGGAAACGATAAGGCTTTGAGACCGTAAGTGGGTTTGTTTGATTTTGTGTTCTAATGGCGATTTTTGGCGGTTTTTGAGGTTGTCACGATATGGGTATTTTGAATCTACTCTGATATGTAATGGGTTTTCTCAGTTTGTTTGATAGTGTTGTTTTTGTTGAGTTTTCAATGCTGTTCTGCAGTGTTTGTGTTTCATTGTTAGCGTGAATTGTTTAGCCAAAGCAGTGTTAAAAGAGTAATTTTTCTACTAATGTTTGATGTGTGTGTGTGTGTTTGTGTGCGTCAATTTTTGTACTTGTTTAGGCATTCAGTTGGTTAACATGGTTGATACTTTGAGTATATGTGAGAACAATTGGATTGTTGGTTAGTGTCTAAGGCTTCCCTACCAAGTGTATGATTGAATGCCGAAAGAGGACTATGCGACGACAAGATTAATGTGTGTAATTTTCAATTTTTGGATAGAGCTTTGGGTTAGAATTTTAGGGTCAGTTATGAATCTTGTCGACTTATCTGTGACGATTCAATTAACATATTTTGTGCTAAGATTGCGGAAAGGGCGACTTCCATTTCTAGTATAAGCTTATAGAAAAGCATAGGTAACCTCTTCTGAGAAGACAAGGAAATCCGTCATATTTAGACATGTAGTTTTAATTTTATGTGATTCAATTTCAATGTATCGAAAACTTGGTAGGCATTAGAATGCGCTTGGAATTATATATGGCCTAACCTTGTATTCTTGAGACCATATATTTCATTTGGAGCTAATATAGAGATACCGATATTTGATTTTTCTGAGACAGGTGTATATGCCATTGCACGCCCTCGCAGAATACACTCTTTCTTCAGCCACGAAGCCGTCCCTATAGTTTAAAATCAACTGTAGTGTCAGCAAGGAAACTCAGGAAAGGTAATGTGATAGTTGGAGTTTTTTGAAATCTTCTTTAGGACTAGACATGCTTCTTACTTGATTTTTAGATTCATGTATACTTTAGGCATGGTCCTGATATTCCCTTCAATCATAATAAACCGGTGGTTAACTTGCAACTAGAAAATCCAACATGAGATCTGCAAAAAATCTTGAAATGCATTAGCAGAGGTTGAAGTAAGAATGACCAACTCCTGAGCAAGTCTGCCACCGAATGGCACCAGAAAACTTGGATGCCGTCACCTTTCTAGCTATCATCATTGTGGAAGAATCCCGCACTGTGAGCGCTGCCATCTAATTGTCCTTGAAAATATTCCAGTTGGACTTGATCATTGAATCTTTGTTATTCATGATTGAAAGGATACTGAAGTTAAGACTACGATTATGTTGGAGTGTTTGCTGAGTTGTGTAGCCTAATATATATGTTTTTGTTAGCTAAATGTCATATATTTCCTATTTATAGTACCGCATGATGACTTGAACAGCAAATTTGTGCTGTAATTGCCTTTATAGTATGTACTTAGGAGAGGGCCATAGTATGCAGGATCAATCTGGATGAAAAGAAATACATCAAATTATAGCGCCTTATGGCTTTTAAGAATATGTTGTTATTGAACTAACTTGTACCCTTCTCATGAATGCTTCTTTACATCTGTTGGCAAAATTTAATCTCATAGTTCATGAGAACTCATTTTTTTAGCTTCACCCAGATTTTGTAGCCTTATCTTAAAAAAGTTATTTGCTTCTGTTGGTTGAGAAGCTGATACTGTTAATTTTGTCGAGTAACTCAGCATCACCCTCCCAAGAGGTATGCAAGGTGCTGTGGACCATTGAAGCAGATTTAGAAGAAGGTCAGCTTTTGTATATTACTGGAGATCCTGTTCCCTTGGGCTGCTGGAACCCTGAGATGGCTATCCTCATGTCTCCTTCAGGGGATGAAGCCAACTTGTGGATAACTGAAGCAAAGGTAGTCCTGGGATTTGTTTCTCTCAATGTTACTATGACTACTACTAAATAATCCCTCCGGTCATTTATATAAGTCATTTTAGCAAAAACTTCTTGTTCAATATTGTAAGTCGTTTTCGGAATCCAAGAGTGTATTTATTACATTTTTATCTATTTTACCTTTAATTCAACCATTTATGATTCTTCAATTCTTCAATTCATTTAGTGTCAAAGAATATATATGTACATTACATTCGTAATTAAGTATGCCTTAATTCTTGTGTATTTACCTTAAACGACTTATATAAATGACCGGAGGGAGTAATAGCTTTCTGGCATGAACTGAATCAAGTTGACAATGATCATGTATGAACTGAGTCAACTTGAGAATGATCCTTATTTGTCTTTGCTTTTGTACATGTAAGTCTTTTTACTAACAAAAAAATTGTCTTATCGAGAAAAAAACAATTTACAAGAATGGAGTGACTTGAACAAACTTTATCTTGAAATTATGGGCTAAAAGCACTGAAGAATGCTTTTATTTGAACTAGTAAAGTTAAAGTGCTAAGTTCAACTTCGTCATTATTTTCAATAGCGTCAACGCACATTCTCCCTTGTGGATTTAAGTTGTGGAAGTTATTTTTACTTAACAATATGATTGGATCTCCATGAATTGACAGGTTCCGTGTGGGACTAATTTTAAGTACAGCTATTTCATTAAGGGAGATAAGTGGCCCTCCAGTGATATCGTTTGGAGACCAGGACCTGAATTTTCTGTGTCCGTGCCTCAAAAGAGTAAACAAAAAGGAAAACTTTTGGTGAAAGATTCATGGATGACTGTCCAGACTGAAAGATTCCCAGTTCATTCTTGGAATTCATGGATGGAAGATGTGAAACCTACCGCAGAACATGCAGAGCCATCAACTAGTCAAGGTAATAATTCTTAAAATGTTATCTTGTTACTTACAGAACCATTCTCTTCTCATGGTGAACACTTAAAGGCTTCCAGTGTTTTAACAGATGAACAAGGAATGTTTAGAAGTCTTGAGAGTAATCTTTTGCTGACAGCGCAGTTTGGTAATACAGTGCCATGTGTGGATGAGCCTTACCATATTGAGAAGGATTTTATGAATAACGTTAATAAAGAAGAATCTGAGTTGGGCCAATTGTGCTCAGAAAGGGACCAACCAGTTGAGGAACCCTGGCTGGTTCAATCTTCTATGTTTTTTCTACAGCTAAAGGATAAATTGGATTCTGTTGTTTCGAATAAAGTTCCTATTCAAGAGGATTTTAACCTAGTTGAATTTCCTGATGCGGGTTTTATTAGTAACGAAAGTTCCAAAGATGAGAGCAGTCCAACTTTGCTAGAGGAGCCCATTTCTACTGCTATACTGATTAACTCTTCCATTTGTACTATGCAACGCATTGCTGTCTTGGAAGATGGGAAACTGGTTGAGTTATTACTGGAACCAGTTAAAAACAATGTGCAGTGTGACAGTGTGTATCTTGGGGTGGTGACAAAACTTGTTCCCAACATGGGAGGTGCTTTTGTAAACATAGGACTCTCTAGGCCATCACTTATGGACATCAAACACAACAGGGAACCATTTGTGTTTCCACCTTTCCGGCGCAAGGCAAAGAATAAAGATGCCGATGAGCACGAAGAGCACGTGAACATGCTTGACAATAGAACCAGTTTACGCCGTGTCTTTGAAGATGTTAATGGCTTTGCAGAAGCTCACTTTCATGGTGATCCATTAAAATTGATGGATGAAGATTTCAAGGAACACGATGTTGATGATGATACCGATCTCCCAGAAATCCTTGAGGGGAATATGAATGGTAGTATAGTTGATTATGGTGGGGGTGATGCTGATTTTGATGATTATGCTGACGAGGAGGAGGATGTAAATCATCTCGAAGGGGAAGCCTTTAACAATGAAGCAAGCACTTGTCTTGATTCTCAGCTTTCTAGCCATACTGTACTAAGTAGCAAGGATGCTGCTAATGCACCTAACACTGGAAGTAAATGGTCCCATATCCGCAAAGGTACAAAAGTTATCGTTCAAGTTGTTAAAGAGGGATTAGGTACTAAAGGTCCAACTCTCACCGCGTATCCAAATTTACGAAGTAGATTCTGGGTAAGTTACATGTTATATTTATTCAGTTCAGAAATTTAATAATTTGCTCATCACATCTAATATTATTTCTTCTTTTTCTCGACTTACCTTAATTTCAGATATTAAGAACTCGTTGTGATAAAATTGGATTGTCTAAGAAAATTTCTGGTGTTGATCGTACACGCTTGAGAGTCATCGCAAAGACTCTACAACCTCCAGGTTTCGGTCTTACTGTAAGAACAGTTGCTGCTGGTCATTCTTTGCAAGAATTACAGAGAGATTTGGAAGGGTTGCTTCTGACCTGGAAAGATATAACGGAACATGCAAAATCTGCTGCCCTTGCTGCAGATGAAGGTGTTGAAGGGGCAATCCCAGTTCTATTGCATAGAGCTATGGGACAAACTCTCTCTGTGGCACAGGACTACTTTAATGATAAGGTAAAATCATTCTTGTAATCACACTCACATTTCCTTGTTTTCTTTTGAATTCTCTCCTATTTTTAGTTTCCTTTTGTGACAGTATGCCAATTAATTGATAATCGGAATTTTTTTAGGTTAAGAGCATGATTGTTGATTCTCCTCGAACATATCATGAGGTATGGCATTAATTAGATATTGAGAGATTTAAGTGAGGCCAGTATTCAAATTGGGAAGGCCATGTGCGCATTATTTCCATCATTTCTGCATAAGAATGATGTACAAATAGTTGGTGCACAAGCCCCAGCTTGTCGTATTGAGATGTTTTAATTTCAACTTATTATGCATGTATAATTCTTGGCATTTACTCAGATATTCACTGAGGAACAACATACATCCTTTCCGATAATTTTAGAGCGGAAGCATTTGATTCATATGAAAGACCCCTACTAATTTGTGACTTAAGCTTTGTTCATGTTGGTAATTTTCAGGTCACCAGTTACCTTCAGGAAATCGCACCCAATCTCTGTGATCGAGTGGAGTTGTATGATAAGAGAACTCCAATTTTCGATGAATATGGCATTGAAGAGGAGATTGATAACATGCTTAGTAAACGGTAA
Source organism: Stephania yunnanensis (assembly GCA_039657365.1). NCBI lineage: Eukaryota > Viridiplantae > Streptophyta > Magnoliopsida > Ranunculales > Menispermaceae > Stephania > Stephania yunnanensis. The sequence continues at coordinate 62,080,243 of CM077583.1, read as the reverse complement.
AAATTATGTATCAATAGTTAAAACTTATCTACTCTAGTAGCAGCTGCACAAGAAATTTGCGCTTTTTTGTTGATTTACAATCCAATTTAGTTTCCATATTATACGTGGATGCTTACTGTTGCTTTCATGTGCAGAGTCCCACTTGGTAATGGTGGTTCACTTGTGATTGAACAAACTGAAGCTTTAGTTTCCATTGATGTCAATGGGGGGCATGGGATGCTTGGGAGAGGAAATTCACAACAGAAAGCTATTCTTGAAGTCAATCTGGCGGCTGCAAAACAAGTATGACAGGAGCTTTCATTTTTCGATAGACACGACCATATGTGAAAATGTATTTATATATTGACCAACCATACTTTCCTCAAAAAGTTCATACAGTTGTTCCCAAAAAAAAAAAAAAATCAATATAGATACGCATATAATATTAAGCCTTTCGAATAAGACTCAAGTAGATTTTATGCAAATTGAACATTTTTTGTATCGAATAACTAAACCAGATATTGAATATTCTACCAAAATATTTCATAATTGATGAAGGAAATGTTCAGTTCTTAATTTTTTTTTTTTTTTTTGGTCAACTGATCAGTTCTCAATTTGAAATCTATTATGTTGGGTAAATTTTGTCTTCATTTGATTTTCGTTCAAACTATAAAACCAGAAAGTAAAAAACATGTAACAGACATGCTTGTAATATTTTCGTATAGAGATTAATTTGGATTGATTTTTCCTTCTAGTTTCACACAACCTGTCTTTTTACTGAAATTGTAACCTCTTTTTTTAGATTGCCAGGGAGTTGAGACTCAGGGATATAGGTGGCATTATTGTGGTAGATTTTATTGATATGGTTGATGACTGTAAGTACTCAAATGCTAATCCTTTTCCTTTTTTCATGTCTGTTGCTAAATTGATGCAAGGTGATACATGATTCTTTTTTTAGTGAGAACTAAGAAGCGATGCATGATTCTTAGTTATAATGATATTGAATAGGAATATGAGGTTTGATGTGCTCGAAATCAGGTTTATTCAAATGTGCAGGGTAGATTTGAAGGAATTAAAGTTTTTTAAAAAAGACATATACTTAGTGGAATTTGAGTACCGTTGGCTAATTTGATTTGAAATGGATTATAAACTTCAAGATCTTTATATGTTCACCATGGCTTTCATTTGTTCTTTGTACGTTCAAGATCCCTTGCGAATTACCATGAATAGCCATGGCAATAATGATCATTCTTATATTTCAATTTGTTTCGTATTTATGTAAAAAATGATACTTATTAAATCGATTTAATACTCTTTGAGAAACTTTCTCTTACAGCAAACAAGAGGTTGGTTTACGAAGAAATCAAAAAGGCTGTTGAGAGAGACAGGTCTTTGGTGAAAGTCTCTGAATTGTCAAGGCATGGGCTGATGGAAATAACAAGGAAAAGGGTATTATTTTCTTTAAACCATTTATTAAGAGTCTGTTAATACTTAATAAAGAGGCTTACAAGCATGCTTATTGACCAATACATCTTAAAACTGATATTTCATTCTGGTTAAATCATTGAGCAGGTTCGTCCGAGTGTGACTTTTATGATTAGTGAACCATGCACTTGTTGTCATGCTACTGGTCGGGTTGAAGCCTTGGAAACCTCCTATTCGAAAATTGAACTTCAAATTCGCCGGTTACTTGTGAGTTTTTTCGGTTTACTTTGAATGAGAAAAAGAAAAGTAGTTCGGTAGGACTTGCTTCTGGTTGCCATGAGACTGATCCTACGCATAAAACAATCCTACCCTTCTATTCATTTGTCTTTTAATTCTCATCACGAATGATTAAGGAAATGTTGGTATGTTGAAAATTATGTCTTTTCTTAAGTTTGTTGATAAGATCTGAACTAAAAGGATAAGTAATTAAGAAAGAAATGGTTGCATGTAATATATTAAAGATTTGGCCCCTGATGAAGAGAAGTAGATTCGCAAGCACCATATATTTTGGAAATGCTTTTATCTGAGTGCTTGTTGTTGACTGCTTGAGATCATCATTTCTTTCAGGTTGCTATGCTCCAATATTGTCCTTCTTTGAGAATAGAAATGATATTTACATTTTTGCTATTCCAGGCGAGTTCAGACCAGAAGGCTGATCTTGAAAATCCAAAGTCCTGGCCGAGGTTTATTTTGAGGGTGGATCATTCCATGTGCGTCTACTTAACTTCAGGGAAAGAGACACGACTAGCACTATTGTGTAGTTCTCTCAAAGTCTGGATCATCTTAAAGGTTTGCGCTTAATATTTTCTAAATTTACATTGCCTGCCTTATAATGAGAGTTGAGAAGAAGATGGCTAGTCAAGTTATTTTTAGTTCATAGGTCACATATCCTTTAGAAATGTATTTTTAGTGTGAACCATGAATTAGTATAAATCATTTTAATTTTCAAATACTCATAACATTACTCTTTATGTGGTTAATTTTTTTTTATCTTTCTTTGTTTTGATAGTCATTGAGCTAACTCTATTATATTAAATCTTTGTACTAATACAACTTTCGTTTCCGTAAAAAAAAAATTCATGAATCATTGACCAGTATCTTTCTGCTCAATAAGTATTATAGCTAAACCTTATTTTCGCAACACTTCTGCAACAGGTCGCTAGAGGATTTACTAGAGGCCAGTTTGATGTGAAGCCATTTTCAGATGATGAGGAAAGCAACGATCGACATCAAGTTGCTATTTCCAGATTACGATTAACCGAAGCTCGTCCTAATGTCTCAAACAAAAGGCTAACCATTTTTCCCGTCAAAAAGTGGAACGCAACCCGGAAACGAAATTAAAAAAGTTCTCGAGTCGCCTGTTTGTAGTTACATCTTCTTCCTTCTTGCCCATAGGCTATTATAAATCTGGTGACAGCATTTAAACCATGCCAGATATTTAGTGTTTCAGGTTGTTCTTTGTTGTATCTACAAACATGTCCATAACAAAATTTTGTTCTCTTGTGTAAAACATTATTTCATTCATGAATAACAATGTAGTATTTGGCATCATCTATGAAAAGAAAATTTTCTGCTCAAATTGATTCTGGTTTATGCATTATATATGCATTGGCAATCTGTTACATAAAAACAACAGAAGGAATGAAACATGTCAGAAAGGGTTCCCTGAGGTGTCCTTAATGATTCCGGCACCTATTCGCAGGAATTAATGGACGATTGATCGATCGATTTGTTTACATACAATGTGAGCATGGTTGAAAACTCAGTAAAAATTCGAGATACCATTAAAAAAAAAAAATCCAACTTCAGTAAGCACAATGAGCAACATTTCACCAATGTCTGTACATTAACTGCCATGTTGAGATCTGCAGCTCCTCATCTCTCAATTTCTTGTTTGCAGAGAGGACAGCAAGATATGATCCGAAGCCATTGGTCGACGCACTTGAGGTGAAACAGATGAGAACATGGCAATTGCCTCACCTCCTCTTTGTCTCGGTATTTAGCCAAGCATATACTACAACATTCCTGGCAATCCAACAACAGAAAACCATATCAATTGAACTTCTAGGATTTGTTTCTCATCAACAATTACATATATGGATCTATAGATGGATAAACAAAGAACTTACTGAATTCTCATCTTCTGAATCCGACTTGCAGTGAGCATCGTCGCCAAGCTCTAACTTTGTGTCGATTTCCTTGTATCTCCAACTGGGTAACCTTGAAATTTGATCGTCGGACGCTCCTTTATCGAAGGAGCCCATGTTTAGGTTGTGTCCAAGGAGGTTGCTCATCAATGGTACAATGCAACAAAGCAGTACAAACAGGAGAAATGGAAAAGAGTAACTGATAGCATTCCAAGCAAGTAGTGAAATGCAAAGTACATGAAGCTTTGGAGCACGACGAAAAGACCCGAATCTTGAATCGAAAACCCAAACGTTACCCATCACAAACCATATCGCGAAGAACAGCTCGAGGAAAGTCCTGGATTTGTTCATAAAATGTGCAGTCCTGCAGCACCAAAAATGCTGATAAGACTACATGGTTGAAACATGAAATGATAGTACTATTTGGTGTTCTTATATAATATAACCAATGAATGTAAATACAGAACCTTAGCCATCACCTGGATTCTTCGCCGCTCCTCTCCTGCGGCGGATCAGTCAGGTGGCTTGTACTTGTTTGAGCCAAATGACGAGTGCGGTAACGCCAATACAGTAGAGGCAGGCTTAAAAGACAACCAATGTCATAACCAACAATCCATGTTCTTAGAGGCCAAACTGGTTTCTCCTCCAGAGAAACCGACAGAATGATTGTTACGACGTTTATTTGAATGAGCAAAACGATGAACTCCAGCGTAATCCAGCTACTAGAATTGAAAGGATTCGATCCAAGATCCGACCTCGATCCATTCTGGTAGTGAAACACTCTTCTTAGGAAAATGAACCACCTTGCTCTAGACAACCTTATAGCTGTTCTCACCAAGAGCGACGAGGGGGCAAGTCGCGCTGATCCATTTCGTGCACCTATAGATCCATGACCTTCTCTAGGAACAGAACTCGTCGAAAATGAAAGTGGTATACCAGAAGCATACATAGAATCTGGAGGGAAGTAGTATCGACTGTTCATCGTAAATGCGGTGTGATCTTCGGTTTGACAGGCCAAACATAACACCGCCGCCAAAGTGTCGAGATTATATGTGAAAAAACTATATACATCAGCTTGTTTGCATGACTAGCATGAACTTACACATACTATCTTGATGAAGAGGCCTAAATCTCATCCTCCACAGCATGACTTTTACATCATAATCAAAGAAGAACCACAATTAATTTCAAGCATCAAAACATTTAATCTACACGAAAATATGAAACGGGTAGGTGTGGATCGATCGGAAACTAAGGCACCGAGCGATAAATAATAGTTCTCATGATCCAAATATTTACAAGAAGGACAAGAAGAAAAGATTGTAGTAGAGAGATGAGGGTTGGGTTGAGATGGTGACCAAGAAGCCAACTGCTTTGCTTTGATGCCAAGGGAACTATATTGCAAATTAACAGTTGGCCTAACCTCATCTCATCTTGTTTAATCAAGAAGCAATGATTCTTCAAATACAGTTGAAATCGCGCTCATTAACACAGATTTTGCCCTGATTAGGTAAAACAAGTTGGCGAATCAAATGCGAAGTTATAATTCTTTTCGAATTTTGGCGGGTAATTAACTTGCTTTAGGGAGGTTTTGTGTGACATAGTTGGCTGCCCAACCTAACTGTTTGGGTGCTACCACATATATAATAAGTACAACCACCTCAACTGAACAAATAGTAGGAGATACAATGCAAGCCTTGAAAGCAACAAGAGCTGGTTGGTGTGTAAAACTTTTTTTTTACTTAGTTATTCGTGACGTAAATGAATAAATCGTCGCAGTCAGTCAGATGGAATTAATGGTGGTTAACTTTGTATTGTCAATGCTGCTATTGCTTAAGCATGCAACAATCGGAAAATCGAGTAGGATTTCGAAGCGAAAAAGAAAGTCAGATTCCCAGTTCTATTTGCTTCCACTCAAAGGTGAGCAGAAGTTGAAGTTTCAGCATTAGCATAACTGACAGAAATACTTGAAGTACTGCTCCCCTTCATTAGTTCTCCTTCCTTAGAAACTCTTGGTTCGAAGATTTCGTCACTTATTTTAAAAATCTCCCCTACTAGAATTATGAAGGTGATGTTAGATAACAAAATATTATTGATCTTGAAGTAGTATTGAATTGTTTCCACCAAGAAAAGGAGAAAAATATTGACAAGCAAGTGGAATTAAGGTAGGCAGACCACGAAACCTCGAAGCCTATCGCTAATTTCTTCGTCCATTGCACATTGATCAAGAGATGGATGGGCAGGCATTGATACCTTCTTTGCAGTCACTTGTGAGATCGTTGAAAGTTTCGATCCGCTTTTTCCCCCTCGAGAAAACTTCGGTATCAACTGATATCCTCATGTAACCATCGAACTCCACCGGGATTCCATTGTTAAGCTTTTTAGTGACTTCATACCAAACACTGCTCTCATTCCAAAGATCCTTGTAGTCATCAAGGAAGTGAGTACCATACTTGTCCATCAAAGGGTCAAAGAAGGAAGTGTTAGCTTCATTTGTTGCTATGTAGATGTCTCTTCCTTCTTCAATCTTGTTTTGCAGGGATGAAAGAAGTGCATTAGGCGAAGTATCGGCGGCCAAATTAGGCCAAAGTTCAGTGTTCTTCGCCCTCTCTCCTCTCACGACATGAACAGAATCGAAATCTGAATTCATCCTCGAAGTAATGCCGGATACTATATCCATTAAACTTCGAGATTTCCATAACATGTGCCATGGCCTATGGATCACCGACTCGGTTTCTCCTTCGCACACTCTATACCAGTAATTATCAGGCTCCACCAATCCAAACTTCCTCATTATCAAAGCATCCTTCACATCGGCAAGCTTCATAGGCGTGACTCGAAAATCCTCCACGAGATAAAGACCTTGCCCGCCTCTCCTCTCCCATTTCTCCCATTCAAACCAAAACTGTCCTTGCTCCGTCACAGAACCCGAATCCATTAGGTGCTTTAAATCGAAGTAGAACCTGAAATCCTTGCCCTCTTCATCCTGGTTCGACGCAGTGTACTTTGACGATAAACAAACGCTAAAATCCATAACGAAAGTGCGGTTCAAATACCGAGCTTCCCCAAGTGCACACGACAAACTCCATAAGTAATGGTTCATGCTCTTGCATCTATCTCCACCTCCAGTGTAAACCAAGTACTTCTTCCTATCACTGAACAAGCCCTCGTTAGAATTGACGACGGGAAGTTCATCGTCTGCAACGCCTCCAACTACACCTACAGAGGCCTCTGCTTGCTTTGAACTAGTATTCATCTTCTCGAATCCTCTCTGATTACCTTTCTTCGGTTTCCTCGCATTCAATCCGGTATGATACTCTCCAACTCCTACAACATTGAAGCTACAATCCTCATTCCTAGAAATCACAAACCTCCTATAATCCTTGTTAAATGCATCTGCATTTCCTTCCTTCGGCCTATACCGCCACGCCATATCGCAAGTACTAGAATTCGATCCTCTCACTGGCTTCCCAAACTTATAAAAATGTACATCCTTGAACATCTCTATTGTCACTCTCATCATCAAATGAAACACCTCCGGATTAATACAATCGATCGGCTCATCCGAGTTCCCTACGCATTCTAAACCAGAAGAAGTACTAACATTAGATGCACCATCATCTGAAAACCCCGTTTGCGTGGAAGGTCTCAAGTTGAAGTAGTCATCACTAGTTTTGGCAATTGTATGATCTGATGTGAATGTCGGTTGTGACAAGTGAGGGTCTTCGGGTTTGTAAATGGCGGCGATGAGAGTGAAGATCAAGATGGCGAACGCGAACATAACGCAGGTGAGGTTCGCCATTACCGCCAATATGTTCTTGCCTATGTTCACTGGCTTGGGCCTAGTGTGTAATGGAGAGCGACCCGACATTGTCGAATTGGTTTCTTCTGCTGAAAATGATGAATCAATGAAACAACATCATAAATCAATGAAAGGGAAGAACAGTTGTGCTTTGATCAATGAAAGTATAGTTTTTTTTTTAAGATGTTGAATTGTTCTTCTTAACACTGTAGGAATTACATTGAAGAAAAGTCTAGGATATATCACTAAATATAAGGAGATAGATTAGGTCCTTCTCATAACAATAAAATCTTCAAAAATAAAAAAATAAAAAAAAAACCACCAAGGCTGGTTAAGCTGTGTTTGGTTTGTAGCTTAACGCTATTCTTAGTAGCGTTTGAACCGAAAATGCGTCGTTTGGATTTTTTCTCTCCATTATATCCTTATTTTAATGGAGCATTTCAAGCTATTCTAGGTTAGACCAACAGTTATATAATAAGTTATTAAAATTTATTGAATTTAAAATTAACATATAACTTAATATTGTTAATAAAAAAATAGTGATTAATAATTAACTAAATATTATAAAACAAAGAATTTCACTAAAATTAAAAATCATTACACATTAATTTTTTAATTATAGATAATCTTGTTAGATATTTATTACATATTAAATAATTTTTAACAATATAAAAATATTTTTAGATGTTATAAAAATATTTTTTAATGTAGTGTTTGAATGGTGGGCTATCCTACATATTTTAATGTAATGTTATAAAAATATTTTTTAAATAACATTGTTTCTCAGGTTAGGTATATGTATAGTTATTCAAATCGTTTATTGTATTTTATTTATGGATGATGCGTTAGGTATACGTATAGTTATCCAAGTCGTTTATTGTATTTTATTTATATGAGAGTTATTTATAACAATTAATTATATGATTATATAATTAATATACTTAATTGTTAGACCAGAGGTACTTGCAATGACTTTAAAGCTTGCACTTTCCTAAATGAAGTTTTGTTATCTACACTGCAAGAGTCAGCAAATGAATGAAAACTTCATCCACTCATTCAATCATTGAATTTGAATGAAAATGGGGTAGTGGAACAGCAATGGAGCAGTTTCAAGTGCTAAGTGCGCCATATACGCCGCACGCGCGTTTTGCTCACTTTGCATAACACTTGTATTTTCTTTTTACACACACTGTAGTGCAAGAGTATATATACTCTTTAAACTTGAAGTTTCTAACCAATGTGTGACTAAACATTTCTTTTGAAAATGTCAAACATTAATTGTGTCATATGTCCTTTATTGTCATTTTTCATTTATCAACTAATCAATCAGCTATCATTCCAAATGGTTTTTAGTTGATCAGCTAGATTATCACTTTTCCGCTACCAGCTAGTAGATAGTTTATCAACTATCAGCTAGATTATCAACTAGCCTTGTCAAACAGAGCCTATCAAATAAAAGTAAAATAATAAACTAGGCCTCAAAAAAAAAAAATTAACTGAGGATTTTTTTTGAGCAAAATATAAAGCGAAAAATTAATCAAAATAATAAAATTAATAACAATAAAAAGATCTAATAGGCCAAAGCATATCTGGTGAGATGGATGATGCATCATTTGCCAAAAGGCAAGGTTTGGAGAGGCTGTAGGTTCAATTCCCTTTAAAGTCAAAAAAAAAAAAAAAAAAAAAAAAAAAAAAAAAAATCATAAACCAAAAACAAAAAACAAAATAATTTATCCCAAAAATAATAATTTGAAAGTCAAAAAAAAAAAAAAAAAAAAAAAGGCATTGTCTTCGTAAGCTTTTGAATTTGTAAAATATCTTGAAAATATGTTAAATCAAGGTTCTTATATAAATAAAGAAAAAGGAAAATTTTATATTTTATACGAGAGAAGGTTAAATGCTCGGTTCCAATTCTAGCGACGGCAATTTTGATGAATTCTTAACCATATAGTAGAGATTTATGGGTTTTTTTTTTGGCAATTTCTTTGTTGTCTTATGTTCATTGTTGGCTCTCTTTGTTTGTTTTTTTAGTTTTCTCTAATAAGATCTTAATGATCCAAGAAACTCATCATAGATGTTAATGTCTGATTTTTTATTGAGAGAGAAATATTTTGATGATTTATAATGCATGACTAAAAGTTCCAAAAAAGAGACCAAAGGTCCACAACAAATGCTTACATAAATAAAATACAAGAAGATTTACAATTTGCAGTTTAAACAAACAACAGAATGGACCACCTCTAAAAAGGCCAATTTGTTTGTACAGATACAAGAAAGCCACACAGATCTAATTTGAACACATAAATAAGGCAAGAAGAACATAAAAAATGAATAAATACTAAACAACAACAACAACAACAAAAATACAATACAGACTAGAAATCTGCAGTAGATCACCACCACCAACTTTATAGAATACTATGGCTCTTTAATCTTCTCTTTTGATTCTGCGAGAACAAATTCCGCGTACAGATCTTTCAAAGCAATCATCACTGTTGTTATAAGTGGACCCATTATTGCACCCTGTAGAGCAGTGGAGATCGAATGAGCGTAATAATCAATATAAGGAAGACGAATTCTAGCTATTGTAAACTTTAAAGAATGCGAAAAATTAATCAAAATTTTGAAAGAAGGATACATCGGCAAGAAGTTGCGACGGAAGAAAATACCAAGTGAAGAACACTTGATGACATTTTGTGCTTAATGGAAGTATCAGAGTGGAGTTCTAGTTTAGACCTCAAACATAAATGAAGTGAAGCAATGCCTGACATACATACATCAATCCATGGAATAAAAAAGACAGTAAACTTGTTTGGTTAGCGACTTTTCAAGAGAGTTTTTGATTCGATTGAAGAATTTGTACAGAAACATACAGCGCGTAAACTTTTTAAAATGATCTCTCTTAAAGTAAACCCTGCAAGCTAAAAGCATGTATTACTTTAACAGATTTCAAACTCCTATTATGAAACCTATCAAATTCAGCAACCTAGCAGTTTTTAATCTACATGCTCATAAACAAATACATCATGTACCAGTTGAGATAAACAAGTCTTAATTACTGTCTATCCTTCAACATTAACAGCACAGATTTATGCTCACTACTGTATGATGATTGAGATATTCCTCGACTAAAATCGATGAAAAGACGTGTCCGTCTTGAATTGAGAATTTGGAACCAAGAAATAAATAAGATGGCTACCTCTAGAGCAGATGAGAAGAAAGCCATTCCACCGATGATGCTAAGGCCGGTGAGGTATGCGCTATAACCAGGTATATCCTCTTGAATTTCCGAGACCCCGTATTCCATGAGAACAAGGTGAACGGCCGAGAACACAACAGCTAATATGTATTTACCTTCTACTACCAATTGTAAAGCCGCAGGGATCGTCGATAACCAACACGGAAACAAAGGCAGTAGAGCACTGGTAAATGCAAGAACAGTTGACATGTACAAGAAATGTATAGAGTAGAGTCTAAACAAAAGCCATGTGAGGCATCCTTGAAAGAGAGCGATCTCCGCTGTGGCGAGAAGCACACTCCCAATGGCATGATCAAGAACTTCAACACAACGGATTCTAGTCGACTTAGAGATCGGAAGCATGCCCATAACTTGCTCAGTCACACCACCCGACTCGGATGTGATGAGATAATACAAAACCCAAAAGAAAACCATACACTGAGAAACAAAGTTGAAAACTTCAGCAGCTCCAGAGATGATAGAATTACCAATCGAAAACAGAGGCTCGCGCTCCCACCTAAAATCGAAGTACTACTTGCAAGAACCCGTTTCGATACATCCATCCCTTGAACAGCATAACCCTTCGCCTTCTCCACCAAGTCCTCGCGAGAAATAACCAACTCCCTAAAAATGGCATCCAATTCAGCATATATCTGCCCCCATTCTCGATCTCTAACCCGATTCCTAAGACTCACAAGCTTCTCCGTATAAGGAGACGCTTTCATTAGCGCATTCGAGGGGCCTGAAGCGTTAACCGGTTGCTTGATCACGAATTGCTTAATTCCCGTCACGAAATCAGACAGATTATACTGCATTGCCAAACTATCAATCTGATACGAAACCGTCTCGTAGAACATCGTCGTGTACCTATCAACCATTCCAGGGACATCATTCTCATCCATCCATTGCTTAACCCCAATCCTCTCGGCGTAGTTATTGTTCTCGACGTGCAATTTCAGCGAAATGACAGCGTCCTTGCCCTCGACGCCAACCTTATAAGAGAAGAAAATCCCACCAGCCAAGAACCCTACAATCATCGCGACAATTAGCCCGATCGCCACAATCGTCTTCAACCTCTTCAAAATCCCCCTAGTCATAAATGAACTAATGGCAATCCTTCGAAAACTACTGCTTCGAAACGACGACACCGTCGACAATGTGGACTCGAAATTCCTAGAACTGAACACGAACCCTAACCCTAACAACACAATTGACCACAACCCACCCAATTCCTCATACACAGTCACAAACACAGCAAATGCCACAATCCACCGAACCAGCTTCGAAAACCCGCTTTGCTTCGAAGCAGGAGACGAAGCCGGAGATGAAGACGGAAGAAGAAGACTCTCCTCTTCTGTTCTTCCTCAACAGGGCTCGAAATATCAAATCTTGAATCTCATTCAATGTGCCCATGAAAACCCTAAAAATCGAAACGGGCACGGCCAAAATCGTCTCTGTGAGCCCTAATTTCAAGGGCTCAGACCAAAACCCAACAAGGGCATCTTGAACACCTCTCAAGGGGATTGAACAGAGCACAGCCCATTGAATTGGGCGAAGATACTCTTCAAGCAATCTAGAAACTCCGTAGAGTAGGAATATCGCGAAAGCGAGACCGGCGTGCGCCATGGCGATGTAGAGGGCGAGGCGTACCTGTGGATCGCCAGAGAAATTGCTCTGATTGCTCTGATTCGGATGAGTTTGATGAATTTGCTCTGTTTTTTGGGGCAATTGGGGGTCCGATTCGGGCGAGGAAGGGCGGGATTGCGGGTCCGGGTCGGGTTTCCGGATCGAGGCGGATCGGAACATGTCTTGCCAAGCTGGGTTTGGAGAATCGCTGGTTTTGTGATTTGGGTCTTTGTAGGGGACGAGCTCCATTAATGGAGGTTCAGAAACAGAGAAACAGAGGACTGACTCTCTGTTCTGTTCTGTTCCGTTCTGTTCTACGTGAAGTTCAGAACGTCAGCACTGATGGAACTGAAGTCTTTATGGATGAAATGACGGAAATGGGCTTGAATAAGTGGGAAGTGGTGAGGGGTGTTTTGGACTTTTTTGATTGGTTGGTTTAAGTTGGAAATACCGTTGTACTGTTGAGGTGTCAGTCATGTAGTTGGGGGAGTGTTTGATTGGTCCACGTGGAAGTTGATGAGAGGCGGAGTTCCTAGCTTTGTTGGCTACGTGAGCCAATTAAAATTGGTGCCTAAAGTTTATGTGGAAAAAGTAAACGCATATAATTAAGGAAGATCGAAAATCTAAACAAACGAATAAGTAGAAAATTAGGAATTTATGCAAATCCTTGATGGAAGAAGTTTGCAATATTTATATATTTGAAATAGGAATAGAGGTAAATATTTAAAGGTATTAAAGGAATTTTACAAGTGATTATGGTTCTTTCATTAATTGCTCGATGATGTATTTGAAATAAAAAAAAGTTTCAAGTCCACATAGAACTACCCTACTTGAAATAGGAATAGAGGAAGAGGTAAAAATTCGAAGATTTCCCAAGGAGTTTCTGGTCGAGGACATTCGATCATTGAAAATAAAATTATATTTATGATCTCGATAAGTGGTTAAAGATCATGGAATTTTTTTTATGTTCTTGATAAAATGAACGTAGCAAAATGATGATGTTTTAACAGATGTGTGGTAAAATTCATAAAGTCATAATAATAAATATAAAAATTCAAAAAAAATAAGAGTAGCACTAATAGACACAAAAGATCATGGAATGACGGTTTTGGTGATTTGGTTAATGGTAAAGATGGCCTACAAATACACTTACTAAAAAACTCAACTCAATAGAAATTAGAAAATTCGACGAGGTAAGAAATTTGTGACACATTGGTTAAGAGGGATTTAAATGAGTTGGAAAGCACATCAATTGCTCTAAATCGAGCGAAATGGAAAAGTTTGATTCATATAGGTGACTCCAACTAATTTGAGATTGAGTCTCTAAAGTATATGATATTTGTTGTATATTTTATTGTCTTCTTGATGAGTTTATATATAAAACTTCTCTTTCTTGCTTTTAAAACCTTTCTTTCTTCATCCAAGTAAAGAAAAATTGATTACATTTTGCCTCAACAATCAACATGCAATCCAAATGAGATCTTGTAACTACTACTATATAACAAGTTGAACCATTCAAAGATGGCACATACTAATCTTCCTTCGAAGGCAAATGTAGGCGCAGAACCGATATGCGAGAGCCATTGCTAACAGAATCCATACTTCCATCAAGCCACCATTCAAGTTCACAGTATCAAATGTTGGTGAACTCTGCAAAGCTCTGCATCCACCTCTACTTTCCGCACTCGTACAACTCGCCTCCCGCGTATTGAACTTTCAAAAGAAAGCGAAATCCGTAATACATAAATGATAAGTACTTCAACCATTGCATAAAAACAGGTATATGCTGCAATTCACAAAAGCAAAACAAAAAAACCAAGCAATACATTGTCAATGTTTTAGAACAAAAAAAATAATAATAAAACTAAGTGTTATTTGTAGTTGTTGAAACTTGAAGGGTACCTGCACATAATAGCCTCCAGTGAGTAGAAACAACATTAGGACTAAAGAGGCAAGCATTCCAGCTCTTTTTATGCTTAGAACTGTGGCGCCGAAGAGTTCCCCGGCTCCCTAAGCAGTTTGAGAAAAATCGAGAACGGTTCTTACATGTTTATATGCGTAATTGATGTGTATAAATCGACGGTTTTAGTAACTTACTTGGCTTGTGATGACTATTAGTAGTATTCCAAAATGAGTCAAGAAGAAGCAAGAAACTGTCCTCTTGAAACCAGCCATGAAGTATACAATAAGCATAAAAAAAGTAGGGTAGAAGACATGAGCCACCATGTCGCACAGCGTACTGCACACGTAGTATACGCTTAGCCTATACATGTCTGCTTTCCTTTCTTTAACTAGGTAGACCTTCTCGAAAGGGAACACGTATACGGCGCCAAAGATTGATGAGGATGTCCAGAATATGCATATGTAGAACATTAGGCCTACCTACAATAATAGAGATGTACATAATTGAGCAAATTTTAGAAACTTAAATCAATCTTTTCTCGATCGGTCCTCCTAGATTAATTGACATGAAAATGAGGTACCGACTACGTACTTGATCTCTCAATTGAGCCTCGGTTCCAGTATTCGATTTCCACCACAGGAGGCCTAGCAACACTGCAATGCCAAGAGCTTGCAACAATCTTAACTTGTCAAAGTAATCTCTACACCTTTCTTTGAATGTTCTCCTTGACAGTATCATGAACTGTTCCCACCAAGTCATGGTCCAATCCTTCTTGATTTGAACGGCTAACTGTAGATGCTCCGGAGCTCTCATCGCCTTGTGGCTGGCCTTTTCTTTTGGCTCCATTGCGACTTTGAACTTCAGCTGTAAATGCTAAAGTAGTCGTAGGAACGAAAATATGTCAGTAGGAGATCAAAGACATTGCAATATTAACTTGTGATAGAAATTCGGCTACCTTAATTACATCTCTCTCGAATTCGGGACTGCTTCTTGTTGATTGTAAATCGTCGGGAACACTTATGTCGTTCACTTGTCCAGTCGCTAAATCTAGCAGGAATTCGGCAGGGTTCATTGGTATCTGCGGTATGAACCTCATAGATGAAAAGTAGTCCATAGACTCCCTAGCCTTTCCATAGTACACTGGACAACCTTCTGATATCAACAACAATTTGTCGAACATGCGGAACATTCTACTCGAAGGTTGATGAATTGTTGTAATGACAGTCCTTCCTGCCTATGATCCATTAGATATAACATCAAAGATGGTTTTTAATCCAAAATTTCCAATAGTAATCTCTCTATGAAAAAAAAAAAAAGATTACCTCAGCTATTCCTTGAAGGATTCGCAGTATTCTGTTCGCCGATGTGGAGTCTAGGCCAGAGGTAGGTTCATCCAGCAAAAGCAGCGATGGATCGATAAGTATTTCGTAGCCTATACTAGTCCTTTTCCTTTCGCCTCCCGATATCCCTTTCACAAATGCTCCCCCTACTCTCGTGCCACGGCATCTGCGATAAAACAGACGATTATTTCACTGTAAAATCAAGAGTCAATCCTAGTCTTCGTTATCGGTGAGCCTAGTTTCAAGAATGTCAATGCAGATTTACAAGGGCAGAGAAGGTACATGACAGAGAATTCCATTAATTTGTTCACTCAATTTAGTTAAGACTAGTAGTTATTTATGTGCATACCTTTCAAGGCCTAGTTCCTTTATTACCATGTTCACTCTTAATAACTTTTGTTGTTTGCTCATGTTGCTTGGAAGTCTTAGAAATGCAGCAAAAACTAGAGTTTCTTCCACTGTCAACTGAGGTAACAGCAAGTCATCTTGGGTGACAAATCCAATCCTGCAAAAGGAGAATGCCGAAATTACAAACGCAGGATCGATCGATCTCCATAGCATAGCGAAAAAAATAAATAAATTCCCATGAATGTCATTTTAATTACTCACCGCCTTTTAAGAGGCAGGATTGTATGGAATGTCATTGTAGGTGATCGTTCCTTTAACGTTGTCGTGCAGTCTACCGCCTAGTATCTTAAGCAACGTCGTCTTCCCACCACCCGAAGGCCCCATCAAAGCGAGAATCTCTCCAGGTCCTATGCTTCCTGTTATTCCTCTCAAAATGTCCTTGTAATCAGTCATGCTCTTCAGTGGCGCGGCCGCCTTCCTCATCATTGTCTTCACAGGGTTCTCACATAAATATTTTCTCATTCCTCTTACTCTATACTCCACATCTTCAAACTGCAACATCATTAACATCATTATTTACAATCCCTTCATATAGTAACTTTCGCGCCATATTTATAGTTCGAAAATATACAGTATACATACCTTGAGAAATATTGGAAGAGGGCAGCAGTCCTTATTGGTACCATTCGGTCGCTCTTCCTCTATGTCGATCGCCAAGGAATTCTTGTTCTTCATGTATGTTTCATTCAAGAACTCTAAGTTGTGACCAAAGCCATTGCTACCCGCGATTTGCATCTCACCCATGCTCGGAAGAGACGCCGCCGATACCTCGCCTTCTTTGTTGTTGACATTCTCCTCCCTCTCATAGTCCATTACTTCTAATTCACCTAAGTTAGACAGATTGATAGTTAGTTAAGACAGAACTAGCAATCTTATTATCTAGTTTATGTACTTCACAATGAGGTGATTCAACTAGAACTAACCAAAATCTTGCTTTGAATAATCCTTGTTTTTCATTGAAAACGTTTTGGTTGGTGGATCACATGGTTGCTCTGGAGATTTAAGACTTTGATTTGTAAAAAGACTCAGCTTCTAGGCTTCTTCTCCCACACATTTCAAGTGGTTGCTAAAGAATTGCAAATCAAAGAGCATGTTTTGATTTTTAATGCATGCTTCAACAAGCTTGTTATAAAAGTTTATATTAAAATTCATAACATGCAGATGTTTCTCCTTATCAATGGAGTATTCACTATTGAGTACCACTTTAATTTATAAAAACCCTGACATTTTTAATTAGCATGAATTAGTAAACTCAGAATGCATTAATTAATTAAATTAGTTGGTCACTTAGATATATCAAACTCTTCCTCTTCGATGATTAAATGTATTAAATAGATTATAATTGTAATCTAAATAATATAGGTTTAGGTGAAGTTCGCCCTCCTAATTATTATTTTTTATTCCGCCACCGCGAAGGTCTATTCCACTACAATAATCATCAATTTATCTACGAAAAAAATTCTTCATATTTTCATCACAAAAAAGCTTGCATTAATTAGAATTAGCAACGAATAATAGTGTCCATTATTAATATGTCACTATATGATCAAACCAGTCAAAACTTAGTACTGTCACTAATTATCAATGGACCCATCACTAATTTTTGACGCTATTCTTGCATATTTTTATAGTATATACTCATACAACATTTGCATTTGGCATTACTTTTGGCGATGTGCATCGAGATGCGTGTCAACATGCATCTTACGCATCTCGAAGCATGGCATATATATAAACCGAAGCCCTACTCAGAGCTCCCAAAATCGATCATGGAGGAAGCTCAATCGATCCTCTTGAACTCTCTTCAAAGCTCCGGAATCTCAATCCCTTCAAATCTGAATTCGATCGGAGAGCTCAGTCCAGGCGATTTGGTCTCGATCTGCTCGCAATCACTGCGCCTGATCGACGGATCGCTCTCGATTAGGGCTTCGTTGCCTGATTCGGTGGCGGAGAGGTTCAAGACCTGCTCGGAGATCTGTTCGGCGATTCAGAGTCTAGGTTTCATCGGCGAATTGAGCTTTCACCAGGTACTCTGAAAAATCGATGCCTTTTTTGTTCGATCTTGTTTCGTTAGTGAAAAGATCGGATTTTTGTGAAGATTTGAGTTTGATTGAGCTCTTGATGTAGTGTGAGTGGAAATAGAGTTGAAGAGGAACTCAAATTGTGTGATTGATTGAGAGAAAGACTGATTGGAATCACTGTTGATGATATTAAGAGAGGCCTTTTGTAGTGATAAGTGTAATGAATTCGAGTTCGGTCGGCTCGGATTGATTGAGCAGACTCTTTGTTGATTCATCTCTAATCGTTGTGCGTGTTTTAGATTGGATAGCTTTTGGGTCTTGATTGAGAAGAATTGATTGAAATCACTGTATTTTGATGTCAAGAGAGGCCTTTGTAATGAATATGTAATGAACTTGAGTTCCGTCGATTCGGATTGATTGAGCAACTTTGTTTTTGAAGTATTGAAGAAAATTCGAATTGTGTGAGAATTGTTGGTGCATTGTCTTAGGTTACAACAACACATCATAACCTCAATTTCAAATTAGTTGGGATCGGCTGCATAGATCGAACTCTTCCATTGTGTTTTGTTCAGCGCAATTGATGGTGAGCTTTCCAAACCATTTAAACCCCTCCTAATTAATGCTTCCCAACTCCCAAGTTAGCTTCGGTCCCCTACTAGTCAAGTTTCTTTAGTTTCTATTGAGTCGAGTTTTCTAGTGGGGGCATTTGTAGGCCGTCTTTGGAGGTGTCCAAACCACCACAACTGCTCTTCCCTAATCTTTATGTCAATTTTTTGTATTTATGATTCTATCTTTACGAGTTTTACCACATCAACCCAATGTCTCATTTCCACTACGTTCATTTTTTGATTGGATAGGTTTAATTTGTAATTGAGAAGAGTTGATTGAAATCACTGTTGATGATATCAAGAGAGGCCTTTGTATTGATACGTGTAGTGAATTTGAATCCTGTCAGTTTGGATTGATTGAGCGACTTTGGTTTTGATTCATCTGGGATTGGTGGTGCATCGTTTTAGATTGGATAACTTTGGTTCTTGATTGAGAAGAATTGATTGAAATCACTGTTAATGTTATCAAGAGAAGCCTAATGCATATTATGAATTCAATTCCTGTTGATTTGATTGATCAAGCAACTTCGTTTTTGATTCATGTAGAATTAGAGACTTTCATTCGAGCAGTTTTGATTTTTTTGTTATTTTTCTTGGTTTTTTGTCGTCTTTGCTTTCATTGTGCTGACTATTCTTAGAAGCAGAATTATGTGTTGCTTACAACAGTTCTTGTATCCTTCTGAAGAGGACTCCTACAAGTTATTGAGGTTTTTGTTGGAGAGGCTATCAGTGACATCAGAAGCTGAAAAAGCCACGGGCGATAAGGTTAAAGGTGAAGTATTGTTGGGGGCGATCATACAAAGACTGATACTTATGAGGTTAATTCAAGATTGAAGGAGCTGAAACTGGAAACGGAGATATCTGGGTCGGATTTGCCATTCAAGGATGTATCAAAATTACATGATGAATTTGCATGCAGAACTAAATCGGGGTCTTCAGAGCACAGCTCAAGTACTAGAAAAGATGGCGAAGGGGCCATTTCAGAATCAATGGATTTGGGAAGCAATGCATTTGGAAGTGATGGATGTGTGACCCCAGAAATAGATGGAAATGAGAAAGAATTTCAGCAGAAATTGGTTTCTCTCCAAGAGCAGTCGTCCAAGGTGGGTATGCTAAATTTTGATTGTTTCTAGATCATCTTAGCTGTTGAAACTCTCAACTAGAACAAAATAGTGTTTCCCCTTGAAGTAGCTTTTCAACTTATAATTGGATTTTTTTTTTCTTCTTGAAATCCTTTTTACTGTTTGCAGATAAGAAATTTAATCAAAGACATTAAGAGTCAAAAGGAATTGCTAAAGCAGCAGTTAGCTGAAAAAACTTTGGAAGTGCAGCACCTAGAAAACATGAACGGTTTTCTGCAGACCGTAGTAGAAATGGCGTCGGATGATCAACATCCCATTGATTTCCGCTTTGAGGAGATAAATAGGCAAGTTGAAATGAAAATGGTGATTATTTTGGAACTGGGTTCCTGATTGCAGTAGACAGAATTTTTTCTATATTTTCCCTTCCAACAGTTCTTGAATTATTGATGGTTGAAATGAGTTCGACACTTATTTTTCTGCGGCAGAACCATTGATAAGTCCATTATTAGTTCTTAACATCAAATAATCAAAAGGTTAGCAAGTTACCTATTGAAGAAAACTAATCGAGTCATGTATTACAGAAGAGCATCCGTTCTGTCTAAGGAAGAGAAGAAAAGACTCGAAGAAGAGTTGGTTAACATAAAGAAACTGCCAGACCAAGAAGTTGAGCCGGAAATCAAGGCCATTTATTCTGAGATTCAAAAGAGGTACTAGTTATGTAATTATGTTTACAAGTTGGCATCTTTGGATAGTTTGGATTAGTTCTTTTCCATAAGGTTTTATGTAATGTTTTTTGATAATGGTTCAATTGCATCCTGAATTATACATTTATTGTCGTTGTGCTACACTGAATTGACAATTTTCAGTGTCTAAACCTTTGTTCTTTTTCGATCCTATTGTTCTCAGAGACGAAGAACATTTGAAACTTGTTCTGGAACTTCAGAAACAACCCAGAGTTGCTTCAAGGAAATCTTATATCGAACGAATACGTGAAATAACGAAGAATAGCAGGAAACAAGATGTAGATATTGAACGGATCCTAAGAGAAACTCGGGAGCTTCAGATAAACAGCAACTCCATTCAAGAGCGGCTTCATCGAACTTATGCTGTCATTGACGAAACAGTTTTCAGGTATGGTTGTTGAATATTGTTCATTTGTTAGGTTTTCATGTTATTTGTGTTGAAAGATGTTCAGTTCAGGATGGCAAGTGAACATGCTAGTTTTGCGTGTAGGGAAGCAAAGAATGACCCAGTGCGGCGTCAGGCGTATAGGATCCTCACAAGCATCCATGAGACCTTCGAACAGATCTCCGATAAGATCCTTGCTACCGATAGAGTTCGAAGGGATGTCACTGAACTAGAATCAAAACTTGCCGCAATGTCTTCCCGAAGCTTGAACATTGACAAACTCGAAGCTGATCTCAAAGCAATTAGAAAAGAAAACCAACTGTTGGAAGAGAAGCTTTCAAGTTGATGGTTTCATTGGTTTATTGCAAATATTTGCTTTTTTTATGTGCAAAATTGTATTATATAGACTATTTAATGATTTATTGATAAAATAAGAGATTATTCAAACAATATATCAACCAAGTTTTTTTTTGGTGTCTATATTCAAACTTAACCGACTACTCTGAGTTCGACTTGTTGTCAGCTCATAAGAGGTTTTAGCTCTCCCAATGTGGGTGGGAGGTTTGAACTCGAGAACACGATTTAAGGAGATTGAGCAACTCGAATTAACCAACTCACCGTTGGTAAATTTATGAAGATCAATGGTAGGACCAAAAAAAAGTCGAGGGCGAATTTTTAACTATAGAGTATCGACAGAGGAGTAGAAGAGAATGGAAGGGGGAACTATAGGGGTTTAGGGCCATAATACAATTAAAATTATGCCCATAGCATCACTGAAAACAAATTAATTTCATGGAAACTTAGCAACAACAATGTGGGGAAGCCCTTGCTTGCTTTGCATAATTGGTTAATATGGCAACTTGATTGAGCAGAAGTTGCTGTATTTGTAGAAGTATTGGAGGAGAATCCCTTGACCAGTAGTTTACATCAGTATATATTTCTCACAAGTAGAAGTCAGTACTTTGTTCTCTATCAAAGCTAGTGCTATAATACTATTTATTCATCAATGTAGGCAATATGTGACAGATGTGCAGAAGCCATGCCTAGGTTTTTATGGTTAATGATGTTGATGTTCCTTATTATTTCAACATCATCAGGTACCCTACTTATTAATAATAATAATTATTATTATTATTATGTGAGATAAGATGCTTTCAATTAATTATTTTTTTTATTGCTGCGGGTATCTGGGCCACCGCTATTAACATCGGATTGATAGTGAACCTGACTAACCTCGAGTGTTATGAGGACGCTCCTCCTACTGCTCAAAGGTCAAAGGAAAAATAGCGCAGTTGTTGCGAATTGAACACCTCACCTCTGCTTTAGTTAAAGTTAAATTATTAAGCCCCTCTTCGAAACCACAACACACTCTTTAAGGAGCCAATTAAAATTTTTTATTAATATTATTATTTGATAATTACTAGTGTTTGAAAGTTTTTTCACCCCCTCTTAAGACTCAAAGAATCTCATGAAAGGATCGGGCATCCACTATAAAAAACTAACATTATTTGGAGTTAATGGAAGGATTTGATTTTACGATCTTTTGGTAGTTAAGTGCATCTCAACAACTTTACCATCGCAATAATTCTGTTAGTTGCATTTTTTTCCTTTTTAATCTAAAAAATGCTGCATTAATACAATTAAATGCTTGACGAAAAAGGACTTTATAAACCAAAGAGAGTGTGACTTTTAAGCAAAGTGTGCCAATGTATAGTAGCATCTAATGGTCTTCATATAATAATAGTTATTATTATAATTTTTTTCTTGGGCCCATCCTTCAATATTGACTCATTTGTTAGGCATCTATGATGCCTATGTGACCTTCCATGTGTTGAGAGTTCATAGTAGCGTTACTGTGAAGTTAAGGAGCACTATTTTTTAAGGGATCTTGCTTAAACATATGTATAAAATAATGGTTTTTTTTTCAAGAGTATAAAGTAATTGTTTACTTAACATGCATATATAAATTAAACTTCATTTTCTTAACCTATCATCACATCATCCAACCACACTTATAACGCGGCGAAAAAAACATCTTCTCTCACCTTTGTAATTTTGCGGTATTCAAATCCTTAAGAAAAAAATCATATCATTCTTAATGAGCACAAATTTTCCAATACATATTTCACATTTTTTAAAAAAAAAATATTTGTTATAATTATAAGTGCCCCAATCTTTTTTAATAATTTTTCCTAACTATCGAAATATATATTGTTTAGAATATATGGTAAAAATTAAGCAAACATTTAGTTTTCATATCATGGTAGCTCCAACATCAAATCGCATCTAATTAGTAAATAGAAACGAAAAATATTTATTAGAAGGAACGAAAAATAATAGAATGAGAATAACAATATCACATCACATGACACATTAACTCACAAGAGTCTTCCATGCATGCAACCTAAACCCGCGTGTTACGCATCGAGATCTGTGTAGGCGCATATCACAAGGCACACATGGATGACTCTTGTGAGCTAATTATTACGTGTTTTGTAGTGTGAATTGTGAAGCATGGCCTTGATATTGTGAATGAAATGACAGAAATGCCCTTTTTGTATATGGAGTTATGGACTGATTCTTTCATATTCGATTCACCGGTTTTTAAGAGATTGTTGTTATAAACAGAACAGAGTCGACTCTATCACTCTCTCTTTCTCTACATGTTTTTTTTTTTTTTATGGATTTGAATCTGCAAAGCTGATTGAATAGATCATGAAATCAAGGGTGATGTAATGGTAATGGAGGGGGTGTTTGATTTGTTGTTTGGCAGAGATGCTCGCAAGTTCATCAAACGCAAAGACAGCGATGCAGGGGAGACAGGTCTCTCTATCTCTTTATCTATCTATCTATCACTCACTTTGTTTGAGCTGCATTTATGTCTTGTCAAATCTTAGATTCATTTTCAATCATGTCCATGTATTTTTTAGGATTCAAATCTCATTTGGGTGTCTTTAGTTTCAATGTTTTTGTGTTTCTAGACAATTTGATCTTTTTTGTCAAATGGGTTTTTGTTGTTGTTGTTGTTGTTGGGTCTAAGTCACCCAATATTTGGACTATCCGAGTACTACTCCAACATTGGTGTTCCCATTCCAATACTCAAACTCGCTTGTTGTTGTAATTGTTTTGGTCTAAACCGCCTGGTATCCGCCCGGACCATCCCACTACTCTAGGTTCGCCCCGAGTCTTACGCCATATAAGTAGCAGAGCTCCCAACGTTGATGTTCTCATTCCAGGACTCGAACTCTTGTTGTTGTTGTTGTTGTTGTTGTTGTTGTTGTTGTTGTTTGTTATGATTGAAGTGGCATACTTGATTTTGAAGGTTTTTGGGGTTATAATTACTGGATTTTTCTGAGGTATCCATGCTTCTTGTGGAAGTTAAATTTGGTGGTTGTTGGATAGTATCTATTTGAATTAGTTGGGTTTCAATAATCACGAATGTCTGGACCTTTTTCAGCGCCTCCTTACTTTAGTTCAATTAATTTCATGGAAGTTAGTCGGGCTACCTAACTTCATAACTCAGGAGAGAGAAATCAAGGAAATACATATAATATAGCCACTAAGAATTCAACCTAATACGTCTGCCTCAATTATTTTTCTTTTACCACACCCTCGAGGGCCGACTTTTTTCAATTATTTCTTCTCTACTAATCATGGAAGCTTCAATTGATCTATCTCATTGTGAAGATTTGAAGAAGAAATTAAATGAGAATTTGGAGTTTCTTCTTTCCTACTCATGTATATATATGCATTAAAAATCTATGATTATATGCTTGTAATTAATGTTTGTTGTGTTATAAAGATGGTCAACATAAAATTGTTGTCACTAAGTTTTCTTAATTGGATTCTTTCTTTCATCCAATTTTGTCAACCAGGTAGAGCACTGGAAGAACTGCGAAGTTCTCTCTTCAACGAGCTTCGAACTTCAGAGGGCGCGAAGAGGCAACAACAACGGTTCTGTGGTCCGACCGCCGCAATGACCTTCAATTTCATGGTTTCTGTTGGAATAATACTTGCAAACAAAATGGTAACTACCAAGCTTGTGGTGTTTATGTTTTTGAATTCTCTTTCTGCAACTTTATTTGATTTGTCTTGAATTGTTTCTATAGGTGATGGGAAAAGTTGGATTCAACTATCCAATTTTTCTCACATTAATCCATTACTCCTCTGCATGGATTCTACTTGCAATCTTTAAAGCATTGTCATTGCTTCCAGTCTCTCCTCCTTCGAAGTCGACGCCCTTCTCCTCTCTATTCTTTCTCGGCGCCGTCATGTCGTTCTCCACCGGCCTTGCCAATGTTAGCTTGAAGCACAACAGGTAAGATATATAGAGCAGCATTTACCCTCTTAAAATTAAAAAAAAGTAACAACTTAGAATTCATGAAGTCTGAGTTTCAACTTTTTTTTTTTTTTTCGAGTAACCATGAGTATCCAAACACTTTATCTGACTAGTCCCACAGGCCTTGGGATTGCAAAAAGAGACCATCAATGGCCCGACATTTGGTTGTCGTAGGGAAGAGTTCCAACTATTTTTGCTTGCTTTGATATCCCTTTTTTCACTATGTAGTGTTGGCTTCTATCAGATGGCCAAGATATCAGTCACTCCAACAATTGTGCTGGCAGAGTTCATTTTGTTCAAGAAAAGAATTTCTTTCAACAAGGTCAGTGTTAAGTTGTTAACAACTCTCATTCTTGGTAGTTTTCAATCATATATATGAAATCACATCACTTCTTATGTTATATATGGTGATAATTTTTCTGTTGGGGTTGCAGGTTTTGGCTCTTGTAGTAGTCTCAGTAGGCGTGGCGGTCGCAACAGTGACAGACATGGAGTTCAATTTCTTTGGTGCCTGTGCTGCATTGGCATGGATACTACCAAGTGCAGTAAACAAAATTCTCTGGTCTAACTTGCAGCAGAAAAGCAATTGGACGTCGCTTGCGTTAGTACCGACTTTTCAATCCTTTCGATGAGATATCGATCGACATTTCTAATTAGGGAAGGTTTTCGAGTGCAGGTTGATGTGGAAGACAACCCCAGTGACTATTTTCTTCTTGGTGGCTTTGATGCCATGGTTAGACCCTCCTGGAGTGCTGTCCTTCCAATGGGACATCCATAACACTTCAGCAATCCTAATATCTGCTCTCCTAGGATTTCTCCTACAATGGTCTGGTGCACTAGTACTAGGGTGAGTTTTTTACTCTCATATCGCAACTTTGCGGTTTCATTTCGACGTTCTCCTTTCGCGAGGTTCTAGTGTTACTAATACTAGACTAATATTGCGGTCTGCAGCGCAACTTCAGCGACCTCCCATGTCGTTTTAGGTCAGTTCAAGACTTGTGTGCTCCTGCTTGGAGGGTATCTAATTTTCAATTCAGACCCAGGAGTGTCAAGCATATGTGGAGCTGTTGCTGCTCTTTGTGGAATGTCAGTTTATACCTCACTTAACTTGCAGGAGGCGAAGGAGGCCGCCATTAAAGTGTCGAAGCAGAATTTGCTTCCTTCTAAACCAAAGACCGATATCGGATCGAAGGAAGAAAACTCAGATGTGAAAAGCACAACTACTGAAAATGTTTAGAACTCATGCATCTTGGATTGAATTCATGTCAAGAGGAGAGAACCAAGCACTGGAGAAAATAACCAATGTAGATTTTCTATCTTCCAAACTTCTCCATTTTTTGTTGTTATTAAGTCTTGCATAAATGTATAGAAAAGACCCTTCGAACACAGTTTTGGGAATTCAAAAGACGAGATTTTTTCCATGCCAAAAAAAATGTCCTATATCTCTTACTTCTTTAAATCCTTCATAATTCTTTAAATCCTTCATAATTAATGCATCCCGAATTAACTTAAGACTGACTCGACAATTTTCAGATTGAGTCAAATACTTTTAAGCCTAACTAGAAATAATTAGTATTGCAATTAGTATTGCAATTACTTTATACAGCAGAGCAGTAGAGATCATCTCCTCTACAAACAAAACACAAGAAACTGGGACTTCTGTAAATATGCATAAATCTAGCATCTTAAAAACCTTCCAATATATCCCCAATAAATCAACAGAGGAAATGGTTAACTAGACACATTAAAAAGGAAATGAAACAAATGGAATACCTATGACACCAATTACAACAGTTCAATATCATCAAAAAAAAAAAAAAAAATACAACAGTCCAATCGTAATGTAATACATGAAATTCTTGAGGTCAAAATTTACTTTACAGGTAAGACAGTTTGTGAAAAGAATGGAAGAAAAAAAAAAAAAAAAACCATCAACTTATATCTTACCTTCCGAGTGCTAAAGAACCATGAATGAAAAGGGAAACGAGACGAAAATACCCAACTTTCTCAGTATAACTAGCTGAGAAGGCGAAGAAACAATAAAAAGTGATCAAGAAAGATAGCAGCTAACAAGAGAGAACTGCACATACCTTTCTCAACTAACTTAAATGGTTAATTTTGTCTATAATGGCGAATTCCCCACCTTCCGTAGCCCGCATAAACAACTGAAATACTTCAACTGAAATACTTCCGCAATCTTCTTGCCATCTTATAAATATTTACACTCTCAAATTAGACCTCAAAGTTATGCTCTCCATTTTTTTTTCGTCCAGTTGAACCTTTTTTCATTATGGGCTCTTGAAAGTTTCACAATCCAACCTGTTGTTCCGAGTCTCCAAAAATTTAGTGTCTTTCTTATTTTTTTCTAGAAATTACTGTTCCAGTTGATCTGTGCTCGTTGAGGCTGCTGATACACACCAGATTGAGGTCCTACCATTTCTACAGCTCCAGCCATCGTTTGAGACTGCTGCAGAAGAGGGTTAACAGTTGCTGCTGCAACCGTCTGCGCTGGGTGGTGATAGATACCAGCAAAGCGCCATGAGCAGGCTGTGCAGGGGCAAATGCAACATGCTGCCCCTGAGGAGAGAGGTTGTAGAAAGAGCTGGTTTGGAAGGCGGAAATTTCTCGGCTTGGAACCCAGACGGTTGAGCCTTCACTCTGCAAAAGAACTTTATGTTACTACACCAAATCACAACTCAAGATAACGTGACAAGGTCGGAAAACAAGGTCACAAACAATCCACTCAATTTCAATCACCAGATAAGAGAAATCATGAAATTTGGCTTTTATCCGAAGACATGACAAAAAACCTCGTGGGCACTGGGCACTCACACTATGACCTCAAGTTTTGCATCTATGTTTTTAAACTAATCGGAGATTCAAAAAAAAAAAAAAAAAAAAACACGCGCGCACACATGCATAAAATGATTGTAGCGAAAATGATGATACTTAGGTAGATGTGCGGTAAAACTCTTAAAGATAGAAGAAGAAATAAAAAAATTAAAAGAAAAGTACGAGTAGCACCAATCCACACAAAAATTAGGGACGAGGAGTAGTTTACACGCCCAGAATTTGCCTGCAAATTCCCCAACTTGACACAGTTGAAACGGAAAAATTCAGCAGTATAGGAGTAAAGTAAACGTAAGGTAACTTGGTACCCATTGATTAAGAAGGATTTAAAAAATTTTGAAAGCACCGCATCAACTGCATTAAATCGAGCAGAGTGGAAGAGTTTGAACTATGCAAAACCATTATTCCATTAGAAGATTAGAAGATTACCAACTAGAGCAACTAGAGATAACACAGTTGTACAAAGCAAATGCATTGTAAGATAAACAGAAAAGGATAAGTGTTAAGAAATCTGAACCTGCTGCCCACTGATGTAGACATTATTATCCTTGTACTGAGATGCTGAAAGATCTTCATTTCCAGTAGAATTTCCAGTAGTTACAGCAGGACTGGGACCAAAACCAGCAGGGGAAGAGCCATATGTTGCATAGCCAGTTGGCATTGCAACATGCGTAGAGCTACCTGTATTGCCTGGCTTGTATTGTGAAATAGGGTATTTGATGCCTGTCGCTGCAGCTGCTGTAGGAGGTGGGTATATGCTGCCAGATGGAGGTTGCTGAGGGAAAGCAGTGTTGCTTAAGAAATGATGAACAGGAGGTCCATACAATGGAGAAAAATACTGGCTGTAGGGCAAAAAATTAGGAGGATAATGGGGAAGGTGTACTCCAGCAGGCTGATGGAAAACAGGAATTGATTGCTGAGTTGCAGCAATTGAACTCTGCATGACTCCTGGGGCTTGGGTCGCAAGAGGAGTTGGACCTGCTGTAGAGATAACCAACGAGTTCCCACCCTAAAATCGTGCATGTCAAAATTTATAAAATGTCAATGAATCGCGAATTGAAAACAGCTAATTTAGAACATTTGGACCAAAAAGAATACAACTTGAGCACCTATTTGTTTGATGGAGGGAGTTCGTGGCACAAAAAACTCTTCTGCTATAAAATAAATGTTCATTTAAAGAAAAGAACAGTAAAGAAAAAGCCATATGAACAACTTCTAGTTTAATACGACATAATTAGTACTTCATGCAAAAAGTGATACAACTTACTGACTCTGAACAGAAATATGTATATCCTGTTGATTCAATTTACTATCCAGTCAGCCAATGACCAAATTGTACCCAATCGACACAATCCACCTTGATGCTAAGGGCATACATACAACTCTCAATGCACTTACCAACATATGCAATGCTAGCATTCGCCATGCAATCATAACATCACCAGCAAAGCACCAACACCAAATTTATGATTGTTGTATAGTCCCACTCCCAAGAAACTCTTCCCAACTCCCTATCTATTTTTTTTTTCTCAACGAATTGGGATCTTCTTATTCAATCCTAAAACCATCATACAGTTCCTCAATATATATTATTGTAAGCTTATTCTTGAATAGTAATAAACATTTTTTGTGATGAATTTGAATAGTAATAAACATGATGACACATTATGTTCAACATGATCATTTACATAGATCTTTAGACAAGACAATACCTTCATTCAATCCAGCGACCGAACATGCCTAATAAACTTTGATAATAGTATTTCACCTAATTTTACGTTCGACTACTCATGGTAGGAGTTAAATTTTGAGCCGTGAACAAAATAAGCAAACTAGAATATTTTAATACTAGCAAGAACCAGCAAAGAAACTCGCCAAATACACCATCAAAATTTGAATAAGCATATATACACTGAACAAGACAACAAATCTAGGTTTTTCTCAATGAATCAATAACAAAAAATTTCCAATCAACAATTCCACCTAGAAAAAAAAAAAGCAGAATAGAAGAAATAAACGTATTAAAACTTTTATTATATCAAGTGAGAACTGAACGATCCCAGCATTCATACTGCAGAATGCAAATTGGTTCAGCATGTCCATTACATGCATGTGAAGGTTTGTGCTGACACCTATTTTCCTTTAGTCCGAATCAGAATTGAATATCAAAGAAAAGGAAACGGGAAAAAAGGTGAAGTTCACTGTTTTGAATATGCACTTATCGCTCAGTTTTCAATAGCATGAACTTCATCAAGAAAAGTGTCAATATCTACCAAAAAAAAAAAAAAACGGAGAAAATTAGGAAAATATGCGAACCTCTTGGGGAGCCTGTCCAGATTGTGGGGATAAGACAGCAAGATTACCATTGTACTTGGCAGCTGAAGCAGGTGCAAGAAAAGGAGAGAAGCGACCATCACCTTCGGTACTTGGTCGGTAAAATTGGGGGAAATAACTTGACGCAGGGTCAAATGGCGGCTGGACCTGAATAAAATATTGATTTATATTCCAAAACGGAGAGAAAAAAATTTGGGGATAAAAAAAAGAAAGAAAATTCAAAAAGATGTGGACAAGGAACATGGAAATATTTGATCAGAGCTGCAAAATCAAAATGTTTGAGACTTACCACAAAGCTAGAAAGTCGGGAGACATCTCGTGCTTGAGGCTCAGAGCTCTCAAAAGATGCAAACTGAGCTCCTAAAATAGGCGGCATCAACCCAAAAGGGTAGTTAGGAGCAGTATGAACGACCGAATATTGAGGGCCTCCCACAGGAAGCATCAACTCCAGCTTGGTTTGTTCGTAATCAGGCCCGGAGTCAGTTGGGCCATCAGCCTCTACAGATGGTACATTTTCTTGAACATTTGAAGGTGACAGTGGACGATCTGAATAATCACCTTCCTGTACTGTTGGCGATGCATTTTGACTGCTGAACCACACAATAAACTTGACCATTAAATTTAAAACATGGTACAAAGAATGGACATCTACAGATGTCAATCATGTCAGAGTAATAATGTAACATACAGCATACTCAATAGGTAGATCATATTAGAAACCCAACCACACGCTAGCTTCAAACAAGGAACACATTTGATGGACGGAAGCCTTATTTTCTGGATTGGGGGCTCTAAAACTATCTACTTGGCAAATTTTCTTCCTCTAGGTCGCCTATCTTTTTTAAAAAGAAAAATCCAATAGAGTTTTGAATTCAACAAAGAGGACTAGTCTGACCCTCAAAAGAAAATACCCAACCATTAATAATCCTAGCTTAGAGGCTTAACATACTAGTAGTGCCCAGAATTAGCAGTCTATACTTCCAAGGGAATATGAGATAGCATTTAAACATAATTACACACCTTGAGTACGGCTCTTCAGCACTCTCTTCAATTTGAGAGGTTTCAGAAGCAGGTGTAGAGCTCTTGTCTGTATCAATGCTACCAGCATTGGTTGTGCTCACTACAAAGCTAGCATCAAAGCTACCAAAGCTACCAAAACTTAATCCACTTCTTTCAGCTTCAGGCACCTGAAGATGGTTTGGAATGATAACATGCTGGTTCTCTGAAAATTGCAACGCTTCTAACTTCTTCTGTAGTTCGGATGTTCCTTTTTCAGAAGCAGAGACAGTTGATGCAGGCAATGAGACAGTACTAGCTTCAACGGCACCAGGAGGAGTATCTGATGTGGCAACAGGGCCAAAAGGAGTAGAATTTGGGTTTGCCGACTTTGGCTTCCACTCCTTATTTGGGCCTACTGTGTGCAAAAAAGTCAAATTATCAATCTATCAATCCTCAATAGTAGCCATAATACATTTCGCACAATTGCAATAACTACATTTACAGATTAATATGCAGTGATTCTTCGTCGAACCCATCCCAAACCCAAATAAGCACGCTCAAACAAAGGCAGAAGCAAAGAAGCAAACATAAGTCTAAAAAGCTTAAAAAATCACCATAGAGATCACAAAATTTAGAATAAATAAAATCTAAGTAGACTTTTATACTTTTATTATTCTTTATCGTAGACAGATATCCAATTCCTATTTAACTGAATATTCCAGAACTTACCTTTCTGAGCTCCAACTAGTTGTTGTGTGCGGCCACCATAATTAGATAGCGACCTATTATTGATATTGCCACCATGAACAGAAGCAAATGAGACTAGAGATGTGTCAGCCATCTGGCTCCTTTCAACTCCATGGGACTTGCTTGGTACCTTTCCTTGCACGAGGGCAACTTCAACTTCAGAAATTGTTTTTTCGTTCGTAGAAGATGACCCAGTTACAACTTCAGATGAAGCTTTGCCTGTTTGAACATGATTGGTGAAGTCCTGATTGGATGCAGATTTGTTCTCAGCAGGAGCTACAGTGTTTGATTCAACAGCAGCCCGTTGGCTTCCCACCTCACGTTTAATCGTGCCCACTGTGCCAGGGACCCAGGAGTCAAGAGATGGCACCAGAACAGGATCTGAAGATGAGGAATAAACTCCAAGCACAGATACAGGAGATGCTAAGTTGTCCGAATTTGACATTGACCGCCCCTGTTTAATGCCAACTATTGGAGAAGACGTTTTTGCATTTAGATGTGGCAATGGTATTGGCTCATTCTCCAAATTATTCATGTCAATGGCAGAAGGATCCTTGATGGGGTTGATGACTGTGCCTGTTAGTGACTCCGGAACGCATGGAATAGTGGAACTTCCATGAGTCACGTTGATTGGCCCATCAGTCATGGCAGTTATAGAGCTGCAGCATGCATATGACATCTAGAATTATAACCCATCATCTGAATAAAAGTGTTGTGCAAGATCTATATGCTAGGCACCAACAATATAGGCAAACGGATGCATACTGCACACACTAATTGTCTCATATAAACAGAAAATTAGAAGTATGTACACACCATGATAAAGGAGCAGTTGCTGTACTTCCAATTTCCTGGGGACTGGCATAACAGACCCTGTGACACCTCTCTCCATCACCTGATTGACTCCATTTTCCTTTCCAGCGCCAACGATCTTGCCCCCACCAGCATCTGAAATGATAGTTGAATCAAGCATAGGAAACAAGTCATTTAAATAAATATTAGAGAACCAAATAACAAACCCGCAGAATGAGATTTTCAGGAAAAACAATAATAATTAATTAATTAAAAAAAACCACAGATGAATGATGTGAGTCCTTCCACTGTGTTTTTATAAACATTAATCATTATATAACAGGAATCTTTTCGGACATAATTTATTGGTGCAATAATTGACTATATGTTGGGGCTTCATAACAAAATTCACCAACTACAGATATCCATTTGCATGAAATGACTACTGGGAGCTGAGAAACTAGCAGGCTAAGCACTGACTTCACACAATTTTGCCCTTTCACCAATGTAACATATATGTGACCAATTCTACATAAATGACAATTGATACAAAACAAACAATATAAACTGTTCACAGTCCAAAACATTGCGTGAATACCATTAGCACCGCTTCGAGAAGACTGATTCCCCCTGCCACCCCTACCCCCTCGCCCTTGTGTGTTGGATCTCCACTTAGAGTCTGTAGAGTCTTTGATGTTCAGCTGCTGCAAATGCATGGCAAAATGTAAAATTTGCTAATTTGATGAAATTAACAAATAAATAACAATTATAACAACAACAAAACACTTTAAAGCCATCGCCAACCAGGAAAGCATAGGTTGAAAGTTTAAACACGTAAAAAGAAAATCCCAAATATAAGAAAGTAAACAATTAAACCCCACCTAAGTCGCCTGAACTCTAACCTAAAGTACCCGTAAAAACATATAAATGCTCCATTTTCAAAGATCCTTGTATAAAGAAGAGTGTAAGTGTAAAAATGAAATAAAAAGAAAAACAAGAACTTCCTAATGTAAAACGGGGAAATGGAAATAAAGAAAGAATATAGACTTCCAGGCTCGTGCATATGCACATCTGCACGTTATATCCAGGCACCAACGTCCAAATTTTTTTAGACACTTTAAAGGAGTCTCCATGTCATAAGAAGCAAAGAACAGGCAGCTACAACCTTTTGACACAATCAAACTCGTACTCAAATGTAGGTAACATAGAAACCAATAGGCCAATACAAAATTTAACAATTTCAATTTAATAGCAACATCAATAAAACATAGCCGCACACCCACTACTACCAACAACAAAGGCTCATCAAATTTTCAAATTCATCGAAGTGCTAGACCTCATGAAAATTCAGTGTGGCTTTCACTTCCAACATCAATCATGTTTTTCCATAAAACAAGTGTTTGTATCCTATTGCATGTCTTTCTAGATATCTTCACTACATAACAAAGAATTTTCTTTCACATACCATTTGAATTACATAGATGGGCTCCTCATTACCTTCAAACTTTTCCTTTTAATTAGAAGAAATAAAATCGTTTTTAAGTCAAAAAGCTGCGCAATTAACAACTAGCATCTATTTTATCCCTAGCACAAAACTCAATAGCTATATTCATATTGATTATCAATGGCACACCCAATATTATGAAAATGGCCGCTTTGGAAACATCATTAGAATATCAACACAAAGTACTCTTGCAAGGAAGAAATACAGATTGCAGATGCAGCACATCTCTTGAAATTTACAAACGCAAATAAATTTTACCTCTTTCCTCTTATCACGCTTCCTTTTAACTTCATGAAACGTATCTGCCAAAGAAGGACAACAAATTTGTCAAATAACTAAATGAGACTTCAAGAGTATGAAGGTGAGCAAACTTCATAAGCAAACATTCTAGTAAGTTTAGTGAGGAGTGAGATGAAAGAAAATAACAGAACTCAAGAAACTGTTTGACATCAAAATGTTCCCTCACGCTGGAAGAAGTTACACAACAACAAACAACAACAACAACGACGACATAGCCTCAGTCTCAAATTAATTGGGGTCGGCTACATAGATCAAACTCTTCCATTGTGTTCGATTTAGTGCAATTGATGGTGAGCTCGCTAGAAGAAGTTATAACAAACAAAAACACCAACTAAGCAACCAACCAAGCCCAGGCAGTATATAGGATATCACTAGATCCAAATGAATATGAAAATGAACAATATTAATGGTGATAAAAATAAATCAACCTTCCAGCTCAATCCAAACTAACAGAACTCAATTTTGTAGATGCCGCACTAAAACACACTGGAAACACTAAATTTATCATGTCTGTGGAAGTCATAGCTGGACTCACCATACTTGCATCCAAGCTCACTCAAAATTAGCCTCGGAAAAATGATAGGGTGGCGGATTAAAATATGCAGCACTTACAAAGAATACAAGCTCTTTAAGATAAAACGCCAATAACCAGTTTCCAAATCATCAAAAATGAAAATGGGTCAGAATGGAAGAGTTTGAACCAATTTGCCAACCCCAATTAACTTGGGACTGAAGCTAAGTTGTTGTTGTTGAACATAGGTCAGAATTTTCACAGCTGCACTCACATAACAACATTAAATTCACAAAACTCAAGTGATAGCTAAGTACAAAAAAAAAAACAAAAATGCCCCAAATAACATATAATTCGCAAAACATTCTTGATTGTTCTCAAAACAGAAACATACGATTGAGCTGATTATTCAAACAGATCCATCAAACATATTATTAATCAAAACATCTACTTTACATAATCTTACTACCAATTGCAGGAATTCACCACAAAACACGAAAATCGCGCCTTGTTCGACGATCTGATCACCGAAAAATCACACCTTAAAATCACCAAATGTCACAAACAATACCAATTGCAATACACCCTTTTCGCAGCTAAGCTCCACTACCCATCAAACACACAAAATGAAACCCTAACCTCACAGAACTGAATACACCAACCAAAAGAAAAAAAAAATACCCACTTTGGGAATCCCTAAAAACAGCAAATCAAATCACAACAACCCCAAACCAAAAGAGGTAGAGAGCAGAAATCACACCTTGAAGCAAGAGCTTATGGGCGGTCTCATTGGGATCCATGGAGCAGTCCTTGAGCATTGCGTATATCTCCTCGTCGCTGTGATTCCCGGCGATCTCTCTAATGTTGTGGATCGTCTTCCTCACACTGTTGGGAATTGAAACCCTAGAAGAACTCATATCGGGAGGAATCGAGGGCAGAGGAAATGCAGATTGGAGGGACAAAATCAGGGAAATGGAGAATCGGAGATGGATTTTGGTAGTGTTTTTAGGGTTTTGATGGATTTGGGGATTTTGATCTGTTTGTGTTGATTTGAGAAAATGGAGGTGAAGAAGAAGAAGAGATGATTGTGAAGAAAGGGAGGGAAGAAGGAGAAGAAGAAGAATAAGAAAGAGAAGGCCTTTTAATACAACAATCAATGTGTTGTTGTTGTTGGTGTTGGTGTTGTTGGTGTTGATGTTGTGTGTGGGAGTGTAGGGCTTTTTAGGTGCTCATTCATTACTTTATTTCTCCATCTTTTCCTTGTGTAGATATGGTTTTTGTTCATTTGATTGTGTATAATATAGGGGTGACCTTGTTGGGACACTCTGAATGGATGGATACTGATTGTCGGTGTCTGTTCAATACATATCGATTTATGTGCTACATATATGATGCATAAATCAATAGACTCCGACAACTTAATTAATGCCTAAAACGTATCACCAAATCATTTTGTTTTAGTGACCGTGGTATCTAGACACTTTGTTTGAATAGTCTCACGGCTCCTGAGATTGCGGAAAGAGATCATAAATGGCCCGACGTTTAGGTGCTCATTTATTATTTTGTTTCCCATCTTTTCCTTTTGTGTGTGTGTGTGTGTGGTTTTTGCTCATTTGATGTGCATAATATAGGGGTGACTGGTTTGGGAGACTCGGAATGGATACTTGATTATTGGTGTCTATTCAATACGTATCGATTTAATTGCGTAATATATCGATGCAAAAATCAATAGACACCAACAACTTGGTGTCTAAAACGGATCACCAATTTTTTTTAGTAACCGCGTGTCCAGACACTTTGTCTGACTAGTCCCACGGGCCTTGAGATTGCGGAAAGAGACCACTAGTGGCTGACTTTTGGCTATCGTAAAGAATCGAAATTGAAGTCGTGTGCCTAGCTAACCCACACAATCTTGTCATCTTCCCTACCACTAGGCCGCATCCCGTCCGGGTTGATCACCAAATCATTTTTCATAATATATTATAATATAGGAATTCTGCTAATGTAACCCTGCACGAATGCGTAGAAAATGTCAAGCACTTATCGTCGTCCTTGCTATATGCGTTGGATCGGAACGCATCACAATGTAAAAAATAGGGTGTTTAGAATAGATGCACGCGAGTTGGTGTTGCGAGTCCATGCTGGGTTACAAAAGTATTTTCCTATAATTTATGATGAAAAATAATTTGGTGACCTTTTGAACCATCCGAATGGACACACGGTTGTTGACATGTCTATTAATTTGCACATCAATGTTTGTGCACACGTAAATTAACATGTATTGAATCCACACCAACTATAACAACAAAAACCTGGATCTAAATAAGATGGAACTGGCTACATACCAAATTTTTACTATGCTCGATTGAATGTATTGGAGGTGTATTAATCGTGTATATATAATATGTGTATTAGCCATTAGGTGTGTACTTCTCGTGCTAATTACATGCCCTTTTTTAACACCACATTTCAGATAACTTGATCAATCATAATGAAAATATGATTGCATTATAGATCTTCAAAATTCATGATTTAATGTTCTAATTATTACTTATTTTATCCTTTAAATAATAATGATTATATGATTTAAACATTGCTTTATTATTTAAGACTACTTTTAGACTTATGTATTATTATTAAAATCTAACCAGGTCCTAGATGTTGAGATGGAAAATTGATTATACCACCAACTAATCATGATAATGATGAAACTAAGGTTCAATCCTCAAGAGGATATCCTAAGAATATTTTTTTCATTAATTGGATTTAATTGTAAACGTACTTAAAAATCTTTATATGCTTGAAAAATAAAGTGCATTATGTAAAAATTAAAAAACTATTATATTATTAAGGGGTTTAACTTCATTTTAAGAAGTATATAATTTACTTTTGGTGGAAAAACCAAAAACAAAGTACTATATATATATATGAATATATGATACTATATATGGGGGCAAAGGTGGCCATTATTATTGATTGGTGCTTGTTGGGAAGCTTTAATTAATTGTATGAATCATTTTTTGGCTTTAATTAGCTTGGTTTAATAAGAAGTACACAAAACTATCATTATTTCCTTGAAGCAACCAAAAGGGAATTTGGAGTGATATAAGAAACGGGGATTTTATATCTAGAAGACTAGAAATTAAAGACTAACGAGAAAATCTTTAAGGCTAAATAGTTGGAGAGCGTTGCAAGTGAGGCAGGGCAGGGCAGGGCGGGATGGGGACGGTAATTACGATCCCCGCGGGGTGCGGGGCGAGATTTATTCCCGCAAATTCTTGCGGGGTAAACTTTGTCGCCTTGTGGCCCACCCTATGGGGATCCTCGTGGGGTGGGGAATCCTCACGGTGCCCCATCGATTTTTGTAAAAATTAAAATATTTATTTTGATCTTCATTCCTTGGTTATTTTGGCACTTAAGTACTACTTTCTCAATTTTTTTCTCAAATTGAATGTGGATTTGTTTTGTTGATTGAGTTACAAGTTATCATACTTAATTAAATATATAAGATTTCCAAATTATCTAATATGACAAATATATTTCAATGATGTTCTAAATATAATTTTATATATCTTTATAATATAACATATATATATATATATATATAATTAATTTAATGGTAAAAATAAATTTTATTATTGGAGATCTTGAGTTTAATTTCATATATAACATATGTTTTAAGTAAAAAGGGTATATAATTTTATTTTATTTTTGTAAAAATATAAAAAATGGAAAATTCTATACAAAGGACGTAGGGCGAGGAATCCCCGCGCCTTGGCCCTCCCATAAGGAACAAAAAGTGGGGATTCCTTGCCCCATCGAGCGGGACACATTCCCCGCTCCACTTGCAACCCTAACTTGCAGTCATAACTCTCACACGCAACAATATGCAATTCAAAGTCAAGTGTGTAAACTATGGATAAGAATTGTAAAACACGCAAGGTTAGGTGACCAAAGTACACAGAACTGAGTTTCCAAGATCTTATATTTAACTTTTGTATAGTATATGTTTCAATGTTTCATGATGATCGATGGAAATAACTAATTAATTCGTATTTCTAACCAATTTAGCTATGTTAGCTATGCGAAAACGAAATCCATTTAATGTGTCCTCTCATAGCTCCATACCATATGTTATTTTTCTTATTGGATGCGTTTGTTGCATTAGCTGGGAGTCTTTTCCGCGTTTTCATCCCCAATTTAATCTACCTTCAATTTATAAGCGGGTTTTATTTCAAAAAGCCTCGTTAGAGAAATCTACCTACACTTAAATACTTTATTTTGAAGTCTTATTTAATTAATCAACGTGAGACTATTATTCTTGTCTGCATATCTCTCTAAAAGGCCCATCCATTCGAATCTAAAAAAACCAAAAAATATAAGATGGAAAGGGAAAGGGAAGTGGAGTTTGTCCTTTAAGGTCCTTTTTATTGGTGTTTGGTACGTAGGATACCAATATGGTACTAAAGTTTGCATTTTGTGAAGCTTTCTTTTTATGAGGTTATGCCTTTTTTAAAAAAAATTTTAAATAATGTATGTAACGTATGAAACCAGTCCATGTTATTCTATCTTCAGATCTGGACCAATGGGCTCGACCAGTTTCAATTTCTACAAAGTTAATTACGGTGGGAGAGCTTTACTCCTTAATTTGTTTGTCAACGTGACTGCTCGAGTCTAGATTGATAGGCAAGGGCTTATCGATTGTGTTCCTTATTAATTATTGCATCGATATGTTTGCGCATTAATGAGTGTACAAAACTTGATATTCAATAAATGCGTATGGGTCAATTATTATTGGAGTTTGAATATGAATTTAAAGCACATCAAGAGTACAGGCTAGATATCCATATAGTGCATATCATCAAAATAAAAATATACATGACAATGCTACTTATAAACTTAGAATTGACATTCATATTTTATTCTAATTAATCTCCATCGATCTTCAATTTGGGTGGAAACAGTACCTCAAATGAGAAAATATATAGTAGCTAGTACTGTCCATTTTGGTACAAATATTTGTTGTATTCCTTCAATTCATTTGATTATTTTCGACGCAAAAAACTCACCTAAATTTACTTATGAATGTATTAGTGCACAATACAAATGCCAAACAACTCTTTAAATATATAAGTACATGAAAGGTTTTATTATATAAAGATGATATAAATAAACATTAACTAAATTTAGCAACCGCCGCCGCCTCCACCACAACCACCGCCTCCACCTCCGCCGCCACAACCGCCACCACCCCCGCCACAACCGCCGCCACCCCCGCCGCCGCCACCATAGAAACGCTTTTACGCTTCTTTCCCGATTCAGCGCAAGCGAAGATTGCCATGGATATCAATGAGAGTGTTAAGGCAATCATGCAAAGGATGGAAAGACTTCCATGAATTTGAAACACTCCAGCAACTTTCCTGCCATTCTCAAATGCCTCTAAAAGCCTTGCCATCTCTTTGTACACATAGATAGATAGATGGAAAAGCAATATATATACACAACACAAGCTTTAAAGGCCTCGTCTTTGACTTTAAAAGTCTATTATATATACTACACGACATCCACTTAATTTCCTCTCACCTTCATTAATTGATTAGTTTATCATCATGATAGTATGATACAATACAAGTATTCAAGCAAAGCTCCTCTATAAGTGCTAGGATGACAATGGAGAAGTTAAACCAAAAGTCACATCAGACACCTCATATGCGAGGACACACATATTTCATTTCATAACACGCGGGCTGAAGCCATATGGAAGGCTCCTGTGAACCAATGTGTCTTGGGGTGAGACATATAAATATCACTATCGATCTCTTCTTTGACCAATAAGAGAATTGATACACCTGTACAAACAGAACTCTCTTTTAATACCATCTTCCTTCTTGTTCATGAATCCTCACATGCAAACATAGAATTTTCTAATTTGAAGTAACCCTGTGATTAGACTAATAATGAAAAACTTAAGTTAGCTACATTGATTAATTATTAATGATAGGAACATAACACTCAAGAAAAGAAAAGTAAAGAAAAATGGTAAAAAAATATGTAAGGTCTTAAAAAAAAAAAAAAAAAACTAATAAGTGTACATAATGTTTGATGTCTACTTACATAATTTTCTGAAATATCCTAATGAAAGGGACACATATATAGGAGTTTGCCGCTAGGTATTTGACCAAATATGATCATTCAACCTATCACTAATTAATATTGCGTCAAGTTTCTTCATGCCTCCGTACCAATTAATTAATAACAAGATAAATGAACATAACACTCAAGAAAAGAAAAGTAAAGAAAAAATGGTATCTATGAATTTTTTATTTTTTTATTTTGATAGGAAAGAAACAACTTCATTACCCACCAAACAAGTTTTGAACCCATGACCTCTTACATCCAAATTTCTTATCAAACCATTGGGCCGCTCATTTAGTTGGTGTATCTATGAATGTTTAGGA
Organism: Stephania yunnanensis; assembly: GCA_039657365.1. Classification (NCBI taxonomy): domain Eukaryota; kingdom Viridiplantae; phylum Streptophyta; class Magnoliopsida; order Ranunculales; family Menispermaceae; genus Stephania; species Stephania yunnanensis. The sequence goes on along the minus strand of CM077583.1, from coordinate 62,038,642 downwards.
TGATGAAAATCCAGAGTTTTGAACTTTTTCTTTCCTTTTGCATTCCTCCCTTAATTTACAATCCATCTAGTCATATTTTACTTTACTAACTCTCCTATACTACTATGTGTGAATTGTTGTATCTCCCAAGCCAATTTCTCTTCCAGTCAGTGAATATGAACAGCTTTGGCAGTATATCCGGAAAGGCAAGAACCAACTCGATTAGCAAAACATAGCACTAGCGGAGTAATGATGTTTCATCAAGTCGGTTCTTGGCTTTTCCGGATAGACTACCAAAATTGTTCTCATTCACTGGCTGGAAGAGACATTGGCTTAAAGATGCAACAATTAATTCGCATATATAATACTTTTGGAGCAAGCCAGCACGGTGTATATATACAGCAAAGTAAGTATATATGAGCAGGTTGATATCGTCAAGGGAGGAATATATGCAAAATGAATTAAAATAGAAAAAAAAAAATAATTAAGTACCAGTACTTAATTTGTAGTTCAAAATAGTTCTTGTGTAGTTCTCATCATCATCATCCTTGTCATCAACACTTATAATTAAGTACCAGTACTTAATTTGTTTAATTTCTTTCTAGCTTGTGTTCACTGTTCGGAATATATATATATATATATATAGGAGAGAGAGAGAGAGAGAGAGAGAGATTAATTGTTGGTTGCCATGATTAATAAAAATAATCTTCATAGATGCATACAACTCTTGCATATATATACATGCATGGAAGGTCTATACATATAGCAGCAATATGATAAACATTAATTAGCTTTAGCAACCGCCGCCTCCACCGCCGCCACAACCACCACCTCCTCCACCTCCGCCGCCTCCTCCGCCACAACCGCCTCCGCAACCACCGCCACCGCAACCACCACCGCCGCCGCAACCACCTCCTCCACCACAACCAGTACCACCGTCCATGAAGTCCCCACCATAGAATTCTCTTCTACGTCGCTTCTTTCCTGAAGAAGCGCAAGCAAAGACGGCCATGGATATTAATGAGAGTGTTAAAGCAATCATGCAAAGGAAAGAAAGAAAGCTTCCATGAATTTGAAACACAGCAACTTTGCTGCCATTCTCTAGAGCCTCTAATAGCCTTGCCATCTCTTTTTTGCTAGACTCATCAAAAATAGATGGACACATAAATTAATATTAATATATATATATATATATATCTATCATATATATAAAAGCACGAATCATATTTGTCCATATTCTTCTTTTTTTAATCTCCAAATCAACATTTTCTTTTGTATCCAAATCAAACTCTAACTACTTATCAATCCACTACATGTTTATTTTCTTTATCTCCAAATCAATCATGAACTAATTCTCATCAATCCAATACACTTTTTTTGAGGAAGTAATGTCCTAGCATAATTAGCTTATTTTTTTATTCACATCTTATCTCAATCACATTAGATAATATTGATAAGCTAAAAAATGTACTTGTATTTCTAATTTTTAAATTTTAATTACAATTTTAAATTTTGTTAATAAATTCTTAGAAATTAATTTATGAAATGCGAAGCGAATTAGCGGGAAATCATGATATATATATAGCATAGTCATGATATGTAAGGTCTTAATTTGCAATTGCAATTAAGGCTCTATATACACTTTCCTCACACCTTCATTCATTAATTAATTTATTTATCATAATATATAAATGTATGGAAACAACAAATGAATTAATTGACACATTTTAAAGTTTGAATTTTCTTAGAAGATATTACTTACAATTATTATTAGATTAATAACGACCACAAAAATTAAGAGTGATGGAAGTTGAAGAAATAACAAATAAAACCTAACTTTAATACTATATATTTTGCATATATATACACATTTTTGACCTTTAATAAAATTTTAAAATCACTATTAAATAGAGTGTTATTAAATATCATGCGAAAATGTGTTATGTTTTAATTTTTAATACATGCATTACATAGAGTTTTTTAAAACTTTTATCAATTAGGTGTTATTTAATAACATCCCTTTAATATTGATTTAAAAACCTCTATTAAATATCGAAATTGTTCTAGTGATAAAAACATTTATTTCATTCCTTTCAATCTTTTCTTTTTTTCCCTGAAGCCTTGACAGCTGTAGGCACGTTAATTAGTTCTTAAGTCAAATGATTGAGCCAATCTATTACTAACATTAATTTTGGTTAATTTTTTTTGGACAAACCGCGTAAACTACTTTGAGGTTTTTTTTTTTTTTTTTTTTTTTTGTTTCAGTTGACTCATTCGTGCAAATATATGGTCAAGTAGCCAAATAAAAGTCAACATTATAGGAAGCCAAGTCAATCACAGCCATTAGTTCCATTCCAAGAAACTTAAAGAAAGCCTACAAGCCCTTTTTTTGCAAGTTGTTCAATGTGTGTGTATGCGTGTGGTTCCTAATCTATGTAGGAATTAAGATTCAGGGATATGCTTTTGTTACATATATGTACACTTGATATGTTAGCAATTCTTTCTTTTATACAAACGAGACTTTATTTTTACTGTAGCCAAAAAATCAAGTACGTACATAGCGAGAAATTAATAATGTTTCATGTAAAATAAAATGGAAAAAAAAAAAGGAAAAACCATACCAGTGTACTATGTAAAGGAAAAACGCATCGTCCTGCAAAAAAAAATTTCTATTCCCCTACAATTGGATCTAGTTAGGGCACCACCCACCACCAAGATATTACGACGTATCCACAATGAAGGAATAGATGGTCCAATGTTACCACTCGCTTCCCTTGACAATATATTAAGTGAATGAACAGAACACACATGCAAGGAGAGAAAAAAAAATGGTATATATTTATGAGGGTTGATGAGGATCATGAAACAAGAATTTTGAACCTATACATGTAATGTTTGAAGTCTACTTACATAATTTTCTGAAATATCGTAATGAAAGAGACATAAGATTTTGTCACCAAGTATTTGACCAAATATGATCATAAGGAACTTATCAGTTATCACTAATTAATATTGCGTCAAGTTTCTTCATGCCTCCGTACCTACGTATGTATATGTATCAAAACTATGTCATTGACTGCAATCCTCTGTCCATTAAGGAGTCATGACAATTGACAACCAATTAATTAATAACAAGATAAATGAACAAAACAATAAAAGAAAAGTAAAGAAAAAATGGTATCTATGAATGTTTTTTTTTTAGGAAAGAAACAACTTCTGTACCCACCAAGGTTTAAACTCATTACCTCTTACTTTTAAATTTTATATCAAACTATTGGGCCACTCAATTAGTTGGCGTATCTATGAATGTTTAGGATGATGAAAAACAAGAGTTTTGAACTTTTTCTTTCCATTTGCATTCCTCCCTTAATTTACAATCCATCTAGTCATATTTTACTTTACTAACTCTCCTATAGTACTATGTGTGAATTGTCGTATCTCCCAAGCCAATTTCTCTTCCAGTCAGTGAATATGATGAACAGCTTTGGCAGCATATCCGGAAAGGCAAGAACCAACTCGATTAGCAAAACATAGCACTAGAGAAGTAATAATGTTTCATCGAGTCGGTTCTTGGCTTTCCGGATAAACCACCAAAACCATTCTCATTCACTGGCTGTAAGAGACATTGGCTTGCAAGATGCAACAATTAATTCACATATATAATGTTGCGTCAAGTTTCTTCATGCCTCCGTACCAATTAATTAATAACAAGATAAATGAACGTAACACTCAAGAAAAGAAAAGTAAAGAAAAAATGGTATCTATGAATGTTTATTTTTTTTTTTTGATAGGAAAGAAACAACTTTTGTACCCACCAAGGTTTGAACCCATGGCCTCTTACTTTTAAATTTCATACCAAACTATTGTGCCACTCAATTAGTTGGTGTATCTATGAATGTTCAGGATGATGAAAATCAAGAGTTTTGAACTTTTTCTTTCCTTTTGCATTCCTCCCTTAATTTACAATCCATCTAGTCATATTTTACTTTACTAACTCTCCTATACTACTATGCGTGAATTGTCGTATCTCCCAAGCCAATTTCTCTTCCAGTCAGTGAATATGAACAGCTTTGGCAGCATATCCGGAAAGGCAAGAACCAACTCGATTAGCAAAACATAGCACTAGCGAAGTAATAATGTTTCATCAAGTCGGTTCTTGGCTTTCCTGGATAAACCACCAAAACTGTTCTCATTCACTGGCTGTAAGAGACATTGGCTTGCAAGATGCAACAATTAATTCGCATATATAATACTTTAGGAGCACGCCCCCGTGGTGTATATATTTAGCAAAGTAAATATATATGAGGAGGTGGATATTGTCAAGGGAGGAATATATGCAAAAGGAATTAAGAAAAAAAAATAGTTCAAAATAGTCCTTGTGTAGTTCTCATCATCATGATGATCCTTACTGTCAACACTGATAATTGAGTACCAGTACTTAATTTGTTTTCTTTCTAACTGCCTTTACAATCCATAGGCGCATATTTTTCACTTTGCTTCCTATATCCTAAAGTTCATGTGAAATGTGGCATCTCTCAAGCAAATTTCTGTTCCAGGCAGTGAACATGAATAGATTTGGCAGAATATCCGGAAAGGCAAGAACCAACTTGATGAAACATCTTCGCTTCGCTATTATTAGCTAATCTAATTGTACATGAGATTAATTGGCGCAATAGCAAAGTAACGATGTTTCATCAAGTGGGTTCTTGGCTTTTCCAGATAGACCGCCTAATCTATTCTCGTCCACTAACTGGAAGAGACGTTGGCTTGCAAGATGCAACCGCTCGCATATACTTTAGGAGCGGTATATAGCGAAGAAATTATGAGCAAATGGATTGTCAAAGGAGGAGTACTGCTGCAAAAGGAAATCCATATATTATAGATAACGAAAAGTTCTAATTAATAGCGAAGAAAATATGATCATTCAACCTATCACTAATTAATATTGCGTCAAGTTTCTTCATGCCTCTGTACCAATTAATTAATAACAAGATAAATGAACAGAACACTCAAGAAAAGAAAAGTAAAGAAAAAATGGTATCTATGAATGTTTTTTTTACCCATGACTTTTTACATCCAAATTTCATATCAAATCATTGGATCACTCATTTAGTTGGTGATCTGTGAATGTTTAAGATGATGAAAATCCAGAGTTTTGAACTTTTTCTTTCCTTTTGCATTCCTTCCTTAATTTACAATCCATCTAGTCATATTTTACTTTACTAACTCTCCTATAGTACTATGCGTGAATTATCGTATCTCCCAAGCCAATTTCTCTTCCAGTCAGTGAATATGAACAGCTTTGGCAGCATATCCGGAAAGGCAAGAACCAACTTGATTAGCAAAACATAGCACTAGTGAAGTAATAATGTTTCATCAAGTCGGTTCTTGGCTTTCCGGATAAACCACCAAAACTGTTCTCATTCACTGGCTGTAAGAGACATTGGCTTGCAAGATGCAACAATTAATTCGCATATATAATACTTTAAGAGCGCGCCAGCGCGGTGTATATATATAGCAAAGTAAGTATATATGAGCAGGTGGATATTGTCAAGGTAGGAATATATGCAAAAGGAATTAAGAAAAAAAAAAAAAAGTAGTTCAAAATAGTTCTTGTGTAGTTCTCATCATCATGATGATCCTTACTGTCAACACTGATAATTGAGTACCAGTACTTAATTTGTTTTCTTTTTAGCTGCCTTTCAATCCATAGGCTTATATTTCTCACTTTGCTACTTATATCCTAAAGTTCATGTGAAATGTGGCATCTCTCAAGCAAATTTCTGTTCCAGCCAGTGAACATGAATAGATTTGGCAGAATATCCGGAAAGGCAAGAACCAACTTGATGAAACATCGTCGCTTTGCTATTATTAGCTAATCTAATTGTACATGAGATTAATTGGCGCAATAGCAAAGTAACGATGTTTCATCAAGTGGGTTCTTGGCTTTTCCAGATAGACCGCCTAATCTATTCTCGTCCACTAACTGGAAGAGACGTTGGCTTGCAAGATGCAACCGCTCGCATATACTTTAGGAGCGGTATATAGCGAAGAAATTATGAGCAAATGGATTGTCAAGGGAGGAGTACTGCTGCAAAAGGAAATCCATATATTATAAGATAACAAAAAGTTCTAATTAGTTCTTGTGTTCTTCATGTCATGTTTCTCATCAAACACTCATTGATATGCAGTAACAGTTTGTTCTGTTTCTTGTGTATGTAGATACAGATTTTTGGTATTAATCATGATTCATATATGAAAATAAACTCTCATCTTCACATGAGAATGAAACACAGTCAGGAGTGCACAAACAGTCTAATTAAGCCATGCATACAACCCTTGCATTATTAGCAGCAAATATAATACTAATAAAACATTAATTATAATTAACTTTAGCAACCGCCGGCAACACCACCTCCACCACAACCGCCACCGCCATGGTGACCGCCGCAACCTCCTCCGCCATGGTGATGATGATGGCCACCACCGACATCAGTGACTAATGTGGCGGCAGGCAGCCCGACACCAGCACCAGGGTAGGAAAAATCATGTCCTTTACCACCAAATGCACCGGCACCGGCACCGGCATAGGAATCATGTCTTTTACGCTTCTTTCCCGTTTCGACACAAGCAAAGATGGCCATGGATATTAATGAGAGTGTTAAGGCAGTCATGCAAAGGAAGTAAATACTTCCATGATCAATTTGAAACACTGCAGCAACTTTGCTGCCATACTCAACACCCTCCAAGAGTACCCTTCCCATCTCTCTCTCTCTTTCTCTAATCTCTATAGTGTATACATGTAATTGATAGATGGATAGATATATGGATATTTATAAGGAAAATATTAGAACGACAACAACAATGTCACAGTACCACAAGACACGTTGACTCACAAGAGCCTTCCATGCTACCTCGACCAAGAGAGTCGTGCTATAGCCCTTATCGAGCTATCTTTAATATCATGTCACCATCTCTTCCAAAAGTGAATTGATTATACATGTAAAAACAGAAAACTCTCTCTATCTTTCTTGTTCTTCATTAGTGCTAATTATTACATGGGGAGATAGTACCATTAATTTCCAAAGTTTGAGTTTTCTAATTTTAGAAGATAACCTTGATTACATGCATCAATAATAAATTTGATGACTACTCTTTTTTGTTCTCTGTTGACTCAGATTCATAAACTATACATATCATGAAAAGTAAGTCAATCGCATATAAGTTCCAAGTAACTTCAAGAAAGCTTAGGTAGGCCAACACAAAAAAAGGACGGCTTGATATTTTAGCAGATCAATTCATACAATATATTAACGAGTGTTTCGAGGCATATCCAACGGACACAAAGGAGGTTGTTGTGCATGTCCAATAAGCTCCTTAGTTTATTCCACCAAAATATCAACAATTAAATAGACAACTTGCAAAATTCAACAATAACGTACAGACAAGGTTTTGCAAGTTATTCAATCAATATATGTACTTAGTGTAATTACTACATGTGAAGAAAAGTTTGGGTGGCAATGCCATATTTATGTACGTTACCTATATATACTTGATGTATATACAACTGTTCGAATCCTTTAGATTGTGCATCGTGATGTGTGTGCGAGTCTTTTCGTACATAAAGGTCTCAGCGCTATGTCACCGGCTGCAATTCGCTGTCCATATATCTAGAAATCATGACAACCAAACAATGAATGAACAAAACACACAAGAAGAGAAGAAAAATGGTATATATGAGTGTTGAGGATCATGAAACAAGAATTTTGAATTTTTTTTCCTTCTTTTTGCATTCTTCCCTTTACAATCCATCTGCAGGTATTTACTTTGCTACCTCTCCTAAGAATATGTGAATCGGCGTATCCATGTTGCCGGTTTCACTTCCAGTCGTTGTACAGGAATAGATTTGGCAGTATATCCGGAAAGGCAAGAACCAACTAGATGAAGCTTCGTTACTTCACTAATGTGGCTAAGTTTCTTCTGACAAATCTCCTGCACATTCAGCAAGAATTACTTACTGTAAGAGAGTTGTCTGCATTGATCAAAGCAATAAATTGAAGCAATAATAGCAACAGCAGTCGCCTATATATATATATATATATAGCGGATCTTGTTTTTGACTAAACTAGACTCCGTAAGACTACGCTTCGACGTCTACATTATTGCTCATTAAGATTATGCTTCCACCTAATAAAGTTGTGTGACAATGAAGAAGGATCTGTAAAAAAAATCCTAAGATTAATTCGAGTAGTTAAAAACATTTGAATCATATATATGTCGGCCGCCAAGGAAACTCACCAACTGAAGAAGGATCTACGTGTACAAAGAAACTTGCCGCTACTATAAGATAACAAAGCATGAGCATTAATCCTTTGAAGTAATTAGAATTCCCATCCTGGAAGCAGAAGAATAAATCCTTATGGCTCCGAATAATTCAACTAATTAAGACTTGAGGTTTCTAAATTTATAAACGTAAGGATTCTTACGGCTCGTCAATTAAACTAATCCAAGAGGATAAAACAAACCTGCAGTAAGAAAGCTACGACTAAAACGGTTATAAACAGTGTTGCAGTCTCGAATAGTTGAAAGTTCAAGTCCATAGGTCGCCCAAGGATCCAACCCACAATGACACAGAATGGAACCTGTAAATACAGTACTATTTTAGACAAAATTCTGTTAGAATTGGTACATACCACCAAAATTTGTTGTTTCTTACCCCAAACATAGATATTTGTGTGGAGGACCCTATCGCGACTCCCAAAGAAATGTCCTATCCGGAACAACAGATGAAATGTAGTCAGATATAATATTTGCAAAGATTAAAGATCATATGCAGGGCATCAAATTAAATGCCAGTGGAAATCTTCATACTGCTGTGCATTATCACCCACATAACTGCACAATTTTAAGCTCACTAAATTCCTTTTTAATACTATAAACAGTGAATTGCTCAACGCGCTGAATAACTTACAAGTTTGTTTTTCATAGCAAACATAACAGCGCTTGCATGTTCCGCAGCATTGCCGACAATTGGAAGCACAATGACACTAATAAATCCAATTGGGATGTTCCATTCAGAAGCAGCGCCCTATGAAATTATCAACCAGAACTCATGACATGACAAACATAGAATGTGCAATTAAAAATGAGTAAAATACTTATTCGTTTTTTTTTTTACGCAGGCTAAAACAACAATTTGATTCCGAGAACAACATTAAGTAATATGAGAGAATACCTCTAAAGCATCAACAAGATATTCCGAAAGCAATGAAATCCACAATGCTAGGATTGCAAGCCAGACTATTGATTGCCACTTAGAAATTTCAGGAAGTTCCTCATCTAGGCTTTCAGTCAGACTTTCACCCTGAATTGTCATTTACAAAAATTAAAAAACTCATGGTGAACAACCTAACTAGAATTTTAGGCATATAAAATAACACCTTCAGTAATATTTTTTACAAAGTGCACTATAAGTTATAGAAACTAACATCATTTATGGGGATGACTGGATTCTTCTGATTCTTCAGCTGATAAAAAAGGTAGGCTCCATAAGCAACAAGCATTACGCAGCTGCTAAACCTTGAAAGGGCTAACTCTGACTTTCCAAAGTGCAACTCAGTGTGAGTGAAATGGAGCACAGCCGGAAACAGTAGGCCCATGACAGCCATCAACAATAATCCTGAGTTCACTGTAGCAGAATTCTGCCATTAAAAATAAAATCATTCAATTTAGACCAAAAACAATGAAGGCTATGCAAGGGGAAAAAAGCAACATGTTATGATATAATTGCTCATATAGGCACAACAGCATAGCAAAGCCTTAATCCCGAATTAGTTAAGATCGGCCACATTATTGCTTATATACCTTGTTAAAAACCTGCTCCTCCTTATAAAATACAATCCCACCACAGAAGAATGAGCATCCAAGCACCAGCAACATATTTGATAAAATTGACCCTAGCAATGACTGCTGAACAACACGCAACAATCCACCTTTCAATGCATAAACTGATATGATCAATTCTGTTGCATTTCCAAAAGTTGCATTTAAGAGCCCCCCCACTGCAAGTATCCATGTAATACTGTATCAGCAATGTGAAATGTACAATGGTCATCAACAGATGGAAGAATCCAAAATAGTAGCAAAACAATGGTGATTGTTAATTATACAGTATATTGATATAATTCTCTCTTATATAAATCAGATGCAGCTCATGTAAAACTAATTGCACCAGAGTCATGTCCTCAATGTCATCCAAGCTATGTTTTTAATTAATGCCAAAATTCTGTTCATATCTACTTGAAGAGGAAAATATAAAGCATGGATTGTTCTTTTTTAATTACTAAACCCCTCATCAATTTCACTTTTGTGGAGTGGTGTGGCGGGTGCATAAAGGAGGGAGGATTACAAAGACAAAGGCGTTGCTGCGTCGACCTCATAAGTAAACACTTTAGAATGTCATTAACAAAGATTTGATAATTAACCACAAACCGTTTACCTGTATCTCCGGTGAAGAGTGCTAGTTGCCTGCACTTCAAGAAAACCAAGCAAGATTAGGCCCGTCTCAGGTAGAACTAGCAAGAATCAATACCAAGAAAGAAACAATAACAACTGTCCCAATCAAGATTATACAAATCCTTACTCTGTCGTGAATCCCAGTCGTTCGGCCAAAGGTGTTATGCCCAACAAGCACAGAAAGAATACCCATCCCTGCGAGTCCACATAGGAAAATTTATCAAGTCCCTCTACAGTCGTATAAAAAAGATTTGTACACAAGTTTTGCTCCAACTCACATGATTCTTGGTCAACATACTAACAATGATGGCTGCAGGGCCAAAAGGCATAAGCAGATTAAGTTTGGTTGAGAATAGCATAATCTTAATGCTCTTGAGTACTGTATTCTTCCGATGGCTTCTTGAAGAACCTGAAAAAGACCCTTCCGTTGTTTCCTCCATCAAATTCGACTTTCTTCTAATCGAGTCTGGGCTATCAAGACTCTCATCCTCAAACTCGTGCAGCGATTTGTCCTTTAGAGCTCCCAGCTGTCCAATCAACTATATACTCTCAAACATGAATCAAAACAATATTCCCAAAACTTTCTATGTAAAAATCGATTACCAAAAAAAAAAAAAAAAAAAAAAAAAAAAAAAAAAAAAAAACCCTATACCCAAATCGACAAAATCAACCTAATCCTGCAACCTAATTCATAAAGACTATGTTAACATTGAGTATTCCTCAAGAAACAATCATATATGCATTAATTTCAACAAAAAGACCAATCTTTAGTTCATTACTCACACAATCAAATAAATCTTTCCATTGCACACTATCTCTTTGAACATTATCCCAAATTAACAATTAACATAAAGAAAGGACACAAGAACAATTAAGTGATCGAATCGCAATTAGATCGCTTATTTATGATTCTAACCAACAAGTTTTCTACCAATTACCATGGTAAACACACATTAAGCAACAATGACAAAAAAAGAACCAATCTTTACCCAAGAAACCTAATTAACAATCAAACAAGAATCAAAGAACAAGGGCTTTGAAATTGTTACCTCTAAAGAGGGTTTGGCCATGTTGGGGTTCGAAAATCAAGATTCCGAAAGAAGGCGAAGAAGAGTAGTTTGTTGTTGTTGTTTTTTGGAAATCTAGGGTTTCTGAGAGAGAGAATGAAAGCTGTTTTTTGGTTGAATCGTCGAAGAAACGTAAGAGAGAAAGAAATAGAGAGAGAGAGACTCAGCGTTAAATACGGACATGTAAAGATTTCAACCGTTCAAACTCGCTCCCGCCATATTCCGTTACGTCTACGCCTATTGGGCCCCGCCATTGTGTATAAATAGGCCCAAGCCCAGGCCCAATACTTTTCAGGAAGTGTTATGGTAACCCACTTTAGACACTAATTTAAGGCATCGACCGGTTGAGTTGCCAGGCAAACCACCTCGAGATGTGTACGCGCACGGCGCGAGGTGTATTGTGCGTCGACCGACTGTGTTGCCCGAGTGTTTTTCTAATATTGGAAAACTTTGATGGTATGACAATGGAACTAGTGAGATAATGTACGTGGAATGCATTGATAAGGAAGATTTAAAGATTTTGTAAGGGTTTGATCCATGCATCTAATTCAACTGATTAGAGATCAAGACTTTGTTGTTGTTAATATTTCGTGAAAGAGTCATCTATGACGATTAAGTAGAACTTAATCAAACAGTTTTGTAATTTAACAAAGAAAAATGTTGTCAATGTGAAGTAACAAGATAGAGGTTTCGAGTTTGAACATTAGATATGATACGATCGAACAATTATCATATAACATACCTTGTTGTTATCGAGAAAAAATTTATTACTTCTCAAGTTATAATTTGAGCTCGAGCTAGGTTAGATTTTTGCGTATATATGATCTCTTAGCAAAAGCGATTCTACTTTGCAAGAGTCGAAGTTGTTACTTATCCTTGAAAGATTATAAGATGTTGCACTTGATTAGGGAAGTTATTAATTGAGTAGCAAATACATGGTTTTAAAAAAAAAAAAAAAGGATTTTTTGCTTGATTAATATATATAGGGATAATATTTATCAACCTAACACACTCACAGAAAATATTTTCTAATCTAATACATTTTTTGTCACGTCACTGCCACATTACACGCCACATCACCCGCCCGCTACATCAAGATATAACTTGGAAAACGTGAACGAGGGTCACGTTTTGCATTTTTTTTAATTTTTTTTTAAAACTTTTGAATAGAGAAGTCACGATTTTTATTTCAAAGAAGTAGTGACCGCGGGTCACATTTTGAATTAAAATTATTTTTTTTGGACACCACATATCAAAAAGAGTGTTGTTTTAATGTGAGTCATGTGTGGTCTATCTAGCAAATTAATGCGGCTGAAAAATTCCATTGTTCACCAGTATCTATAGCTTAAGACTACTTCATTAAGGGTTGTTGTTTAATTACAACCTTTTACATTGCATTTATTACAAAATACGCGCCCACTCAATCACTATAACAATTTCGGTATTTAATATAAGTTTTTAAACTCATATTAAAGGGAGGTGTTATTAAATAATACTTAATTGATATGAGTTTTAAAAAACCTCTATGTAATACATATATTAAAAATTAAAACATAACACATTTTCACATTACATTTAATAACACTCTATTTAATAAGGGTTTTAAAACCTTTATTAAAGGCTAAAAATGTTCTAGTGAATCTGACAAAAATATTACAACCTCTACACATGATGTAGCAACCAAACTTGTAAAGCAATTTAAAGTTTTCATTATACATATATATTCATTAAGCCTACATCAGATTACATCTCTTCTCATCTTATTCAAACCCTCTCCACACTCTTCCAATGCACCTAGAGTTCACCGGAGATGGCTCATTGATCATCGACAAAGAACAACGAGTATGACCTCGATCGACGCCGTAGAACAACATAATTGTGATTCATTCTGCATTTGTTTCATAGGGAACCAAGGAGTGTGGTGCAAAGCTGGATTTGTAGATTGAGTTCTTTAATTATGTTCCAGAACAGTTTTTACAAGGCATAGTTTCCTGCCAATATTTCTCAGTAGATGTTCACAAATTAATGACCCTTGTCGAGTGGCCATGGAAACGACTAAACGATCATCACGTTCAATCATTTCCAGAGGAGTTTCGACCTACGTACCTGCCTCGTACGCTACGAAGAACAAACAATAAGCCGGTTTGTAGTAAAGTCAATGAAAAATAAGCACACATGCACCAGACTTTGCTTTCAAAAATTAACTAATACCATAGAAGTAAATACTACGATCTGATCAACTGAAGTTGTATATAAAAAGGAGTCAAAAGATCAAAAAGAGCTAGCCATCATATATATAGCTTCAAATATAAAGCTATTTGCTCCTTGGACTGATCTATTATTCCTATCAATGTATTTCCAACATCAAAGCCCTCCAAGCCGTCGTTCACTAAGGCTGCGCTAGGTCTGTAGACGACGGGGGCGGCGGCGGCGCGGACAGTGAAGACGGAGGCGGACGGTGCTGCTGCAGACGTCGGAGGCGGACGGCGCCGCGGACAGTGAAGAAGATGTCAAACTGTGACTCATGCTGATGAATTGAGTTGTGAATCGTGGTGAAAGTAAAAACCTAGTATGGAAGTCATGACCCGTGGTCACGATTTTTTTGAAATGGAAATCGCGGGTCACGATTTCATTTTAAAAATTTTCCGGAGTTTTCCAAAATGTGAGGAGTTGCTCTTATAAATGATGTTTCATGGTGCTATGACAATGAATTTAATTGTTTTACTTGTCTTAAATTTAAAACTTATTCAATGTTGTTTTAATATTTAAACTATCGAACTTTTTCCAATAATTGGTTACATTTCTTTATGTTATTTGTTAACACGCATATCGAGGAGTCGGATGAGTGCTCTTGGAGTGTTAGTGGGTCGCGTGGAACCCAAAGTGGACTTCGTCCCAAGAAATCCGTGCACAGAAGATCCTGAATTTGAGACTTTCCACCAAAAATATTCTTTTCGGGTATTCGTGCTTGGATGGCGGCTCAGATCAAGCCTCATGAAAACCTTATATTGGAGGAGGTTCTACCACGTAGAAACGCTCACGATTTTCCTTTAGCTCAAAATTTAAAAATAAAATAAAAAATTTGCACCGTGGGTCACGTTTTGCTTCCTACCGATGTCCCGATGTGGCAGGTCGGGTGATGTGGCGGGTGATGTGGCGTTGACTGTGTTAGATTGAAAAATATTTTTGTGAATGTGTTAGCTTGATAAATATACACCTCAAATGTATTAATCAAGCAAAAAACTCAAAAAAAAAAGTAGCAAACATGCACATAACAAAAGAACAAAAAAGAAACAAAAATAGATGTCCAAGTGGCGATTACTATATTGTTTGCAAATCAATAAAAAATCAGGTTTTTTTCCAACCGTGCATGATCAAGTAAATAAATAATTTATGTTATGAAAAGATGTATGATATCTAACTCATCCTATCATCAATTAACACTAACAATCTTATGTTTGTACTCTTCCACAAATTGCATGAAATTATGTCGTGTTCAATCATATCACTATCTAATTAATCACAGCTTTCGAAAGAGACGTATCTCTTTAATTATTTAACGGTTTTGGACACTGAGATAGGCACACTAAGTGAGTGTGCATCGCACAAAACTCCCTCGGGATGCGCACTGGTGCATCATGCAAAGGTCATCTTACTCGGTGCTCATGTATCTCAGTGAGCAAAGTGGGTCACAAAATCATTTTCCTTTAATACATGAAAAATGCTAGCACGCATCGAGATGTGTATCACTCTCTCTGATCACAAATATAAATCATTTAAAATAAAAACACAAAAATTAAAATACCTTTAATTATAAGTGTAATTTACCTATATATGTTATTTGACTTTAAATAAATTGAATAATTATATTTGAATTATATAAATGTATAATTGATAATAAAATATATATAAATACATTCTAAAATTTTAAAAAAGGCTTATAATTTTGATCAATAAATTTTTGTTATAAAAACTTATATTTGTGACTAGAGATGTGATATTGCACTACGCTATAAAACATTTTTCTTAATATATCTCTTAGGTGTCCCTCCTAATTTTAATCAAAAAATATTAAATATATCACACCGAAAGACATATAGACCTACAAAAGTAATTTATACGATCTCAATCCACATATTAAGCATTGAAATATGTGTATGCTCGCATCGACGAGGAGGCATGATTTGATTAAAGGCGTGGACATACATGTTGATGTTGTCATTGCAAGTATTTTCAGCCGTAGGTCCATCCTGTAATTTCACCCAACTCCAGTGGCAAACACTCGCACAGAAATTTGTTGAGCAGAATTTCCGTATAAATACCCCTCTCTCTCTCTCTCACACAACTCACACTCTGTAGTCTCTGCGACTCTTCAGAGAGAGTGTGAGAGAGAGAGAGAGATTTCTGGGCGAAATCTTTGGACGAATTTGACCAAATCGAAATGGCGATGGTGGCGATGGGGATCTCGGTAGGGATTCCGACGAGTGCGCGCCGGAGAACGGCGCATTGCGGCCCCAAATCGGCCCCCCAGAGCCTATCCTCCGCCTGGTCCCAGCTCGCCGGCGAGAGGCTCCCGGTGGAAGCCGGTCGACGGAGGAGCGGTTCCGGGAATGGGAGGTCCCCGGTGTTGGTGTCGCCGAAGGCGGTGTCGGATTCGAAGAACTCCCAGACCTGCCTGGATCCTGATGCGAGCAGAGTGAGTTTTGAATTTGGGGTTTAGGGTTTGAAAGATTGGTTTTTGTTGAGTGTTTTGGTGGGTTTTTTGTTCAGGTTTTAGCTTTTTTGAGAATCTTTTGAGTTTGATTGGGATTTGAGTTTGGGCGAGATGCAGAACGATCATGAAATGATGATTAGTACTGAAACTAGGGTTTTTTCTAGTGCAATTTGAGATGCCCACTTTGGTTTATGACCTGAATCTGATTCATTTTGATGCGTAACTGAGAAAACATGGTTTGATCTGAAAATCTTGCTTGATTTGTGGCTCCCCAAATGGGGATTCTTTTGATTGTGATGGAATGATCATTGAATGAGTATTGATACCAGATCTCTGCATACAAAAGGAGGCCAAAGCCTCTGAGGATCTAACTTAGATTTTTTCTATTTGGAGAAGCTATTTATGGTAGATTCTGTGCAGTAGTTGAGTGTGATGGACCCCTTTTCTCCGGCGGGTCCCCTTACGACCCTGATCAAGATCTGAAGATTAGAGTTTTGATGTTCAAGAATTTCAATGTATTAAATTATCAATGGTGAAACTAACAATAATATGATTAGTAGGACCCTCTATAAAGGAGGAGACATTCATTATGATAGCGACTTTCGCCTCGCTTATTGATGGATCCGAGTCTCGGGTTGAACTATGCAGAAAATTAACTTGATGAATTAGTCTCAATTTTTTTATGCTCAATTCTTGTCAATCAGTGTATGATCAAGGAACTGAATTTGGTTTCGTGCAGAGTGTTCTTGGAGTTATACTTGGCGGCGGAGCTGGAACTCGTTTGTACCCTCTTACCAAGAAGAGAGCAAAGCCCGCAGTTCCTCTCGGAGCAAACTACAGATTGATTGATATTCCTGTCAGCAACTGCTTGAACAGCAATATATCAAAGATCTATGTTCTCACACAATTCAATTCTGCTTCTCTTAATCGCCATCTTTCACGGGCATATGCGAGTAATATGGGAGGGTACAAGAATGAAGGGTTCGTTGAAGTCCTTGCCGCGCAACAAAGCCCTGAAAACCCAAATTGGTTCCAGGTAATTATAGGGTCTGATTCCTAAAATATATGACTTCATGATTCCATCTTTGCATAAGCATACCGCATGATTATTAATACTACATGCTTATTGCAAAATTCTTTTCTCTTCAGAAGTGCAAATGCTTTGTTCTAATGTCTTTATTATTGGAATTTCCATGACTTATATATAGGGTACAGCAGATGCTGTTAGGCAGTACTTGTGGCTGTTTGAGGAGCACAATGTTATGGAGTTCCTGATTCTTGCTGGGGATCATTTGTACCGTATGGACTACGAAAGGTTTATTCAAGCTCACAGGGAAACTGATTCTGACATCACTGTCGCTGCATTGCCTATGGATGAAAAGAGAGCCTCTGCATTTGGTCTAATGAAGATTGATGAAGAAGGTCGCATAATTGAATTTGCTGAGAAACCAAAAGGAGAGCAATTGAAGGCAATGAAAGTAAGCATTTTGTTAAAAATAAAAAAAAAAAAAAAAAAAAAATCAGTTGCATTTGTTCTCATGTTTGTGGTGTTCGTTTCTCATCAAATTGACAATATTTAAACTTATCAAAATGTGTTATTCATCGATATTTTTCTCATTTTTTCCCAAATTAATGCCAGGTTGATACTACCATTTTGGGTCTTGATGATGTTAGAGCAAAGCAAATGCCCTACATTGCAAGTATGGGTATTTATGTTGTTAGTAAAGAAGTGATGTTGAAGTTACTTCGTGATGACTTCCCTGGGGCGAACGATTTTGGAAGTGAAGTTATTCCTGGTGCAACCTCAATCGGAAAGAGGGTAAGCTTTGTCGAATTTGCATTGTAATGAAATTGTGAACCTCCTTTCTGTCCAATCATAAAATTGGTTTTTCTACTGACCCGTGCATGGGAGTAAATTAAACAAGAATGGCGTAACAAAGCAATTTCATGCAATGCAAGGAATACGTATAACAGACTATAATTATGTCAACTATCTTGAAGTAGGCTAGTTAGATTATCCTAGCTATTAGTTTGTGTTCTGTTTATTTTTCTTCCTTGTATCCATGACAAGGAAAAGTAGGCTAGATATTGCTTTTTATCTAATGCGGCCGATTGCAGTTATATTTGTGAAGTCGCTTCTGGCTAAATCTTCTTACTTTTAACTGTAATCGACAACATAAGTCCTTGTTGCAGTCAGTTTGTTTGTTCATTGCCTACTTCACATTCTCACAATATTGATCTAATCTGTTTCAACCTTTTTAGGTTCAAGCTTACTTGTTTGATGGTTATTGGGAAGACATTGGTACAATCGAAGCTTTCTACAATGCAAATCTTGGGATCACCAAGAAACCAATACCAGATTTCAGGTTGCTTTCCTATGTCTAAATGCATTCATATATTTACTGAACATTTGGTTTCGCGAGTGATTGTTTTTAATATTTTGGCGTAATATGAATTGGATTACCTTTGCAGCTTTTATGATCGATCTTCTCCTATTTATACACAACCTCGATATTTGCCACCTTCGAAGATGCTAGATGCTGATGTGACAGACAGTGTTATTGGTGAAGGCTGCGTCATCAAGGTAAGAATCATAAATAAATGACTGTTGAAATCGATTCAAATCATGTTGCGCAGCGCACAACCTCCCACGTTCGACCATAGCGTAATATCCTATTTTAAAAGATATTATGGAGAAATGAGTTAAAGCTTTGGCGTTCTCATACTCGTATCTTGCATTCTACTTTTGCAGAACTGTAAAATCCACCACTCGGTTGTTGGGCTCCGGTCATTGATTTCAGAGGGTGCAATCATAGAAGACACATTACTGATGGGTGCAGATTATTACGAGGTAGCGTTTACCGTCGTAATCTCCCTTTGTTATTCCATATTTCCAATATGGTTGAACTAGTTCCAGCTGAACGTTAACCAAATAGAGATGAGTACAATATACTGCATTAACTTGCAATAAGAACTGATGATTTTATCGTTGCCCTTTCCCCAGACTGATGCAGATCGGAGATTTCTCGCTGCAAAGGGAAGTGTCCCTATTGGTATTGGCAAAAATTCTCACATCAAGAGAGCGATAATCGACAAAAATGCTCGCATTGGAGACAATGTTAAGGTTGTGCTATTTCATTAGATTACTCTTGTCTGTGAAGCTTTTTCTAGCTGATGCCAACACTGTCCATTCAATTACCTTATATTTCATAAACTCACTTGATGAAGTTACTGATCTGGTAAAATTCATTTTTTCAGATCATTAACACCGACAACGTTCAAGAAGCGGCAAGGGAAACAGACGGATACTTCATCAAGAGCGGAATTGTCACGGTAATCAAGGATGCTTTGATACCCAGCGGAACTGTAATTTGAAGACACTCCATTTCTTTTTAGTTGGCCATTATGCTCTAGAGTTGGGCTATTAGTATCCTTTAATAAAAGGTTTGTCCTTCCTTTAGCCTGAGATTTATCTGTCAAAATTCTACTTGTTAAGGTGTATAAGCAAAGGAAGGTATAGCCCAAGAAACCCTTTTTGTCTTCCACTTTCTTTTGTAAAGGCTATGAGTAGTAAGTCTCCATCCACATGGTAAGATTGTGGTCAATAAACTCAGTTGTTCAATATGAGAAGTTTCTTTCTTCCTTTTTTTTTTTTTTCAATGTTTCAAAAATGAATACAAGTTGTTCTGCATAAAGAGTACTAATCTTCCTATGCAGACATTATTTGATTGATTCTCTTCGGCGCTTCTTCTGCCTCGATAGCTGCTATCGTGCTATCGATGTATGATTTGCCTCGGATTTGGAAATGGAGGTCTGATTACTACAGGCTGCCGGTCCTTCAAAATCCTTCCCGCCGCAGTTCCTGCCATTCATCAACAAAAATGGGGGGACAAACATGTATAAAACAGCAGTTATGGAATGATCAAGGGGACTGCAACATGCGCGGCGAATCCGAAAATGGTTTTTACCTGAGAAAAAAGAGAAGTCATGTATGACTCTTGATTCTGCCATGAGAGGGCACAAAGATGGAGACATAAGTAGCATGATGAAGATGGGAATGCATGCATGAGAAGCAAAGCCCAACAATTTCCCCATGTTTGTGATCTCTATTTTCTCCTACTCGACCATCTTCTCTGCTTTTCATTTATATAAGCTCCAGCATCTCTATTTCTAGATGTTGATCATTCCTACTTGAATATTCAAACACGCAATCAAAGGTAGTGTTTGACCATGGACTATGCTTTTCAATCAGAGAGACTTTTAAAAAATGTACACAGCCTAATGGAATGACACCAGAATATAGGCCGGTTCATGACTTCGAGCCTTCTATGAAAGCATTAACATAATTAAAATGAAAGAATGTAAAGCAAAGCTTGTTCATTTTTTAAAGTTTTCGTGACAGACCCGAATTTGTTAACGATCAAACGGAACCTCAAAAAACTCAAAATATTTGTTAACGATCAAACCGCGACCACTTATTTCCTCAAAATATATTGGGAAGAGGGATGGAAGGCAACCACTTGATGGGCCAATTAAGTTGTGGTCTTGAATTCAAGTCCTACAATGGAGTCATCAATCGATATCACCGGGGAGCTTTGCCCTTTATTGTCACACGGCTCAAACCCGGATTTAGTCAAGGCTCATTGAATATCAAGTGGTTTACACCCAGGAAAAAAAAAAAAAAAACAAAAAAAATATCCTTACTCCCTAGAATACTCCCACACATGATGCACGTTTGTACCAAAGTAGGTTATTTGAACAAGTTAAAAGGGATTGAAGTACTGTGGCATAAAATCTAGGTTGCAAGATTGACCCATTCCTCTCTCTAGAAAAGATGAGTCAGATGACACACACATGACACAGCATGACATCCAAGCAAAACTATTATCAAAGAAAACAAATTTAGAGGATCATATTTCAGCTAGAGTAAAACCATTCCATTCTACACCACTCATTCACTACTACTGCTACACCTTCATCTTCCTATTTTCAAGTTCTCCTGTGAACACACCAGAGAATTCATCTCTGTTGACACCTTAAGACATAGTCGACGCATCTGAGATGCGAAGCTTTTGGTGAAACTGTGGACTCTTGAGGTTTAACATGGCTTCTTGTTCAACCAGTGCAACTTGTCCATTGAAGAGATCTATCAAGGTTTCTATTTGCCCAGTATTCTCTTCAGTCTCCATGCCCAGAAACTTGCAATGGAAAGTGCACAAAGGGATGAGTTCGCGCGTAGGCGTAGTTTGTTCTGCTGTGCAAGAATCATCTACTTCAACTGGTAAGAGGTCAAAAGCTAGCCTTTCTATTATGTATGTAAGGAAATGCATGGAGAAAGTAGAGAACGAAATTTTACAATCTATGAACAACTGTTAATTCATGATATGAATAGAAACTTAACAGAATTCGACATACTTGCAAGTGTTGAGAATTGAAGATCTATCTAAAATCACAAAGAAATCGAAGGCAAATTGAATAGAAGGGCATTGACAATGAATTGATTGCACTACTAAAACAATTCAGGCAACATAACTGTTCTAACCACTTATTACCTGTTTCTAGCTACCGCCGAAACGGAGGCTAAACCAGCTAAAACAGAAGCTCCAGCGAAGCGAAAGGCGCCAGCAAAAGCTCCAGCCAAGGCATTGCCACAATTGATGGAAGAAGATGTGATCCCTTCTCTCAAAGCAACGCTCGAAACTCAAGATGATCTTTCAGAAATAGAGCTATCATTTAAGGATAACAGGGTGAGTATAGTAGAATCAAGTATCTAATTTACCAATGACATGAGACTCGAAGCTCTAGAATATGCAGGAAACTGTAAGCGTCGCATTGCTTGCCTCACTGATAAGACCAAACATTAAGCAATCCTACCTGAATAGAAAAGATAAATTGGTCCTATCAATTCTAGAATCAATTACTTACCATTGAATCTCCATATTGAATTCGCCTGGCAAGAGATATACAGAAACTTGCTTTGTACAGAATTGAATCATAGATGCACCATCTGAATATGGTTATTGAACAACAGCTGGAAGGGTCCTTCGTGAAGAATGGAGTCCGCTATTCATTCTGGGCATTCTTTCCAAACGGCGTCCTCACAGGTGCATGCAAATTCACATTCATCCATACAGAATACAATTCCGATACATAATACCAATCATACTTACTCCTTTAAAAGCATTTCGTCGAACTTCATTTTCTTGTGCAGGTCCAAAGGGATTTTCTTTGTCATCCTATGGTCCAGATGTCAGCACAGTGGAGCCCTTTCTCATTGATGAGAAGAAAATAACAGCTAAACATATAGTCTTCTGGGTCGAAAAGCGGTTGGCAGCTCAGGGGATCCTTCCTGTGTGGAAAGAATAACCATAGTGATGAACTTGGATTCAAACAAAAAATAGAGTGCATAAATACCCATTGTATCTACATTTCTTTACAATAATAATTTTGTAATGTTATTTTTAAGCAAATCACTTTTAACAGATATGTCAAACTTTCTGTCCTGATGTCAGTCATTCTACTCTACAAATTAAAAACCACATCATCAACATTAGCTGGAAGCTCATCTACAACTGATTACAAAAACCTTGCTATTTCCCTATAAAAGTTTATGCTGTTTAAGTATGTGATAATGAGGCTGGTAGGTTTCACAAGTATCCTTAGATTGGAAACTGAAAAATTTCTGCTCCAATACACTAATGTATATTAATAAGGTCAAAGTAAGAGAATATCAAGAGAAGATCAAATGCAAGTATGAACGACAAACAGATGCTATGCTAATACAATCATACCTATTATAACATCAAACAGAATATGCCAAATGTGTGATAATCCTTCTTAAGCCAACTTCATGATATGATCCAAAATGATCAAACTCCCAAACATTCAAGAGATTAAGATTCAGATGCTATGCTCATACAACTTCATGCTAATTGCTACCAGAATATGACGAAAATTGAAGAAAAAGAAAGAATCATAAGACATTTGCATATAATAATACCTTTGAGAATTTACATCTTAACAGTTACAGCAACAAAATGCATTCTTCTTCCTTTTCCTTCTCATCCTACGCAAATATGGCCACTTATAATTCTCAAGTTCCAATATCTGAACTAAAGAAAAGCTAAAACAAAGTTTGAAGAGAAAGTATGATGTGCCACTCACCAGACATTCGCTCCTGTATTAGTCATTTGGCTAATGGAATCAAAAGCATACTCTTCTCGCTTACATCAAGCTCTTCTTTGGATATCGCTTTTGATTCCTTCCAGTCTCGTTCATCTCTATCGTAGCATATTAGATTCTATCATAGCATATTAGATTCACGAAAATCTTAGCGACAAAGTAGTGTCTAGGTGATCAATCCTCCCCTTTCATATCAAGAAAAATAGTGCAACAGGATAAATTGGGAGAGGCTAATAACAAGTTTAACGAGCACATCTCACTGGAAATTTACAAAATTTTTATTTACTGTTCCATTGAATAAATACATATCTAGCAAAATTACATTTACATTTTGCACAAATGTTATGTGCATCATATCTATGCAGAACAGATACCAAAAGCTTTACAACAAAATAACTAGTCATGCATCAGCTAATTGTAGACAAAAGAATGTGTCTCAACGGGCACCAATCAAAATTTTCATTCATCGCTTGAAGGACCAAGTTACTAGTTTCGGCATAAGAGTAGGATGAAGTCGTAAAATGCTTTCCAGTAAGATATTTCCTCACCATATAGTAATCCATGATTATAAATAACCAACAGATTAGTGAGAATGAGGGTCCTCATGAACATGGATTATTAGCTTTATCTTCCTCTTGACTTTGCTTTGTCCATATTTCTCCATTTATCCTTGAGGTCAACTGGTGAGCGACTTGCATTAAAAACGTGAGAACCGAAATTCAAAATAATTTTCCATGGTAAATTTTTCCGACCATCACTGAACTTTTTCACAGCTACCTGCAAAGTTTTAGACGGAGAAATCATTAACCTTTTAGTTTTGTTGTCTGAATCATGTTCCATTCCATTTTAGTAATATCTGCCTGGATGAAATAGTGAATCAAAACTATTGAAAAAATTTGAAGCATATCCTACAGCATTAATGAATTAGCACACAGAACGCGCACTGCGTGCATGTGCGTGTAGAAGAGGGGAGTCCTTGAACATGAATTGTATGTTAAGAAATTCATACCTTTAGCATTTCCTCCTCTTCTCTAGTCCAAACGAGCTTCTTACGCTTCGAATTAGGGATTGCTGGGTTTGTACTGCAAATTAGAATAAAAATGTAACATTTACAAAAGATAAAGTAATAAGACAATAAGACAGCAATCAAGACTACGAGGAGTAAAAATAACTTACGAACGCATTGGTGGCTTGTTGGATTTCACGGATTTGCTATTGGTAGTTTTCTCTAGATTCTCATCCTCAGCAGATTTAATTGAATCCGAAACTTGCTCTGAAGAAGATTTATCTTGTGGATCAATCGTTTTTGAGCATTCAGGTCTGCCTTCAGTCCCACAATTTGGAATTAATACATTTGTAGTTGCAGTTATGTTTTGTTGATCAACAGCACTCATATTTCGAGAACTGTCCCCTTCCTTTGAGTGATTATCAGCACCACTTACGACACCACATCTTTTATTTGCATGAGAGTTAGATGGGATGTCAGCAGCAGATGCTGCTACCTGCTGATCCTCCTTGCTTTTGGATTGGGGCTGCTAATTCCTTCAGTTTGTTCCCCACTAGTCCGTGTTTCATCAGCTCCCTTACGCACCAGAGATGTATCCGCCCTTGAAATCTCATTGATGCGTCCACCAGCATCAACAGCTTCTTGTTGATCAATCACAGCTGTAGATGGTTCTTTCCCTCCTACCTCCATTGATTTGCAATGTTCTTTCATTTGAATCGTTTGCTTCTCGCAGCCCCCTTTAATGAACAAGTAAAGCAAATCTCTAGCCACAAGAGCCTTTTCCTTCGCCGAAGCTAATTCTTTCTCCACTTCATTCAATTCAGAAATGGCTCGTCCATGCGAACAAAAAGGGCAGTAATAGTTCCCCTTATCATCAAAGCAAGGCGAACAACCCAAGCAATGCTCATGAACTGACATCGGGCAATGACCATTCCCACAAATCAGTACCTCGCCAGCCTCATTGCATTTTACACAAAACTGTTGCTCTGTCCACTCAAACGTCTGCGGGCATTCCCGATGCACTAAACCGCTCAATGAGTTCGCTGCACCCTCGCCACGGGCATCCTCATGAGAGGCTCTCTCACTATTTGAAGAGGGATTAGCACAAATTTCGCCGTCACTGCTACACGAACCGAGCGCAATTCCGAGCTTATTCCCACTTTTATTCTCTTCGGCGACACAAGTTCTGTCATTTTTACTAACCCTAGCCCTCTTCGTAGCAGGAGATTGTTCCAGCCTCTCAGTACTATCATCTACTCCATCTAAACTCACCGTCTGAAGAACAGAAATTTACAACACAAAAACAATCAACAGATTACTTGCAACTATCACTATCATCCAAACAACTATAATTACCAACCATAACGATCATCAACAATGACAACCGGCATTGTCGAACTCGACAAAATCAAACAAAATCACAGCTATTTCTACATGAACCAGGCGCATTCACGACTTCATTCGACAAAAGTTCGTCATTTCAACCAACCCTAGCCCTCTTCGCATCCCGAGATTGATCCAACCTCTCTGTACCATCATCTACTCCATTGAAACTCACACAACACACCAAAACACTCTTAAACTAAGCATTCAAGCACACAAACAATCATCAGATTACTTTCAACCATCAAAATCGTTCCAACAACCATAACAACTACCAATCGTAACGAGAAACAACGATAATAACTGCCAATGTTGGATCTTGACAAAATCGGGCAAAGAAGAACGACGATCAGTAATCTAAAGGAGCATTGATTGATCACGCGAAGAACGTTAAAGAAAGAGATGGGAGAAGAGATCGTTCACCTGGCTATGAAGACGAGCGAGCGCGGAAGTGGATTTGGAGGGAATCTTCGAAACCCTAGCTTTGGACGCGCGGTTTTTCGTTCTCATCGCCTCTGACCATCAAAATTCGAACTTCGCAGACTCCGCTTTTTGATGTTTTTGATTTGAAAGATGACTATTTATGAAAACTGAGAAAAATATTTGGGCTCTTTCAAGCCCAAATAGGAAGGGACTACCAACAATCAATTGGTCAGATAGGTTAGAGTTCGATTTCTTTAAGCGAAGTCTTCAGAGCCTCATGAATGAAAAAAAAGTTAGATTTGGAGGGACATCTCTCAAATGAGGCCTGATAATGCCTGAGCTTGAATTAGATTGTGCCAAAAAAAAAAAAAAGGAATCAATTTTTCTCTTGGTTGCGAGTATCGTAAATGTAGCAAATTAAGTTGGGAAAACTATCCTATATGGAGCACGAGAACACCCAAGCTTGGGTAGTAGACGAGGTTAACTTAAGATACTAATCATACCACATGAGGAACTAGATCTCCTTTTTTTTTTTAGTCCATCTGGTATCTAAAAGCCCAATGGGCCCTAAGCCCAATGAGCAATCGAGGTAAAGATTTCTCAGCAACTAACATCTCCATCTGTAAAGCTCGAGATCTAGCTACAATTTAAGGGAAGGCTTGAGTTCCAACTACAATTTAAGGGAGCTGAGTTGCAATACTAGAAGGTAAAAAGGTAAAATTAGTTTTTTTTTTTTTTCAAAAAAACAAGGTAAAAATAGTTATACTACTAATGTCACTCAATTCTCAATATTTTTTTTTTTTTAAAGAATTGTTTGATATAAAACCAGACATAAAATCAATTGCCCTAATAAAAACACATTAATTCACTAATCCTATTTATTCAAAAAAACTTCCATTAATTTGGATTCATTCGATTTTTTTTATATATATAAAAAAAAAATTTCTCCAGTTTGTTTACATTGGATTCGTTCGATTTTTCTGTGTTCCAACTCCTTGCGTGTTGCCAATTTAAGACCAATTGATGTTATCCTCCAAAAGCAATGAAATTGAGATGCAATTCAATGCAAGTATGTAACAATACAAATTATCAACCAACAAAAGAACACTTTCACATAAATACATCAAACAAGACAACTAAGTCTCACTGCCAGGGTCACATATTTATTCATTATAAATAGCACCTCAAATGGTGAAGCTTAGCCAGCCAAACTGCCCATCTTAATAATTCTCACACATGAGGTCCAGTTGCCTAGTCCCACCCCCACCAAGTTGCTTTCCCAAACTTAGTGTACTTCTCAAGGCACTTCACAGAAATAACTACAACAGTTGTGATTGCTTTCAACCATCATCATCATCATCATGTGACCTAACATAACTGTAATGTCCTGAGTCTTGCCCAGGTTAATCTGCACCCTTGGATTCCAATCCAAAACTACATCCCTACACAGGCTGCACTTC
Source organism: Stephania yunnanensis (assembly GCA_039657365.1). Classification (NCBI taxonomy): domain Eukaryota; kingdom Viridiplantae; phylum Streptophyta; class Magnoliopsida; order Ranunculales; family Menispermaceae; genus Stephania; species Stephania yunnanensis. The sequence continues at coordinate 62,010,913 of CM077583.1, read as the reverse complement.
CACCACTCAAGGACAGATTTTTGTAGGCCACTCTCCCTCACCAACCAAATAAAAAGGTATAAATACATGCATATGAGGTGGTCTACAAAAAATAATTTGTTATAAAAAAAAAAAATCTAACCAAACAATTGAGATAGTACTTTGTCTTTCTTGTACAATACTTGTGACTACTCAAAACCATAAATGCAAGAAAAAAGTTCAAAAAAAAAAAAAAAAGAAAAGAAAGAAAAGTATGCTCACATTATTACTTGAATAACTGAAGACAGAAAACTATGCCTCTAGCTTCTAAAACATATGCACATTTATCAGAACGGATGGATCAAAAAGAAAGGTGCCGAAAGAACGGAGCTGCGGCGTCAGCCAAGTCCCTGAAACAGCTTTTTGGCTTTCTTTTCTTTTAGGGTAGGATCTAGCAACAACAATTGCTCCTTCAATGGTTGTCGAGAAAAAAAAATAATTGAACAAGCAGAAGCTTGAGTTTTAGTAGAACCTACACATTAACTTACATGATCAAATAATCAAAGAAAAATAATATGCTACAGAGATGGGGATGACAAAAAGTGCAGTACCATGGGAAGGCAGGCGTGCAGTGTTTATCATGGATTGATGTTGCAATCCCGCAAATAAGGTTGACCGTAGTCGACGAATTTGGTCCAGTAGTTTCTGTACTTAGGCAAACTTATCTCGAGCCATGGTTTCATGTTCCCATTGTAGTGTATAACAGCAGCATGATCAATGTCCTTTTGGCTCACATTCGGGTTGTACCCGAGGCCTAACACATGCCAAGTGCGATGCAAGGGGAATGTGCAGTTCCAAAATGTGATCAGCCCAGGCGGCAATGTTCCCAATTTCCATAACTGTCTACCGTGGTTCTGAAGACAAAAGATTGTGTTTCAGTATGGAAATTTTTCATACTACTCAATCAATAAGATAGCAGATATTGTCGAGCATAAATATTAACAGCACCGGAAAGCAAATACCGACTTAAACGAATGATTAGAAAGTAAGTTTGAACAAAAAACAAACATATTCCAAGTTTGATAAGAGAATCTCTCTTACTTACCAGCCTTTGCCATCTGTGGTAGACTTCCGTTATGTTCTGCCTCCTCCATTGGTCCAAATCAAAGACATTCATCCCATAAGCCCATCCACAAGCACGAGGATCAAAGTTCTTTGCAATAAGAGGATTAGAGAAGTTAAGATACCGATCAAACCGATGAAAACTTTCTCCACAAGTCTCAACGGCGCCATTGACCTTCCCTTTCATATTGATAGACCAAAGACCGGTAAGATCCTTCTGAACAACTATGTCATCATCTAAGAAGAGTACTTTTTTGAGCTTTGGGAAGATTTCTGGTAGATAAAATCGAAGGTGGTTCAATATGGAGAGGTATTTGGGGTTTCGGTACTTCAAATTCGTATCTGAATTTGCACGATGGGCCTTGAAGTAATAATCTATCATGGACGGGGAACCAAGTTGCTTTAGAACAGGACTGTAGCTTGCATTCAGCCATGTAAATTCTTCTATGTTCTGGACCTGGATAGTAGCATTGCCAGGTGGATTAGCAAGAAACCACATCCGCATTGCTGCATAATTAAGCCTATCTGTAGCAATGTGGAAAACGTGTTTTGCCGGTTCCTGCAAAAGATAATTTGCATGGTTAATCGTCAATTGAAAAAATCATTAAAACATGCACTTCTATAATTCTAAGCTAAGATATAGGCCATCATTGACAGAAAGATATACCTTCATATTAGAAACAGTTGAATTAACCACCACTGCTGCAGCTAAAATATTATCAGAGAACAATGCATAATGATAGAGCTCGGGGTCTTCTAATTTCTCTTGATTTGGAAACTGCCGCCGGTCAGGACTTAAAGAATAATACTCTGTTGAAAGGCGTAATGGAAGACAATGGAGACCTTTCGGAAGGGTTTTTGCTGCCAGCTGAGTCAAGAAAGCTGTCTGCTTCTTGTGCACTCGGAGCAGTTCATCTGTTGAATGGATCATCGCACGAAGTTTCTTTACTTCAGAAGCACAGTCATCTTGAATTTGCCGGCCCTTAGCCAAAGTTTGCTCCATTGCCTTCATTTTTTCATTGGCGCTGATTTCAGAACAAAAGATCTCTTAGAAAACAAATAAAGTTTTCCAAAACTATGTCCCGTTATTTCCATTTATTTATCCCGTGGGAAAAAATAGATAGAAACTAAGGACATAAAGCTTTCACTCAAAGAGTCAAAGCAATGTAAACTATGACAAATAGATTGAAGCCAAATAGCCACCGAGTGAAATGTACCACTAAAAAATAAATGCCTATGGTAAAGTAAGCAATACACATCAAAAGTAGTAGTCAGCACTTTAGTTTTGAAAAGAAGAAAAGGCTTACTTTCTTGGTAGATCAGTGTCCTTGGTTAAATCTCCAACTGCTCTCTGAACTTCCTTCATACGCAGTCGAAGTTCCCTGATAAATTGAGGATTGTTTCTAGTAGCTCCGAGGGTAAGATAAACCTTTGCCCTTATAAGCTGATCCTTAAGCTGGCGTATTCGAGCATCAAGTATCACCCTTTGGGGGCTCGATCTCTCAATGTTACTGTTCACCGAGTGTTCTGAATCCTTTTGCTCGGAAGTTCGTGCAGACTGTTGGCTGGTCTTGACTTCCTAAAATAAAAGCAAGAGATTGTTAAAAAAACTTACATCTGGCGGTGTGTTTTTTCAATCTTGGGGCAATTTAGCATAAAACCAACTAATAACTCCACATGAATTCCTCCTTCATGAGTTTGGACATGTCTACAAAGAACAGAATAATCTCTGGTGCACAGCACGGAACAAACATCTACAGGCTAAAACGAGTGTCCCTAAAAAAAAAGTTGAAAATGAAAGTAGATGTGCGTCAAGTATATGAGACTTGAGGTAGGACCAATTAAAGACAAAAAGATGAATATTGGTCAAGATGATGTGCAAACGGCCAATGACCACAAAATAAGAAGAATGAACAAGTAAAGGTTGAAGATTATAGCAGTTGCACGACAAATATAATTTTGCATCGCTCGAAATGGTAACTAGAATCTAGAAACACTTAATAGTCTAAATCAATTTCAGTAAATTTAGTAGCGTTAACATTTTTTTCCAGCAATTATAATAATTGCTCTCTTACATATAATTTACAACCTCCGATGAAGTATATACTATACTCTCACAAAAAGGGTATCTTCAATTTGTCAGAGTAAAAAATGGGAAGAGCCAAAATCTTAGACAATTATAAAGAAACTAAGCCAAAAAATATCACGGAAAATCAGACAATCAGTGATGGTTACACTAACATCATCAAAAACAATAATTATAGCCACATGATCACCAGCACCGACAATTGTAGAAATACATCAATAAGTGACATTCTGTGCATAAGAACTCTAAAATAATCAAGGAATGCCTTTCCAATGTCGGCATTCACTATACCTTACCAAAACTGGCATTAAATAAAACGAAGGTAAAGCACATATCATAATAAACAAACCACCTTGCCCTTGTCATTTCTCAATGCACTCTCAGATGCCTTTCCTTTTCCTTCTTCTGTCTCTACAACGCCCCTCTCTCCTTTACTGCTCCCACTTTCCTCAACTGATTTAGATTTCTCCAAGCTCACGCCAGCATCGCCTCCTCCCGCTCCTTGAGTGACCAACTTGATGGGGTTTTCATTATCCGATTGCTGCCCGTCATTTGTGGCAGATAACACTCTACTTTTATGCTCTCTGGATTCTGTAAATGCAGATTCTGCAATCAATTATAACCGCGACGAGTTCTCTAAAATCGATAAAAATCCCAATTAACATGCCCGTCAAAGTTTAAACCCTACTGTAAACAATAAATTTCACAGGATAACTTCCAAATACCCAAATCAATCAATTCATAGACTGCTCTAAATTGTCAAAATGAGAATTTTTTAACAAAAAAAGAAATTACCTTCACTAGACTCAATGTCTTCGCCTGAATTCTCAGAATAAACGATTCTAACTGGTTCTCTCAATGTATTCGTCAAGTCCTACTCAATTGAAAGTAAAAATCATAAAAAGAAACCTAATGAGACCTGAAATTCAGTGAACGACATTCTCTCAACAACAATTCAAGATGATCGAAAAAGGAGAAAAAGACCAAATCACCTGCGCGTGAAGCAGATTCAATCGTCTATTCTCGCCACCGACACTCTGAACAGAGAAACGCAACAAAAAAAACATCAAATTTTGCACAAAAACCTCAAATCTTGTTCCAGATTTCGCAGAAACACTTACAATCGAAGAAACTTCCTCAATGAATTCGTCTTCAGCTGCACAGAATCAACACAAAAACCAAAATGAAACAATTTTTCAGTCCTGTTCATCTCTCCAACTGGAACCAAAACCAAAACCACCAAAACAAACCAAAACTCACAATCACTCTTCGAGAAGCTTCCGAGCCTCTCAGTGTAGAAAACAAGCGGAGCAAGAACCGTAAAACACAGAAAGAACAAAACCGAGTTTCTCATCACCGTCTTCATCTTCTTCACAACCGCAAAACCGCTTTTCTCCTCCAAACAACCACCAAAACCGCTTCGATTCCCTACGCAAAACCACTCATCGAATCCGAGCCGAGCCGAGCCTCCAAAACCGCTAAATCTTCCAAGAAAACCAAAACCGCCGATCTTCCAAGAAAGAAGACCAGAGAATCACGAATCCGGTTTCGCGAAAAGCGGTATCTGCATTGCGTAAAAACCGCTTTTGAGGAGATAAAGCTGAGCAAAACCGCTTTTGTGAAATTCGAAATCTCGCTCTCTCTCTCTCTCTCTCTCTCTCTCTCTCTCTGATTTGTTTTTATTTTTGTTGAGTTGTGTGTGTGGTAAGTGTGTTGGGCATGTGTGTCCGTTTGTTGAGTCTGTTAAATTGGTTCTACTTCTCTCCCAAACATGCGCGCTTTTTTATTATTCGCGCGAGCACGCCCTCGTCTTCTTCAACGCGCTGACGTGGACTGTACATTGCACGGCTTGATTGACGGGTTCTTTTCGTTTGGCGATTTTATCGCGATATATTCAGTGTTCGGCCGATTTTTTTGGGAGAGCGTAGGAGCTGCTTAAGGACCTGTTTGGTAGAGAGTTTGGTTGTTTTTTTTTTTTTTTTTTTTTTTTTTTTTTTTTTTGGCATCGATGGTGACGAAACCAGAAAATCTAATTAAGGGGAGTGAACTTTAGCCTTTAACTTTTTTTTTGCAAACAAAAAAATATTTATTAATATCAAAAACTAAGCATAACGAAAAAAAAAATTTCACAATGCTACACTTAAAACACTTCAAATACATCATTTTGTTAACAATGTTATATTTGTTATATAGAGAGCGCTTTAATCATAGAAATAAAAAATGACAAAAATGTAAAAAGTATTATAGGGGGTCTCAAGAGTTAGAGAGCGGTCCCTTACACCTCTAGTTCCACCTATGGGCACCTACCTAGTTGAATGCTTTGCAATACATGCCGAACGTTCTCGTGCGCATCTTGAAGCAAGATGCACAGTATCCGAGTAAGCCGATGTCCAAAATCGATTACTTTTACATTTTCCTTTTTTTTTGTGAAGATTTTTTTTTGTGATTCTAAGATAATTGTCAAAAAATACCTGCAACAAAAATAAAAGTTGATAGTCTGTTGATTTTCACATCGATGTGTCTCAAAAAGACCAACAAGTGCATGTAATTCACGGATCATTTCTAAGTTATATTGACATGTCATTTACTATCGTTGCAATGTTTTAAAAGTAATTACTGAGATAATTAGAATGAACTTACTTGGAGAATTGATTATTATAGATAATAATTGAGGACCACATACAAGAGAGGATGGGCCAAGGACTATAAAATCGAAGTGTCGGCACAACGGTCATGAGCTCTGTACATTGCAGTCTCATTCGAACGAAATGGAGCCAACACACTTTTTATACGTGTGTTACATTATTATTGGCATTGTTGGATATAATAACAATTAGTCGACACTTATTATACGTTAATAATGTAATGAATTTTTAATGGAATGTTATCTAAAATGGATCCAACCATGATAAAAAAAAAAAAAACCATTACTGCATTGCAGTGTAGTACGCATCTCCGGACTAGAAAAGAATGGCTTAAATATAAAGGAAATAAAAAAGTAACACACTTTATTCATAGACACATTTGAATGTCGTGTATTTTGTCTCAATATGTGTACATATATATACACATTTTGGCGTGTATTGCACGACATCTGACTGAGTCGGTGCTTAAAGTCGGTATTCAAAGCCGATTATTTTTTTTATTTTTTGTAAGGAAAATATTGTAGTGTCATGAGTATGACACGCATGTTCACACGTGCACACTCACACTTGTTTAGCCTCCTCTGATTCTCGAGGCACGCACTTGTTCAACCGCCCTTAATTTTCGATGCCTACAAGAACCCGAAGTGCGACACTGGAATAGAGACGTTCGCTTTATAATAATAAGTATTTAACGTACCCTTCTAAACTCCTCATAATTTTGGTTAGATTAATCTCACGAATTACGTGCAAGTGCTTATGCGGCTAATTAACTTGAAAATGTCAAAGTGTAAATGATGAAGCTACCTCAAATTGAACCCATAACCTCTATCACAGCTAGCCAAAGTCAAGACATTCGATTTATCGCCACTCCGCCACGCCATCGGAGATTGGATTAGATGTTTACGATCTCTTCTTCTTAATAAGTTGTTCTTCATTCCACCCCACGTCAATGTTTATTTTTATGTTTTTTGGGTGCAACGTACCATATAAGTTGTCTCTTTGTCATTAAATCCTTTAAATGCAAAGGCAATGGTTAATTAATATGAAATGAGTTTGAAAAGAAAAGTGTTTCAATCAAAAGACATATTGAGTGGACGATGTGGGCGTGGCATTTAGAGCAGTGGGACACTAGTGTTCCCTCATGATATCCCTTCTTTTTCGCAACTTCACAAGTTGATTTAATTAATCTTCAACTTACCACTATTTCTTTCTTTCTTTATGTTCACCATTTTTGAGTTTTTCAACTAGAGATAGAGAAAAACCACACGAATTTGAAGTGCCTTGGTTACGAAGAGTCCCATGACCCACCCAAAATAGGGAGAATATGTATGATATGCATGTTACTTTTCACGATATTGTGCACTTTGGGGGTGGGAGGTCAATGGATTAAAATTAAAAAGGAGAGCTTGCTTTGCTTTATGTCCTTTCCACGCTTTCTTTGTTTAATATACGTGAGTATACATATATATAACTCACATATTTGCTACTAGATGTACTTCGAACCATGTGTTTTCCTATCTCGGAATTACATCGAACGAGTGTGATTATTTACGCGTCTAAACGTGTTAGTGTTGATGAATCATTCAAGGGTTGTTTGTTTAATGTGCACAACACTTTCTATGAAGAATCGAAATGCATAAGCAAGATTAGGAAAAGGTGGCAACTTGTTGAATAAAATATATACGAATGCTTCTTTACAAAAGGTTCGTTGCTTTCTCCTTAATTCGTTGTGGAATTTGTTGATTAGGAGAATGGGCTGGTCTGGTCTAAGAGGGCTCTGATGGGCCTTAATTGAAATATGGCTTCAATGAAACTGGGCCATTTAGGCCTTGGGCTGGACCTACATTGGCCAAGCTTTAAAGCATTTGAAGATTGAAAATATGATTTTCTCTTTGCTTGCTTGTGTGATCAAGACACAAATGTGTGTCTATTAATACTTGACAAAAACTTCATGTTTAAAATTGTAAGTCATTTTTGGAATTCTAAAGTGTATTTATTGCATTTTACCCATTTTACCATTATACAATTCAAACATTTATGATTTTTCAATTATTCGATTCATTTAATGTCAAATATCATATATGTAAATTATACTCGTAATTAATGTTGTCTTAATTTTTGTGTCCTTACGTTAAACGATTTATTTAAATGATTAGAGGGAGTATTTAATTGAAATATAACACACATATCGATGCTTAAAATAATGAACACCCATAAGAAGTGTCCATACAGCGTATGCCCATTTTAGGTGAACTTAGTATCACTCTATAGAATAACTAATTATTACTAACCTCAATGATTGTAAATTGTAACACAATGGCAAGTTGATGAGCATCATAATTTTGCCTGAAACAACAATTATGAGTTTAAGTTGCATTTACATTATATTGTTTTGATTTTTCACTAATTCCTTCGAGATTAGTCGCATAACAAGAACTTGAAAAAAGTTTAAATTGTATATAAAAAATAATTATAATGGTAAATTATCATTGCGATTCAAATATAACAATATAAAGCATATTACCTAAACAAACAAACAAAACAACATTCTAGCCTCTGTCTCAATTATTTCGAGTCAACTACATAGATCAAATTATTCCATTATTCTTGATTTATTGCATTCTAGCACGAATTTTTTTTTTCCATGTTGGTTTCTCACGCGCAGTCGACACTAACTTCACTGACTAATCCACCTCTTGACACTATGAAGCCCCCCGTACATGAACCAACTTTATCGATTAATCCACTTTCGAACATTGGTGACATTCGAGTCTCTTATCAGTCAAACAACCACGGTCCTTCAAATAAAGAGTCCCGCCTCGTGAACCAGCGAACCCTATTTTTCGACTCACTCGACTCTTCTTCCGTTTCGTATAAAAGAGGGGTTTTCGTTCCGCTCGCGATTTGGCTCTATTTCGAAGCCCTAGTTCTTCAAATCCTCGCCAGAAATGAAGCTCGTCAGGTAATCTCGCTCTTCGATTCACTGTTTCTTCTTCAATTCCTCTCTTTGACGCGATTTCGCCTGCATTTGATGTAGGTTTTTGATGAAGTTGAACAACGAGACCGTCTCGATCGAGCTCAAGAACGGCACTGTTGTTCATGGCACCATCACAGGTTCTTCAGTCTCGTCATTTTTTTCTTTTGTCTTTCTACTATGTGATTGTGTGCGTACTTGAGTTTTAGGGTTTTGCTAGGGTTTTGAATCTTTTGATAGTGTTAGGGTTTCTCAGGAAATTCGATGTTTTGTGTTTGGAATGTTGGCATTTTAGGGTTTGTTCAGGAACTGGCTTTTAGGGTAGATTTTGATGCGGTGGAGAGTTAGGGGAACTTGTTTTGATAGGCATTGGAAGCGCTGTGGGGTCGTTTTTCGCGCTCAGTCTACGGATTGTTGCGTGCCTGTTTAGAAGGTTTTGAAGATTATTATGAATTTGTGATGTTGTGTCTGTGATGTATGTGTTAGGAAATATTAGATGAAGTGGTTTTAGGGGCTTTTCGTCGTTCTGCTTGTGCTTCTTCAGTTTAGTGCTTAGCTTTTTACGACATCTCATCATTTATATGATCTGCTTCTCCTGTTTCATAACGAAGAGATAGTTTGTTGCGCCATGCTACTATACATATGACTCTAAAAAAATTATATAATTTTACCTTTTATATCTTTTCGAGTCGCTTAAGGAGAGGAATCCGTCCTGAACTATTCGTAGGAGCTGATTATAAAGGCATTGCGATTCATAATTTTGACTCCCGATACACGAACTAACCTTGTTATCTCGAGTAAACTTTTATGTGATGCCTATTGTATTTTTGGGGCATGGTATAAGAAACCTTAAGGTACAACTAATGGGATTTGGAATCACGGAGGGATGATTAAAGAGAGAAAACTTAAAAATTAGGTATTTGAGTTGATGGAGACGTTTAGGAATGGGGAGGATTCTACAAGTATGAAATAACTTTGCTTTATCATCAATAGTGCCATTGCAATTGCTGGGAGTGATGTGCTTGTCGCCAAGCAAGTTAAGCAGGATGGTAGAATGGATGAGAAATTGGAGGGCAAGTTCTTTCGAGAGTAAAAGTCATGTATAATGTGGTAACAAATAGGATGTACTCAGATTAATATACGAAATCATTTCTTCTAAAAAGGAAAACTGTGAATCGGTAAAACTTCAAAATATTCTGTTGTTAGGTGAAGCATGGGTTGGTTGGTCGATTACTATATTGCTTTACTTTGGAGGGCCTTGGCTATGTTTCAGAATTGTCAATGAATATGCAGTTTCTTTCTCAATGAAAATGGAAAATAAAGATTCTTAATTAAAAATGTAGAGGATGAAGGAAGCTCCTTCTCAAAGATTTTTAGAAAGAAACAAGGTAAATTAGTTTGACTGAGAACCTTTTTCTATGCAGCTACAAGGGCTTCTTACCTATTTGTATCTTTTTCTTAATTTCTTTTATGCGTCCTTGTGGAGTATCCTTATAAGATGGCATTCCAATTGAGTCTTGTATGCAGTTCATTGGAAGATATTCAATTTCATTTGAAGTTTGGTATGTTATATCATTAGATTTCTTGTCTAGTAATTGGATGTGACAAGAATGATCAATGCAGGAGTTGATATCAGCATGAATACACATTTGAAGACAGTGAAACTGACTTTGAAGGGAAAGAATCCCGTGACTCTTGATCACCTCAGCGTGAGGGGCAACAACATCCGATACTATATCCTGCCTGACAGTTTGAACCTGGAGACTCTACTGGTTGAGGAAACGCCTAGGGTTAAGCCCAAGAAGCCAACAGCTGGTATTGCACTTTTTGTTGGTCTTCGTTTGCCTCACTGCATCGCTACACCTTAGTCATTATTTTCTTTGCGCCTTTTCTTTCTTTTTTCAGTTATTCATGTCAAATTTTGTTTTATCTTTTACAGGAAGGCCTATGGGAAGAGGCCGTGGCCGAGGTCGTGGACGTGGCCGCAGTCGTGGCCGCTAAAGCTATTTTTCTACAAATTTTTGCAGCATCCGCGCATGTACAACTAGTCTGCTTAGGAAGGAGAATCTATGGATGAGCTACTGGGTGTTAATTGAGTAAAGATGTTACTTGGATTTGTCATCATCCTAGGGAACTTAAATCATTGTTATTTTTCCTCAACATCTGGTTTGATATGTTTCTGGAGATTTAAGTGTTGTTTCAATGAAATATTTAAATGTCTGATTTTACTACCTATATAGATAGCCATTGAAAGACTGATGCTAAAGTCATGCTTGAATTTTATGTAATTTTTTCGGCTTAGGGTTTAGGGTTTCTTCCATGCATTCTCCGGTCGGTTTGTCGACGATAAATTCCGATTGCTTGCAGTAGCATGTCAGTAAATTAAACTTGAATGATCGAAACTGTGGCACTGTTGCATTTCAATGATTTGGATCAAGAAAAATTAATACATTGTCTCAGTTTGCAGGTCTTTTGCAAAACTAATACATCAATTTTCATTGCCAGGCATCAATTACGTCACACAGGGCTTTTTTTGGCTTAGCTAAGTTAGGAGGTTAATGCCACCTCAAATGCTTAGCTTATTTTAGAGTTCTATGGTTATGCTCCACAAGTACAACTCTTTCACTGGAACTTCCAGGCCAAAAGTTAGAAAACCAGACACTTGATCATGCTGGAATTCTCTCATCTCCCCATCTACCATTACCTTCTCTGGCCGAGCAGATGAATAGGCCCCCAAAATGCCACAGCCTCGAACTCTCATCTCGACCGTTCCATTTCTTTCTGCTTCGTATCTCAGGTCTTTAATGGCTCCTCCAGAGTTTAACATGTTGATTAGTCCAATGGGTGCAAAACTAACTTTGTTTTTCGACAATTTCTTAACAGGAACCACCGTAAACAATTCGTATTCTCGCGCTTTCAGAGTGATCGGCAAGGATGCGCATTTTGGAAGATACACTACCTCTCCTGCAACCAGTTTCACAAGATTTAAATGTAAAAGAAAAGGAGTTAATTGGCACCAGTCTAGAGATTTTGTATAGTTGCTTCAATATGATGTCAAAAAATGATAATCAATGAATGCAGTATATACAGTTTGACAAGCAGAACTTACCACCCAAATGCGAGTATACTACTGCATCGCCTTTCCATCCGTCCTCGGCGATTCTTGGCAAGTAATCTACGTCCATTGATCGAATAACGCCTGTAATTGTGCCAGGTTGCTTGTCATGGATCATATTCTTCTTGGCAATCCTACACCAGCCAGCCCCTTGACAGTTGAACACCCCCACAACTCCAGAGAAATCATTCAGATTCCATATCTTAAGAAGACTGCGAAAACAGGAAATATTTTGATCAAATAGAAGCAAACAAAAAACATTGATCTTTTGCAGAACCAGGGAACTCATATAGAAGCTTAATTTTTAAACCTCTTTCCATCCCTGGCAGGGTCGGAGAATAGACAGTCTCTTGTCGGTCTTCCCGGAAGTTTGGCCCTCAAAATTGATCCGTCGGGGAGAACAAGCTTCCTCAGCAAATTGAAGTCATGGTAACCAGGCTTGTCACTGCATCAAAGTTAATTATGTTTTTACTTGCTGCATTGATCATTAGCAACACAAGCCAGCATTCTTGGAGTCCTAGTACCTGACATAGATAGCGCAGCCTCCTACTGCTCGAGCTGCAGCGTGGTATTCCGCCATTGGATGAAGGCTCTGATGTAGAAGATAGTTCAGTAACCCGCGAGCATGTTATATCGAAGTCTAAGACAATGAGACATGCAATTGCAAAACTCAATTTTTGTAGCTTACATGGAACATATCCCAATCTGGCTGCATGAATTCTCCGAGAAAAACGGTGTTGTACGCGACAGATGCAATATGTATAGTGTGGGATGCTGAATCTTTCGGCCAAAAATCATCTGATGCTCTTATAATCGCTGTCCTCTTCGCGCTGCCACAAGTGAAATTATTCATACCAAGTTGAAAGATGCTACCAACTTTTATGTCTTTTATCAATATCAGGCGCAATTGAGAGAGCTTTCATACCTGTACAGACCATCAGTGTTATGGCTCATGCAAGATATTATTCCATTGTCGCGGAAGTTCCTAGAAATCGAAGCCTCTAACGCCTGGTGATACTTCTTCGCTAGTCTCACTCTTCCTCCATGTCCTGCTCCTAGAGTCTCGAGAATGTTCTGAACGTCTACCTTGACTCCATCAATGCCGGCCGTTGCAAGATATGAATGGAGCTCGTTGTAGAAATTGAATACTCTCTCGGGGTTCACTAGGCCTAGACCATTCTTCTCTATGGTTTTCATAACGTCGCAAGGTTCACCGGACTGAACTCCTGGCGAAGAAACTGGATACAACATCTTAGACTCATAGTGTTTCATTTCATGAACGTCGGGTCTAATTCCTCCCCAGTATCCCGTTATCGCGTGCCATACATAAACATACCTGTAAAAAGATGAGTACCATGCATCCTCAATTGCGGAATTTCGGAATGTAATAGCATAATAGATAGGTAAACAAGAGTATTGCTTCTTACTTTAATGCATGCTTGTCTTTGATCTCAGTAACAAGGTGTGCAAGCCCCTGATCTTCTTCTCTGTGCCCTTCCTTACCATTCTTCTGAAATTTGTGGTTCTCTTTGATATGTATCAACCTATTGGCAAAGCTGATAAACACAAGAAGACCATATGTAAATTATTGATGAACAAAAAAATAAGAAGAAAAAGCAATATGAGAAACAAAAACTCACTTTGCGGCGTCTTCGGTTGAGGATGGAATTCCAGTGGCGTCCATGCCAACCGATTGCCATCCATCGTCGATGATGATAAACTTTGGAGGAATCCCACCTTCCTCCAAACTACAAAAGCAATCATAGTAGAGTAGGAAGGAATCCCATCATTCCACAAAGTTAGTTAGATGAACCAATTAATTCTATAGAGGACCTACATGTACATTATAGAATTTTACCTAGCAAGTCCTTGCCTCACCCCCTCGGCGGTCACGTCGGTATAGAATGCATCCCATGTGCACCAGCCAAACCAGTTAAGCATGTCTGGCATCTACAACATTATATCAGAACCTAACCAATGCTCATGCTCAATAATTGTTGCAACTAAAAGCACAAAACTGCATTGATATTACTTGTGTTAAATGTCTTTCAAGTTCTACAAATATCAGGTGTAACAATAATATATGTCTTCATATCAATGTTTAGATGCCTCACCTTCTTCCTTTCGCGATGAGAAAACGTCTGCAAGTGCTTCTCCACAGCCCTGCACATGTTCGAATCGCGCATAGAGAAAACAAAGTCGGTCGCAAGTCAAGTTTCGCTATAACTTAGAACATAGACAAAGAGAATTTAAAGCAAATTGCAACTCTAAAAGCAAGCTCGCCGGCAGCAGAATTGAGCATGATATTAAGTACGCTTAGAAATCACAGATAAATCGATTCAATCAAACTGCGAAACATAAGTTACTTGACAGCATTTGTGATGACATCAAAAGGGTCTGATCCAGCTGCAACAAAAACCAAATGGCTCCCTTCAAACCCTTCAACAGCAGGATCTCCTACAATCAATCAAACAAAAGCTTAAATCATCAAAACTCAATGCCCCCAATAGAATTGGTGCGGTGGTAAAGTTACGAAGTTACGAAGATGCGCTTGATGACCAATAGGTCATGGAATCAAATCCTGTAAAGCCATGGGGTTGGGGCCCTCGACTGGCTCTCACGGGAATAATCGAGCCTAAAAAGGCTCTAACACCCGCGAAAAAAGAATTCAATCAACATGAAATTAACTGCAAAACAACTAATAAAATCCACTTTTAATACCACTTTCTAAGCAGATCTGAAGCTCATTATCAGAGTTCCCTTGAAGAACAGCCCTGAAATCCCCTTCAATAATTGGTAAAAACACAGTGTAAACCACATTTCCATCCACACCTCCCTCATTTCCCTCAACAATCAAAAACTGGGTCTCAAAGGGGATGTCTTTCCCTTCACTGCCCATTCTTTGTGTCATCCACCACAACTTGAACCGAAAAACACACATGAATCTCAACCCCCTAAAAAGTAAAAACCACCCATTAAACCAAAAATCAAATCATACAAAACAAGCAATTTTTTTTTTTTTACTTACTCTAACTTCCCAATCGAAAACACTCTGTGACTACCACATTGATCAGATGAGACACCAATGAAAGCCCCATAAATCAAAGCATCTCCACTAGCAGGACTCACAACAATGTTGTCATGAACATGGGTGAGCACAGAATTGCCCAAAACCACCAAATTTCCATCAGAAACAGTGATTCCAGCCCCAACCGTCATGTTTGATCAAAACCCACAAATCTAAAGACACTCAACTCAAAAGGGAATGATCAGAACAACCCAAATTGCACAAATCTGGTGTCTGTGATGAATCGGAACAGAAATGCTATGACTACCCTTACAAAATCTCTCTCTATATATACACAACTAACTTCATTGAAAACATGCCATGGCGGGTACTTCAGTTCAATGTACTGATTTTTGATGGGAACTTGTTTTACTGTTTGATTCAATCAGAACAAAAGCTGTGGTCTTGCATGCAATTTGCACATGCAGAGTAACCAATTGGGATCAAAGCTTTAGTGGGTACCCAGTTGATCAGTTATTGATAGGGGTGTCAATTGTTTGGTCTGGACTGATCAGGCCGTCCTTGATATAAACAAATATATTCCGTCTAGATTTGGTTTCATTTTAAATTCAGACAAGTGTGTTTTGTACAGACTCAACTTACTTGAGATACTGAGTTTGTCAAATTGTTTGAAGTTATCTGAGTTTGTCGAGTTTTTTTGTAACACAAGTTATAGTTCAATATCATTTGGTTTATGAACTTTCAAGTTTTTGTTGATTTAGTCCTCAAATTTTCATCGGTTCATTTTGGTCATAGACTTTCATTAATTTTTTCTACTTTTGATCATTTTGTTAAGTTTGGAGAACAACGATAGCTAAAAAAATACTTTACATGTGGTTTGCAACTGATTCATTCATTTAAAAAATCGATTGTGAACTGTTTCGTTAGTGATTAGAGTGTTGATTCTTACACTCCAAACTTAACAAAATGAACAAAATAGAGTGAAATAAAAGTTTAAAGACTAAACTAGTAAAAATTTGTAAACTAAATCAACAAAAATGTAAAAATTTCGAGACAAATAAAACTATATTGTCTAATTCTTAACTATTTGCAAGTGAAATGCTAAATGACAACAACCACGTCAAACTCGAAGTCACTTTGGACAGATAAGTATTCCGTCGAGACGTGGGCATACACATGTGAATATCTTGCACAGTTTACGAGGTGGAACTTTTTCGTTTTAAAAGTCTCAAGAACGCGTGAGTTCACAGTAATTACCTGCACAGTCGGTCAAATAAAGTTGGAGTAGTACAGATAAGCGTGACGTGTCACCCACGCGCCACGTTAGTATGACGTGGAAAATAGCTTGTCCACGTCAGGCTCGTGATTTAGCTAAGTATAGTAAATCCGATTTGCTAGTCAATAATGAGGGTGGCTACGAAACAATGATTAGGATCTATGTGGCAGATTATAATTATCCCACTTTTAAAAGGGTTCCATTAATGTGGCTGCCCAACTTTTTCTCGTATAAAGTATATAAAATAAAAGTATGCTAAAAGTATCGATTTGATTAATTTTAAATTCGAATTGATTTTTAGTAAGATTAGAAGGTATTGTAATCACGCAATTTTTATTTTATTTTTTTCATATGTACATGATCTCACTAATGACATGCATGGGAATGCGTAATTGCGGCTTCTCTAATGGTCATGGATAAGCATAACCAAAGATTTATGTTTGTTTTTAAACGGCTGGATGCATGTCATTGGATGCATAATTTAGGGATGAGGACTCCAAAAAATGGGGGTGGAGCAGACCAATTGTATTATAAAGTAGCATATATGACCAAATATATAAGTTAATTACAGGCATGGCTTGACCTTATGTAACATGCATGCAGCAGGTCACATGAGTTTGTTTGGATGCAACATACATAATAATGATGCAATTAATATATCCAAGGTGGTGGAGGCCTAATTATATAAGAAAAAACAAAATCATCATAGCGAGAGATATTGAAATTAATATATCAAAAAATTTGTTTGGACTTTTTCGATCAATGTATTAATATATATATTGGAATTAATACATTGACTGAGATAATGATCTCGAGTTTGGGTCGCAACAACTACATTATGTCCTTCAACTACTTTAAGATGTTGGGGATCGAACTTGCTTTTAATCATTCCCGTAAAAGTAATCGAGCTTTAATAATAATAATAATAAAAAGAGTCGATGCAGTTTAGAAACCAATGGATCTCAAAAAAAAAACAAGGAAATAGGAGGGAGCAATTGCACTTGTTGAAATCCATTCGATGCACCTTGAGATACTCTGTGCACTGAAATTAAATGCAATGAGAGCAGTGCGTATGGTTTGTGAGTGTCTTTTTTTAATTACAAAAACATTTTCCAAAAAAAAAAAAGGCATGGAAAGAAGAACAAAGGCCCAAGGAATTAATCATGCTTATGGAGGCCCAAGTCCATCAAGGCCCATAATCAAAGATGAAGAAGGCTTAACTATAAGTACATTAGAGTATGCATGTATATGGAAAAACCAACACCAATGTGGTGGGCAATTAAGAGAAAATTCAAAATATAGTCCGAATACCAAGTGGGTTAGACCAAATAAAACTAAAAACTAATTAAGGTATATCGATGTACAAACCTTTAAACGTTTCTCTTAACCTAACAGGAGACCCCTATTAAAATTTGAAAGACAGATCTCTAGCTAGCTACTTAGCCTCCTCATCATCATCACTACCTAACTAATGACAACTAATCAACTAATCAACTTAATTATCATGCTTAATATATCATGCATGCAATAATTGTAATGAATCAGAATATGTATACCTAATAAGTATTCACTGTACATTCTCTTCTATAAGCTGGAATTTGGTGATTAGCAGAATCCAACAAGCCAACTTGGTCAACAAACTAGAAAAATAAGGTCATTGGTACAACCAAATTAAGGTATACATGCAAGCTTTTCATTACTTGAGTGCCCCCCAAGCCCTTTTTCCCTTTTTTTTTTTACTGAAATTCCACGTATCTCATGAGAGTTAGTTGTACACTGTAAGTGCTCGAGATGACTTGAGATGAATTAATTATTGTATTTGATGAAGTTGGATGACAAAATTTTACTATCCTACCATATCTTTATATGAGTTATATATAGGGAGTTACTATTAGCACCCATATATGTTATATCAGCCCTCATTTAATTTAATGTTATTTATAGCCCTTAATAAGTTAGTTTATGCTCTAAGTACCCCCTTAATTGTTAGTAAACTCTCCATTGTACCCATAGTTTATATTTGCCCCCTCTCTCCTCAAAGAAAGCCTTATTTTCATTTTTGTGATATTTAACCTCCAACCCTTGGTTGCAAATCATCTTTTTCTCCACCGTTACTCAATTTGCTCCATATGCATTCCAATATTGATTCTTTGATCCTTAAAAGCTAAGATTCAACATAAATAGAGGTTCTAACCATTCAAGAATATGAATCAAATCTCAACCAAATACTATAATTAAGATGTTGTATTTGATGGTGAATTGTTGAGTGCGTATGGATACAAAGAGATGAGAATGGGTATGAGATTAGAAAGTAGAAGAGAGAATAAGATGAGTCTATATGGTTTAATTTAGGTGAGATATAGAAAGTGAAAATTAAGTAGAAGATGAAAGTTGAATGTAGTGAGTAAGATAAGAGTTGAAAATGAGTTTAAAGTTTCATTTAAGGAGAGTATAGAGAGTGAAAACTAAAGTTGAAAGATAAGAGAAGGGAAAAAAGAAACGAAATAGTAGAATGAATTTATGTAATTACGTGGAAAGTTTAGAAGGGAAAAAAGAAACGAAATAGGCTTTTGATTTAATGTGAGGTTATTTATGTAATTCTGCCTATAGACATTTTAGTTTAAAAGTGTATTAAATTAAACAATTTTATAGGAATGCTCTATGGAAGTGAATGTTGGGCGGTATATAAAATGGGTAGTGGGAGGCGTCGCTCCCTATATCTATATATATTGTCCAATAAAATGGTATCAAATTAAGAAGATGATTAACTCATATTTTAAATAAATTAAGCTTGATTTGCTAAGTTTGAATCTGTCCAATATTCATGAGATAGGCTATTACTTCTCATAGTCCTTGGTGGGCACTCAGAGACTTATCGCTTGCGGTGCGATCAACAACTTCAAATCTCTATTTTCGTTGTTATAAGGATTGTTCAAGATGTTCGATAAGTGTGTGGTTTATCTTATTTTTAGTAATGATATTGTCTACATCTTAGCCACTTTCTTCACACCTTCAACTAACGACTAGTGTGAGTTTTCATGATTAACTCATAAAAAATTAAGGCTTTGCTAAGTGCTATTTGGAGAGAGATAACCAAATTAAGCGAGTTAAATACTTCTTTAGTCACATGCACTTAATGAATGTGGGACTAAATTTTGATCTACATATCTCAACAATCTAAACCTTTGACTTAAATCTACATTAGACCGACTTCCCTTCAAGGTGCTTCATCGCATGATTTGTCATTGCTCATCTCGAGACCCACCCACGCCTTTATCCACAAGTTTGTAGATCTCACTAGTACAAATATTGTCCTCATCTTAGCCACCTTCAACTCGCAGGTGTAGGGTTTTACTTTGAAATGTCTCAGTACTATTTAGAGATAGATAACCACTTAAGTATTTCTTTATTAATTCACACTTAACCGATGCACGTGAGACTAAATTTTGGTCCACACCTCCCACAGTCTTACGAGGGGTTACCATATTTTTAAAAAATATAATAAAATAAAATTAAACACTCACTTCAGTAGTATAAAATAAGGTAATAATGTGTCAAAATCACTCGTTCACCTCTTCATCATGTCACGACATTGATTAAATTATGGTAAAGTTTGATATATATTAATCAAGACGTGGTTTATGCATAATTAGGACTTAACAAAGGGAATGCTTCTAGAAGACTTGGGTAACGTGGTAACCACTATCGTGGAAAACAAGAAATATTACTACTCTTTATCAACTAACAAGTCAAAAAAAGGCCCACATATTTAGTACAAAATAATTAGTCACTTCACTATAAAGTTTTTCCATTAATTAATTTATAGTGGAAACAATATTGTATAGCATATCCAACCATCCAAGTCAATAATGGAAGTCTTCTTATATTTATTTTTTCTGTTTCATTGTGTAAATAAGTCAATAATACTTTGAAACAATTAAACGTAGAGGGTAAAGAATTGCAATCAATTAGACATGATTGTGTTTTTTTAATGCATACGAATAATTAAAATGTATATATGCAAACAATGGTCTCTGTGATATTGTTAAAAAGTTGAGAGGACTTTTCATAAATTTGCCTTTAAAAAAAAAATGTTACCTTCTTCAATGATGTAAAAATTGCTTAAATGAAGGATGTATAAATTAAAGATTAATCAATAATTAGATGATATCATATGTGATCAAATTGAATTAAAACCCTGTTAGATTGAATGGAAAAAAAAAATATTTTAAAAAAATGACAAATTGTGTGGAAAAATGACATTTTCATGCGTTTGATAGCCAAAATTTTCTCGTGAAATATTTTCTCACAATTGCCTATTTTTCCCACCTATTATATATGGTGGACAAATTGAGTTTTCTATAGAAAAAATTTGAGTTTTCATATTAAGACACATTAAAATTATATTTTAAATATGTAAATTAATATATTTAATATAAATGGTAAGTTTACATATTTATTTCAAAACTCGTTGTTGGTGAGTTTTGAAGGAAAAATTTTTTTATATATGCAATCAAACACATATAAGAAAAAAAAAACTTTGAACATATTAGGGAAAACTTTTGTAAAAAAATATTTTTTTCCTATATAGAACATTTTCTTTCTAATCAAACAGGGCCTAAGAGGCTATTTTTAAACTAATCTATTTTGTCGTTGATGAGTTGTTACAAGAAGTTTCCTTGCCATGCTTATATAGGTTTTATATACGTGCCTCGGTATTATATCAATGTAATTAACAATCTAAATTGTTTTCATTGGTTAGATAACTTAATTGGATCTTAGACGCAAAGAGTGTTGATTTTTCTCTATACATTAATCACATCAAATTGATATTGACCCAAATATGTCCACAAAAAAAATAAAGCATATATATCTATCGTTATAAAGCACAAAATAGGATTTACTCATTATTGTGACATTAAGATTAAAATATATTAACTATAGTACATTTTGTTGACTATAGGATCAAAGTGAAGAATTGGCTTCCTATCAACAATATTTTCCAACACATTCATACATATATATGATCATGACTTCTCAACAGCAACCCTAATCTTGATGTTATCTCACTGTGCACCGCAATTTGTCCTATTTTGATTTTGATTTTTGAGGATGTCTCCATCACAAAGTCTTCTAGAACCATATCACGTGCCAACATACAATTGGCTCATACTTTTAATTTTCTTCTAGAAGCTGTATATGCTCTTTAGTGATTCTCTTTGTGAGATTACCAAAATGGGTCTTCTAGAAGTGAGGTGCTAATTAAACTAACACACTTTAGGGACATGTATTGAGCATCGAGTTGATGTGGCACGGAGATCTATGGTTGTTGCTCCTCTTTTCAATCGATAGGTCCGCGAAATCAGTCAATCCAAAAAAGAAGTACTAGAATAAAACCAACAATTCGCACTTCGAGATGTGAGGTTACGTATCTTATAATGCAATACACGATAATTAAAAAAAAATTGTATTTTTCATTAAAACACTTAAATTGTTTTTAAAAAAATTGATCTACTCACTTGTAACCTAACTATTACTCATTTTCGATCATAAATATAAATCGTTTAAGGTAAAGATATACAAATTAATACAATTTTAATTACAAACGAAATTTACATATACGCCATTTGACATTAAATGAATTGAAAAATTAAAAAATTAAAAAATCATAAATATTTGAATTGTATAAAAATATAATTAGTAAAAAAATAATAAACAAACTATCAAATTTCGAAAACGACTTATAATTTTGACAAAATTTTTTTAATAAAAAACTTATATTTTTGATCGAATGGAGTAATTAATTAAATAGATCGACTGACATCGTATAATCAATGATATGGGCATTTTATGTAAGTATCACATAGATTAGCGTCGAATCTTTGTACTTTAAAGTGGTTAGAAAATCATTTTCCCCCTCTAATTAAAAAAAAAAAAGGCTTAGCAAACAATGGGTGACAAAAGTGAGTCAGCTGATAAGCTCAGACCCACTTTTTGGCCATCAATTTCGAAGTCAATACAGGGTGGCGAACCACTCAAACTGTTGTTGCTTTTTAGCTGCCAAGCTTGTCTTTGCTTGGTCCACGTGGCATCATTCAACACCGACTGCTCATTTTTCTTCACTACTACTCTGTGCTTCTGATCTATACCTTGCCAAACACGTGGCAACAACTTCCACATAAAACATTTGATATGGTGAAATTTATAAAGATAAAATAAAAAATATGAGTAACACAAATCAAAATAAAAGTTATAAACTAATAATGGTAGTTAATGCAAAATTATGTAGTTAAAAATAAACATAATATATAAACAAAAAATAAAAATAGATGTATATGAGTAGAATTAAGATAATTTGAGACATAGTGATCACGAAGGATTTTAAATTTTTTGAAAAGCATACAATCAAGTACATTGAAATTATAAATCTTTATTATTAATTTGTTACTTTTTTTTAGATTGTTAATTATTAGGGTAATTAAACTTAATTGAGCTCAATGAAAAAAATTTAATCTATGTAATCAACCTCAATTAATTTAAGATTGTAGTTATGTTGTTGTTGTTATTAGGGCAATTGAAGATGTATCTTGATTGATTATGATTTTTTACTCTGAAAATGTGCATAAGGTTAACAAATACAACCCTTCGATTCATGAGTTTAAAACATTTTCATCTTTAAAAACAGAGAATTGAAAAATGAAGGGTATGTGAATGAACATGTGGTTCAAACGGCTCGACATTAGATTCCTTAAGTAGCGATTTTGAGTTTATCTAAAATTCGAGTATAAAGTAATCGTTAGTCTGAATACTACAACAACAATGAAGAATAACAACAACAACAACAACAACAACAACAACAACAACATAGCCTTAATCTGAATACTAATTAGATTAAAAAAAAAAAAAAAAAAAAAAAAAAACTGATCAGTTGACCCCCTTTGAACATTAAAATAATATCTTTCGGATAAGTGATGCGTATTTCGAAGCGCATCATTTGACCTGACCCAGTCCGTGGGCCTATTTCGGGGCCCAAGGTGGGTCAATATGATACTTCTTATTAAAAAAAAAAAAAGGAAGGCAAAAGGTGGGGCCCGCGCTGCGCCCTTTATAGTGCCAGTTTGGACCCCGGTTTTTGTCTAACTGAAACGGCGGGTTCATCAAACCGCGCCCCAACTTTCTCTCTCTAAAAAAAGATTCCCCACTTTCTCTCTCTAAACCATCCATACAAATATCTCTCTCTAACTTCAAACCTAAATTCATTCTCTCTCTCTCTCTCTCTCTCTCTCTCTCTCTAAAACTCTCTGAAACTCTCTAAAACTCTCTTTGATTTTGGTATCGGAACCCTAGAACCGATGATCAGAGCGCCGAATCCAGCCCAATCACTCCTCGGAACCTCTCTCGCGGTATCCGGAGACTCCAGATCGGCTCCCTCAGCGGCCGTGCGGTGGCGGAACCCGTCGAGGAGGAAGAGCGTCGTGGCGGTGGCTGCGGCGACGGCGACGGCGGCGGCGGCGGCTAACCTGTACGAGGTGCTGAGAGTGAGGCGGGACGCGACGGCGGTGGAGATCAAGAAGGCGTACAGGCATTTGGCGAAGACGTTCCATCCAGACGTGGCGAGGGCGGCGGGATCGGACGGGTTCGACTTCATCGAGATTCATAATGCCTACGTCACGCTCTCTGATCCGACGGCCAGAGCGAGGTACGACGACTCTATTGCGGTGAACGGACGGCTCAGATTTAATGAGGCGGCGGTTGGGATCGCGATCGGACGGTGGCGGAGGTGGGAGACGGATCAGTGTTGGTGACTGACGAACGAACGGACGGACGGACGGATCGATGGATGGATGGATGTACAGGTGGTGACGTGGCAAGTGGCATTTGAGTAATTTATAGGGGTCTTTGGAGGCGTTTTGGTCTTTTTGCTCGAGCGCTGCTCGAGTTGTTGTCGCCGCTCTTATTGGCGGTGCAGTGTCTTTTTTATTTGTTCATATTCTGTAAAAAAAAAATTTGTTGGTAATTGACACCTCTGATTTCTTGTGATTATGGAAGAGTGTCTTTAGCCTAATTTTTTCTTCTAATATTATTGGTTTTTATGACTTATCATGTAGTTTTTCCCTTTTTTTTATTTTTTTTTTTTTACATTGTGGTGTCTAGAATTACGATAGATGTGGCTTAAAAAATTAAGAGATTTGAACTTTAACTTTTTAGAGGTTTAATTAAATAATTAGTAAGTTTCAACTATTGCAATGAACGGTTGTTAGTTATTGCGATTGTTGAAACTCTTTGGAACATATCTTTTGATAACATTAATAATTGTTTGTAGAATTCTTAAAAATGGAACCAAATGGGGGTAGGGTGCCCAATGCCATATAATAAGGCCCTATAACTTCTCTATTTTTTTATTTTAGCCTCCTCAGCCTTGCCTTAATTGTTGGCCCTACTACTTTTCACCCTTAAACTTAATTTTTTGGCTTTGACACTTCAAAGAGCCTAGAATTTGGGAGTCACTGAGCTATTTTGTTGTGTGGGCATTTGAACTTAAATCTTTAATTAATATGTTAAGATATTTCATCAAAAAAGATATAAGCCTTATTTGTTATGTGCGTGAGATATCTCTCAACTTACATGAAAAGGCCCCTTCCTTCCCTATCCTCGAAGGAGATATCTCCCCAAGAGTTTAATGGACAAAAAATACCTTCACAAATCATCTTTTTTATTTTAAAAATATATTTAAAAGACATTTATGTTAATTCCCGTATTTTATTATTTGAGTTAATTCCATAGAGTAATTTCTACTAACATTGTAAATTAACAAAAACGAACCAAACGAAATCATAATATAATAATCATTTCATTTTATCATTTATCACCGTCGTTAATAACAAAGGTGAAGCAAAATAACCAGTTTGGACTAAATCAAGCACAATAAAAAAGTTTGATCTATATAGCTGACTTCATTTAATTTGGAATTGAAGCTATTTTGTTGATTTATTTGTAAAATCACTGTAGATGCAAAAATTGGGAAAAAAAAAGGCAGTTACACAGGACACTGCTATGTTTGAAAAGAACTTTCACAAAAAAATGGCCTGAAAGTTAAATATCATGCAGACAGTAGTCTGGTTAGCTGTAAAACATATATCAATATAACCATTTCAACATTACAATATAAAACGACTACAAAAATTGAGATAGAAGAAATTAAACAACTAAAGAGAAAATTTTCAAGGAAAAAAAAAAAAAACTAATCAGACTTTCTCTTCAAATTCTTATAGGTGCATTTTGGAAAGGCAGAGATTAAATGGGAGTTTTCTTAATACAAGCAAACTAAATGGATGAAAAAGAAAATCTCTCAACAACTAATTAATCTATGTTACAGAGTACATAGGCTCTCCCGGGTACACCTGTTTTTTGTATTTGTTTCTTGGACATAGTTCACACTTCTTTTCTTTCCTGTACAAATCTCGAGATCCATCTCTGCAAATCCAAAGTACCCACAACCAATTCTGCACCATTTTACACAAAGAAAAACAAATCACATCAAAATGAAAGAATCATTTACAGCTGATTAACATGGAGTTGATGACATGCATCAAGACTCGAATCGTCGAAGCATCAGCTGCATTCGTTGTTGGCAGTGAGCGGTGATGGCTCAGTATCTGGTAGACCTGCTCGAAGATGGGCCTGACATGAATAACAATCATTGGGTCTACTGGATTTATCACCACACTTGCGTCTGTTAGCCACTGGAGCTTACGAGACGTCTCGTTGCTTATATCGCAGGCTAACTGCTGCAGAAGAGCCAATAGAACTCCTTGACTTAGAGGGAGAGGCACCATCGACAATATCCCTTGCAAATTAACCTGAAAAGGAAACAACAGTTGAAAGATTCGATAGTTTTCAGATTCTCGCTCGCACAGCAGACAAGATGATGTAAGTCGATGAGAGCACTAGACTTGGACAAGCAGACACTCATTTATCTCAATGACTCAACAAAGAGAGATAACAGCGCATAATTATAATGGGCAACCAAGTGGTTCTATAATCAAAGAAAAAAAAACCCAAGATAAATCCTGCGGCTATTAATGCAAAACAAGAACGCGACGAACCTGAGAGCACAACCAAGAGACAATAGAGACATCACTTCTTTGCAGGGCAGCTGTAAAAGCTTCTTCGTACTTGTGTTCTGATATTAATCTTGAAAGCTCTTTGGTAGGATCCAAAGGCACTTCAACCTGTTGCACATCGAACTAATTCAAAATAGGAAATAAAGGGCAAATTAACAAAACAAAAGTATCTAAGAAATCATACCATCTCATGGAGACCACCCAAAGGTCCATTGCTCAATTGTGTAACCAAAGGATTCCCAGCTTTTGAATTTGCCCCGGCAGCTGCTAGAGCCAAGAGCTTGCGCTGGCCCTCAGCCAATTCCCCACTTAGCGTACGAGTGATGGATGATGCAGAATTAATAGCATCCTACGAGTACAAACAAAATAATATGTTTAAAGTCGAAGAATGTTTTAGATGAAAACTAGCTTCCCTATGAAATAATGTGCAAATTGCAAAATCATGCAAGCCTAGCACCCACAAACAACATAAATATACATGCCATCGGTTGGAGAAAGAGAAAATGAACCGAGTAGTCTCTATTTTACACTAACATAGAAATAGCTCGTTAGAAGTTACTACAAAAGAGACAAAATGTGTCGCATGATCATTAAGCAAATTTATACTGCGCATGTATCCAAATACTCTTTTTGGACATAATGAGATAATAAAAGGGAATATTAATGACTATCTACAAGTCGTATCGACCACATACCCTCAAAGCAGCTGCCAAAGGAGATTGTGCCGACTCAAATTGCTGCTGAGCCGCAGTTGTATGTTCAGCTAACCCTTTTTGGAATGCGGCATCAATTTGCTCAAACATGGCTTTGCATGAAATCTCGAATGCTGGAATCATAGAAGCTTCCAAAGAGGATCGTAGTGCATCCTGTATAGATTTCATCATTCCCTATATTAAATCAAGAAGAAATTCCCTAACACGCCAAAATGCTGTTTAACCCTCAATCTATTGAGAATTGAGAACTTCCTAGACTGATCTTAACAGTTTGAAAACAAAAGAAAACTTAGTCTCCAATGCATAAAATTCAACACGATTGCAAATTGAGCAGAAATTTCTAATTATATGGCCCTAAATGGTGCAACTTCAGATGTGAAACAACCATAATCCAAATGTGATCCATCTGTAGCCATTTCGTCATATTTTGCAAGAATTGACATCTAACAAGTAAAATAAGTGGTATATTTCTAATTTTCTACACTACCTTTCAAAATTCATTCTTCATACATGTTCCTCAATAATTTTACGCAAAAAAAGAAAAAAAGAAATAGTGCCTCAGAATGTCAAGGATAACTTCATTTTTCCAAAGATTGAATTTCAAGTTTATATAAACATGTGAATGTAAATGAGTTTGACGAGATGGCAATCCAAACAAACCTGAAGAGCTTGTTTGCCAGTGCTTTGGAACTGTGCATGAATTTGCCTAGCCACCGTAGTTTCAAGTTTTGAATTAACTGATTTCTCCAGTTGATTCACTGCCTTGTCACCAACACCTTTCTGCACAACACATGAAACATGGTGTTGAGCATGTTTTGAAGCAAACAATCTAATCTATTATAAAATCTGAAAGCACACCTAGATCTGTTCTTATTTTATTTTGGTATTGAGAGATTCATTTACTCAACAAAAAAGATGAAATTTTACAAAATATATCTGCATGCCTATCATTAGTTTTATTAGTTCTTAGTTTCTACATCATCAATCTCTAGCGAAATTGTGTCATCCATTGACCTGACTTGTATGAGAACAATTACAGACAAAATCTTTAAAAGTAACAGCATGGACACAAATAAGAAGGAACAGACAATGCATTCTAACCTGGAATGACTCTGAAACAGCTGAAGAAATGGATTTCTCAATGGCAGGGGTAATTAGACGAGATATAGTCTGTCCAAATGTAGCTAGTTCCTTCTTCAATGTTTTCTCCAACAGAGCAGGCAAGTCTTTGCCCATGCAGTTAGCTATCAAGCTTGTAATCTGTTGATTACGATCTCGTTCCAACTTCTCATGTTTCGCATTTTCCTCTTGCAAACGTGCCCATAGAGCATCAAAATTAGCTTTGATGACTTTCTCCATGTTACGACCAATGGCCGTCTCTATTCTTCTGCCTTCTTTAGTCACTGGAACAGTCATCAAAGCTGGCATTTGTTTCTGCATATCTTTTTGCATTGTCATCAACTGCAAAACATAGCCAGGAAAAAATAGTCTTCAGAACAGTTCCTTTAGTAGAGAAGAAAAAAAAAAAGTTCAAGTAATGTGGTACAAAAATCATTTTCATCACTATAATACCGAGTAGCTCCTACAGTTCTTGTGTTCTAAATACAACATCAAGAAACACAAAGCAGCCCATTCCTCGTGTGATATACAACAGCATACAATAAAGCTGATTTATTCAGCGGTCCCAAGTTGAAGGTCCATGTTAAGATAATTGAAAGAAACTTTTCATGAAAAGGGCTCATTTTACAAAAGCTTCAGAGTCTTTAACTTGTAAATGAATAAGATACAATTGGAAATGGAAGTCCAGTACAATTACACATTCAATGACTCATTTAGATATTGTATGATAAAAGGACTTTTTTCGTCTCCCTACATTTATCTCCTTGTCTCAGAAGGCAATGTCTTCAAACTCCAATGAACTAATCTGATTTTTCTAAACACTGAATAGAGAATTAGATGTAAACAAAAACTTACATATCCAGAGAAGTTGGAGAAAAATCACATAATTTGCAAATTTCAATGCTGTTGTAAGAAAAAATAAATACAGATAGGATCCATTTTTGTTATAAAATACTTGGAAAAAATAAAACATATTAGGCAATAAAAAACAGAAATCTATCAAGTATGAGGAATGAACTCTTGAATTGCCAAAGGGCAAAAGAAACAATATTTGTTAAGGATCAACACTCAAGATTGAACTGAGCAATTTAATGTTAGGTGTAACAAGAAAAAACACATTACTATTGTAGTAATCAAACTTCTTTGAATTGCCTTTACAAAACTCGGATGTCACTGACTCACTAGCACTTAGATGAAGTTACTTGTACTTCTTTATAGTGTCAAAATTTTACAAAAACTTCCCACATTGAATTAGACTTCTCCGAATTATTAAATTTTAATAGACTTAAGTCTTAGGTAAAGTAGAACTTTTTAACCTTGTGCAACATGTACATGGCAGGCCAAAAGGAAAAGCCAATTTAGGATCCAATTTGACACATATATTACCTACTATATCCAGATAGAATCATAGATGGTGGACATAAAATTCTGAAAAAATACAAATAAAGACAAACCAACAGAGTAAATTCAAGGCTTCATTTAAAACTTAGTTAGAACAGATGATTTTCACCTACATAGACATCTTATTCAGAAAACTACTACCCAATTTGGTCAGAAAGACACTTCAACTATGCGACAAGGGAATGTAATCATCCAAATAACATAGACAAACTAGCTGGCTGTATGCAGGTTCCTTCATTAAATAACTAAAAAAAAAAAAAATTCATTCATTTCCACTTGTTTCCAAAAACAGCTCTGTGAATCTATGCATTAGATTCATCCAGGAAACAGAAGCTAGCCTTTTCTTGCAACTTTTCCCTACAACACGCAAGGGTAACAATCTAGAAGAGGGACTACCGGGTTGGCTCCAAGTCAATATATAATTTAAAACTCTACAAGGGCAGTGTCACGTGTGCAAATAGAGCATCTTTTAAAAACAAAACAGCACATCTCAACAGGATAACAAAGAACTTCAACCAGTTAACTCTTTTCTGAAATTCATGATTACAATTATATATATATATTCCTGACAGGAAAAAAATGGAAAAGAAAGGAATTGGGTATAAACTAATGACCTCACTTACATTTTCAAGGTCAAGATGCTTAGCTAATAACTCAACCTGGCAAAAGTTAATGCATTGATATATGGCAATGTCAACAGTCAACCATTCACATACTAAGTTAAAATCAGTAATTGAGAGAAATGCAATGCGAATGAGCAAAAATAGTAATACTTGCCTGATTCATAGTCTCTTGCATAGAAGTAAGCTGAGAAAAAGCGGTTTCCAACGAAGGAAGAATTGAGCTGCCACCTGGCTCATTTGAAGAATCATTAGAATTAAAAGGACTTGGAGTAGGGGAGGATGAGCCAGACACTTGCGAGCTTTTTCCCTTCTGCTTCTTTCCCTTTCCAGTTGGTCCAGGAGTCTGAGCAACTGCCGTCACAGTAGATGATTCGGCAACCTTTCCTGACATGTCCTTCAAAGAATCTTGAAATTCCTCCTCACCTGTATTCTGACACTGGTCAAATACTTCTGTCACACCTGTATCATCAGCTTGCTGAGTGTCATCCATGGCGTGATTCTCACTAGCCAAGTCACAACACTCTTTTGCCATCTCAATGTGAAAGTTAAGATCTGACGCCTGGGAGTAAAACAGTTTTTCCTTTTTGTCAATAAAAATGCCAGATTCTTTCTTCGAATCAAAATCTTCATGCTTACTTGATCCAGTCTCACCCACAACTTTTACCTCCACCTCAATATTGTCCATGTCGTTGGTAGCAACATCTTGGACCTTAGTCTCACCTCCTCCCATGCCTTGAGAAATCTGATTCGTCTCAGAGGATGAGACAGCTTTTGACAATATCTCTGATGGAGTTACTAGATGAGTTGGATGTTTGAACACGGTGGGAGCATTTGCAACCATAGAGATATCATTTTGAGTAGCCCTATTTCCACCTTTCCTGGAATTCCCATCGATAGTAGGAACATCCAATGAGTTGGGTGGAACAGTCTCTACTCTCCTCTCAATCGAGTAATCAAGAACCAGTTGATCCACAGCACGGTCACTGTGTGGGGAGCTTGTTTCCAGGCTATTTGAAGGACTTCTAAAACCAGATAACTTTCTAGACAACCTTGGGCTCAATGGTAGAGGAGGTGATGCAGCACTGACATTCTCAACATCAGAAGCAGTTCGAGATGAAGCATTCTGCATTGCTTCTATACTAGAAGTAGACAAGTCAGGCAAACCAGGAACCTCAGCAGTTCCAGGTGTGACAGGATATCTAGAAGAAGGGGCATTCTCAAAGCTGCTTATAGGTGATTGCTGTTTGGCAAAAACTGCATAATGCATCTCATTTGATCCACTTCCCTGAGGAGGCTCTGATGTGGCAAACCCATCTAAAGAAGGTGCTTCCATTGTGCGATTGACAGTGAAGTCCAGCTTATCTGATCCCACGTTCTCGATTGGTGGTGGCAAGCACTGAGATAAGTCCAAAGCATACTGTTGTATAGCTTGAGTCTGAACACAGTAGACTTGAACAATATCCCCATCAGGTAAGCAGTCGCTAGTTCCAATTAAACTTAAAATTGGCATTGTGACAGTAAACTCAGCTATATAATCCATAATGGTTGCTACAGGACATGAACCATAGTCTAAGTGTACTGCATATATTGCATTTTTCTTTGCATTTGCAAGTAGAATAAGCCCAACTTGTGGCAATGCTACAACTTGATTGAAGAATGCCTCCTCAGCACGTGTTTCAGCAGAACTTTTCAATTCCAAAGTCTGCATACACTGCCATGATTCAGCATCACTAGGCAACAGCCACCCTTCTTCACTTGCTGATGCCCATATCTTGACTTCTCGATTCAATGGACCCTGAACATGTTATTCAAAATTAAACTTCCACAAAAATGCTGTCAAAAGATTATGATGTGGTTTCAGAACTTTCTAACTGCATATCTAATTTGTTTTGATCAAAAACGGCTTTTGCATAAGTAATAAGACGTTACAACTATAAAAGCATAGAGAATAATGAGTAAAATGTTGTACAGTGACAGTGCCCAATCCCAAAAAGAAAAAACTTAAATAGAACTAAATTAAAAATATCTCTAAATCAAATGTAATGCAAGTAGATGGAGACTAAGGGAAGCAAACATAATGATGAAAGTTGCAATATACACCACAGATGAAAAATCTCGAACATGAAGTATTGTTTCTGTAATGTACGTCAATTATCAAAAAGTTTGGAGAACTTGCTTAAACATTAAGAAGAGCTTACATTTCACAATATGATTTAAACTCATTATGCACTTAGAATATTACAATGTTTTTTAACTACATATTTTAGAACTTGGTTAATGAAATATATTCGCTTATTACAGCAAATACAATACATTACATATTTTTCGACATTGGAGATTCACTAAATGTTAAGTCCTACATCTGCCATATTAGGTTCTTTGTACTCATCGCTACGGGTACACAACTACTCAAGTCAATGAAGTTATTTTGTAATTTTCTTTATCTGTATCTCATTCACAACTAGCCAATTTAATAATGTACATTTTTAGAAACTATTTGCCAGAAAATGCTTTGTGCGTATAAAGGTAAAGGCTAGAGCCATAGAAATACAGAATCATAATGACTAAGAACAACAACATGGGGAAAGCATTGAGACGAGTCTGGCAAAAAAAAAAAAAAAATAGAAGACAAATTTACAGATGACAATATAACAATTGAGGGGGGAGATGAAAAACAAATAGAAAGCCTAAACAACAAAGTGATAGATACAAAGACAACAGCCATCATTCTGAATGTAAAGCACCTATTCAAAGTGGGGCTTTCTCATGTTTTGCAGTCAACAGTTAACCTATGAACAACTATGGGAACATATCATAATTAGAAAGTACCAACGGAGAAAGATCAACAAGTACATTCATATTTGATATAGAAGGGAAAAAAAAACTTTGGAATTGCATACCGCAGTGATGAGAATGACATGATCAGGACGGGTAGGTGCAGTCAAGAATATAGCCGAACTGACAGGCTGACCATCATGTGGCCTCAATACAAGAAGAGGAAGTCCCTTGCGATCTTCCCAAATTTTAATCTGCAGGGAAACAAATGGAAATCATGCAAGAAACAAAGCAATAAGATTATTCCAAACTGCTCAAGAGAAAAAAACATGAAAAAATTTCTTTTGAAGGCAGCAAAAGATTCAAACCAAGATAAATATTCATTTGTCATTTTTCAGCACAAAAAAAAAAAACACAAACCATTGGCTTGAAATATGTATTTCGAGCCAAAAAGTATAAACCATAGAAATCTAGTGCTTCTCAAACAGAGTAACTAGCTGGGTCATGTCATAAATACAAACAACACAGACGCTGTATTAAGACTCCCTCAATTCCACACTAAATAAAGCCTGCAAGCACCACAACAGATCTAGCAACGAATGTCCATGAGAAAAACATATTACACCATTCATAAGAAAAATTAGCAAAATACATACCGTGCCATCTGATGAGGCTGAAACTAAACGAGTGGTCATCCACTGGCATATTGAAAGATCCGTTACTTCTCCATCGTGTTTGCCAATCAATTGGATACCATCAATCAGCTTCTCTACATTGCATTTGAGAGGTTCCTCTGCTGAAAATTGTTCGCCCTTTCCAACTTTCGTTGTATCAATTCTTAACACACGTTTTCCAATGCCAACTACCAAAACTTCCTGTAGAAGTATATGGAAATTGATTAGTGAAAATTACCAAAAATATGACCAAACACTGTACCACCCCCAACAAAAAAGTTCTCTAATGGGACAATGAACATTAATAATAGGAAAATCCTAACGGCTGAGAGATAAGAAACTTAAGCCTATAACTTGCATTTGACAATCAAATATAAAAGCAAATATTACTTGTTTGTGGGAGTGCCAACAAACTCTTGGATGTACAGGTTCTGCATCTCCCGCCATCTGAACAGCAGTAATTACTTTTCCCGCAATTTGTGGCTTGTCTTCATCATCGGTACCTTCAATAATTCTCCACACATATATTCTCCCATCTATGCTTGCACTGTACAGATAAAAAATATTTTCAAGGATGATAAATAGAGTAAATGAAGACATGAACAAACACATACATAAAGAAAAAGAGATAGAGACCTAGCCAAAAGGTGCACCTCCTCTGCAAAGAACGACATATCTGAAACCTTCTGAAAAAAAGAAATGCAAAATGATTACCACTGATTCATAAAAAAATACATCCGATTCCTTTTGCATATATACACAAGGATACAACAACAAACAAGAACAACATAACCTCAGTCCCAAATTAATTGGGGTAGGCTAAGTGGATCAAACTTTTCCGTAGTGCTCGATTAAGTGCAATTGATGGCTTTGTTAAAGCATGACCACACCAAATCGGGGTACAATGGAAGAGTTTAATCCATATAGCCGGCCCCAATTAATTTGGGACTGAGGCAATGTTGTTGTTGTTGTTGTTGTTGTTGTTGTTGTTGTAGGAGTAGACCAAAACTAACTTGAGACACATTGATTAGGAATGACTTACAAAGATTTGGAAAACACGCCATTAATTGCACTAAATCAACTGCAATGGATGAGTTTGATCCATATATCCGACCCCAACTAAATTGGGATGGCAACAACATTGCTATGAAACTAAATTGGGAGACTAAGCATTACAATCCAACAATTTGATTCAACTTCCCCACTAACATTCTAACACAACAAATACATACTACTCTATAAAACACTAGCAAATTCAAAATGGGCAAGCAAACCAAGATTGAATTGTAAAACAAGAGCAAACCTGAGTGTGCCCGCGAAGCAACGCCCTCAAAGCAGTGTTTATATTAAGCACCCGAATCGGCCCCAACTTCAATCCATAACATATATAAGTCCTATTAACAGCAATCTGCCTCCCAAGCACCAATCCCGGATCCGAAACGTACTTGGTAATCGGCGTAACCTCCAGCTGCGGCTGC
Organism: Stephania yunnanensis; assembly: GCA_039657365.1. Taxonomy (NCBI): domain Eukaryota; kingdom Viridiplantae; phylum Streptophyta; class Magnoliopsida; order Ranunculales; family Menispermaceae; genus Stephania; species Stephania yunnanensis. The sequence continues at coordinate 61,975,802 of CM077583.1, read as the reverse complement.
ACCTCCCCCTGCAACCTCACATCAACATCATAAACCACATGATCACCCACCAAGTGCCGGCCTTTCGGGAGCTTCCCGCTAAGCGGTCCAGCCGCTGCGCCGCCAACGGGCGGCATCAAGATCCCACCACCGGACGCCACCGAGAACTCCGAAGACCCCGAATTGGCCGCCGCCGCCGATGCTACCGCAGCAGGCAATGGCGACGGCGGGGGCGGGGCGAAGTCGAGATTGGGGCCCGGACTGGTCCCCAACAGAGCCATCAATCTGGCGCCGTGATTGTGGTGGTGGTGGTTGTTAGGGTTTGTGAGGGGGGCTTGGAGAGGGGGAGGGGGCGCAGGATAAGAGAGGGGCCTCGGGTGGTGCACGTTAGCGAGGTCGAGAGGGGGCGGCGGCGGAGGGTATGGGAGGTAGTGAGGGTACGAGAATGGTCCGGCGGGGCCGGTGGGCGGAGGATAAGAGGCGGAGGGGGCGCAGGATAAGGAGGGAGGGCGGCGTTGGCGATGTTAGGGTTTGTGGGAGGCGTTGATGCGGGCGAGGGATTGGAGGGCTTAAACAGCTTGTGCATGTCGAAGGGGCTTGTTTGTTGGTTAGGGTTAGGGTTAGGGTTTCCAGCTGAGGCCATTGGAGAGGTGTTTGTTTGGGTCGTCGTTCGAATCGAGAGAGAGAGAGAGAGTGAGTGAGTGAGAGAGCGGAATGAATCAGAGACTCCGGCGGCGGCGGCGGTGGTGTTGGTGGTGGTGCGCAGGCGGTGCGCAGGATAAGATCTGGAGAGGCATGAATTTGAGAGAGAGAGCGTGGAAACCCTAATTTAGCAGAGCAGAGGAGATCAGAGAGAGAGAGCGAGAGAGAGAGGGGGAAGAAGAAATGGGTTTTGGTTTGGTGGGGACTTGGAGTTTGGTAGTTACGCGACGCCGACCTCGGGTCGGGCCACGTGGCATGTTAATGTTAATTTTAGATTTGGATTGTAACATTGAGGATTTGAGATAGATTTTGTTGAGGGCCGCTAAGGGCACCCCACCATTTAATGAAGGCACCCAGTTAATGTGGGCACAAATTGATTTACCTTGGGCACCCGAAAATTAAACCCACAATACCGAAAATACCCCTCGTGCAAAAAACCCTTGCACCCCACCACCACCACCACCACCACCACCTTCACCGAACCGTGAGCACCCAACCACCCCCACCACCACCTTCACCGACCCGAGCACCCCACCACCTTCACCGAATCGTTGTGCAAGAACCCATTTGGTTTGAATCGACCGATGAGAGGAATCTCCAAAATCGTGTTTCCGTGTCTCGCCTTGTGTTTCTCCTTCGGTTTACGCCTTTTTTACAGTTCGTAGGGTCGTGGTGTGAGCCGATTTCGTCTCAAAGTTAGGGTTCGGTTGAATAGTTAAAGAAATGGGAATTCGCGGTTCTCGGCCACACAGGCCAGAGACCGTGCTAACTGTCTCGGCCTCGCATGGCCGAGACAGAAGCTACATTTTTGGGAACTCGAAGTCTCGGCCACAAAGGCCGGAAGAGTTCACAGTGTCTCGGTTACGCATGGCCGAGAGTACTCTAGTTCTCTCGGCCGAGACATGACGAGAGCTACAATTAGTGGTAGGTAATGTGGTGTCGGTGGCGTACAACCGAGAATGTGCTCATACTCTCGGTTGTACATTGGCGTACCATACCGTGACCTAAGTACACCTCTCGGTCCTTTAGGACCGAGACATCACCATACATCTCGGTCCTGCGAGGCCGATACAATCGCGCACATCGACAGAAACTTCGGATAACCGCATAAAAAACACAATAAATTTTCAAAATTGCCGTGAGTTCGACTTCCTCTTGCACAATAGCAGTACAATCCTCTATTATATAGTGGAAACAAGTTCGGATTTGAAGAAATTACCAAACCCTACGTTGACAAACAAATCATCATTTTTACAGTTTTACACAACTAAAAAGATCTAAAAAACCATCATATGGTTGTCAAACATTGTTACATCGCTGTTGGATGATGTCAATCCGTAAGAATCGATCAACGCTCGCCAAATGCAATGTGGCTTTGTGGTTCAACTTTGTGGTGGGGTGCCTTTTTTTCTTTGTCAAAATGATTTGTGAGGTTTGAATCAATATATATACAAGGGCAAAATGGTCTTTTCTACTTTTGCTGAAATTTTTACAAAAATTTTGGGTGCCTTCATTAAATGGTGGGGTGCCCTTAGCGGCCCTCATTTTGTTTGTCATATTACATGGAAAGGGATTGAGCTTCCCTGATGTGTAATGAATTTTAAGACACCTCATCTTTTTTCGTGGTGAGAACTTTTTTTTTCTAGATAATTGAATCTACAACTTCTATCTCAGCTAGAGCAATGGTGGTAGTCATCTCTTTGGTTCGACGAATCTCATACTATAAGTGCATGGAGATCACTCTTGTTAAGAGGAGCAATCATAGTTGCATGTTCCATACTGTTTAGAGTTCAAAATAATAATGCCCACACGAGATGTAAATATGAGGGTGGGGGGCAAATCAAAAGGGATGAATTGCCAACCGACTTCTATTTCTAACCATTACGTGTAAATAACTTTTAGAGAGTTACACGTATGCTTGGAGGTCGTGCAACACACATCGTCGTGTTGTAAAATCATTCGAATAGTGGTGCTATGAACTGTCCTTATTTTTCCATAACACTGTAGAAGAGGTGAACTTAGTGATGGCTGGGACCATGATGGGAAATGACAATTGTATTTTTTTTCTCGAATATAATAACACAAGTAGATCCATCCCATAAGATCTATGCACAGGACGAGACATGTGAACATGCTTCAGACCCCAAAGCAAAGAGCACATCATGTACAACTTCAGAGTTATTTTATTCATTGATTGATTTAGGAAAAAGAGTACAGATTTTCCTTTACAAATGAAATACTTTTGAAGGCAAGCCAGTTTTTTCCCAAGTGCCATAAGAAGGTGTCAATTAATTTCCCTCCATTTATCTTTACGAACAATATAGTATTAATGCCGTCTAAACTCACAGTTAAGCATACTTGTACGAGAGTATAATATTTGCAATGCTGAAGTCTCGATGAAGAAATGCTTAAAAACTCGCCTTTATTTTTCCTTTCTTTTTTCCTATATTTCTTCCTGAAAATCCACAAAATATGAAGCACTAATACATAAAATTTCAAAAGTGTTAAAATTTGCGCTATATGTTTACTCTCTCAACAATTTAACAAGTATGGCAGTGGTTCCACCCAGAAAATCGCCGATTAAATATATACCGTCAATGGAAAATTATGTAAACTGGTACAAGATGGAGCTCACAGACAATAGATAAGCGTCCGCAGTGATTGGAGATATCGTGATGAAATGAAATCCTAAACAAACCCGTTAGGCCTTTCCCCGTTCTTGCAGATCTTTTCTGTGCCTCTGAATCAAAGTGCGCAAATGCAGCATCTAAAGCCTGAGCAAATAGGGGAAACAATTTGCAAGTTAACAATTTCAAGACGACTTTTTTTTTGACGAAAATTTCATGATGGAACTGAAATACCGAGGCACATGATTTAACGGGTATAGACTTGAGAGTAACCGGCATGAACTAGCATCAAGTACCAAAGTTCTAATAAAGTAAGACGTCTTTTAGACCTTGTTTCTCTTTATTTTCTTTGCTGATGCTGTTCCTAGTTCCCATTGCTGCACAATGATAAGCTAGAATGAACTAAAAAGTAAACTTAATAACCTGAAGCATGGGTTGAACAAGCAGAGAAACTTGATGCCGGAAGTCTGATTGGACGGATTCCTTTATACCCTAAAGTTTGCGTAGCAAGGAAATTAGAAAACAAAAAATTAGAGTTAAACACAGGACGATAAAATAAATATTATGCAAGTAGGGCACTAAGAAATAAGCCGATGATCTAAAGACTCAAACTTGGCCTGCTAGTTGAAGTTCAGCTGCCAGACTCAAATCTCCAAATACTGGACTGATGAAAATAGAATCAAGAGCTCATCTTCAGCCACCAATATTCAGCCACATTTTATCATGCATGAGCAAGGGGAACCGTACAAGGAGGGGTACGCATAACAGGAGCATAATCGAAATGTGTCATGGTAACATATGAAATCAGATAGAAGCACGTATAGAAATATGTGTTCACAAGTTATTTAAAACTTATGAACAGAGAAATGAAGCTTTAAGAGGCGGGTGATTCTTTTTGCTTCCTCTTTCTTTTTATTTGTATGTCTCGCTATTTGACCAAAATATCTGAGAACTGAGACAATAGGACCTAAATGTCTGATGATAATATAAAGTAAAGAATGCAGCTGGAACAGACTAGAAAGAAGAGATATCGAGATATAGTAAAATGAGAAGTTGGCTAAAGAGTACCTGGAGCTTGGTATAAATATCTGCCATAGCATCCTTCAATCTGCTTACCTGTAGAAGAAACATATCAGAAATGAAAATCCTGCATTTACATCAGCTAAAAAAGAGATCCAAAGATATTCAGACATGTCTAACTATAACTTTTTTGCTCCTTTTCCCTTTTGCAATAGCTTCTTCAGATATATATACATTCATAAGTCTTCCTTCATCTACATCTCGGAAAATGTCCACATCTAACATACAAACAAAGATAAAATGAAAGATTCATGTCTTCTTCGTAAACTAGTACATCCAACAACAAATAACAACTCAAATTAGTTGGGATTGGCTATATGGATCAAACTCTTCCACACCGCTCTATTCAACACCCTTGATGGTTTGCTTTCAAAATCCTTTAAATCTTTCCCAACCAATGGATCCCAAGTTATCTTAGGTCTACCCCCACACTGTCGAATTTCTTCAGTTTCTACTACAGGAGCATTTGCTCAAGATGAACAAAAATAAAGTACAAAATTATTTACCTTGTTGTGAAGGTATGTAGTTGTGATCGGATAAGATGACCAGAAATGCTTCAGTAATTCTTGAATAGACATCCAATGCTGAAAAGAGAACAATATGCTCAAGCATCTATATATTGATTTTATGTGTTAAAACTGCACAAGACACGTGATACTGATGCAGAAAAGAGAATTAACAAAATATAGCATTTTATAAATGCCGAAGCATCTACAAGCAACCATCACTCACATGCAGAAGTTCCTCTTTGGTTCTATGTGGGAGCCTGTCAAGGACACTTTCCTGAGGATTGCTTCCGAGGTGATATTTGGCACTTGAAAGTTGTTGAGTCAGTCCACCTAGAACCTAGTTCATAATGAGATCATTTTGCAACACAGTTCTATATTTCATTTATTACTCCAAAACATTCAGAAAATACAAAATGTTTCTACCTTGACTGCCATTTCAGGATTCACGACAGGATCAACTAAACCTCTCTCTTTGACGTCAGAGATAAACTTCCTTAGAAAACCATATGCTTGAACAGTGCTTAGGCTGGAATTAATTGGTTTTGTCGCAGCTACAGTATCACCCAATGTTTTGAGAGCATTGAGTTGTTGAGAATCAAAGTACTCTCTTGGGTCCTGACTCATGGAAAATAAATTCAAAATAGCTAAGCTGCCTAACATAAAGAGCAGCTTATAAAATGCAAATAATACCTTGATACACAGAGGTGCAAGTGGATAGTTACGAGGTGCCTGTAGATCTTCAATCTCTGCCATCCGAGCTAATCTCTCTGATCTTTCTTGGTTTGCATTTTCCTCAGATATTTCATTGGCTAATTCAGCTGCAAAGAATTTGATTCCCATACTTTTCATACAAATATTGTATTCAGCCAAAGAGGAAAGTGTTTAAGTGCAACTATAAACACAAATAAATGAATGAGAAATGGCATGCCACCTTGTTTAGACCTGGCAAGTGCTTCTGCCACCGTCACTGTATCCCCTTTTCCCACATCTGCACGTCAACAATTATACAAATATTCAATATACCAGCATGGTGGAACTTATGCAACAAGATGGTTTGTCTCTTAAAGTAGCATATATTGAAAAGCCTAACAACAACAGCCAAGCTGCATCCCAACTTAGTTGGGTCAACTATTGAAAGACCTAACATGTTAAGTAAACCAGCTTTCACACAAGACAACAAACAAGAACTAAATCCAGAGAAGAAATGAGGATACTACCCAATGCTTTTCCTTCAAGAACAACTGCTGCATGCCTGTTCAGATCTTGCAAGAGAGATCTCCTATATTCATCATACTCTGATTCTGTTGTCTCTTTGGTTCCATCACGAAGAATTCCATGGTCCTAAATGCCATTCACTGATAAGCATCAAAGAAGCAGAAGAAAGAGAATAGTAGAGAGATGAACAAGTCAAGAAAATGTTGTTTTTCTTCAATTTACCATTAAAGAGCTCACCCAGTGGATATGCTCACAAATAAATAGGTCGAAATTCTACTCAGTAAACATACATAAGCACAATAGTTCAGGTATAAAAGCAAGACCAAGGATTGAAAATTTGACTTCGCCTATAACTTTGCTCAAATAAAATATAAAATTAATTTGGAGAAGTGCAATTTGACATAGGGAACTTTTGTAAGATTTCAACATGATAGGTAAGTATAAATAACTCCATCTAAGTGTTAGAGAACATTCAAATTTTATAAAAATGCATAAGGAAAGCATGGTTTTTTTTATAATATTCTATGTTTTTCTCTATCTATACTTCTTTTTTAGTTTTTTAAACTTCAATTTCGATAGGTTCGATCATTATGGATATTGATTCTTTCTTTGATACAATTCTTTAGAATCCATTTCTTATAATGAGATTGAGTTTTGGTCTTTTATCCTCTAACTTATCTTCATTCTTTCAGAGTATTTCACTTTTCCGACAATTAACATTAAAATATGTATATCTTATCATTGTTCTTTAATTTCGATGGGAGTTTTGCAAAATTTTGTTTATATCTAATTCTTCATTAAAAGGTCCAAAAATCTAATTTAATTCGACTAATGTTTTCAAACTTTGGAGAATTTTTATTCCATGTGTGGAACATACCGGAAGATGAATGTAGTCGTCACCTTGATCGGCTTCCATGTCTAGTGTTGGATCGACCCGCCTGATCTGCAAATGGAAAATTCTTCAATAATGGAATACCCAAAATATAAATAAATATAAAAATAAAAAATGCGTGATCATTTGACAACAAAAGAAGTCCTACAACAGACCTCAAAAGATAAATAAATAATTAAATAAAAGAAGTCCTACAACACAAAATAGGTACAGAGATGGTTCTCTCCCTGATGACCTTAACCAACGGAAAGAAGAATTTTCACATTAAGAGAAAAGCAACCTTCCGCCGAGCTTCCTTAGCCAATATGTCATCACGCTTTAGAAAAATAGCAAGTTCCTCGTCTCCAGCAGCTTCAGCTGCAGCAGCAATACCATTTTTGGTCCTGTGAAGATATTCTGCTCTACAGTATTTAGTCCAGAAATTTATTTCTGGCATCTGTAAACCCCAAAGAAGAAATGTTGCATTTACAAAACCCCATTAAGAAAATAAAAGATTTAACAACCAGCATAAAAAATTAATGACGAGAAGTTTAAGAAACATAATTCACCTTGCCAGAAACAACGAAATTCAAAAATGCCCGGTGAACAGCCGGTTTTTCAGTAAAAATCTGAAAGAGAATTTTCATCATCAAAAGAAAGCTTGAACTCGCACAGATAAAGAAGAATTGAATGCCTTCCATATTCTGGGTAAGCAAACACAGTATGGAACAAATGAAAAATACATTACATCGCAAGAGCCAAGTTCTGCAATCTCTAAGAACTTAAGAATGGTTTCAAGCATTTGCAAAGATAAAGCCTAGAAATATATCAAATGTACAAAACGACATCCATATGCACGAGCATTAGACATATAATGGTAAAGGAAATAAATAAGCATCCGCACGTCAAAAGACATGTTTATTCTCTAATAAGGCTGTGGATATTTTTAAAAATAATGAAATCACATACTGCATAAAAGAATTTGGCATTAAACAAAACTCCTTTTTGGTAAAATGCAGCCTTCCTTAAGAGCATATGCATGAGTATTAGACATTTCCAGTAATGAACACTTGATCGATTCCTTTGAAAACATCACTCAAGAAAATTCAATCATCTTTTATGCGTTTACACAATCACGATGACTACTGAATCTACTGATAGGACTTGAAGATGAAGATATGAGTTGCAGAAAGCAGAATATTTTGTGCATTCTCATCCAAGCAAACAACAAAAGAAGGAAAGAGGTCATACCTGTTGAATGATCTCCGGCGTCAAGCTAAAAGTGACTTTGTTTGTCTGACAATACAAAATAACCAGAACAAGAATCTCAGAATGCTTATAGTTAATGAGAAGGGAAAACCACACCATCCAGCCTAGTTATATCATCTTCAATAGGGTGATTAAAAAAAAAGGAAAGCCAACCAAGTGCTTGCTCAACTGGTTTGGCATGTCCTCCCCTTTTTAGGAGGTTGAGGGTTTGACTTGCCCTATGTGGGAGTTTAATTTTTCAATTTTTGGTGTAAGAGCTGGTTTCTTAATAATAATAAAAAAAAACAGGCGAAATATAGTGATGTACCATATGATAGTAAATAAATTAGAAAAGAAAACAAGTTTACGTAAATGCAATATACCCGACCATCAGACAGTGGCCCTTCTGCAAGCATAGCACTTTTGAGCCCCACTCTTTGCTTTGGCATTTTATTGTTATCACCGGCAAGCAATTTCTGCTCCAAACAGCATTGCAGAAAACATTACATAACAGAAAAAGGAACTATAGGACCCCATGAACTAAAAAACTATCCTAAACTAAACAAATGGCAAGAAAACAAGAGGTGTAAATATTTGAATATTAAGATGATGCACACTTTCAAAAAAGTTACAGGAAACAGATAGAAGACCTTTCGTGTTGCCCAAAATTCTGCTTCTGTCAAAATTTCACCAATGACAAATTGCTTGTGCAGTTTCTGCAACTCACTAAAAAAAGGGAAGGCTCAATGAAAAGAAACAAGAAGCAAAAATAAAGTACAAATGTTATAGTTTTTGTTCCACTATGCACATACTAACATCAACATAACTTAAATTAGATAAAATTGGATAGTAACCATCATCTTTTACAACACTAACTACAACTCAACGGAAACATTTTCCTTGTTACTAGGGATTCAATTCAATCGGTGGTTTGGGCACCTCCAAAGATGGCCTACAAATGCCCCAATTGGAAAACTAGACTCAACAAAAACTGAAGAAATGCGACGACATAGGGGTAGACCGAAGCTTACTTAAGACGCATTGATTAGGATGGATTTAAAGGATTTGGAAACACACCATTAGTTGCACTTTGATCTGTGCAGATGATCCCCAACTGATTTGGGATTGAGGCTTTGTTGTTGATTGTCTTTCTCTAAAAGTTTTCATTCAACTTTGATGGATAGGACTGATTAATTTATCATTAGTATCTTGACACAGTCCCTCATGAAACAAGTACATGTGAGGAAAAAGAAAATCGATGTTGCACTCTGTAAGTGCAAACATGATGGCGTTCCAAACTCCAATGTACTTTTCATCATAGTATAAAACTACAATGTCCAAACCTCTAAAATAATTGTACTGGAATCTATTGAAATATAAATTGATGCTCAACAGTCAAGCAATTTAGGTAGCAACTTATCAATTTTAACACTTAACAGTTAACATATTTGCTATGGAACTTCTAGAGAAATTTATGGTAACAAACCTTTGGCATGCATCTTGAAAAACATAAACCTGTGTAACATTGGTTAACATTTTTCTAGCTTAACAATACCCGACCAGTTAATGGAACAGGTTTAACGAAAAAATAGCACAAATGACTTGGGCAAGATAGTGAAAAATTCCTTCACCTTTTCTTCTAACAGTTTTACAGATTACAAACAGAATACACAAGGAAAACAAGTAAGAATATTAAATAACTGATTGACATCAACCCAAAAAAACAAGATTCAAAAGGTTAGTTACATGTTTTCGCGTAGCAATTTCACTCGTAATTCCATTTCCGTAGTGCTAATTTGTTCATGGTGAACTTGAACATCAGATCTTTCAGAATTTATGGCAGGGTCCTTTGGAGCAGATTGCAATGCTTGGAGCTTCCCGAGCACCTTACCTGCCAATAAAGTAATCAAATATCTTCAGTCAAACAAAATTTCAACCAAAGAGCATAAAGAGGATAGATGATAAATGAGAAATGCCATATAAGTTGTATATGTATCTTTCTTCCACAATAAATCCAAAGCTTTTAACATTACGTACGTACTTTATTTGCAAGAAAAAAAAAACCACCTTGACGTTGTTTCATCCTCTTAATCTCATTATGATTATGCTCAAGTCAACTATAAGATCCATGGCGAAGGTTATCCCGCCTACTGATATGCAAACTTTTGAGAACCAATGAACTCCTTGACCTAAATTTCAACCAAATTTGCCTACTCTACGGAAAGCTTTCATTGCCATTACCAAACTAGCTTACTTCTTACTAGAGGTTTGATAGAGCAAGGGTAATTTACTTTTCCTAAATCTCAAACATGAAGAAGACAAGCAATATAAGACAGGTTTTCTATAGACAAATATGTATGAACACTATAGTATACACAAAGATAACTTCAAAACGCATACAAATTAACCTATAGAGACATAGGCGGCCTTCTATGCAAAATTTTATCATGTGAATAAAGTAAGCATGTAAAGACAAGTATAGGTACAAAAAAAAAAAACAAAGACTTAATCTACATGGATCATATGCTTCCACTGCGCTCAATACAATGCCCTTGATGACGTGCTTTCAAAACTCTTTAAATCCTTTGTGATCAATGCATTCCAAGTTATATCAGGTCTATCTCTACATCGTCAAATTCGTCAAGACAAGTATTGAAACCCACCGACAAAATCTCGGCAGACATCACGATCGGAGAACTTGTCAAATTCAAATATATAGCTTCCACCCTGAACAAAAACAATCGACATGAGGTCAGAACAAGTTCGAGAAGATAGAATAGACAGATCAACAAGATACAAATACAGTGTGAAGGGTCTCCATGAGGCAAAATAGAAGTAGGAATATTGATTGTTCACATAACCAGGTTAATTTATGCATTTCCACCGAAAGAGAGAAAAGATTCAAAAAATCATCACAAGATAGCTCATTCTAAAACAAACCTTAACATTAGAATCTTGTATAAGGTTGAGAAGCGCTTGTTTGTTGCTGCCCTCTTTGCTGAATTTGTGACCTAAAAAAGTTTTTACAGATGTAAAGAAACAGTTAAGAATGTTTCATACAGAAATCTGAAAGTACATACAAAGAAAAATCTTTAACTTTTCTAGACCAAATTATAAATTCTTCCAATTTCTTTAAGCCTCTTTGAACCTACAGCTTTTAGGACTACCCTTTTATTTTATTTTAAGGCCTTATTATTGCAGTAGCACCTATTGGCCTTAGCAAATGACGATGAAATTACTACAAACAGTACGTACTTTTGATTTGTCTGAAATCAACATTAAGGTTCACAGTTGACATCGGGTCATCAGGGGTAAATACAAATTTCTCCTCCGTCTGCAACAAGGAACAATAGGAGAAATTTAAGAGCCAATGCGGAATTTCATTTAATCAATAAACAACTATAGGTTATAATGCTACATTAGAATGCCCTAAAAATACATAAACATTGCATATTAAACACCTCAATCATATAATAAGATAGTGCGCGACCCAAGCACAGTATCAATTAAAACACGGCAAGGAATGCAGAAAACAAAGCCCCAATCTCAAATTAACTCTTCAACTGCACTCGATTTAGTACAATTGACGGAGTGCTACTGCTTTCCAAATCCTTTAAATCCCTCATAATCAATGTGACTCAAGTTAGCTTCGGTCTAACCATGCATCGTCAAATTTCTTCATTTCTTCAGTTCCTATAAAGTCGAGTTTTCTAGTGGTGGCAAGGAATGCAGAAAACATGAAAGTAGATTCTTCTAGTTTGATCCATGTACCCAGCCCCGAATAATTGGTGATTGAGGCTTTGTTGTTGTCACTGTTTTCAATCAACACCAATAGACAGTGACCTAGTTCCCTAAACCCTAATTTCCAAACTGATTTCTCACACTCCAAACACAACCATTCAAGCTAATAACCAAAACCCAGAAACTGAAAACGCATTTACCATCAAAAAGATCGAAACTTTATGATTCTTTCACCAGTTTGAAACAGAAACTGAAGAGATTGCCAACTCACCATGATCAAGATTCCAGCAACGCCCGGGTCCTTCACTGATTGCTTATACCTAGCTCGCATGACCACCTGTCGCGACGACATTCTCGTGTTTTGTGAGAATCGAAGCGATGGCCGATTCAGAGTCCGCTCATTCGCCCAATCTGGGTGAGCTATCGAGGATGAAACTCAGCGATCGATTGAGAATTTGAGATGGTTTTGGTGATTGTGAATGAAGAGTGAGAAACTCAGAATCGAATGTGTTTGGAGAGCAATTTATAGTGAGCTTAAAGGGCTTGTTTCGACCAACGATTTGAAGTAGTTGGACACTCCAACGGCTCAGAGGACGTATCAAGTTGAGAAACGGATAAACCAATGCTAAAAGAGTTGATCCATATAGTCAGTCTTAATAAATTTTGAATTGAGTTCAGAGTGATCGTTAAATCCAAATATCGAGTGGTTTAATTAAAAAAAAAGAAAAAAAAATTTTGTTTGGATGATCATAGACAACCCTCAATGACATTTCACCTTTTTAAGCTTTTTTTTTTTTTTTTTATTTTTTAATTATTCGAGCTTTTGCGATAGAAGAATTTGATCTATGTAGTTAACCTCAATAAATTTCACCCTCACAATAAGTTTGGATTGAGGCTTACCCTCACAATAACTTTGGATTGAGGCTTATTGGTGGTGGCAGCAGTGTTGGTGGTGGTCTTGCAATGGTAACATTTAATTACTCTGATTACTCCAGAATCTAGATTCAAATTGTTTTAACATGTAATCTTGAGCACCCGAGCAATAGAATTTATATTTAATGATGTGGAAAGGTCGATGTACTTCTCACCGATAAGTTGTTGAACACAAGACATTTAAGAGTTCTTTGCACCAACTAAGCGGGCAGCTCATTGATTAGGTACAAAGTCACTTGAGTAAAAAATTAGGGCTCGAGTCGAGCCTCCTTGAGACAACACAATTTTATCAATGAGCAGTAAATGGCACAACACAAATCAATCAATGAGCAAAATCTCTCTTGAAAGCAAATTGGAAGGGCTTTTCACTTCAAAATAATCTTTACCAATAGAAATCTCTACACACATATTAATATAGCGAGGAAGATACAAATTGGAGTTTAAAGCAACTTCAAAAGAATAATGAAGGACAATCCGTATATATTCACATTTTTAAAGACAAACATATAACTAAACAGTCACCACATATATAAAGGTGAAAGAGAATAACTGGTGAGGCTTTTTGCTATAAGAAGAGAAGAAGCAAACAATATAAAGTAGAAACACGGTAGACACAATTGGACGAATCGAAGCATTCGAAAATAAGCAACTTCAACTGCAGCACCCTCCGGCTTGAGAAGTTGAGCCATCTCTTCCACCCGAGGGTCCCAGGAATTCCACCGTATCCGACTTTTATTCCATAAGACTGAAACATTAGTAAGAAAACGAATCAGAGTGCGATTATATTAATGTTCTTATGCAGTCTAAACAAAAAAGTGAACAAGTTCAGTGAAAATCCATGAAAACTTGGCAACAGAATCAAATGCAATTTTTCACTCTAAAACTCATCACTTACAATCACAACGATAACAAATAAGGAGAAAATTTACAAAAAGATATGGTTGATACAGTGAGCGAAATGAATATTATGATGCACTCTTGCCATTCCTAAAGCTTATTGGGGATTGGAACAGTTAAAATAACTTTTGATTTCTTCAGATTCTATAATTGCTGATTTTTAAAAAAAAATAAATAAAAATCAACCAAGTCAGCAAATGCTAGAAAGATGGAGAAGCAAACCTCATTAGACACATCAAACACACCATCCTGGATCTTTTTGTAGATTGTCGCAGCTGTGCTGATAAAAGCCTGGAAAGAGTAATGTTTAGCATGAAAAATACAGGCCGGGAATGGGATCTTAAATTAAATTGCAGCACAAAGCAAAGTATTCTTTGAGTGGTAGAGAAGAGGTCATCTCACCTCTTCAACATTCTGAGCAGTTTTTGCAGAGGCCTCCATGAATATCAAGCCATTTTCCTTCGCAAACTGCTCGCCCTCCTCTGTGCTTACAGCTCTTCTGTGAGCAAGATCACACTTGTTTCCAATTAGCATGATTGTCATGTTTGCATTTGCATGTTGCCTAGCATCTTCCAGCCAGCTAGCCAAGTGGTTGAAAGTTTCCCTCCTGATTCAAAACAAATGAAAATAGAAGTGGAACTATTAAAAAAAAAAAAAAACCCAAGAAAATCAGTATGGTCCATATGATCATTTTTGTGGAGTTGAAAAGTCATAACATGACTCCACATAATGGTGCACCATCCGAAGATGTTTCAAATTCCAACATTATGAGAACTTCAAAGCTATAGTTAAATGCCACATACATTGCCATCTCATATATCTCTCAAAAAAAGATGATTTAACTTTTCATCCCTTCTGCCTCCACAAAGGGTGCCCATCTTGTGCCGACATATATGCAATTAAAGGCATAATTTTGCAAGAAGATTCTATCATGGTTGCACTACAAAGACTGGCAAACAATAAATTTTACACTTGAACTTTTAAAAAAATCAAATATCATTTGATAGTTTAATTAAAAAATGAAATGCATTTATAATTCCAAGTATATAATGCAAAATAGATTGTACCTAGTAATGTCATAAACTAGCAAAGCCCCAGCAGCTCCTCTGTAATAGGACCTTGTAATAGATCTGAAGGATTCCTGACCAGCCTGAAACAATGCACAAAATCCTGAAGTTTCATAAATGTTCAATGAGTATTCAAAACTAACCCAACTGCTAGGTGTAGGTGGTCTCAATGGCAATGGATAAGGCACTCTTTGATAGTTCATAGAGAGAAGTGAAGCATCCAAGCCAAAAAAGGGAAAAGAAAAGCGTAAAAACAACAAAGCCTCAATCTAAAATTAGTTGAGGTAGGCTACTTGGGTCAAAAAATCTTCCCCTCACTTAAATTAATGCACATGGTAAAGTGCTTTCATAATCCTTTAAATCCTTCCTAATTAATGCAATAAGCAAAAGACACTTTTGCATACTTTAACCGCATGGAGGGGTATGCAGCTATTCTCCCATGAGTCGCGACTCTCAAGTCTCATGGGAATGTTAGTTTGTACTTTGTATTGGTTTCAAGACAGGTAATAACGCATATAGTTCTTGCATAAAACTTTATCAACAATAAAGCAAGTGAAAGCATTGACAATAGAAATAAATATTCCATGATCCATCATCATAAAAGACATTTATCATGTACCCAACAACAAAGAGTGATATCTGAATGAGAAACAAGAGAAACGAACCGTATCCCATATTTGCAATTTGATTGGCTTGTTGTCAATTGTTATCATCCTAGCCCCAAATTCAACACCAATAGTTAAGTCATGGACTGGCTGAAATCGTTTATCAGTAAACTGAAGAAGTAGACATGATTTCCCAACCCCTGCAACACAAATTTAAGATTTATATAAACAAACAGCCAATTTTCTCAAAATCATAATAAATCAAACAAACCTAGAAATTCTAGAGAAACTAAAGTTCGAGCATAAAACACAAGAATCAGGGACTACAAACACATCAACAGCAATAACAAAATAACAATCAACAACAACATAGCCTCAGTCCCAAATTAATTGGGGTCGACTACATGGATCAAACCCTTCCATTGTGAATAACAAAATGACAATAATGAAACAAAAATGCACAAAATATTAAAATACCATATTTTCTACCAAACTTGTGAACAAAGAATAACATTATCAAAGTGTTTGTCGAACTTGAACATTGAGAACCAACTACTTCACATGCTCTTCGGTATTGCAAGTGAATTCTTAAAACAAAGATTTCAATTCATATATATCACTTCACTCTTTAGTATGCATTCATATATACCAATTCAAGCCATCTCTTTCCTCCCAACCATATCAACAGCAATACCGATAGCAAAAATAAAACTAAAATACTAAATTTTCTACCAAATCTAGGGTTTAGGGATCGATCCTTTGTTATTCCACCAAATTTTTGCACAGAGAATTACAAACCTTATCATCAAAGCAGCAACAATGAACTCAATTGCTACGAAACTCCTATTGAAGCAACATTGAACTCCTACTACTACTTCGCGTACTATTAGGTATTGCAAGTGAATTCCACCAACGACACAGACAATTGCATCAATCGATTCGCTTTCGCTCTTTGGTTTACGCTCTTCAATTGCCTCAATTTTCAAAACAATAATGAAAATTTATGCTTAGAAACACGTGATCCACCAAAATTTATGCTTAGAACTTCAATTCTACGTGAATCGCATTACAATTGCATCGAAAAAATAAAAAAAACAACAAATTTGAACAAAAACGAATGGTTTGGCAACAGATCTGAAATGGAGAGATTGGGGAAACGAACGAACCAGTGTCGCCGATGATGATGTACTTGAAGAGGTAAGCGTAAGACATGATCGGTCGATCGATTGATCGGTCGATTGATTGACGAATCTACAGCTACAGATCGACGACGAGAAACTCGTTCGAATTTGAAGCGACCGAGCGAGCGAGCGAGCGAAAGAGAGAGAGAAGAAGAAGAAGAAATTGGGGGTTTGTATGGTTTTTGTGTTAGTGTTTTGTGTTGTAAAAGAAGGATTAATAGGTGACAGCGCAGCGTGGCTTCCTGGTCCGTCAATTCTTGGGATTGCCAGGGAAGCAAAGCAAAGTCCTACACCAATTTCTTTCCCCTCAAACAAAGGACTCTCGCCCCCAACACTCGTCCTCTTAAATAAAGTCTCGAATTTTATTTTATTTTTGTTTTTTGTTTTTATTTTTTTGAAAAAGAGGACTCGAGTATGAGTATGGTGAATGAAAAGAAGAAAAAATTAAATTTTATAGGTCGTCTTTAAAATAGAGTATGACAGTGCTCGAACGTGAATTAATCGGTGATGGTGTTAGACACCAAGTGAAAAACTAAAAAAAATAATAATTAAATAAACTACAAGGGCGGAGGATTTTACAATAAAGTTTACACTTTCTCTTTTTTATGATAAGATGAGAAAACCAACAACGTGACTTCATTGCACATTGAACCCGCAACCCGTAATAGCGGCAACTTCCCTCAATCTTATTTTTGGCAAGTGACATCTCTTACTAGAGCTGCTTTGACATGTTTACGGCGTTTTTAACGTGCACAAATGCAGGAGAGTTATGTTTGCTTCAGACTCATCATATATCTCTTTTTTATTTTAGTATTGTAATTAGTCTAGCTTTTGTTTTTATTGAGCATTTAAGATTAACAAGCAACTAAGAAACAACACAGCATAGAAAAAAAAATGACATGGAGAAAAAAAAAGTTTGATTTGTATAGGTGATTCCAACTAATTTTTGTGAGATTGAGGATTGTTAATGTTGTTTACATGCCTCCAATTGAATTATCGATGTGGTGATAAAGTTACTGAGACGTGCTTGATGACTAATATAGTAATATGTCATACGATCGAATCCTTCCATACAACTCTAAATATATTGGTTTCCCTCAAGTTATGGGGTTCACGCATTCGACTAGTTCTGGTCGAGCCTAAAAAGGTTCCGACCCCACAATTATAAAAAGAAAAAAAAAAATTGTTTACTTGTTTTTGTGTTTGGGCTTTGATATGTGTTGGGCTTTTTGTTGGTGTCTTCTCGGATAACTAATTCTGTGGGCTTTTAATACCAAATGGATCGCCCAAACAAGGCCCAGTGGGCTTTACCATTTAGTGGCCCGCTGAATATGGCCCTGATCTCATTCTTTTCAAACCATGCCAAAATAGGTCTTCTAGTGTTTGTCAAAATTTTATTTCATTTGATAATTGTAGGTGTCGCTCCACAACCAGTGACTCAATTTCGAACCCTGAAAATGAAAAAGCCACCACTGGGAGCTTTTCCCTTATATAAAGCGCAAGTCCAGGCGAGCTCGGAGTAGTCGGATAGTTCGGATATTGAATAATTTAAAGACTGAAAAAGATAAAATTTTATTTTATTTTGAGGCTAATTTTTAATAAAAACAAGCAAAAAGTTAAGTAACATAAAATATGCAATCTAGTTCGTCCGGATAACAATGAACTTGATTTTAGTTAATTAATTTGAGCCTCATGGATGGATTTGAAGAGTTTGTTATTTTATCAGATTAGTGTAGGAAGTTGACTTCGATCCACAGTTAAGAAACAAATAAATACAATAATCCAAAGAACATAGTGAACGATTGATGATTTGATACCCCAGTCTTTTTGTACAAGACCAGACCACCTAAAAATGAAATTAAATGACCACAAAAGGGTCCTACAAACGTATAAAGCTATGATTCTAATGCTCCGGACCACATGGTTGCACGTGCACCCATATTCTATCTTACCAATTTAATTCCATCGTGCCGTCCACCTTTTCAATGCATCAACTATTCAACTATTTTTCGCGCGGTTAGTTTGAGCTGCTTTTCAAAATTACTATCATTATCACGATACTGTCTTAAAACCAAGTTTCATCAAAGTGTTATCAAAATTTGTCTAGTTTTATTCCATAACAAGATCATCCAACATTAATATTAGATACATTTTCAATCATCAATTTATTTTTTTAATGAACGGAGGCGAAACTCCTTTATTTGTACATAAGCATATAACAAAAAAGAGTTATAAAAAATACTAAAGAGCAAAACCTGAGAATTCACACCAGACCAAAAAAACTAACCACAATAATGGTTTGTTTAGTTCGTGGGATTAGCCCGGATTAGCTACACTGGACTAGTTAATCCGCTGTTTGCTTGGAGGATTAACTAGGTCAGCGGATTAGTTAAGAGGCATGGTAGTGGATTAAACAATACCACCATTTTTTGTGGGATTAGCTAATCCATAGTGGGTAGTGGAGGAGATTACCACTTTACCCCTCCCATTAACACAAACACCAAACGAAATAACAAATCTCCATCGACAATGTCGAGACCGAGACCGAGACCGAGAGGGACCCGACGAACTCGTCTTCGAATCGGTCAATCATGACGAGTAGATTCGAAATGCAACTACGCGCAATTCAATCGGTCGATCATGACTAGTAGATTCGAAAATGGGATTTTGTGTGAAGTTTATGCGAAGGCGGTGCCGAAATTGGTTGACGATGAGGGCTTCTGGTTTAGGTATTTTTACAGGATTGATAAGGCTAAGCAGGTTGAGGAAGCTAGGGCTGATCTTGTGAGGAGGGCGATTTCTGGTGAGGATGATGATGAGAATTGGGAACTGGGCTCAATCGAAAGCTCACTTCCTGGAAGAGCTTGAGTGACCCTTCAATGGGGGATTTCGTTTACGAATTGGACTGTCGTGGGCTCCCGGAGATGGTTCTTCGAAACGGATCGGCGAAGCTGTTCGGGACAGGGGCCGTGGAATGGATTTCGGTTCGGTGGGACTCCGGAGGTGAAGAACAACTCCATTTTTAAGCCAGTTTTTGTGTCCAATGTGTGAAATGGGGGGAAGATGTGTTATTCATATAAGGGTATTTTGGTAAATGTACATGTACAACCTCATTTAATCACAATTTTAAAACTCTCAACCAAACAAAATACACAAATGAGACTAAACTATCTAAACCCATGTGTTAGTCCCATCACTAATTAATCTCATGTGTTAAGATTCACTAAAACGTGAACCAAACAGGCCATAAGTGTAATCTATTTGAACCAAAAAGCTCATCTCGAAAGCACATACTTTCATGTTCTTTTCTACATTTGATAATCACCCTCATCTAAAAATCTCAACATAAATTCTAATATAAAATTTCCTCCGGCGACAATAACTTCGTGAAATCTTCGGGAAGCCTATCGCAAACTCCTCCATTTTCAATCATCAAATTGATAAGAGAAATCTTGGAAAAAAAAAAAGCAGAGAAATAATGGTGGACATGCATGCATGCAGTGCATTGGAAAAATCAAATTAAAACAAACAAGAACGCATTAATTGATGATGGACACCCAAAGACCAATAATTTACTTTAGCTTGCATGACCTAGGTAGCTAGCTAAAGTTTCTCAAATTAATGGTGGTCAACCTCTTATGCTCTCTTTAGCTGTTAAATATAGATTAGTCTATATATATATAGATCTCATGCATGTTCTAGTTTCTTTGAAGAGTTGTCACACCAAGTCTACATTGCTAGGCTTCTGTAAGCCGAAAGTTGTGAAGGAAAAAGGCATATAGCTAATAGGCCACATTCTTATATATAAGGCCTTTTATATATGTTACATTGATTATATGGATGACTTGATTAAATTAAGCAGATTTGATTTGAATTGTCTTTTACTGTTTAAAAAGCTAGTGATTGTATACATGAGATCAAATATTATTGCTTTGGCAAAGTGGTCATGGTCACTTTATGTCTTGTGTTCGAAAAATTTTAAAACTTTCAAGCCATAGCTATTGTCAGAGCCAAAACATATCATTTGATAAATCTACTTGGACTCGTGAGTTCAGATTCATAAGGAGGTTTTTAAATTTTTTATAAATATTTAACGAGTATTAAAAAAAATTTATAAGTGATTATGGCTGATTCATTCATTACTCATTTAAAAAAAATAAAAAGTTTTGAGTCTGAACTCATGAGTCCAAATAGCACTACCCCACGTCATTATAAGTGCAACAAGTCGAGCAGATTAAAAGAATTATTTACGTAACCGACTTCAACCAAGGTCTCGTTTGGTTTGTTTTTGCAAAGTTACAGTATTAGTTGAGAGTTATCTATTTGGAGATAACTCTTTAGAATTAATATTTTCATGTTTGATTCAACTTTAAACTTGTAAAAAAGCTTCAAATTTTTAAACAATAAAAAATATGAATTGACATAAATAGCCTTTAAACAAGAGATAAATGAACAATAAATAAGTCATTTATGAGGAATAATTGTGTCCACAACTCCTAGGAGATAACTCCAGGAGGTGATATGAGATATCTCACACCTTAGAGTGTAAATTTGAAGATAACTTGTAAACAAATTGAGCAATCAAACAAGATTAGTTCCCAATTACTTTTAAATTATCTCTCGAGAGATGTCTCCATCCCTAACCAAACAATACCTAATTCACAAATGAGATTTCGTTGTACGTATTTCTTATAAGATTAAAAATTATGAACATGCTCTAACATGTATCAAGCTAGTAGTAAAGCAATATCATAGTCATGTCACGTGTGTGTCCATATATTTCTCTATGTCACATGTTTCCAACCACTTGAAAGTGGGATCAAAAGTAAAAAATAAAATAAAAAAATGGTGGGGTTTAAATTAAATTAATTAAGTCTAAAGAGTTGAAGTTGAAGTAGTAGTACTATTAAAGAGTTGAATTGAAGGGCCCCTCGTGTGACACCATAAATAAACATGTACAGTGAGGAAGAAAGTAAAGCGTGTGCATGGGAGAGTCAAAATTGCAGGTCTGCTCGTGCCATCTCGATTGAAGAGAAGAAGCAAAGACAGAGACAGAAAAGAAAGTGACAGATGCCATTTTCCTTTTAAAGCTTTTACCACTCATTAAACTCTGAATCAAAACCCAAATTAATGTTCATGCATGTCCTTTAAAGTTTAGTTTTTTTGTATGCATTAATTTTTTTTTTTTTTTTTTATCTAAACTACTCATTGTCTAATTATCCGATTACTTTGAGTTTACTTTGAGTTGCACATTGTATAAATGGAAAAAGCTTCAAACATGAAGTGTAATTAATTTATATGATCTAAATTACTCAGTATCTAATTTGCTCTAAAACTTTCAACATTAATATTTTTATGTCCGAGACTCAAATTCAACGATTAGCTTTCGATCACAAAGTGTAATTAATTTACATGATGTATATCTTTCAACATGGAGTGTAGGAATTGTAAAGCAATTATGAATCAAGCGTGTTCAAGAAGTTCTGCAGGTCAAATTGTACTGTGTATTTTGGATTTTATCAAGCATCTCTTCCAGGTTTTGAGGTTTGTTGGCATCTTTCAATACTTTTAGGTCAAATGACAAAGGCCTTGTTTTTTTATCCAAATACTTTGGTTCAACTTCTCAAGACTTAGAGATTAGATTCTTATTAATTATTACATTTTTTGAGAAGTTGATAATTATGATTGATTAAGTTTTTCACTTTGAGCACGTAAGGAATGGTTAGTTGGCTAAAATCACTTATCAAACACGAAAAACGTACATCCTTAATTAACCATGGCTTGATTAGAATTGTTCTATTTAATTATCAACGAACTAAAACTTCAAGCTCTAATGACTTCATTTTGATTAAAATTATCAATCAAATAAAGGAATGACACTCCATTTGTATGTATTGATTAGGCAACTTAATTTGTAATTAATATCTATACTAATGTCAAACAAGGGAATGTATACCATTTTATATAACTATGAAAAAACTAAAAGCATGAAACAATTGCATGGTAAAATCTGACATGAATGCAACAAAGGGTGAAACTAGGATTCAAAGATCATGGCAGAGCTGAAATGAAAGGCTCCATAAAAAATGAAATTGTTTTTGGAATGGTGACAAGGGTGACGTCAAAGGATGGCTACAATTGGGAATGTGACGAGAGATGGAGAGAATATTTAGGGAAATAATTGGAAGGCAAGCACACCTTGGAACTAAAAACTTTGAGGAATCCAAGAAGAATATGTTGCAATATGTGCTTTTGCTTTGACTCCTCCATTAACCAAGACCACCACCTTCCCCAACCTCATCTCATCACTGTTCTTCCACTGTTCCTACTACTAGCTACTCTCTCTGCAGCTTTGATTGATGAGATTGGTGACAACTTAATATATTGAGCCCCTATTTCGAACGGGTTGCCACCACTATAAAGGAAGGGCGGAGTTGTGTGAGTTTAGCGGACAACTTTGATTTTGATTATCTAGTGCAGTGTGGTAAGACTGCTTAGGCCACTGGGGTATGCTCATGTTAATTGCACTAAAACCTCGTGAAAATAGTCAAGTTCACTTGGATACCACGGATATAAAACAAAATATATTGAGCTCCTCACACTTTCTAGTCCTCTTACCTCATCAACACTATTGTAGTATGGTCGCAATGTGATGAACATCATAACTTTGATTGAGACTGATCGAATTTTAATAACAGTTAGTTTCTTTTGAGTAATGATTACGATTGACTAACTCCCGTAGAATTAGACGAATGTTAAAATGGAAAGCAGGGATCAGGTTGTGTATTGGGAGCCAACTAAACCAAATAGGCACTTAAGAATGCAAGATGTGAGCAAGCAATGTGTTTGAAAGGACATAGCCTACACAATGCCCCAATGTCTAATCAAATTTGTCCCCTACTACTGAGCTTTGAAACAAATTAACCATCATTGATTTGTTCAAAACACCCTACAAAAGTAGTAGAAGAACTAGTGAATTAAAAGGAAAGCTTGCATTAATTCAAATACTTATTCAATCTACTCCACACGAGGGGCTAACAAAAGTTCACAAAAATCAAAAGAAGTGCAACATTAGATTATTACCCACTTCTTCTATCCTTCTCTTTTTCACTTTTCACCCCCTTTTTTGCTCCATTAGGTGCTCCATGGTAAAGAATTTGAAAAGACAAAAGAAAAAGTTCAACAAAAGAGAATTCAATTCAACTATGTTCACTAAATATGAATAAACCACTCAAATTGACTTTAAGTTGTAATATGGCCAACACTAACAAAAGTGAGTTGAGATTGTGAGATGGGATTTTTTCCATTTGTTTGTTAAGATAGCACTAGACAGACAGTAAGTAGGGAGGAATCATGACTTGTGAAGGAGAAAAAAAGGGTGTTTTTACTGTGCATGCATGGTTGCTATGTTTAGTTAGTCTTCAATAAGTGCAGTATTACAAGTAAAGAATAGTTGGCAATTCTTGTGTAAGAGTGAATTGTGAGGCTGTGTGACACACCTACACACATTAGTTGTGTACTTGTGTGCATAGACAAACAAGAAGAGAGTGGAATTGTTTTCAATTTTTGTTGTGTACTTAGCTGTCTCAATCACAGCCCCATGCCCAACCAATGGTATTGAAGTTGGTGTCTAGGTTTCTCTAGTCTTACACTCCACATCTGTTCTCTCTTCATGCACTGCCACTCTATTATTTGACTCTAAAACACTGCACCAATGTTCTGACAACTCTCCTCCTCTGTTCTATTCTCTGCTGTTTTATAATGCTTTCTTCACCTTTTCTCTACTCATTTTATACTACACTCTCTTTAAAGCTTCAAATTTCATTTCACTTGTAAGTAGTTCTTAACTTGATTTGTAAGTTAATTTATTACAAAAAAAAAAAAAAAAAAATTAAAAAATACATTACATTATGACTTATAATTAGATTCTACTTTCTACATCACCGAGTCGTATTTGACATCATTCACGATCCGTAGTTTTGGTTGTCTGTTAGCTAGGGTCTTCTTGACAGCGTTTCTTCGAACCGACATCAGTATGCGAAAACTATGTACATAGTAGTGGGATGATCATAAAAAGAATGATTTTTTATAAGAAATAAACCAACTTATTACCCTTACACATGCTCCTACTGAGACTCAAACCCTCCAACCTTTTACACTAAAAACTTCATACCATACCGATAGGCTACCCACTCGGTTAAGGTCATAGAGAGCATGATTAGTGCAGTTTAAATTTAGATAAATGTTGTGGTGCCCCAAGCAAGATACATAGGTCAACGCACACTCGCCCAGCTGCCCTTGATTCTCGAAGCGTGCACTCATACTGAAGTGTATTGAGGGCGGACGATGAGTGTGTGGCGCACCAGCGTGTCCTACCTAGGCCACCCTACCATTTTCCTTAAATTTATTTGGTAGAGTATAAAATATTGAAGGGTTATCATCCATGATCTGTTATCTAAACAAAACTGAATCATAGAGATTATGATTAGTGTAGTATTATGAGAAAAAAAAAAAAAATTGAGAAAATCTAAGGATATAAAGAGCAGAAAAGAGAGGTTTGAGTTGTCCATGTAACAAAAGAAATGCTAACAAAAAAGGTAGCTAGAGTGTCAGATTCCCCTACTGGAATATGACAACTTAACACAAAACTAAAGAGAAGAAAAGCAGAAGAGAAAAGAAAAAACACAACGTATGTGACTAAACATAGTATTTTTCATGCAAAGAAAAAACAAAGTATTTAAGTTGAGCTATAAAGCATGCATAAAGGTTTAAAAAATGTTTAGAAAAACAGGGGTTTTGTAGATGATGAAGGAGCAACTCGTGCGGCACATAAAGGCATGTATGGACCAGCAGAGCCCACACACTCATATCTTTAAGAAGAAAAAGAAAAAAAAAAAAAAACACAAGAAGGAAAAACTAGCAGCAATGATGAAGTCCCCATAACGCCAAAGCTGGCTAACAATTCAATGATCCCCACTTGTTCAAAAAAAAGAAAAACCCACTTTGAGAAGTGAAGATAGCTTGGCACACAACAAAGAAGTTTAGCAATGATTATTAGAAGTCAAAAAGATCACATATTCATGTTGAAACTATACGAGTACATGGATATAACAGTGTTATCTAAAGTGGGTGGCTTTTGGGAAGTTGGTTCAAGGAGGAAAACACTCAAATTTTTTGATTCCATCAAGCTTATTTCGCTAAGGTTAGTATTCGACATCGGGTTCAAACCTTGGCGAGGGCAATTGTTTTCTTCTCATAAAAAAAAAAAAAAAGTTTAGTATTCGACACCAGACTAATCTGCACTCTAACATTGCCTCTTTCTCATAAAAAAAAAGTTAGTATTCGACACCAAACTAATCTACACTCGAGAATTGTCTCTTTCTCATAAAAAAAAGGTTAGCATTCGACATCAGGCAATCTACACTTGAGCAATGTTATACCTTATCTATCTTTTTTCAACATCTGCATGAAAGTCTTATTTTTATTGAATTTTCTTCTGTTTTGTTGTTAGAGAGGGATGAGTCTTATAAATGGAATTAATATAAATAGGAGGAGAGGTTGAGGAATAGATTACTTAAGTACAAAGAAAAGAAGAAATTTGAACCAAATTGAATGAAGGGTTGAGGTCACAAAGTTGACTGAATTTGATGGTTTTAATATAACTTTTCACGAGTTCTTTTTAGCCGATCCTCTCCTCTGCATCTCCTTTGTCTCTCTTTTGTCTCTCTCTCTCTCTCTCTCTCTCTCTCTCTAGGGGGTCTAGATCCTAGACTGCAAGCTAGGTTTATTTTCATTTCCAAAACCTCTCTCTCTCTCTCTCTCTCTCTCTTCAAGTAAAGTTAAACTTACCCACTGTAATAATCTGCAAAAAGCCTGTTTGCTTTATTTCCCTCTTGTGTAGTTGTGTTAGTAAATAGAACTCTCTCTCACCTCTATATATGGGGAGTCCTTGATACCCATCATGTTCACATTGTAGAGCGTCTTTTTAACTCTTGAAACTCAAAACATTCACAAAAACTTTGGAGGGACAGAGAGAGATATATATATTTATATATATATTTAGAGAGAGAGAGAGAGAGAGAGAGAGAGTGAGAGAATACACTCCATGGTTGGGGGTGTTTGTTCTGTCATTATAGTTGGCCTGACTGGGCTTGTTTTGGGACTCATCTTCAACCACTTCTTGCCCTTGTTGTTGAAGCTTGGTGTTGCTCCAAAAGGGTCCTTTGGATGGCCTTTACTTGGTGAAACACTTAGTTTTTTGAAGCCACACTCTTCAAATTCTCTTGGTTCATTTCTCCAAGACCACTGTTCTAGGTGATTTATAAGTAATCCTACTAGCATTTCAAGTCATTCATTTTTGGTTTCTAGTGCAATTCACTTATATATATCAAACACATGCATATATACATTGTATAATCAATAATGTGACATTGAAAGAAGAACCTCAATGGTTTATATATGGGTTTTGCAGGTATGGGAAAGTGTTCAAATCTCACTTGTTCTTCTCCCCCACAATTGTCTCATGTGACCAAGAACTGAACTACTTCATACTTCAAAATGAAGACAAGCTGTTCCAATGCAGCTATCCAAAGCCTATTCATGGTGTTCTTGGTGATTCGTCCATGCTTGTTGTGGTGGGAGACACTCATAGAAGGCTCAGGAACTTGGCCTTAACTTTGGTTGGCACAACAAAATCAAATCCCAACTATCTCAATGACATAGAGAGGACAATTACAAGGACACTGGATTCATGGCAGGACAACCAACAAATTATATTCTGTGAAGAAGCTAGAAAGGTATGTAAACATATTTACACAAGTTTTTCTTCCATGAATGTTAGTTGTTTATTGTATTGAAAATTGAGTTCTAATGTTTTGTTTTTCTTCACTCTCCAGTTCTCATTCCATGTTATAGTGAAGCAAGTTTTGGGATTAACACCTGATGATCCCCAAACAGCTAAGATTCTTGAAGATTTCTTGACCTTCATGAAAGGGTTGATCTCAATTCCACTCTACATTCCAGGCACTGCATATGCAAGAGCTGTCAAAGTAATCAAACATTCAATTCTCCCTGCCTACTCTCTTTTTTTTTTTTTTTGGTTTGACACGTATAGTGGGCGGCCCTCCAATGGCAATCGCTCCATACACGAGCCAGAATTAGAACCCTAGTCGTGCTTAAGGGCATTCAGTTCCTTACGCTGAACCCGACATTCCTGGGTCTTTCTTAGTTTCTTCATGTTATACTATTTGATCCATATAATTCAATGACATTGTTTAATAATATTCTAGAGCATCATGTTTATCTTCTCTTTTTTCAAAAGGAGAAAAAGATTAGGAATCAAAAATTGTGGGCCAACATTTTTGATTGATTTTGCTTTACAGGCTAGAACAAGAATTGCTTCCACTGTCAAAGCAATTGTGGATGAGAGAATTGGCAATGGTGAAGTTTCAAACAAGCAGGGTGACTTTCTACAAATACTTCTCTCTGCTAACACATTGTCTGACAATGAAAAACTGAGTTTTGTTCTTGATTCCCTACTGGGTGGCTATGAAACCACTTCTTTGTTGATGGCCATGGCTGTGCAGTTTCTAGGCCAGTCACCAGCAGCAATGGCACAACTTAAAGTACAACACTAGCTCTCTTTCAAGTTTCATCTTCTCTTATACATAATAACTGAAATTCACTTCAATGTTATTTTCACAGACTGAACATGAAAACATAAGAAGGGACAAGGGGGAAGGAGAGCATTTGAACTGGGAAGACTATAAGAAGATGGAATTTACTCAAAATGTATGTCTCTACTATTAGATTAACTTTTTATGCTGTTAAATTGTTAATACAAATAATGTGTGTGTCTTGTTGTATTTTTCAAATGTAGGTGATCAATGAAGCTCTTAGATGTGGAAATGTGGTCAAGTTTGTGCACCGAAAGGCTATTAAGGATGTCAGATTTAAAGGTTTTTTCTACAAATTTGACTTGTTTCATTTATAATCATACATGTTTGATTAATATATATATTCCTAATATATTTATATAGTTTGTACAATCATGCATGCATGAGCTCAAAAATATAATAATAATCTGCAGATGGTCTAAAAGAGAACTCTTTAATTTTGCTTTCATCCACAGAATACTCAATCCCATCAGGCTGGAAGGTCCTACCTGTTTTTAGTGCAGTACATCTAGACCCTTTTCTCCATGGAAATGCCCTTCAGTTCCACCCTTGGAGATGGGAGGTAATTAGTTTATTTATTATACCTTTTAAATTGAATAAAGTTTTGGAAAATTATGTCGAAAGAAGACCTCTCTTGACCTCTCTTTCTAGGTCTCGCAAAAAGTTGATTCGAACTAGTCAGGGCGTTTTCCATGTATATTGGTTTAGCTATTTACTTACTCTTTGAAGACCAAACTTCTCCTTTCCATTTCATTCTTGAGTTTTCGTATACCAATGGCTTGCATCAAAGTAGGATTGGAACCTTTGTTCATGGTCCCTCCCACTCAAGCATACGAGACTTGTATATACTTTTTTAAGGAAAGAACATACAAGTGCCTAATGGGTCTCACTAACTAGTTTGAACTGAAATATGTATAGTGCCATAACGATTATCTTTTTGTTGGTGTTTTAGGGTGTCCAGACTCATAGCCAAACAAGCAAGAAATTTACTCCATTTGGTGGAGGACCAAGATTCTGTCCAGGATCTGAGCTTGCTAAAGTAGAGATTGCATTCTTTCTCCACCATCTTGTGTTGAGATACAGGTATTTAATTAAATAAATCTCTTCATTTATTGGCTTTTTTGAATTAGAGATTAATTTTTTTTATTATTATTATTATTATTATTATTATTATTATTATTATTATTATTATTATTATTATTATTATTGATATCTACGTGTGTCCGAATCTTTTTGAGCCCCTCCTTATTTTGGTTTCATTGGTCCAATGGGAGTAAGAGGGGGCGCCTCAACCCTATAAGCTTAGGAAAATTAAGGGAATATAATAAAACTACCATAATAATTAATAGAATCACACTGACTTAGTTTGAACTTTGGTGCTCATCTTGTTGCCACTGCACAAAACCCCTCGGAGACAGATTATAAATTTATAGAAACTAAGTAAGCCCTGCTGGATTTATTATGTCAAGGACCATGCATGTTATGTCATGACCCAGAAAAGACATCAGTATATCACTCAAAACTATACCACTTGGCACATTTACTGGATTCCACTGATCTCATATGACTACTTGACTGATCTTTTATAGTGGGCCTGACAGCAAGATGAGCCATGACCCAGTTTATGATTTATACATATTTATAAGATTTTCTTTTTAAGAAAAAGAGAAGAAAACTAACAAGTAATTATCACAAGAGCCTCTAATTAATCTTGTTTGGGGTCCATTAAAGCATGGGCAGTATATAAATAAGGGAGACCTTTGGCTGGTGTGAGTCACAGAGCATCAATGCGACTATTCTAATTAAAATCCTCCAGTCCATGTTTATGATACCTTTAAGGTTTTCACCAAACATTCTTTTATACTAACAAGTCAATGATAATGGATTAAGCTTATGATTTGTCTGTGCAGATGGAGACCTGAAGGTGTTGATCAAGCTATGGCTTATCCCTACGTTGAGTTTCAAAGAGGTCTGCCCTTAAGACTCTATCAGATATCATAAGAGACGCCAATTCGAACACAAGGACTAGAAGAGTTAGATTTGTAACTTGTTCAAAAAAAGAGGGTGTTTTCTCTTGTTCTTAATGTTAAGAATAGGAGTTATTCAGATCCTCTCACTTTCTTAGCACACAGTCCTAAATCTATATATTTTCTACTTGTATCTGACCTTCTCTTTCTGCAAATAAACTATTTCTTTACTACCACAAAGAAGGCACCAGTGAAAGGAAATGAGCAACCAAGCTTTTTCAATGCCAATTCTAAGAGAAATGGACAAATAGGGACTTTAAAAAAATTTGATTTCACCAATAGCATTTTCATGAAAATGTTGTCTCAAAAATGAAGAGCAATGTCCCAACTGGTAGTCACTGCGGGAATTGAAAATGTCAAAAAATTATCACCTTCCGAGAGTTCAAATGTCTTGTCCTCTCCATTCACTATGCAGCGTGTAGGCCTCCGGTTCGAATAGGCTCCAAAACGACCGCAACCCTTCCCACTGATTTTTATGCCAGAAGTAGAAGGGCTACTGAAGCTTTCAACAGCTTTAACAGCTCCTCCAGAATTGTACATGTCTATCAACCCAATGGGTGCAAACTGAACTCCTTGATCATATAGCTGCACATTATCCATTTAGATGTCTTAAAGGTAAAGCTTATGAAATTAATCAATGCAAAAATTTTCTCATCACGAATAATAGCTCTAGAACTAACCTTGATCGGAGATACGGTAAACACGTTACATTGCAAGGATTCCAAAGATAGACTAATCTTGCCCTCTATGGGCAATCTGGACATGGATCCTGTCGTACAAAACAACAACAATGTCAAGAGTTAGCTGAAAGAAATGAGGAAGCACGATTTCTGCCTCCTCTAAAACTAAAATTTATTCCCCACACTCGGGGATACCTTCTTTGAACTTCTAAATAATGCAGAAGGTGACCTCGAATTTCGTTTAACATTCTACATTACATAATTCATGGTGCCACTTTAAAGCATTCTTCCAGAAACTTAAATTCATATGTCCTACTTCTGCTTGTTCAAATGTCAAGTACTTAAGTTGGAATACCTGTCTTGAACCAAAATATTGCACAATCTCCAGTCCATGAATCTCCACAGATCTCTTCAAAATACTCTATATCTTTAGGGCTTATATGTCCAGATAAATTGACATTTGAATTGTTCTGTATCGTGTCCGAACATGGCCAAGTTCCAGTTCCTTGGCAGTTAAAAATGCCGATAACTCCAGAACATTCATTCAGGTTCCATATCTTTAGAAGACTGCAAAAAAATAAAGAAAGGTAAGTGAGCAGAAAAAAATTATGTCAAATAGCCATCAAATTAAGAATCAAACCAAAGTGTCAAGTACCTCTTCCCATCCATAACAGGGTCATTAAACAGACAATCCCTTGATGGTCTTCCCGGGTATTTAGCTCTTAGCACCGACCCGTCAGGAAGAACAAGCCTTTTAAGTATTGTAAAGTCATGGTGGGCAGGTTTATCACTGAAATCGACCAAAGAAAGTGATCACTATTCACTACATAATTGAGTGTGGTTTATGTTGGGAAAAATCTCTGCCAGACCTGCATTTATCAACAAGAGGAACATAAAGCATAAATATCCTTTTACCACCATTTTCAACCATTATGGACTAACGTGTTTTTGCTATACCAATACAGCTTTAGGATAAATTGCTGCGGGCTTTCAAACAAGTATTTTTTCAGCTTCGATTTGACTTCGCAGCAACTCCCAACTTTCTACCATGTGACAATCAAAGTAGGAACCAAGTTGTTTAGTATACAGAGTTTTGTGTAATATTATCCCTTCTTTTTTTGGTGAAGGAAGAATTATCATTTTCAGATAAGAGGTTTTGTTTACAACAATAAAGCGTCCATATTATTAGTTAATGGTAACGGACTATAGTGGAATATCCACGTTTCTCATGCATATTCACATTAGTGTGTCCATCAACGCATATCCAATATAATTCTGTATTTAATCTTTTTGCAATGAAAGCTCACCTGACATAGACCCCACAACCCCCAATTGCTCTAGCAACTGCATGGAACTCAGCTGCATGATGTTTGCTCTGAAAAATCAACAAAACCTTAATATGGGGGCTAATAATTAACACGGTCAGACCAATAAATGATAGACAAGGATTTGTCTCACGTAGAACATGTCCCAATCTGGGACAACAACTTCACCAAGAAAGATGCTATTAAACGCTACAGCCGCAATGTGCAAGGACTGCTTTGTCGGGTCCTTTGGCCAATAATCATCAGAAGCCCTTGTAATAGCACTTCGTTTAGAACTGGAAAGAAACATTTGATTAGGAAGTTAATACTGTAAGAAAATTTAGAAAGCAGAACAATCTAACCCTCAGAGCAGACACAAGATAATAAACACAATGATTGACTGAAAACTCTATGGCATGGCTGCAAAATTTACTTTGGAAATTGAAATATCAGGAAAGTCTGCACATTCAAATTTCTTACAACCAAGCATACAAAACTTTTAATGGGAATCATGTCAATGCAGATGCAGGATTAGAATTTATCTTCATTTCAGTAACAAGTAGAATGCTCAGGGCAGCTTTTTCAAAATATAAACATTGCATGCTTGAATTTCTCAATCAGAACAATTCTTTAGAAAAAAAAATCAATCTGAGACATTAACATTAAATTATGAATATAATCTTCAGAAAACGTGCCTCTACTCAGTAATTATGTTTATATAATTTTTTTTTCCATCTCCCACATCAAATGCACACTATAAGCTACCCAAAAGCTTGCTTTCAGTAAATGAAAAAACTTCATCAGTAGATGCACCAAATCAAACAGAAAAGGAAGACATATTACTGGTAAATAGAATCTGTGCTTTGACCCATGCAGCAGATTATGCTGTTGTCTCGGAAATTTTTGGCTATGGACTTCTCAAGTGCTTCTTGAAAGTGTCTAGTAAGCAACACTCTGCCTCCTAAACCAGTTGCAATAGTTTCCAGTATGTTCTGTACGTCTACCTTAACCCCATCCACATCCTGAGAGACAAGATAGCCGTGTAGATCATCATAAAATTCAGATACTTTAGCTGGATCAATTGTACAAACACCATACTTCTCCATGCAATCCATGGATATGTCCCTCATATTTGCTAGAACTCCTGGCGATTGTACTGGATATCTTATGTTTGATTTATATTTCTTTGTTTCTGGCGCATCTGGCTGAACTCCTCCCCAATAACCCATCAGAGCATGCCATACATAAACATACCTGAAAACATATATTTACGAAATATACTATGTATCAAAGCTCCAGATAAAAGAGGTAATAAACCAAAATTATTGGTATTTGACGTACATGTCTCATTTTTACGCATTTTTAATGGTATGCAAATGAGGAAGATCCATGTGGTCTACCACTTAGTAACATAGACTTAAATCACAAACAAATACGGGAGTTCATAGCAATAATTAGAAAGAAACGTACTTCAAGCCGAATTCCATTCTAATCCATGACACGAAGTCCTTTAAATTACTAGGTGCCTCATTGAGGGGTTCGTTCCCTTTCTTATGGAACTTGCTATTTACCTTGATGCTGAGCAATCTGCCCCCGAACCTGTAATTAGAAGAAAAAGATTAAATAGAAGCAATTAATTTCCAATTAGTGGGAAAAGTGATGGATAACTTACTGGGAACCTTCAATTAATGGTTCGCCTTCTTTTTGAAATTCATTACCAACATCTTGCCACCCATCATCTATGATCAAAAACCTTGCAGGAGTTCCCCCCTCGGACAAGCTGAACCGGACAGACAGATCAGTTAAGTTGCTTAACATTGTAGCGATTAATGTACTTTTAGCATTGGAAATGGGAACAACAAGCTTAAGCAAAACAAAAGAGAAATGTATCATTCTAAAAACAAATCCAGGCAAGTTTTGTCACTGTAAGACTATCGCATTTCAGATTTCATATAGGCATTAAGACAGCAGCACTCCTGCAGATGGACGGAAGGTTTTATTTTATTTTGTTTTAATTTTAAAAGATGGAGAAAAATTATGAAAATAAATTAACTGTACCTTTTTAGCCCATCTTTGATTCCTTGAGGATTGACATCTGTATAAAAGGCATCCCAAGTGCACCAACCAAAGTAATCCAACATTCCTGGCATCTGCACAAGTGAGCAACAAAATAACATGTAATTTGGAAGAATGCATAGAAAGTAGAGACAAAGAACTGATAGAGGCTTAGTTACAGTTATACTAAATTGGTCGTACAGCTTACCCTTTTAGTTTCACGGAGTGCGAATGTTCCCATGTGCTTTTCCAACATCCTGCACATGGTCAAAAGTTCACAACCACTTATTATGAGGCGAGTGGCAAAGAATTAGGAGAGCCAGTGTAATACATGAGAGGAATCCAGAGATTTTAGTTCCATAAGTGGAAGCAGTGATGTCCTCATTTAAAGCCATATCTTGTATTCCCAAATGTATTGAATACTATGCTAGTGTATCGACATCTGAATTGGCAGGGAGTATTAGGAGCCTATATTTTTTTGAATTTAATAAAAAATGAGCTCGGCCCTTAAATCCCTACTTCATAGATTGCTTCATCAGATCGAAAGGATTGTTTCCAGAATTCATGAAAATGGCCTCTAAAGTCTGAGAAGTTACAATTCCCGGATCACCTGTCACAACAGGTAAGGAGGCAAATGCTATTAGATTTAGATATAAAAGAACAATAACTTGCACTATGAAACTCGCAGTGGACATGGACTGTGCAGAAAAACACAGATGGTGGAGTATTGTGATGAACACAATGCGAACTACTAGCCAAATAGATAAACTTGAATCTAGGCCCTACAGTCTTCAAACAAAATCTTATCATTCCGTCAACTAATTCGTGCAGTTATTCATCTATTCATATTTTCTTATTCGAATGACTTGGACTAAAACTCATGTCTTTCAAATCAGAAACTCACCACTTTCAATACAAAACAGAAGCTCTTCGGCAGAATTCCCCAGTAAACTGCTTCTAAACTCGGAATCTAGCACCGGCAAGAAGAGAACATAGAACGGCTCTCCCTCATAACCATTGCCATTACCATCTCCTCCCCTCGATTCCAGCAACAACATCTGCGTCTCGGCGGGAACATCTTTCCCCGAATTCCCCATTCTAGGTACCATCCACCAAATCTTAAATCTAAACAAACAAAGCACTCTTGCATCCCTGCACCACAAAAACAAGCGAAATCACATAACCACAATTCCTCCTCTAAAATCCCATACAACAACATCATCATCGCACCGAGAAAATCACGAGAACGCAATTAGTCCCCAAAATGATCTCAATAACCACACAAAGACTACAACTTTGTTCATGTTACAATCTAAAAACATGATTCCTGCATCACGAAAACAAGCGAAATCACAAAACCCAATTCCCCCTCTCAAATTCAATACAACACCGGCGTCGCTCCACGAAAAACAAAAGAACGCAATTAGTCCCCAAAATGAACTCAATAACCACACAAAGACTACAACTTTGATCATGCTACAACCTAAAAACATAAAATTTTATGCCTAAAAGCGCTAGATTTGAACAAATTAAAGCGAATTCGAAGTCGCGGAGTCTCGAAAAGATTGATCATAGAAAACTAACTGTATGAGGAACAAACCTAACACGGAGACCGATTAAGCGTTCCAAGAAACGTGGTTATCGGGATTAGGGTTCCGCGATTGAGCTACTGCGCGCATTGATGCTCCGGCTCGATCAAGAGAAGATGTTCATGTTCGTGGATTCGAAAACTTGGGCGATTGAGAAGAGAAGCGTGGATTGGGCGAGAGACCGCGAAGAGTGTTTAGGATTCCAATGGGGTTTCGGTTTTCGCCTCTCGCGCCATTTTTAACGTCCGATCCTCGGAAAGCGTTTTTTTGTAGATGGTCCTCCAGATGCGTTTAAAAATACAGTATACTTATAACGTAATGGCCTAATGGGGTTGATAAAAAAATAAAATAAAGGCAAATAATATCATTTCATGCTTAAACTTCCACGTTTTTCTTGATTTGTTCATCAAACTTTTATCAATTCACTTTTGGTTCTTAAAATTTTATTTCTCTCCACTTTTGGTTATTTTTGTTAAATTTGAAGAGTGATGATATTAACGATTTTGTTCATAATCGATTTTTTAAGTTAACGAATCAGTTACGAACCACCTTTGAATTGCTCGTGAAGCAGATTTATTAGTGACTATTATTTTCTAAATTTAACAAAAGGATAAAAAAATAAAAGGAAATGAAAGTTTATAGATCAAAAGTAAATCGATAAAGTTTGAGAATCAAATCAATAAAAGCTTGAAAAAATCATGATCAAATGATACTTTATGCCAAAAATAATTAAATACATTCCATTCTTGAGTGCTTGCACTTTGTTTTTTTGGTAACTCCTTTGTTGAGTGGTGTAATCCACTAAGCATTATCAGATATGAATGTAATTTGAAAATTGAAGCTTTTTATTTACCATGTATTGTAAAAATTTCATAATTTTATTTTTTGTTTAAGAATATTTCATTCTTTATAACAAAATTAAATGAGCTAGTTGATATTTTCTTATTCAAATATCAAAATTTTAACTTCTCATGAGCACAAGTATTTGAAACAATCTTTATATCTTTGTTTCGCAAGAAAATCAAAATATCAGTCCAACTAAACTAAAATGGGAACGTTGTAAATGATTTGTATATGGGATTATATGGTTTTGTCACTAATCACTATGCATGTTCATGAAGTAAAAAAAGAAAAAAAAAAAAGAAAATCCAATCACACAGTAAGTAAATCCTCACCGTAGAACACCAAGCTTGAACACGTGGCGGCTGCTGGCTTCATCAGAAATGGCACCAAGAAACACAGAAGGAGTCTTCGATTGTGTCAAGACCACGTTATCAGGGACGTCTGTCAGCACATCCTGGCCATTGATTCTAAGACAACGCTCTTCGAGGACTACTGCTTCTTTGGAGCTCAAACAACATCTCGGCTGACACCACCTTATCTTTTTGTTGTGCCATGTTGATAATGATCTCAATGTGCACCCATTTGACGATGACCAAAAATGTTCTCTCTTGTGGGTTGGGCACAAAAAGAGAGAATTGCTATGTCTTGTGTTGAATATTTGATGTAGCAGTACTGGTGCCTCCATTGAAGAAGAATTGATTATGTTCATGTTTGGCGAATATCATGAGAGGAGAGAGTGAGAGAGCAGTATAGTTTGGACTTTGGAGAGGGTCCAAATATATATGAGGTGTAGAAAGAAATTTGGTGATGCTTAAATTATCTGGTGTGGCTATATTTGTGTGTTCCACACTGTTCTGTTAAAATAAATAAATAAAATAAAATCAAACAACATATATGTACCCAAAAAAATAAAAATAAAAAATCAACAACAATCGTACTTAAGTAGGGCCTTTTTTGACAAATCGGCTAAATTTAGGGAGGCTGTGGGTCCGATTTTCGCTTAATAAAAATAATAAAATAAAATAAAGTAGGGCATTTTATCTTGGTTTCCCACGGGTAGGTCTGTTTATGAGTTCTGAACTCATCTAGCTAGTAAACAAATAATTAGAGCTGGACAACTCTTTTTAAATAAAAGCTTTGCACGGATTCAAACTCGATTAGGCCAGTATTAAAGTGAGTTGGGTATGGGCTATGTGGTACCTACTATGATAAATATTTGAGCATCTTGATCGCCTATATATTATATGCACCCGTAAAAATGTTGTGACTAGAGAGTAAAAGTTAGCTTTAGTCTACCATTGCCTTGTCAAATTTCAACTAGTTTGAAATTAATAGCGTGTTTTTCAAATCATTTAAATATATCACAATCAATTCGTTCCATGTTAGCATCAATGTCCCCTACTTGGATCGAATTTCTTCAATCTCTATTAAGTTTTTTTTTTTTAATTAAAAGTATTTCTAAGCATGTCTTTAAATTTTTTTTTTTTTTGTGACAATCTTTAAAGTAAAGTTCATTTTTTTTATGAAATCAAATATAAACTTCATTACTCATCAATGACTCGATATATAGTAATCAATTTATTATCTAATAAAAGTACATTTTTTCTTGGTTAATTCTATTTGTTCAAAAACATCTATCATCCATGAATTATGATTATAGAAAGTCAAAACCCATAATTTGGTCCCTGAACTTTATGTTTTTTATGCTTTTGGTCCTTAAAATATTATTACTACACATTTGATCTTTAAATTTTCACAAAGACTTACATTAGTCCTTCCACCATTTAAAGTGTTAAATTCCAGCAATGTGGGTAGTAAAAGTGATGTGTGACTAGTCAAGAAGAGTAAAGTGGTTTATACTACTAATCCAAACGACTCACATCAATCAACAAAAGCGGAAAAAAAAATTATTCCCATAAGAATATAAAAAAATTCAAAGTTCAAGGACCAAAAGCAAAAAACACTCAAAAGTTCAAAGACCAAATATATAAAATGAAAGTTTAGAGACAAAATGTACAATAATAAAAGTTCAGGGACTTAAAACATAAAAATCTCAAAGTTCGACGACCAAAATATACGTTTTTACTTAGAAAAAAGAAAGTTGTCATCCGCATAGAAATAATTAATCGACTTCCAATTTCCAAGCAGCCCATTGGTTTCCCTTGCCCTTTTTTTATCCAACAAAAACAGGTAAAAAGCTGAGAGAACTTGCAGTGTAAGCCATCTCTCTCAAGACTACTTAAATAAAACGAACAGAAACTCTCTCTCTCGATCGATCGATCGATCGCAGATTCGTCTCTCTCGATTCCGTGATTGCTGGCGAGAATCAAATCCAGAAACCATGAAGATCACTGTGATGACCAAAGACGAGCAGTTCATCACTCTCGAAGTCGATCCAGACGAGCCTGTAATCTCCACTCCCCGATCCCAAACCCTAATTATGGCGTTTGACTTCTTGATTGTTTCATAGATTGAGTTTTCTCTCTGTCTGCGTGTGATTCTGACTGAAATTGTGGTTGATTGCGTGTTTGATAGGTCGAGAACGTGAAAGCGCTGCTCGAAGTGGAGGTATGGCGATCGAGGGTTTCTGTTAGGGTTTTTTTGATTGGTTTTGAGGTTTTAGGTTTGTGTGTTTTGTCTTTGCAGACGAAAGTGCAGCTTCAGCAGCAGCAGTTGCTGTTCAATGGCAAGGAGATTAAGAATGCTGATCGGTTGAGTGCGCTTGGGATTAAAGATGGAGACTTGGTGATTATGGCCTCCGGCGCTTCGAGGTATTGTGTGATTGGTTGTTGCTGTTATGTTTTTTATGATGAGAGACTTAGGATTGGCTCTTCATTGATTTGTCTGTCATTGTTTGAGTTCAGTAGGAATCAATTTATGGCTCGAATCGTAATGTAGTTCATGTGGAATAATTTTAACTCGTCGCGTTGTTTGGAGTAAATATTGAGATGAGGTTGATGTCGAGCAATGTACATAATGAGCCTCAAACTGCTTATTGATATTTTATAGACTTTATAATTATGATATGAAGTTTTATCGAGGGAATTGAATTGAGCGGAGTTGAAGAGTTTGATTCGTGTAGGCGACCCCTACTAATATGGGATTGAATTTGAGGCTTTGTTGTTGTACAATATGAAGTTTTATAATGAGTTTTTGGAATTGTATTATTTCAGTGCATCATCCAATGATTTGAGACTCAATCCGGATGGTTCTGCTGTGAACCCTGGAGCTTTCCAACAGCAGATACGGGGTGATTCTAATTTGATGGCTCAATTGCTTCAGGTGATTCCCTTCCTTTACTGTTTAGTCTTATTTGTCTGATATGTTACGAACGTCCCAAACAACAAAAAAGGAGGTTGATTGAATGAGTTTAGTCGCAAATTCAGAACCCTTGGGATCTTTAGCTTATTGCCTTTATTTTTCTATGTATCTCCCTCTCTCTATTTCTGATGCTCTTTTGAAAATCATATAAATTGAGTGGCATATGAGCGCTTCCTACATATTAACCAAACGCTTTTTCGGTTGTAGTGGGCATGCACTTCATGTGTAGGCTCAGTGTTAAAAAATGTAATTTTACTAGATATAAGATATGGAAGGGAAATTTGAATAGACTAGCTGTTGTTTCAAGTTTCAACAAGTGTGAGCATGCTATTAATTTTATTTTTCAAAACTAATGGATGGAAGAAATTTTTTCAGCTATATGTGGGGTGGTTATTGAAATGGATAGCTTCAAATAATGAATAGAACATAAGTAGAAGCAAGATAGAGGCCGCAATGAGTCATTGCATGGATGTTTTTGGTCTTGCACACCCCTTTATTGTTTGCTTGAGTGTTTACCTTGTGGTTTTGTTTTTAATATACAGAGTGATCCTGAGTTGGCACAAGCTGTTCTTGGAAATGACCTCAATCGACTCCAGACCATGTTGAAGGAGCGCCATAAGCAGAGATCTGAACTGAAGCGTAGACAAGAGGAGGAGCTTGTAAGGCTTTTCGAAAACTATTTAGCAATT
Source organism: Stephania yunnanensis (assembly GCA_039657365.1). Taxonomy (NCBI): domain Eukaryota; kingdom Viridiplantae; phylum Streptophyta; class Magnoliopsida; order Ranunculales; family Menispermaceae; genus Stephania; species Stephania yunnanensis. The sequence goes on along the minus strand of CM077583.1, from coordinate 61,934,964 downwards.
GAATTTTTTTGTTAGCTGATTTCTTTTTTACGCTTTTACATTAGTTGTTTTTCCATCTTTTCTATTTAAGCTCAGTGAAACCTTTGGTGGTTGTTAAGTTTCATGTGACAGTCTAGTCTAATACAACATCATATCAAATTTCAAATTAGACAACTTTAAGATTTTTTTGTCCAAGCCGATTTCATGTAATGCCAAATTGCTTAGCCCAACAGTTCTGGTTGTTGTGATCCCCAGGCCTTGATGTATGCAGATCCTTTTGATGTGGAAGCACAAAGGAAAATTGAGGCTGCCATCCGCCAGGTCAGTTTCTTCCTTGATAATCATTCCTCTCTCCTCTTATATATTTGAAGATACATGAACTAATAAAGCAATCATTGAAGTACAGGTCTAGTATGTTTAATTAGCGTAGTTAATATTTTAGCTTTGTGCCGACCTATGTAACTATTATCGCAGGTCAATCTCTTGAGTATTTGTTATTTGTGGGTTATGACTTATGAGTAATTGATCATGGTTCACCATTTTATTGTGCTGGTCCTACAAGTTATTGTACTCTGCAATCATTGGATATGAAGTTTTCTATACAGTTTGCTCTTTTTTTCTTTTTTTTTTTTTTCTCCCTGACCTCTCAATTATGAAAAGCAGAAAGGAATCGATGAGAACTGGGCAACTGCTTTAGAATACAATCCCGAGGCATTTGCAAGAGTGGTATGAATCTTCTCCTTCCTTTTGTGTACAGTTCATCATTATTCATCTACCTGGACAAAATTTATCTGCATTTCCGTTTTTCATTCTTTTCAGGTAATGCTTTATGTAGATATGGAAGTCAACGGAGTACCTTTAAAGGTAACGATAATGATGCTTTGCTTTGTTAACTTGTTCGTTTTACTAATTTTTTCTTACAAGTAATACTCTCCAAGTATGAGGCTTCAGTGTATGTTGATGTGATGTTGTAAGAATGCCTTGATTGTCCCATTTTTGGCATATGCCATGGAGTTGTACTTAAAACGGAACAATCAACAATGTAGGTAGGGGAACTTGTTTCGCTTCAAGTTGTGGTAATATTCTCTTTTTTCTTATTTCCAGGCATTTGTCGATAGTGGGGCACAATCAACAATTATATCTAAAAGCTGTGCTGAGCGTTGTGGGTATGCTCTTTTCTATCTTGTATAGTCTTGTGTACTTAGGTACCTTATTGGATGTCTATGAGCAAGAACTCAAGCTAGGTCTTTGCTTAATGTCAATTCTTTCAAATAAGACTTTATGTTAAAAATGTTTACACTAGTAATGAGTCAAGAATTGTGTTTGCCTGAAACTCAATGATATAGAGGCTTCAAGGTGCGCGTGTGGAGAAGTTAGAGTTCAGAGTTTGCACTCGTTTGCGGAGTTCAATAATTTTGGTTTCTAGTATTTGAAAATGGCAATTAACTTATGATTCCATGTCTTCTATTATTGGATTGCATCTCAGATTGTTGAGACTCTTGGATGAAAGATATAAGGGCGTTGCTCATGGAGTTGGCCAATCAGAAATACTAGGTCGTATACATGTTGCAGCAATAAAGGTAAGCCTTTAGGGTCACCAAGGGAATGCTTTGCATTATGCCCAATGAGGCAATATTTGTTTCATCATTTCTTTGTGCATTTGACTTGAAGGTAGTGAATTTACCTGAAATCTGTATATAAGCAAATTATTTAAACCTTTTGCACTCTTTTTGAACAAAGATTCATGTGAATGATTTGATACATGATGTTGAATACTGCTGCATTAGGAGATAGGTTCTTGGAAGGGTGTCTTACTCATCATCTGTGACATAGAAAGATCCTTTTGAAAGGCACCTCGCAGTCTGAAACTCTCCCCTGCATCGTATTCTTCAAGGCATCATTTTCCTTATCAAAGTCAATCAATTTTATCTTCTTTTATGTGCAGCCTTATTAGATCTCATACCAATATCAGTTATCCATTTTTAACTTTGTGTATCGTTGGAGAGTGTGGCCATTGCGAGTCTGGCTTAACCCCCAACACTACAAAGCTAAGCTACGACATTTATGTAACATGGTTTCACAAACCTTGTTTGATTTTTCCATAAGCTAGCATTTTTATCCATACTTGATGCTTGTCTAACCACTTTTTTTTTCCTACCCCCCCTTCTTTTGACAGATTGGAAAATCATTTTACCACTGTTCCTTTATAGTTTTAGATTCCCCTAATATGGAGTTCCTTTTTGGCCTGGATATGCTTCGGAAGCATCAGGTAACATGCTTGGCCTTAAATTTGTCCTCTCAGTTAGATCTGGTGGCACTGTTACTGACATAAAACTTTGTTGTAGTGTGTAATTGATCTGCAAGAAAATGTTCTCAGAGTTGGTGGAGGAGAGGATACAGTACCCTTTTTGCAAGGTAAATCCTTTACCCTTTCATGATTTGATGTTTCATAGTATTTCATTTCCATTCCCTCCACTCCGCTCAAACATACACACAACCTAAGGGAAGGTAAAAGAGAAAAGAACTATTGATTTTCAATTGTTGGCTATTTTTTATAGTTTTATATGGCGTACATTGAAATTCTTATAATTTACAGAAAAGGACATCCCATCACGTTTTCTTGACGAAGAACGATATTTAAATAAAGAATCCGGTTCAGCTCCTGTAAGTAAATTCTGAATTATCTGATTTTGTTGAGTATGTACACTGTGTTCTTGCATGAATGAGCTCAGGTAATCTGTATAAGATAATGTTCAATACTATTAGTTGTGGTATCTGCTCTACATTATTTCCTTAGAACTTCTTCACAGAGTCACAGCCTTGCCGCTGTAGATTTATTCCACTGGCATTTTTAATGTTTCATAGTATAATTTTTACCCTTAACTCAATAATCTCACGTTGTTTCTTTGTAATTCAGGAAACTTCTGTATCAAAAGGGAAGAATGACAAAGAACAAAGTGGTGGACAGTCTTCTGGTAGTTATCAGATGCTTGCTTGTGGCTTTCATATTTTTCACTATACACGTTTTACTGTCAACAGAAATACCCTAAGTATCATTTTTGCCTGTTTGCATTCCCACAAGTGTACTTTTCTCTTTCCATGAACATTGGCCATTGGCTCTTTTTTTTTTTTTTTTTTTAAAATTTTTAAACTAAAGTTAATTAAGGATGGGCTTTCTTTTTGCAGGAGCAACTCGTGGGAGCACACCACAGGTAAAATGTCTAGCTTTCTTACTAAATAAAACTCTTCCAGTTACTAAGGTGTCAATAAAAATTGTATTTCAAGTGATTGAGTGCAATAACCATTTCATCTATTTCTTTATTTGGATTGTACTCAATTTTATTGTGGTAAAAGGAAAAAAAAGGAATATCATCACAACTGCCAATGTCATATCCTCTCAGTTTCCTCATTCAGTTGAGAATACGCTTCATCTTAGATAAATTACATTACGCATAACATTTGCTTTTCAACTTAAAAAAATTTCTTTCTGGTGATCATTTACTAGACTTGCTTTGCGAAACCACTGTATAAATTATGATTTTTCGCTGCAGCCACCTGATTTTGAAGCAAAAGTTGCAAAGCTCACCGAGCTTGGGTTTGGAAGGGATGCAGTGATACAGGCGCTTCAGCTTTTCAACGGAAATGAGGAGCAGGCTGCTGGTTATCTCTTTGGGGGTTAAAGATTATTTACTGTTTGCTGATTTTTTTTTTTTTTTTATGCTACATCGTCCCATAACATTATTTCAGCAATTTGTATACATTAGTTAGCTGCATTTTTATTCAAGGAAACTTAGTGTATTCTTCTGGTAATTTAATACAGAGATAATTTACCATATTATTTTATTAAAAAGTCCAATGACTATTTATCTTATTATCAACTCTCTTTTCCATGGTAAGTGTTGCAATCTCATCTGACAAAACAATTTAGATGCTTTCGAATGAAGGTTTTGTAGCATGCATTCACTAAGCTTTTCTCTTGGTAGGAAAGGGAGATTGCCTTCAAAATAATGGTCCAAACTCCAAACCAAGTAAGTACATAAAGTCATAAATTTATTTTTCTATTGCATATTTTGCAAATGTTAATCCATGTGTGGAACAACTCTCTTTCTCTCTCTATTTTTTTTATTTTTATTTTTCCTTTTCTTTTCTTTCTTCTTTTGTCAATATTGAGAACAACAACAGAGGGGACTGCTTGAGAAATCAAATATTGCAATAGGGCCCTAAAAAATGTTAGCCCATCTAGCTGATTATAAGATTTAAGCTGACTTCACCACAATAGGGCTCCTCACATAGTGCCTATCATCTGTCCACAAGAGGCTCCCAAATACATGATCAGTGGCTGCTTTTGCTGTCTTAGACTTTAGAGTTACCTTGAAAGTCTTCTCTTCACCCCTCTCTTTGAATTCCAATTTAACTGGATCAACCTTTACCGAGATTCCGGCTGGTGATTTCACCACTGCACGATAAGTTCCGGAAGCACCGACGTTCTTGACTCTTCTAGTCACAGTGGTTCGATGGGTAAGATGAGGGACTGTGATGGAAGGATAGTTGAAATCCAATAGACTATATGACTTGGGGCATTTGTATGACCTGTCTGAGAACTTCCTAATTGAGGTTTCATTGTATCCCATTGCACATAGGAAGTTCAAGTAATCTTTTGTGGTCAAGTCATACACTAGTCCTGGATCCATGGCGCGGTTTGGCCTTACTTGACCTGCGCCATAGCTGAACGGCGTGGTCTCTGCATTAGATGTTGAATCCAGCATTGGCTCATCCTTGTTATCTCGTGTCCTTGCTATGGAGCCATAGGAAAAAAAAAAAAAACTCTCAGAACAATGTGATCATGCACATCTGCAGACTAAACTGAACATAGATAAAAGTATAGGAAAAGTTGATAGAGATATATCACCACTGGTCATTATAGCAGATTTTATGGCAGATGGGCTCCAGTCAGGGTGGAGAGTTTTGAGGAGGCCAACAATGCCAGAAACATGAGGGCATGACATTGATGTTCCAGACTCCGTGTTGAAGAGGACTCGGCGCTTGTCGTAAGACTGACCGGTAGGGCCTGTCGCTTGAGTGTATGCAGCGATGATGCTCACCCCCGGTGCAGTGATATCAGGCTGAAAAGTGGATATCAAAGATAGAATGCAATTAGAAGAGTCTTCCAGGAAATGTTAAACATAACAGCCTGTTCAATGTTTCTGATAAAACCTTGAGAATCTCTGGTGTGATAGTGTTGGGTCCTCTTGATGAAAAAGCTGCCATGACCGGCGCTGGTTTTGTGCCCAGTTCCATTCTTACTCGTGTGATGTAAGCCGTCGGCGACCTGCGAAATATTAGCAAAGTTGATTCAACTGTTCAGATACTACAACTTCACTTAGCTGGAGACACAGAGAGGGACTGACTTGGTAGAGTTCATGTAAGCAAAGACAGCAACACCATCCTTGTAGGTGATATGTGAAGCAGGAAGAACATGAGCATCAGCAATGACTTCATTTCCCGTGGACTCATCGTTGGCTAAGATCATTCCGACAGCACCTGCATGAGCCGCTTGCTGCCCCTTGTCGACTCTTGCATTGACCCCTCGGAGGCAAACCAGGATCTTTCCCTTCACTTTCTTTGGATCAAGTGTTCCAGCTTGACAAAGCTCTCTGTGCATATGAATGTGCATAAAATTTCTAGTTACTTTAAGAACTACTTGCAGCATATCAAATAAGGATCAAAGCTCATCAGTTGCCCTTACGCATCGTGAACTGTTGCATTCGCTTCTTTAGCAGCTACGGCGCCAATCAGTGGATAGGACTTGTGTTTAGGCAGGGCAGTGGGTGAGAGACTCTCTCCCTGGTATAACACAAGAAGGAAAAAAAAAAAATATGAATGTTCATGAACCTGTTCAAGAAGAAGCATCATCAGTTCAAATATTATCTAACCTTCAAGTGCAACTTGTTTCCTAGAGAGACATAACTATTGAATTCGCGATCGATACTGCTTGCGCCGACTGTTAGCATCCATGGCGAAATGTTGGAAACAGTGGCAGCAGCTGGTCCAGAGTTACCAGCAGAGGCAACCACAACAATCCCCTTCTTGACAGCATGGAAGGACCCAATGGAGAGGCCATCCTTGAAGTAATCAGAAGGGTCACCACCAAGTGACATTGAAATAACATCTACTCCATCAGCAATGGCAGCATCAAAGCCTGCCATTACATCGGCATCAAAGCACTCGCCGCCATCAACAGGCGGCCAGCATACCTTGTAGGCAGCAACACGGGCCTTGGGCGAGCCACCTTTGGCCGTTCCGTTGCCATAACCAAACACATTGGCTGCTGGTACAAAGCTACCTCCAGCAGTTGAGAGGGTGTGAGTGCCATGGCCATCACTGTCTCTAGGAGAGGACAGTGAGGCGTTGAGCGAACCTGCCACTGTCTCATATCCTCTGTTGAAGTATCTCGCTCCAATTAGCTTTCTGCACAAAATCCAAATAAAATGTTTCAAGTCCAAAGGTCGAGTTTACTTTGCGACCTCGGTATCCAGACTACTCCGATCACTTTGAGTCTAGGCACCATCATACGGTCATGCTTTAGGGGCATCTAGTTCTTTATATACTACTAAACCTTACGTCGACTAGTGTTTTTGACAATGGAGAAATAGCGTTATGGTTAGTATAAGATCCATTTGTCTAGATATCATTGCGAAAAACGAACTTTACCTTGTACATTGAATAACAATAACAAAAATTTGATCGACCTGCCATGAATGATATTGTTTTCAACATATCTACAGAACATGGATTGGTAGTTTACATGGTTTACTGGCTATTGTTAGGCAACAATATTTATCACTACCCATGCATGAATCCAAGACAAGACAAACAATATAGGCAAATCAGGCACAAAGCTTAATTTTGTCTTTACTTCCACATGCGAATCTTCTTCTACTACTTAATTAATTCTTCATCTCTAATTATAATTAATAAACTAACAAGACAAACTAATCATATATGTTTATGCATACTACTAAAAGCTTCCCTAGGTGACCCTTTGCCTTTCTTAGAAGATACTCCAATATTTTTTCTTGTACACATTCAAGGTTCAAGGAGTATAATTGACATCGTTAGGAGGGGCCACTTACTTAATGTGTTTGACAATGTTCGAACTTGAAGTCGTCAGAGTAATCAAAAGACCGAAAAAAAAAAAAAAGCCGATAGCGACAAAATTACTATATACAACATGTTATGGACACTACTAAAGAAAAAAGGAGGGGGTTGAAGAGGATAGGAGAAGATTCGAAATTATAAGAAAAGTTGAGTTGCTTTGACATGAATCGTTGATGGTGGCCTCTGACTTGAAAAGATGATACAAAAATGCTCTATGTGAATGGCCTTTTTGTGATGTATATATATTAACTTACACTATCAAATTTGAGGAACTTTTTCACTTTTATCATACTTTCAGTCAACTTTATTATTGCCATAAAGTTGAACTTATTGTTGAGGGGAGGGGACCCCTTAAATATATGGTCAAATTGGGACAACTTTCAACTTGTCCACCAAAAAGGTTCTTGGATTATTCTTCCTTTTAATTCACATGTACATCAAAAACTATGTATATATATGATATGCTTAGGTGCACTACATGTAGTCAGAATATAAAGGTTTCTACTTATGAGTAGGGTTAGGCGTAATGTGAACTGTTAATATCAATAATGGTGTCAATATATATAGTATATTCTTATCATTCAGGATCACATGGAAAATGAACTGATTCCAATTAAAAAAGAGTGCCAACTACCAACAAAACTATATTCTCAACCTTTTTATGCATTCATAACAACTAGATAAGGTTCTGCTGTTTTGATAACCAAAACAAAACAAAACACAATAAAGCAAGAAAAATTTGGTCATACATATATACAGACATTATCAAGATTTTAAAGAGAAGAAAAAAAAAAGAAAAGAATACCCTCTTATTAATTGATTCAATTGTATATATAATCACTCTACCAAGGCTACAAACAAAATAAAAGATGTTGGGTTTAGTGGTAAGCACGGGTAGAGCTAGAAATTTATGTTCCCTTGTGCTAGGCGCAATGACCAAGACATAGGTTAGTCAAGACTTGAGACTCGTTCATAATAGAGGCCCAAAATTTATGAAATAGAATTATATGTTTGTCATAACTAGATAAAAAAAAAATCAAAGGAGGAAGTTACAAAAGTTGAAAGTAGGAGCGAAGAGGAAGGGTGGGCTAGCCCTTTATATTTTCTATTGTCTTTCTTTTATTCGAGCACACACGTAAATGGGAGGTCCAAAGTTGCTCTGAGCTATAGTCCAAGACAATCTTATATATGACTTCGCCCCATAATAATAATGAACTGGATACCCATAAGTTCAATAAGAATTTTAATTTTGACGTGTATATGAAGCGACTGCACATTATTCAAATCCAGAGTACGAAAAAGTATTTTTTCTTTTTTAGGAATTAAACATTATTTTACTATAGCCATTAACAGAGTATATACGTGGCGAAAAATAATGTGTTTCTTATAAAATAAAATCGAAAAAAAAACCCTACCAAACACGACGTCCCTACAAAGAAAACCTACATTCCCCCGCAAGTAATTTGGGTACCAAAAGTCACAAAACCAAAAAACAAAGCAAAACTAACACGTACAATTTTATGAAAGAACAAATAAAGGATTGTTGAAAGATTAGATTTATGGATTGCATAGGAGGTGTGAATTTTAGATGTGAAACATAGATTAATATAAAAGAGCAGTGAAAAGGGTACCTGTTGCAGAGAATTCCAGCTTTGTTGTCAATCTGACAGATTCCTTTCCACTTCGATGGAACTGGTCCCATGCCTTCATCGTTAAAGCTTGGTGATTCTGGCCAAACACCTACGCACCACACCACACCACACCACTCAAGCCCACATTTGCAATACAGTCCAAACAAAAATGTCAAAACATGACACCAATTGACGACCCAATAGTGCTATATTATTCGAATATTACTTGTGTATAGATAGATACAACACCACCTCTACACACCTATCATATTAGTCAGACCACTTCTCATTGCTACTACTACTACTAGCCATGGAAGCCATGTTCTTGTTTTATTAGCTCACTATTCCTCAACATTTTTTGATCATTTATGATTTAGGTGTCCAATTTTTTTTTTTTTTTTTTTCTTACTCCCTCCTTAGACCTTATTTGGTTAGGAGTGGAGTTATCTCCCAAAATATAACTTGTAAGGAGTTAAAAATTAATCTTGTTTGGTTGTCCAATTTGTCAGCAAGTTATCTCCCAACTTACAACAACTTAAGGTGTGAGATATATTTCTATCACCCTCCTCAGGGAGTTATATCTCGAGAGTTGTGAATACAATTACCCATAATTAATGACTCATTTATTACTCATTTTTCTTTAAATACAATTTATATCAATTCATATTTTTTATTTTTTAAAATTTTAAAACTTAAGTTTAAAGTTGAATCAAACAATAAAATATTAACTTTGAAGAGATAACTCCAAACTCATATTGTAAGTTAGCAAAAACGAACAAAACGAGCCTTAGAGTTAGACTCGAAAAAAAAAATTATTTTTTTATGGCTCTTCGTGTTGAGAGTTAAGCTCGAGTTTTGAAAGTTAATTCGCGTTATTAAAAAAAAGTTTTATTAATTCATTTAAAATTCAAAGATATATTTAATGCAGTTAGGTCTAAGTCAAAGATTTACACTTCAAATTAAGAGAAGGTCCAAATAAAAAAATGAGTTCATAGCACGAAATGGGGGACACACTACGGATTATGTGTTTCTGCTTTAAAATCCATGTAGTAAGAGCTGTAAGCTTTCATTGTCACTGCATCAAAATCAATGTATACACTACTTCAAAGTCAGAGGCCTTTCTAAAAACTAAATACACAGGATTAGATTATCAATACAGTAATTTAATTGAAACAAATCTCAAAATTGAAAACGATAAATCTACTACTTCAAATTCGAGTTCATTTCAAAGGTTTACAAATATTTTTCAAATTTTTTTTACAAGTGATTGTATTTGCTTTATTAATTTTCTTACGGATGACTTTTAAATAATTTTTTTTTTAATTTAGACTCATGAGTCGTGGTACTTAAAATCATTTGAAAACTGTTGATTTTTTTAAAGGATGTCAGCAATGGCGGTGGTGTTTGTTAGTTAGTTTTTCTTTTTTTATATATCCGTGGATGTCTAAACTTTTTTCAACCATTTTTTAGTTTGATTTCATTAATATCACCAAAGTTAGTTTGACACGTAACTCGAGATAAATTAAAATGATATAACGTACCAGTATCAAGGTTTGCTATGATGGTATCTTCGCCAAATCTCGCTTTTGCCCAGATTGAATCAGATGGAATTACGCCATCTTTCTCAAGCCCAAGAAAATTCCATGAATGTGTTGTGTGCAATTTCCTCCCCTGGTTTAAGAACACTGAAATCACTTCTGGGTGCTCTGCATTTTGAAAACACAGCAAATGAGAGTATGCAAAAAATATGGAACTAAAAAACAAGACTTCAAATTCAAACAAAGCAGTGTTTTTCATATGGCTCATATATCTTACTAGAGATTGCTTCGGCTTCGGCTTCGTCGAGGACCGCGGCGAAGCCATTGATGTGCCTTGTGTAGGAGTAAAAAATGGAGTCTTTTGCATCCTCTCTGTGTTAACAATTCAAGATTTCAAAAGGGGTTTGATTTTAACAGAATTGAAACCAAAATAAACCAAAAAAGTAAGTTTTTTTTTTTTTTTTTTTTTTTTTTTTTTTTTTTTACCTTCCAAGACAAGTACTCAGTAATTGATAGTGAGAATTTGTGACTTTATGAAGATCATTCACTGTTACATCTGGTTTGTGAGAGTGCTCTCCTAAGTACACCACATAAGACTGAAAAACAAAGATCACAAAACCAATGAAATCAACAAAGCATTCAATGAGAAGAGAAAATAAATGAAACCCAGATCAAGATTGGTTGTTACCATTGAAGTTCAAAACAAAAAATGGCAAAAATAAGAGATTTTGATGAAACTTTTATGATTAATGAATGAGTGAACAACAACCAACACCACCCACAATGCTCACCTTTTTAACAGCAAATGCAGAGAAACTCTGCAAAACAAAGATCAAGACAACAAAAAGGTGAAGCCTTGAATGTCTCATTGTTGGATTGTGTTGAGTCTCAAAAACGAGGGCTCTGCCTCTCCCCTGTTTTTAAACGGATTGTTTGTACTTAAATTAGAACGATTTATAGTAACGGAAAAGTAGTGGGGGCAACAAAAGAAAAAAAAAAATAAAATTCAAATTCACCTTAACAACTACCCACTATGGAATCTGTGTGTGATGGATTTATTAGATGAGTTGATGCAATATTAAATCCAAGTATAGTAGTATTGCTGTTACAGAAATTCAATGAATTTGGTTTTAGTGGATTAATAGTAATTAAATTGGGTTTTGTTAAAGAAAGCAAGTTGAGAAACAGAAGAGTTATTGTTAGTAAGTTTTGGTTTTTCTTGTTTAATTGAGATAAGAGAGTTCTCTTGATGTGAACATAGGAAATTGAAAGAGAGAGAGAGAATAAGAGAAAAGATTGCTTTTTAATAAAAATGTTCCTTTCATTGAAGGAATGGAATTTAATTTTGACAAAAAAAAAAAAAAAACGGTCATGAAAGAAAAGAGAAGCACATTTGTTAGAAAAGGTTTCTTTTTCTTTTTCTTTTTCTTTTTCGAATAAAAATTGGTACCACTAGAAGAGTTTGACCCATTTAACCGACCCTAACTAATTTGGGAATTGAGATTGAAACTTTATTGTTGCTATTATTTTTGTTTATAGATTATGAGCGGTATAAATAGTTAAAAAATCAGTTTTTTTTTTTTTATTATTATAATTGTGGATGTTCGAGCCTTTTTTAGCTCCTTACTGAGACTCGACTATTCCCATGAGAACCAGATCGGATAAAGAAACGAACATATTCAGTAATAAGTCCTTTATGCAATTATAAGGTTAGATATTTCGGTAACACAATGCCATTTGAAGTGCATATATAATGTGCTTCGAGACCCATTGATGACACTATGCTATGTATTGCATAAAGGGAGAAAAGAGAATGCTACTATGTTTTAATGTGCATTAACTGAATCATAGTAAATACAAGTTGAATTGTTTGGCAATGGAAATAAAACTACTTTTGAATAATGCAGATCAATGCAATGTAATAAGCCCAACTTCTACCGTTGAAAAAATGAGGAGTTTAATGTTGCAACTGTTGTTCAACCTTATCCAATGTTAAATACTACTAGTAAGAAGTTGCTGTGTTTCTTCATGTCTTCTTCTAAACCATCATTATAATCTCATCAATGGCTGTGGTGGAAGACAGTACAACACATGTCCCAAAGTAGAAGTTTTTTAGTGCCTAAGCATTAGTTACAGCGGCTGTAGCCTATATGGGGATTGATTCATACTATATGAACCCGATCGTTAAAGTCAACCACCCTTCGCATCCATCTTTTCTAGTATTGGTTGGTCTGTACTAGCAACCAATAGATTCCGTACGAGCAACCAATTGATCAGGGGGTAAGAGACTTTGTTCCGTTAAGCGAAGTTTCAAATGTAAGTTTCATATACGAAAAAAAAAAAAAAAGGTTAGAAAGGGCGCTCCCATACGAGACTCGACAGTGCTCGAACATAGATTTAGTTGATGTGATTGCTGCCAATCCAAGAGTTTTCTTAGTATGATCCTATACTCCCATACCAAAAATGACCATAAAAATTTGTAGAAAGAATAACACATGGTGACACCTAGAACACATTACCCATATTTTTCATGTGATAAGTAAAAAGCCAGCATTGCACTAAATCGAGCGTAATAAAAAAGTTTGATCCATGATTTCATGTAGCCAACCCCAACTACTTACGAATTGAGGTTCGTCGTTGCGACAGGTAAAAACCAACTAAGCAAGGAAGGCACCAAAACCACGTTTGGTCCACATTTATCTATGCAAGTGACACATTTTCAACCTTTTTGTCATTGCACAAACAGAGCATTCCATATTCACAAAAAAATGAGCATTCCAGGACATCCTAATATACCCTACTTCGATTGTCACCTCAGAAAGTTTTATTAGAAAAACGTCACAACAGCAAATAATGAGTGGAGGCGACATAATATGGCCTTCCTACATTTCTTGGTCTCAAAACTCTCAATTGAAAAAAATTGGTGTCAAATCTTTGGGCACTGCTAGGTCTACATCACAATGCATCGCGCTGATGTACGTGTGATGTACCTTAAGGTGCGATTCATGCGCATCCCGAGCAGCATCTGCGTTTGGTGACATTCGTCTAGCATTTTCCCAAATCTTTAGACAACTCACATCCCAAACAATGCCTAAAAGGGTATCAAGAGGCAACCAAACAGTGCATATCGAAAAGTTAGATTTAACACCAGTGGCTCTACCATAGAATATGATCAAATCTATGAAGTTTCTCTTTTGGAGAAATGAGTTCAAAAAGTTTCTCAGTTCATGGCTTTATCATTTACAAAAATCTCGAACAAGCATATAAATACTGCCATGAACTTGGATCTGTAATACTAAATACCTGTGGAAGAAAATATAACTATGCGAAATAATTTGTCAAATCGATAAGGTCTGAAATTGAAAGCGGCATGGGAAGGATGGTCTCGATGTCTGATCATTGGGTTGCCATTTCAGGAAGCCTTCAACTCATCCATACCAACACTAGCCTGCATTCAAAAGTGCCAGACAAAAGTTCATGAAAAAGTCCTATCATTATATGGAAATACAAATGAGAATCCGATCGCGCTAGTAAAAGTGCAACTTCTATTAAAAAACGCACATAAAACAATTAGCTGTGCATGAAACAAACAAATTTGATATTGCATGTTGTCATTGGCATATTACGATGTGCCACGATTTACAGTCCTACAGATGAGTTCCTTTTATTTCTATTCGATGCTAGTTTAGAAGATTCTTCCATCCATTCCTATTTCACTGAAACGTTTACCCAATCACACTCCCGATAATTCTGTCACGATTTCATTCCTAGTACCCATCTTTCTAGTGATTTGTAAGTTCAAAAGCTCTCAATTCCTAACATCTCTACACCAGCAAGAATGGGATGAGATGGAATGAAGAAAAAAACATATATTTCAAAAGAAGGAAAAAGAAAAAGCAAGCGAATAGCAAGTTCATGATCCAATACGAGTGCGCATGCACGTCTTTTCCAACTTAAGATAGATATTCATGCTAGTCTACCATCCTCCTTTTTAAAAGATCTTTCTTTAGTTGTACAGTTTGTCACTGCCCAATTTGAATATTGAATCAACAAAGAAGCATTATCCATAAAGAGAAGTAAAGCACACAGATATCAGAACCTCAGAAAATTAGCAAATGTTTGCCTTTATAACAATGCTATCTTACCAAAAATTTGTGGTTCTCCTCAAGAAGTGGAGCGAAGGTCGAGCAAAATTTCTCTATGTCAGCATTAATATCACCTGTGCCTCCTATCACATCCATGAACTTCTTCCTATCAGGAGCAAGTTTCATAGCGAGCTGCAATTTCAATGCAAGTGAAAGGAATAAATGAAAATTAAGTTTTAGCCAGGCTGATGATGATGATTTTCTTAGCCACTAATTTAAGTTCGTTGAAGTATCATGATCCATCACACGTGCGCACAAGCTATAGCAGCATGTGCATAAAAAGGACACTTGATCCATTCTCAATGGACCTCCCATCTAATGGCAATGACAGTTTTCTCATGTCTTAGCTGTGGTCAGGTTGGAGTGTGTATGTCGCTTGTAAAAGATGAGCAAATGCTCTCAATTTGAGAAGCATTTGAAAAAGGATCAGAATGAGTTTGGTTTTTTTTTTTTTTTTCAATAAAAAATCCCTCTAAAGATGCTTTGGCATAATAAGGCTTACAACTCATGCCAAAGTAATATCATACACTTGTATGCATATGTGCACGACAACATCAATGCGATCTTTGGAACGAAAATGCCACTATAACTTAGGACTTTCATTAGTTTTCTGCAGTTGAAAAATAGAATCTCATAGGCGTAGAGGTATTACACTGAAACTTGAACTGGCAAGCCAACCGTGCCATTTTTAAGGGTCTTAGCATAGGAATCCGAGCAAGCTTGAGACATGGGCCACTCTGGGTGCGCCAGTAAGTTGCGAAACAGTTCAACCAAGAAGTCCATGGCCCTGAATATATAAATAAACATGACACGTCATGCAAGATAGATAGATTAATTGTACAGACAAGTAAACATATTTGGAAAATAGCATGCAACAGAAACAACCCACTCATGGGGGAACTCAGAAGCAAATGCACAGAATTTCTCCTACCTTGTTAGCCATAACAGGCCATTTGTGCAACTAGATGAGCCTTTGGCAGTTTTAGATTCAATCTCTTCTTTCACCATGCTGTACAAATGGTTGTATGCTGAAGGATTGGAAGAATACTTGGACTCCAACCTCTGGAAGGGGAAAGTCAAAGAGTAAGAACTGAGAATGATTTCTGACATTTTTCTGCTAAAATGTGGCATTAATATTAACTTTTAAGTAAACTAGATGTAAGATAAAACCAAAAATGATAGGTAGTCTGGCACAAACACAGTGGCACATTAAGCAAGTAGTTTAAAGGAACTATATATTATTAGTTAAAATAGCTTTTAAAATTTCAAATATTCACCATCATATCAATAGGGCTGCCTTAAAAGTTTCCACTGTACGGATTGCATATTTGCTACACAAACAATTGCTTGCACTACAGATGAAAGCTACAACAAGGTAATACTACAGAACTGATTCACATCTCAAACTTGACGAACAACAATAAAGCAAGAGAAGCATGTCTTACCGATATATTACCCCCAATGTCTGATTTCACTAGTGCCATGGCAGCTCCAAACTTATCTAAAATTATAAACAAACACATAGGAAAAAGGAAGTAAAATGAGTTATCTATAATTCCTTCAAGGTGTGCTGCAATTATGTACTTTGGCTATCTATAATTACATACAACAAATTGACCAAGCAGAACCATCTCAGCTTTCAAATCTAAAATAAACAAGAAAGATGTTCACAAATAATGGTGCAACAAAATTAGAATAGATTACAAATTTACAAATATGAAAAGAGTTGGGATATGCTGTCAACGTCATCAACTTTATCTATTATCCACAAGGGGGAGCATCTAGTTAGTGTTAAACTCAATTTGCAGTTCCAAGGGTGATATCTCAGCTTCGTAACAGAAAAGGGTAATTCAGCAACCTTGAGGATCAGTGTTCAATATTAAGAAGAGTGCCTTCAAGGTTCAATATAAGATGGAAAGAGTCAAAACAAATTCACAGCCCCAGACTTCTAATATTCCAAAAGGGCGCATCTAAGCAAGCCAAAGGGGCACCTCTGGGCTACATTAGAATGGAAGAAATAAATGCAATGTCTAATCTCGCAATGCAAGTTCTTCTGAAAAAAATCACAATGTAAGTTTGTTTTGATCAGCTCAGTTTTAGCAAGTTCCTATTTGACCCGAAGCAGCATATGCCACAAGCATTTGCAAACCTGAATATAATTTTTTGAAAAAATCCTAGTTATCAAAACTATTTGTTAAACAAAATTACAAGAACCCTTCACAACTACTGTTTTCATCATCGAACATGACCATAAATAATTAGCTTGCACGCTCAGTTCATTTCCATGCTACACTTAGCAGGCTTAAATGAATTATAGACAGAAACTCCTAGTGCAACAAAGAACATTAGAGATTTACTGCAAGCTCGGTATCACATGAAACAGGATAAAAATAAAAACGATGGCTTAACATTAGAAAATATAAATAGCTGGAAATAATACCTATAACAGGCAGTATATTCTTGCAAACATCCAAGAAAGGTTTGGCAAGCATCTCCCCTTCATCAGATTTCACATGATTTATTCCTTCCAAACAAGGGGTGAAAACAGTTCCATCCATCCTCAAACTTACTGTATTAAGGAAAAAAAAATGAAACCAGCATAACATGAATCATAAATCTATAGCGTAACAGACACTAATGCAGATGAGCAAAAATACAATAAATAGGTAAGTAAATGCTTTGGCAGGCGTCATTTGATACTTGAAAGTGAACATGATGCTAAATTGCTACAACTATACAAATAAATCTTGAATTCAGATAACAGATACTCTAATTTTAAACTGATCTTTAGCTCACTCATCAGGTAACAATCAACACGTATGACCCATTTAGTTCATTTTTCAATGATGGGTTGAGTAGGAAGGGTTTACTGATCTCCGCGTGAGCCAAACTTAATATATCTAATATAATTCAGGTGCTTCTAGAACTGATACCAGTAAGGGGTACATGAGGGCCTCACCGATGATCCTCGGATCTTCCAAAACTTAAGATTGAGCAGATACAACTAGTCTATTATTTCTCGTCCTTCTTCCGAGGATCAATTATTAGAGGAATTGTCAAACTCTCGCAACTCTATTACTTCCTTTCCAGTAATTTCTTAATTTTTGCGGGCTTAGAACTCGGTGTATGAGAATTTCACAAGGCATTTTCATTTTTCCACTCAATCACATCAACAACTACTCAATTCCTAAACACTACAACAGAATTGCACATTTCAAGTCAATAAGAAAAAAACTAGTCACACTTCCAATCAAAAACACACCTAAACATTCGAAATCCAGATCAAGTTCCGAAACCGCACCATCATCCATTTCCTAACAATCCTAAACCACCAGAATCGAGAACCATTTGGGATCTCCACTACACGAACCAATCCATCGCTCCGAAAAACGAGACGCCGACACGATCATCACTACATTAACTCCAAATCCATTCAATCGAGCTAATAACGCAAGAAAATGTAAAGGATCAAGCAACTTCCACTCCAAACAACGGATCGACTACACAGATTATCAAGATTTCAGGCTTTCGCGTCTAATTCGATCAGATCTAAGAGCCAACACAAGCGCAATCAACGTCAACGAAGAACACCAACTAGAACCCTAAAAACGTCAGAGATCCATCCTTACACGTTGAATCCATGAAAAACAAACGAAATGAATGAATGAATGCGAAAACGAAATGAAAATCTGGCCGGAGATCATCAAAAGCAGTATTAGATGAAGCGATTGTTGCGTTGAATTCGTGCATACTCACTTGAGAAACCGAGATCGCAAGAGAGAAGGAGTGATTGAGATTCGAAAACGCGTAGAGAAGAGAAGTGAAGGATCGTTTTGAGTGGCGAATATATAAAAGAAGACGAGGAGAGCGCGAGTGCGGAGTGGAGCGGCGAACACGTTGCTCTTGCTGTTAAGTGTTTTAACTTATTTAAGCCCGGCCCAAGTGTTTATGGTTGCGTTTGGGCCTGTTCACTTGCTCAATTGGCGCCGTAGAGGTGGCAAAACGGATTCGCGGGTCTGTGTTCATGTCGAGTTGAGGTAACACGAAGACAATCCACTTATTTAACGAGTGGACACGACACGCATAACATGTTAAGTTAAATGCGTTGTGTTAATGTCAATTCAACACGACCCATTTGACACTTTAACTTAGTCAACATATATTTTTTTTTCATCGTAACATGACTTATTTCATATATTTGTTGATTTGTGTGTGTTATTCTTGCGCCATGCTAATCTTCTATGTATCGTTCAAATTTTATCGGATGTCTCTGAAGAGACCTTATTTCATACATTTGATAGGTTTTTTTTATATAAAAATATATATGATCTAGCTGTAAATTATATTTTGCTAACTTAAGAAATTAAAGTTTTTAACATTTACTTGAATATAAAAAGTAAAGTTTGGGGAGGTAGTGATTACGACTCCCACTTAAGTAGAAAAAAAAAAAAAAATTACATCTTACCCTTAAATAGGTGGGAAGTGTTAGTAAATACAATATTATATGGTCCCTATAGATTAACGGGTTGTAAATGGGTGAGGATGTCAGCCTGACAACATGACTCATTTATTGCATGCCATAAAAACACATTTACGAAACGAACCCGTATATAAACACAATCTTAACATACTTATTTTTTGTATTAAGCGTGTTAGGCTATAGTGTCATAACCTATTTTCACTCGCCCACTAGGCAGGCTCCAGCCAAATCTAATCAAGTCCAAACTTTAAGTCCTCACTCAGGCTCACCTAAGCCCACCCAAAGGTAAGAATATTTGATTAACATTTTATATTTTTAATAAAATAAACTTATTTGAGAAATATTTAAAAGTTAATAAAAAGTAGAAGATAGCTTAGTATAAGTTGTAACAATTAACCTCGTAGGGTTAGGTTCCAACTTTACTTTCAACATTATATGTGGGTCGGGCGGGTACCTTCGCCTATGTACAAGTCTACTCGTGCTACTGCTACGTGACATTCCTTGATTCTAAATACCCTCCTAACTTGATCCGGTTAGAGGTACTTAAATTTGTTATATGTAATTAAATAGTTAATTATAAAATATGGACATATACTTGAGTATTTAATTAGGATACTCACGTATTCATATGAAATACGCATATTATAATCAAGATTTGGGATAAGTACATGTATTAGTGTCATGAACGGATGATAATATGGGTGGCGACAATTTTGATAATTTTTTCATTTTCTTAAGATTTATTTTCTTGTTCGAATTATATAGTATGTAACGTAGCATTGTTACACAATTACTCAAGGGACAGCTGGTCAACAAAAAGCATGGGATCCTTTTTATTTTGATTTTTTGTATCTATACGTATACAGTGTACCTACTAATTCACTGTCTTGGAAATGATTTTATTTGTAGAAATCCTTGCAAAGATATAATTAATGGAAATAATAAGATTTTTTAGATTCTAATAAATTCAATTATTATGGGATTGTTATATGTTTCCTTTTTCTTATCCCACAAAGGATCAATATGTAGTTATGTACAGTTGTTTCCTCATCACCTAATTTGCTTCTACATTTCTACATAATTTATAGTAGCCACCTTCAACGGTGTTAAGAAAAGTGATTGAAACAATATGTCTTCTCCATGGAATTACATCTTTCTTTTTCATTCATTCTGCTTTCTCTTTGTCCAAGTCCTTCATTTGCACTCAAAAAGGTCAGCATCAATTTTTGTATAGTACTTCAATTAGTTTCATGACTAAAAACATTTCATCTAAGAATGTTTGGTTTAGTAGTAAGGAACTGGATTCTCCTTGCCCAGTATATATATCCAACAATGCCAAAACCCGATGTAGATACTATAGAGGTTACAAGACAAAAAAAGAAGAAGAAGAAAAACAACATATATCTATTGACGAATACATCTAAAGATTTTGAATATTTCATTTCCTTGTACATGCATGCATTTGTTTGATTGATACATCAAACAGTAGCATCATCTTTCATGAATTTATTTGATCTTTTGTACAGTCTTATGTGGTGTACATGGGTGGCCATTCACATGGCCCGGAAATTACAGCACAAGATCTTGATAGAGCAACAAATTCACATTATGAGTTACTTGGATCTTATCTGGGAAGGTGAACTAATCTCAACTACTCTCTTGTATTACATATCTATATATGTTCAAAATCATGTACAATGAACTTAGTTGAATTTCATGGTGTAGTGTTACTTCTCTTATCATCTTGATGTTCATTATAGTCATGAGAGAGCGAAAGAAGCTATCTTTTACTCGTATACAAGTCACATTAATGGCTTCGCGGCTCATCTCGAAGACCAAGAAGTTGAAGAAATCTCAAGTAAGGCTAGAATTAACCAGTAGTACTGCATGTGGTTCTGTTTCCTACTATTTGTTTCACCCCTTTAAGTTCCATGTCTGTTGTCGACTTTTGTCCGATGCAGAGCACCCGGAAGTAGTTTCGATTTTCTTGAATAGAGCAAGAAAGCTACACACAACTCGGTCGTGGGAGTTTTTGGGACTTGAAAGAGATGGTAACACTGGCATTGCTTCAGCTTGGAAGAAAGCGCGATATGGTGAAGATACTATCATCGCGAACCTTGACACCGGTGCGTGCGCTCTACTGCTTTCGCTTGCATTCCATATTGTGAATTAGAGTTTTAGATGATGTCTGCGAGCGATGCTAATGCTAACGGTGTTCAACTTGTTTGCGTAGGCGTGTGGCCTGAATCGCAAAGCTTCAACGACGAAGGAATGGGCCCTGTTCCATCAAGGTGGAAAGGATCCTGCCAGAACAACACCAAAGCTGGAGTCCCTTGCAACAAGTAGTAATACTTGTTAACACTAGCCAGCAGATTATGCCTAACTTTCTCATTAAGTTTAATCAATTTCATGGTGCTGTTTTTTGTGATGTCTAGGAAGCTCATCGGCGCTAAATACTTCGATAAAGGTTTCACAGCAGCGGTTGGAAGACGTCCGAGTGAGTCCCCCTCGGCGAGAGATGATGATGGACATGGAAGTCACACATTATCGACAGCGGGAGGCGGGTTTGTACCGGGAGCCAATGTGTTTGGTTTTGGCAATGGAACGGCCAAGGGAGGATCGCCTAAAGCTCGAGTGGCAGCTTACAAGGTGTGCTGGCAGGAGACAGCGCAAGGCGGCGGCGGATGCTATGACGCTGATGTTTTAGCTGCCATCGATGAAGCCATACATGATGGTGCCGATGTAATATCCATGTCTATTGGTGGATCTCCTGAGGACTACTTGTTGGATCCCATTGCTCTTGGATCCTTCCAAGCTATTCAGAAGGGAATTGTTGTGGTTTGTTCTGCTGGTAATGACGGACCAGGGCTGAAACTGCATCCAACGTTGCGCCATGGATCCTTACAGTTGGTGCTAGCACAATCGATCGCTCGTTCACCACTTTCGTTGCGCTAGGAAACAAGAAGCACTTCAAGGTTAGCAAAATTGACAACCAGAATCATGATATATAAGCATTAAAGCATGCATATATATAGCTAAGAATGTACTATATGTTAAGACTAACAATCTTCTTAATATGTTGAATCAGGGAGAGAGTCTTACAAATAAAGCATTGCCTAAGGAAAGTTTCTATCCACTGATTGATGGTGCAAGTGCTCATCTTCCAAATGCCTCATCTGCAGACGCGTAAGTGTGAACCATTAAAAGGCGACGCCATCCTTGTTCTTAGTTTCATTGTTGTGGTGAACTAATTATAGGAATTTGAATTAATCAATGCAGCAACCTTTGTCAAGCTAATACTATTGATCCACAGAAGGTTAAGGGTAAGATTTTGCTTTGCGTAAGAGGGGTGACGGCGAGATTGGACAAGGGGAAGGAAGCGGCTCGGGCTGGCGCAGTAGGAATGATACTAGCGAACGATGTGTCCTCGCAAAATGAAATTATCGCCGATCCTCATGTGCTTCCCGCTGCGCATATCTCTTATAGTGATGGCAAGGAAGTGTTTTCTTACATAGGATCTACCAAGTATGTCTCCCTACATTGACACCCCTGTGCAGTTTTGCAATGCAATGTTTAGTAAACCTTTGTCCGTCACAATTTTGATTATTCTCTCCATTATGTATGCAAAACTCAATTTGATCAGGTATCCATATGCTTATCTGACTCGTTCGAGAACAGAATTAGAAACCAAACCTGCGCCTGCCATCGCTGCATTTTCATCGAGAGGACCAAATGTTATCACACCAGTGATCCTCAAGGTTTGTCAATGACCATCTATTATTGTTGCTAGCAAAGCAAAATAGGCCATTGTTTCATGCTAATCTTCAATTTGTTTGAATTTGATGACAGCCCGATATCACTGCGCCTGGAGTCAATATTATCGCGGCTTTCAGCGAGGCAGTTAGCTCTCCCTTCAATATAGAGTCAGGAACATCAATGTCATGCCCTCATGTTTCTGGCATTGCTGGCCTTCTTAAGACTCTCCAGCCTGACTGGAGCCCCGCCGCTATTAAATCCGCTATCATGACAACTGGTGAGACTAAATAATCTCACAAACAAAATTTTGTTTCTTCAAATGTCCATTTCAAATTATATCCATGTTTTCTAACAAAAGATTTGTTGTCGCAGCAAGATCTCGCGATAACAATGGCAAACCAATAAGCAATGAAATCAAAGAGAAGGCCACTCCTTTCGACTATGGTGCAGGACATTTGAGACCAAATAGAGCTATGGATCCTGGACTTGTCTATGACTTGAACAAAACTGATTACCTTAACTTCCTTTGTGGAACATACAATAAGTCGTCCCGGATCGCGAAATTGGCTAATGAGCCTTTCAATTGTTCCAAGTCATTCGATGTAGTGGACTTCAATTACCCATCCATCACAGTGCCTAATCTCAATGGCACAGTCACCCTCACTAGGAGAATCAAGAATGTTGGAGGCTCAAATGTGATATATAAGGCAGTTGTGAGGTCACCGCCGCGGATTTCAGTGACTGTCGAACCAAAGACATTGAAGTTTGAGAAAACTTTAGAAGAGAAGGAATTCAAGGTGACCCTGAAAGCTGAGATAGCTGGTGCTGCTATTGACTATGTGTTTGGATCACTCTTGTGGACGGATGAGAAACACTATGTTAGGAGTCCTATTGCAGTGAAGTCAGCTTAAAATTTTACATCTTATTCATTAATAAGTTTCACTCTTATATGTATGTCAAAAATTGTTATAAATATGTATTTGTGGCATTATTTTGTGAATAAAGTGCTACGGTTTAATTTCTTGTTTTGAATTACGTTTAATTTCTTGTTTGGTATCAATAATATCAATAAAAATGAGAATTACGAATGTTGCAATGTGTGAAGTGAATGATCTCAAAAAATAGTTGAAGGCTCTTAAGTCAATGGTAGATATCAATTAGAAGGAGAGTCAATATTGCTTGCCTCCAAGAGACAAAACAATACACTGGTATAGATAGAAAATGTAATGGAGTAGGAATTGTGGTGGATAATGATTATAAGGATAAGGTCAAATTAATTATTGGAGACGAAAAAATTAACATACTTAGCGCATATGCACCACAGTAGGATTAAGCGAGAGCATCAAACACAAGTTTTGGGATGATATGGATAGATTTATGCAGAGTATACCATTAGATGAAAAGGTTTTTATCGGAGGAGATTTAAATGGGAATGTCGGGGTAAGTAACGATGGGTTTGAGAGAGTTCATGGAGGTTTTGGTTACGAATCTCAATTTTAGAATTTGCACATACCAACAATAAATATATGTAAAACAAAAGAGCATGGGAAAGATACATATAGTTGTATATATAAAAGTGTATGTATATATTAGATGCAAGGTGGCATGGTAATGTAACAACAAGCTCATCCGTCAAATGCATATAAAAGATATAGGCAGTAGGTAAACGAACTCATGTAAGATGTATTAAGGACAGTTATTTAAGGAGAGATGGAGAAGTTACTTTTAAGATCTTCATATGGTATTCGTAGATTTAGAAAAAGCATATGATAGGGTCCCTAGTGATGTTCTTTGGTGGGTTCTAGAAAGAAAAAGAGTGCACGCTAGATACATAGACACTATTAAAGATATGTACGATGGAGTAGTAACGAGTATAAAGACTTTTGGAGGAGCTACAAAAGAATTTCCCGTTACGATAGGACTACATCAAGGATCGACTTTAAGCCCATATCTATTTACTTTAGTTATGGATGAATTAACTAGACATATTCAAGAGGATATACCATGGTGTATGCTATTTGCAGATGATATTGTCTTAGTGGATGAAACTAAAGATGGAGTGAATAGGAAATTAGAACTCTGGAGAAATACATTAGAATCTAAAGGCTTTAAGTTGAGTAGGACGAAAACGGAATACATGCACTGTGAGTTTGGAAACACTAGACATCGAGATGACGGAGTGGTAAAATTAGGGGAAGTAGAAGTTCCTAGGGTAAACCACTTTAGATACCTAGGTTCAATCATACAAAATGATGGTAACATTGAAAATGATGTCACACATAGAATCCAAGCTGGATGGAAGAAATGGCGATGAGTGCACGGGAAGTGATTGGTGATCGACATGTTCCTACTAAGTTAAAAGGAAAATTTTATAGGACCGCAATTAGGCCAGCTATGCTCTATGGAAGTGAATGTTGGGCGGTAAAAACAACAACAATTACATAAAGTGAATGTAGCAGAAATGAAGATGCTTAGGTGGATGTGTGGTAAAACTCGTAAAGATAGAATAAGAAATATAGAAATTCAAAGACAAGTAGGAGTAGCACCAATTGATACAAAGATTAGGAAGAAGGCGGTTGCGATGGTTTGGTCACCTCGCAAAGACGGCCTACAAATGCCCCAACTAGAAAACTTGACTCAATAGAAACTGTAGAAATTCGACGAGGTAGGGGTAGACCAAAGTTAACATGGGATGCATTAATTAAGAGAGATTTGAATGGTTTGCAAAGCTCACCATCAATTGCACTTAATCGAGCACAATGGAAAAGTTTGATCCATGTAGCTGACCTTAGTTAATTTGGGACTCAGGCTATGTTGTTGTTGTTGTTGTTGTAGCGGAGATCTCCACATACCAACAATAAATATATGTAAAGAGCATGGGAAAGATACATATAGTTGTATATATGTGTATGTATATATTGCAAGGCGGCATGTAATGTAACAACAAGCTCATCCGAAATGCATATAAAAGATATAGGCAGTAGGTAAACGAACTCCAGTTATTGCTTAGAGGACCCCATTTAAATTTTTCGGTTTTAAGTTGTTTATAGATATATTTAAATTTTATATATAAGTTGTTTATATATATATTTTTATGGAAAATGGTACAATGACACCTACGCTCTAAGAGACATCTTTGTGACGTGGCGCAGAGCCTTCATCCATGGGAGCCGTCGTCCACGCTTCGAGATACACACCACGCGCGTGTTATGAACCGAGAATTATTTAGCACATGCTCATTTTTGTGTGGGCCCGCACGCTGGTGTCATTTGGGGTGTCATTCTACCATTTTCCTATTTCTATAAACAACTTAAAACCCAAAATTAATTTGGTTGATAACCTATTAACTACTTGTGTTTATACTATATATTCAATGTACTAAATCATCATATCACTTTAAGATTAAGATTATAAATAGAAGTTGACAACTTAATTTGACAACAATCGATATCGTTTGAAGATATCTAATTAATGAATGTTTAATTTTTTGAGATTCTAAATCATCACTATATGGAATTGTTTTTTATTTGTTTCTATATTTTACTGATAGATATAACCAGGTTATTGTTTTCTTTTATATCTATCATATATCTATCATATATATAAAAATACGAATTACAAATTTTTGAGTGGTAATGAAATTTACCTATTTGCCCATACTTTTTTTTTTTATCTCCAAATCAACATTTTCTTTTGTATTCAAATCAAACTCTAACTCTTTATCAATCCACTCTACGTTTTTTTTTTTTTTATCTCAAAATCAATCATGAACTCATTCTCATAAATCCAATACACTTTTTTTGAGGAAGTAATGTCCTAGCATGATTAGCTTGTTTTTCCATTCACATCTTATCTCAATCACAATAGAGAATATTGATAAGCTAAAAAATGTACTTGTATTTCTAATTTTTAAATTTTAATTACAATTTTAATTTTTTTTAATAAATTCTTAGAAATTAATTCCCGCGAGCGAAGCGAGCGGAGGAATCGTGCGTAGCACGTCTTAAAACTAGTATATATATATAATAGCTACCTGTCACCTTCAACAGTGTAAAAAAAAAGTGATTGAAACAATGAATTCTCAATGAAATTTCTATTATGGAATATGGATGACCATGCATGTACACCAACATATTGTGTAGTCATGTAACTTATATGTATCACTTAATAGTACCTCCACTTGTCTATGTATTGTCATGTAACTTGTAATCCTCTCCAATGTACACCAACTCTTTCATGTATTGTCTATGTTGCTTGTGACGTGTTGTATGACATGGGGTGTATGTGTTGCTTGTACAAATTGTATGAAGTACATTTATCATCATCACCAAATGGCTTATATAAAGGGTGCCAACCTCATTGTAAAAACACACCAAGTTGAATGAAAACTTCTCATTCCAACTATCTCATTTCTTCTCTTCTCATTTGTAGTAGTAGTAGTTTGTAGTAGTAGAAGTTCTTAGTCTTCTATTTCATTCTCTAGTTCTTAGCAAGTTCCAATTCAATTTACAACAATTTCATCCTTCTTGTTTCATTTATTATGTTTTCTCTTTGTTTTAGTCCCGCACTTGCACTCAAAAAGTTCTGAACTTTTGTGTATTCCTTTAGTTTCACAGTTGAATATAGATAAACTTTTGGCGTTTAGATTTCTAAACATTTCTCTGTGTTTATTTAGTCTCTTGTACAGTCTTATGTGGTGTACTTGGTGGGCATTCTCATGGCCCAGAAATTACAGCAGCACATCTTGATAGAGCAACAAATTCACATTATGAGTTACTTGGATTTTACATGGAAAGGTGAACTAATCTCAACTCTCTTGTATACTGTATGCATATATGTTCAAAACCATGTACAATGATTTTTTTTTTTTGTGAAGGACCAAGATCAAACTATATATGGCCGATCGTCATGTCCTTCCCGCTTCGCACATCGATCTCTTACAGTGATGGGAAGAAAGTGATCTCTCACGTACAATCTACTAAGTAAGTCTTTCTATGCATGCACATTGACAACCTTTTGTTATAACTAGTACGTACGTATTAATTTGTTTTTCATAATTTTGATCATTCTCCCTCCCTTAATTATGTGCAAAACTCAATTTGATCATCATCATCAGGTCTCCAATGGCTTACATGACACAACCGAGAACACAAGTAGGAACTAAATCGGTGCCTTCCATCGCAGCATTTTCATCTAAAGGCCCAAACGCCATTACACCAGGGATCCTCAAGGTTTGTTAATTAATGAGCTCCTAAATAAATATCAATTGTTTTATATATCCATGCCAATCTTTTATCTTGTTTTGAATCCGATGGCAGCCCGATATCACCGCGCCTGGAGTGAACATCATCGCTGCAACCGGCACTTCCTTTGCGATGGAATCAGGAACATCAATGTCATGTACTCATATCTCTGGCATTGCTGACCTTCTTAAGACCCTCCACGCTGACGGGATTCCTGCAGCCATTAAATCTGCTATCATGGTGAGACTAATTAATCCATCTCACCATCATCATCACTAACAAAAGGCGGGCGGAGCAACATACATGAACTACTTCTCCTTGGCATAAATATATATTTATATATATGATGAACCAATAAGGCAGGCGGAGCAACATACAAGACTGCTAAAAAAAATTAAAAATATATAAGTTAGCACAATCGTCAAACACTATATTAAAAAATATTTTTATAACATCTAAATATATTCTTATATTCTACGTTTTTAAAACTTATTTAATATGTAATCAATGTCCAACATGATTATCTATAACTAAGAAATTGATGTGTAATGATTTTATAATTTATTAAAGTTTTTTGTTTTATAATATTTAGTCAATTGTTAATAACTATTTTTTTCATTAATAATATTAAGTTATATATTAATTTAAAATTTAATAAAATTTAATAACGTATTATATAACACCGAGCTATGGATCCACGAATTGTCTATGAATTGGAACTACTCGACTACCTTGTATACTTAGATACAGTTACAGGATTTCAACTACCCATCTATGGTTCAAATGTGACATATAATGCAATTTTTAAGTCACCATTACCGCGGATCAAAGTGAGTATTGATACTCAAACATTGAAGTTTGAGAAAATTTTAGAAAAGAAGAAATTCACGCTCACTCTGGAAGATTTATACAAACCAAATGTCACCCTCGGAGATGGTGCTGCTCCTGACTGTGTTTGGATCGCTACTGTGGACAGATGACAAGAAACACCATGTTAGGAGTCCTATTGTGGTGAACTTAAGCTTAGGATTTTTAGATTTTTTTTTTTCATTCGCAAAAGCAATAAAAGTTTCACTCTTGTATGCATGTCAAAAATTGTTATAAACATGTATATTAATATTAATATTAATATTAATATTATTATTATTATTATTATTATTATTATTATTATTATTTTGTGAATAAAATGCTACATGCAGTTTATTAATTAGCTCTTGTGTGTTGAACTATATACGTTAGCTAGGTAGACCGAAATATAGTCCTAGGTCACTTCGGTTAGGGTAAAAATTGTCGGGATGTGTGGATCGAATAATAATAGTCCCGCATCGATTAAGTGTGACTTAATAAATAAATACTTGATTGATTATCTCTCTTCATATAGTATTGACTATGGAGGCATTTTAAAGTACAACCTCATACCCGGGAGTTGAAGGTGGCTAAGATTAAGACAATATCAGTACTAGTGAGAATCGCCACCAAAAGATCACTAGACAATTTAATGGTTAAGGCAACAAAAGAAAGTTTCAAGGCTAAATGGTCTTCATAGCAACCTTTTTGTAGCAACACAAAATTCATTCCTAGTCGGCACTTTTAGCAACAAATTTTTTTTTGGTACCAAATAAGGAGATGCTCTTTTATGTCTCGCATTGGTGGTGCAGCTCGTGTAAGTCAAGAGGCAAGGGTTCATCGAAAGTGCGACTTGATGCTATCTCCGCTATTGATTTATATCTCAGTTTTCACTTTCCGACGATGTAATAAGATATTTTTCTTTTCACAATGATTGTTCCTCTATTTCACTCTAGTTGATTATATACTTTTGAGTTGATATTTTTGTTGCTCTTGCTCAAAAGAATTAGCAACGAAAATTTAGAGTTAAGTAGCAAAATGTTTGTTGCTAAATGAAATTTCTACAACATTTTATGCATTTACCAACAAATTATTAATTTTGTACCTATTTATCAGAAGGAAAAAAAAAACAATAGTAGCAATAAATTTTTTCGTTTAAATATCTTTTTACCAATAAAGAAATATTTTTGTTTTTTTGTTACTTTCATGGAATTTAAAGGAAATAAAAGAAGTAATAAGACTTTTAAAAAATTTGTTCTAAGTTTTTGAAAAAAAAAAAGAAAAAGAAAATTTGTTCTAAGTTTTTTTGCAAGGTGGCATGCAACAACTAACTCATTCGAAACGTTCTTCATCTCAACAATAAATACTTGTAAGGATTAAAAAAAAAAAAAACTCCTCTAAATATTTTCAGTTTTTTTTTTTCTGCAAAGTGGCATGCTACAAGTTCCTCTAATATAGATAGTTGAAACTGGAAAGTTGGTTGTAACCAATTAATTACTTTTGAAGTAAGATTATATAAATTAATATCTCAATAATCGATCTTTTTTTTTGCCGCCCAAATAAGCATAATTTATATATTTTGAAGATATCTAATAATTAAAGACAAATTTTTAAATTTTAATAACAAATTTGGGCTTATAGTTTTATATCACTATTATGTGCCTAAAATAATCACTATTATGTGAGTTTGTTTCATTTGCTTGCATATTTAAATCCACAAAGATATATGCTATGTTTGACAAGGCTAGCTGATAGCTGATAAATTAGTTGATAGATAAATTAGTTGATAGCTGATAATCTAGCTGATAGCTGATGCTAGATTATCTACTAGCTGATAGCGGAAAGTTGATCATAATCTAGCTGATCAACTAAAAATTGTTTGGAATGATAGCTGATTGATGAGCTGATAAATGCAAAATGACAATAAATGACATATGACACAATTAAGTATATTAATTATATAATCATATAATTAATTGTTATAAATAACTCCGTATTTAATTTACAAAATACAAATTAATACCTTAAAATAATTTATATTATTTACAAAACTAAATTATGTGTGTCCACAAATGCTTACATGAAAATAACTCTATATTAATTTATAAGAATTCTCAAAAAATAAACACATGTAAATAAAAGATAATAAATGATTTGGATAACTATACATATACCTAACGAATCATCATAATCGAGAAGTAATATTATTGTGAATATTCTTTATTTCTAGAGAAGTCTCTCTATAACTTAAAAAAAATAGTAGATTAATAAAAAATAAAAATATGTAGGATAGCCCACCACTCAAACACTACATTAAAAAATATTTTTATAACATCTACAAATATTTTTATACTCGACGTTGTTAAAACTTATTTAATATATAATAAATATCTAACAAGATTATCTATAATTAAGAAATTAATGTGTAATGATTTTTAATTTTAGTGAAATTCTTTGTTTTATAATATTTAGTTAATTATTAGTCACTATTTTTTTTCATTAACAATATTAAGCTATATGTTAATTTTTGATTCAATAAGTTTTAATAACGTATTATATAAGCCAGGCGAGTTGTTTTCTTAGTTTTATAAGAAAGAAAACAACTTCTCAATGCTACTTATATAACCGTTGTGACAAAAAAAAATTAAGAGAGAGGGAGATATATATAGAGAGATAGACTTGCAGCTATATACTTGCCACCTTCAACATTGAAAAAAAAAGTGATTGAAACCATGAATTCTCAATGGGATTTCATCCTTCTTATTTCATTTATTCTGTTTTCTCTTTGTTTGAGTCCTACATTTGCACTCAAAAAGGTAATTTTGTCTTATTAATGAATGAAAATTTTCATTATTTAGAATTAGAGTTTGGTTTTTTAAACATATTTATGTGTGTTTATTTGGTCTCTTGTGCAGTCTTATGTGGTGTACTTGGGTGGCTATTCGCATGGCCATGAAATTACACTTTGATGTAAATAACTCTATTGCCCCTTCATATAAACTCTCTCCAATCTCACAACCCATTTTCAAACAAATTTTGGGCACCCCACACATGGTCTCTCATCTCTAACCTTAAGCCACGTATTTATTTACCGGGCTTGTATCGATTCTTGCGTTTTCACATCATCCGATAGCAAGGTAACACTGTTTTACAACCATAATAAACTGTTTTTGGTTCAAAACAGTGAAATTGATGATTTGGTTTGTCAATGTAGGATTAGGTAAATTCGACCATTCCGAACTTGTTTCCAGCTTAAAATGGACGAATGTGCTACAATGGAGCAAGAGGAGGTACAAGAAGAGGTATATTTGTTGAGATTTAATGTGTGTTTTTTTTTTTTTTTTTTTTTTTTTTTTTTTTTTTTTTTTTTTTTTCATGTTTTCAATCGAAGTTGCACGAGCGCGATTGTTTCAGCCTCGCAGTACCGATACTTATGGATGAGTGTCGGTAGAAAGACATCGTTACTTATCCGTACGTCACGGTATGTTGTGACCGAAACTAATTGTATAGTCTCAGTAAAAAAGACCTGTCCTACCGAAAATTTAGTTTTTCGGGTTTTTTGGTGAATTTGTTATACGTTTTGGTTGAGTCGTAATGTTACAATTAATATATGTATTGCGGGTAATGTCGGTTTCAACTTTATTTACAGACTAGAAGGATTAGTTTACTCATTGTATGCCATTCCCATCAAGATAATCATCTATTTTATGGCTTCAAATGATTGGTCGTGAGAATAAGTTTGTGTTAGTAACGAAACACTCTGATGCCGGAGGGATTAAGCGCAGGGGAATGGTCAAATTTGAGTGTGAGAGGTCTGGTACATGTAGGGGAATGTCACAAAGAGTAGAGAAAGCTAAAGCGTCAAAACTTGCTTTGACACTCAAACTGATACAAAGAAATGTGGATGTCATTTTCTTCTTAACATCAAGGAAAATGTTGATTCTTTGTGGTATGTCACTGTCATTTGTGGGAGGCACAATCACGACCCCGCTAAAAACTTGGACGACCACTCATTTTCAGGAAGATTGGATAAGGGTGGGCAGGTGGTTGTGGTGCATATGACTAAGGGTAATGTGAAGTCAAGAGATATCCTCAACACGTTGAAACAAAGAGATGTTAAAAACGTATCGACAATGCGGACAATATGGAATGCACGACAAAAATTCCGAAATGAGGATGTGGGTGGGAATACTCAAATGGAACAACTGTTGCACATATTAGAGAATAATAGGTGGATGTCGTGGCATAGGAAACATCTCGATATGAATATCGTCACTGATTTATTTTGGTCACATCCTAATTCAATCAAGTTGTTGCGGCAAGTTGTTGCGGTGTTTCCCGTCGGTTCTTTTGATGGATTGCACTTACAAAACAAATATGTATCGAATGTCGTTATTGGAGATTGTTGGTATCACTTCAACGCATTTGACGTTCTCAGTTGGGTTTGCTTTCATATCTTCGGAGACTCATGCAAATAATGTATGGGCACTTAAGAACTTGTGATCCATATTGGATGGGTGGCCTAAACCAGATGTGTTTGTTACGGATCGAGAGTTAGGCCTTATTAGTGCCATCGAAGAAGTATTTCTATCATCGTCTCACTTTCTTTGCTTTTGACACACCAATAAAGTAGTATTGGCCGAGACTAAGAAGATGTTTGGGGATAACATTTAAATATATTCTTATATTCAACGTTTTTAAAACTTATTTAATATATAATCAATGTACAACATGACTATTTATAACTAAGAAATTAATGTGTAATGACCGATAATTTATTGAAGTTTTTTGTTTTATAATATTTTGTCAATTGTTAATAACTATTTTTTTCATTAATAATATTAAGTTACATATTAATTTAAAATTTAATAAGTTTTAATAACGTGTTATATAACACCAAGAATTTTTTTTTTTTTTTTTTTTTTTGTAATGAAAGTAATGTTTAAACTACCATTGGTATAGCTTAGGGGAGCTTGAAATGCTAGATTCGCCTCTGCAGCAAGTTATCGCGACAACAATGGTGAACCAATAAGCATTAATAACGGATCAGTGAAGGCAACTCCTTTCGACTATGGTTCAGGACATGTGAGACCAAATAGAGCTATGGATCCAGGACTTGTCTATGACTTGAAAAACTGATTACCTTAACTTCCTCAAGAATGTTGGAGGCTTAAATGTGACATACAATGCAGTTGTGAAGTCACCACCAGATATTACAGTGAGTGTTGAGCCAAAAACATTGAAGTTTGAGACTTCCTCAAGAATGTTGGAGGCTTAAATGTGACATACAATGCAGTTGTGAAGTCACCACCAGATATTACAGTGAGTGTTGAGCCAAAAACATTGAAGTTTGAGACAAGTTTAGAAGAGAAAGAATTCAAGGTGACCATGAAAGCTAAGAAAGCTGGTGCTGCTACTGACTATGTGTTTGGATCATTAGGACAGATGATGGGAAGAAACATAGCGTTAGGAGTCCTATTGTAGTGAAGTCAGCTTAAAATTTGATGAGACCTTTATTTTTCATGCACAAAAGCAATAAAAGTCTCAGTAAAAGTCTCAGTATTATGTCATATTGTGTTCTAAAACATAATACAAAAAGATTTGTTGTAAACAAGTGTTGATTGTGGCATCATTTTGTTAATTAAAGTGATTTGTGTTTTGATTTTATATATAAGGCAATGGTTTGTTGTGTGTGTACATGTGTACCTTTTTTTATTTTTTGGGTTAAAGAGGTTTTCATTAATTTGTTTTTTTTTTTTTTTTTTTTTTTCTCCATCGTTTTTGTATTTTGGCAGGTGATGCCCCATTCAACTCACCAACGATACTTTGGTACATTTAAATATACTCTTATATTCTACGTTTTTAAAACTTATTTAATATGTAATCAATGTCCAACATGACTATTTATAATTAAGAAATTAATGTGTAATGATTTATAATTTATTGAAGTTTTTTGTTTTATAATATTTAGTTAATTGTTAATAACTATTTTTTTCATTAATAATATTAAGTTATATATTAATTTAAAATATTTTTATAACATTTAAATATATTCTTATATTCAACGTTTTTAAAACTTATTTAATATATAATCAATGTACAACAGGACTATTTATAACTAAGAAATTAATGTGTAATGAATGATAATTTATTGAATTTTTTTGTTTTATAATATTTTGTCAATTGTTAATAACTATTTTTTTCATTAATAATATTAAGTTACATATTAATTTAAAATTTAATAAGTTTTAATAACGTGTTATATAACACCAATATTTATTTATTTATTTATTTTTTTTTTTGTAATGAAAGTAATGTTTAAACTACCATTGGTATAGCTTAGGGGAGTTATCGCTGGTGAAAATGCTTAATAAGATAACGGATCAGCGAAGGCAACTCCGTTCGACTATGGTGCAGGACATGTGAGACCAAATGGAGCTATGGATCTAGGACTTGTCTATGACTTGAACAACTAATTACCTTAACTTCCTCAAGAATGTTGGAGGCTTAAATGTGACATACAATGCAGTTGTGAAGTCACCACCAGAGATTACAGTGAGTGTTGAGCCAAAAACATTGAAGTTTGAGACAAGTTTAGAAGAGAAAGAATTCAAGGTGACCATGAAAGCTAAGAAAGTTGGTGCTGCTACTGACTATGTGTTTGGATCACTATTGTGGACAGATGATGGGAAGAAACAGAGTGTTAGGAGTCCTATTGTGGTGAAGTCAGCTTAAAATTTGATGAGAACTTTATTTTTCATGCACACAAGCAATAAAAGTCTAAGTATAAGTCTCAGTATTATGTCTTCTAAAACATAATACAAAAAGATTTGTTGTAAACAAGTGTTGATTGTGGCATCATTTTGTTAATTAAAGTGATTTGTGTTTTGTATTTATATATAAGGCAATGGTTTGTTGTGTGTGTACATGTGTACCTTTTTTTATTTTTTGGGTCAAGAGGTTTTCATTAATTTGTTTTTTTTTTTTTTTTGCTCCATCCAGAGTTGAATTGACGACCTCTCTAAACCTTGTATTTTGGCAAGTGATGCCCCATTCAACTCACCAAGGATGCTTTGGTGGCTCATAATTAAACAACATTATATATATATATATATATATATATATATATACTAGTTTGAAGACGTGTTACGCATGATTCCCCCGCTCGCTTCGCTCGCGGGAATCAATTTCTAAGAATTTATTAACAAAATTTAAAATTGCAATTAAAATTTAAAAATTAGAAATACAAGTACATTTTTTAGCTTATCAATATTTTCTACTATGATTGAGATAAGATGTGCATGAAAAAAATAAGCTAATTATGATAAGACATTACTTCCTCAAAAAAAGTGTATTGGATTGATGAGAATGACTTCATGATTGATTTGGAGATAAAGAAAAAAAAATGTAGTGGATTGATAAGGAGTTAGAGTTTGATTTGGATACAAAAGAAAATGTTGATTTGGAGATAAAAAAAAAAAAAAGTATGTGCAAATAGGTAAATTTCATTACTACTCAAAAATTTGTGATTCGTGCTTTTATATATATGATAGATATGTATGTTGCTTATATGTCATTGGGAGAACTCTAGATGAATGCATTGCATATATACCATTGGGAAAATTTTGAGTTTACAATTTGTGATATTTAGTTGCTTTTATATATATAGTTGTTTTTATATATATGATAGATATATATATGGGCAAATAAGTAAATTTTATTACCACTAAAAAATTTATGATTTGTGCTTTTATATATATGATAGATATAAAATTCAAAATTGTAATTAAAATTTAAAAATTAGAAATATAAGTACTTTTTTTAGTTTATCAATATTCTATACTGTGATTGAGATAAAATATGAATGAAAAAACAAGCTAATCATGCTAGGACATTACTTCCTCAAAAAAAGTGTATTGGATTGATGAAAATGAGTTCATGATTGATTTGGAGATAAAGAAAAAAAAAACGTGTAATGGATTGATAAGGAGTTAGAGTTTGATTTGGATACAAAATAAAATGTTGATTTGGAGATAAAAAAAAAGTATGGGCAAATAGGTAAATTTCATTACCACTCAAAAATTTGTGATTCGTGCTTTTATATATACTAGTTTCAAGACGTGCTACGCACGATTGAACCGCTCGCTTTTGCTCGCGAGAATTAATTTCTAAAAATTTATTAACAAAATTTAAAATTGTAATTAAAATTTAAAAAATTTAAAATACAAGTACATTTTTTAGCTTATCAATATTATTTAATGTGATTGAGATAAGATGTGAATGAAAAAATAAGCTAGTCATGGTAGGACATTACTTCCTCAAAAAAAAAGGAAACAAGGAAAAAAAAACATGCTTTGAAGACTGATCATCCACTTCGATTGATTGATCGATTGAAGACTGAGAGAAAGAGAAAACCGTGTATTGGATTGATGAGAATGAGTTCGAGAGTGATTGATAAAGAGTTAGAGTTTGATTTAGAGACAAAAGAAAAGGTTGATTAGGAGATAAAAAAAAAAGTATGGGCAAATAGGTAAATTTCATTACCACTCAAAAATCTTGTGATTCGTGCTTTTATATATATGATAGATATGATAGATATATATATATATATATATGTATATTGTAGCGAAAGAAATAATCAATTAGTTTGGAAGACACCAAATAAATGGGCAAACAAAATCTCGGCCAATCTATTGTTCTCCTCAATTTACAACCATTGATGCTTTGTAACTAATTGTTTCTTTGTCTGAATTATTCTCTGCTTAAGACCCGTTAAACTGATCTAAAAGAAAGGTAGCCAAGAAAATTAAAAATAAAATATGAGCACTTTTTTTTTTTGGTTGGTTGAGATGAAAAATAGGCATTGAAAAAGGGTTGTGCTAGAAGCCTTCAACTTTGTTTGTGTTGTGTTTTTTATGGAAATTTTAGTGAGAGATTAGGGTTTGGAAAAGAAAAGAAGAAACACAAAATGGTTCTCGTCTTTTTTTTGTCTTTTTGATCCAGTGAGCTCTTTTTTTTTTTTTTTGGTACAAAAATTTGGGGAGATGACACTATGTACATTGAAGCCAGTGATATTACGGGGCCGTTTGGGAAACATAACGTAATTCAGATTTTGCTCCAACATAAGAGAGTTTTGTGCCAATACAACATCACATTTCTTGAACAAAGTTTGTGTTTTTGGCTCTTAATCTTATGTTATATTGTTTAGTTATTTGAATCTCTTTTGATGATGTTAAGAATTTCAATTGGTTTTTTAAGTTTATGATGATGTATTTAAAGGTGTTATATTTTTTAGGGTCTATTAGTGGAGAAGAAATACTTCAAAAATCAGAAATGGCTGCTACCATGAAAGGCTTGTTAAAAGGCCTGCGATACATTTCACAGATATTCGGTAAGTTAGATTTATAATTGTTTCTTTTACATTTTGTTAAAAAATAAAAAATAAAAAATGTTTGTTTTCATAAAAAACTATATAGGCCTCATTTAATACAACATCAACAAAGTCGCAATCTCAAATTAGATGGGGTTGGCGATTTGATTTAATGCACTTGACGGCGTTTAATAATTTTTTTAAAAAAAATGTAAATCAATTGTTGTTACAGATGATAGCGACCAAGAGGATGAACAAGAAATGCAGATTGGTCATCCCACCAATGTAAAGCATGTAGCACACATAGGGCTTGATGGTCCATCAGCTAATTCACCAAGTTGGGTAAGCATTTATATATATGCATATATTAAACTTCAAAATTGATCAAATCATTGAAATATCTCATGATCAATGTGTCACAAGTTAGTATCAGTCTTCCGATATCTC
Source organism: Stephania yunnanensis (assembly GCA_039657365.1). Lineage (NCBI taxonomy): Eukaryota > Viridiplantae > Streptophyta > Magnoliopsida > Ranunculales > Menispermaceae > Stephania > Stephania yunnanensis. The sequence continues at coordinate 61,896,371 of CM077583.1, read as the reverse complement.
GTCGAATTTTTTCAGTAATTGTGTCACAAGTTAGTATCAGTCTTCCAATATCCTGGTCGAATTTTTTCAGTAATTGTAAGTCAAAAACTAAAAATAAAAAATTTGAAGCCATTTAAATCAAAATGAATATGAGCAATTTATTTTCTTAGTGTATAGATACTCAATAATTGTTCCATGTTTTAATAAATGTTTTTTATAATAATATGGCATGCATTGTAATGTATATATGTGGTTGTGTGTGTGTTTCCAGATGAATGAGTTCAGCTCCAATACTCCAAAATCCCCAGAAGCATCAAACAATAATAATCAAATTGCAACTCCACCTACACGAACTCCACAAGGTTTGATTATTTCACCTACTTTACAATATATACATAGAGATACGCATCGCACACATCCTGTCAATACGGACCAAATTGACCCTCCCTATAACCTTATGTTTAAACTCGTGTCTCAAAATATATTGCACGATTTTCAAATAAGTGCATGATTTTAGCGCCTTAAAAATGAGGAGATCAAATAACATCATAGCATCAGTTTTTTAACTAAGAAAAAAAGTTTAGACTATATATTGGCATTATGGATGATGATTAGCTTCAATTTTCAACCAACCCAAAAAAAAAAAAAATGGTTAGAACATTATATGGTATTATGGATGATGTTTGGTTTGTAGATGGTAGTCGAAGCAGTGGTGGGAAAGCACAGGGAAGAGGAGACATTCCAAAGCCAACAAAGAGTAGTACTAGCCATGGGGCACCGGTGGGTGCGACTCAAGAGCACCCGGTGATAGCAAAGCACTCACGACGCCGCCACTCTGCTGGCGGCTCATCATCACAAGAGTTAGCAGACGACGACGCCAAGAAAACGACTCGACGGCATAATAAGAATTTAAGTGATGGAGTGGAAGTGAACTTGCAAGATTCCCCTATGATCCCGAAGCACACTCGCAAGAAGAAATCATCTAAGGACAAGGAAAAGGACTCGTCGGGCAACAACCACAAGTCGAGATTGAAAGGCAGTCGTCCTTCGCCTGTGGATGGCGACGGCGGAGGTGCTGTGGATGGCTTTGGAGGTTGACTGGATAGCAACTGGTGGACAAGTTTTAGACATAATTTGATCAACATGCTTTCTTTCAGGATGACATTTGGTTTTGAAGATGAAATAGTACTTCAATACATGAGAATATTGATGTTTGTACTGTTTTACTTTGCTTTAGCTTGTCTTTTAAACATTCCATACAAAGAACTAACTCACCAAATTCCCAAAATGCAACTTTTTGTGATTATATGCACCATTCATTTTGAGCATTGTGGACTAGAACTTATGTCAAACTGTCATTTAAACAATAATGCTCCAAATGATGGAACCTTGACTCAATGGCCTAAAGCCTGCACAGTGATGCTATGAACATTGCATGAAAGAAAGAATAGTAATTGGATCATATCTTTTTTAATAATTCAAGTCATTCACTATAATTGAATTTACAGAGAAGCTAAGATCATTCTGATTTACAAATATAGGTTTGCTTCATCCAGAAGAGAGAAATTTGAAACAACAAAAGAATGTTCATACATTAGAAACAATCACTGCACAATATGATATGTTGAGCATACCATTTGATGAGAACAATTGGACTGCAAATTATAAATCCACATAGTCCTACTTCCTTTAATTATAAGGAGGAGAGTTTCAGAAGCCCTTCCATGCAGAGAGAACCTCGTGGAAGATTTCGGCAATGAGATCCCTGTCTGCGCCTTGTAGAAATGCATTAAACTCGTCCCGAATGTCAAATATCTTACCGAACTTCACAAGATACCTCATGCAGCCCTCCTTCAATCTTGGCAATTGATAGAGAGATGCAATTTGAAGCCTTTCAAGCACATTCTTGGTATCAATGTCTTCAATAAGGCTCTCATGGCATGCATCTTTCAAGTCACAGATGTCATATTTATCAGATGCACGAAGAAGAGCAAGCCGATGGGTCAGAAACTCCGTGTGCTGAATACTACCATAGATGTAGTTGAGAAAAGCTTGGCAAGCTTCGATAGAAATGTCGGGGATGTTTACAGTGGATAGCTCCTTCTCCTTGAGATTGTGTGAGAACATGCCGCGAAAGACAGGTGATCTTGTGGCAAGGATGGCGCGATGAGCACCAATGCTCCCATTTGAAGCATTGATAGTAATATCCGTGTGAATGCTTTCGGACAACATTCGGCCTAGAGATGCAAGAACCGTTGCATTTGATTGTCTCTGGGAAAACCCCTCACCCCAGATAGAGCAAGGCTCACCACCCTGTACATTCATGAAAATGCCGTGGGCATTAAGACCTCGCAGTATTGGAAAATCGTAGATTTGAGGTAAATGAAGCAAAATTACAGAAAAATGCGGCATGCATACTGCACAATGGTGACTCCTAGTAATTAAGCAATATTTTTTTCATTCTATCTATATTGAAAAGATATATGACTGCAACTGCACAGCTTCTCGAATGAACATGAGCAACACATTTTTGCATTTTGACAATCAAACTTTGTAAAACTTGGGGCTTTTGTCTTAGGAAACAGAAACAATGAAAGTAATATAATTACTAAGGAATTTGTAGGTGTGAAAGAACCTACGTTTGGAGAAGTTGTCTTCAAATCAAGGAACTCGACGTCAATGATGAACTTCCCACTTAATGGAGTTTCAATTGACCAAACAAAATCGTCAATGTTTTTTAGCTGCTTGTCTGTTACACCTGCAATTGATGGGAGAACAAATTAAAAAAATCAAAAAAAAAAATGCAGAGAAGGGCATGCTTAATCTTCATTTGTTTTAAGATTAGAAGTATCTAGGCATAAAATGGAAGGAAAATCTTAAACAACATGGCTCATGATCAAGCGATTTTAACGTCTTCGAGCCTCAAATGCAATCTTTCTTCAAACACCACATAATTAAACAACATTGCTAATCAAGATATGAATGGTGTTCTTTGTTAAGGCCAATATTTCCCCTTGTTCTTGTGCATTTTTTTTTTCCTTTTTGCTTCCCCACGATGGTTTATAGCGCCAACCGCACTGACTATGCTCATGCACTGTCGGCCCCATACGTGCCTGCCCTATCAACCCAGTTTTTTCCATTCAAGTACTATGTCTGAGAACTCGCTATAGAACAGAATAAGATTTACAGCTTGAGAACATCTAGTGATTTGATCAACAAAAACTGATAAAAGTTTTACAGTTTTGGATTAACCAAAAAGGGGAAATTGAAGAACAAGATTGAACTTACCAGGATGGATCAAAGTGTGTCGATTCCCAACAGAACAAAACACTCGAACAACAAACGAAGCGATCGGAGGACTCTCTCTCGTCAGATTCGATATCACTGGGTACAACTTTATGTACAAAACCTTGTTCTTCTCCACTGTCAAGTGCCTTCAGAACACCAAAACCCAAAATCATGAACACCCAATTCGAATTCACATTCAAAAACCACAAAATCATGAGAACCCAGTTTGAATTCACAATCAAAACTCCCAAAATGAGGAAAACCCAGTTCAAATCCACAATCAAAACCTCCAAAATCATGAAAACCCACTTTGAATTCACAATCAAAACCCCCAAATTTGGGAAAACCCAGTTCGAATAGAAAATCAAAACCCCCCAAAAATGCTCACCAATTCCAGTTACCAATCCTGAAAGGGTCAGATTTGCGGTAAGTACAGGACGACAAGGTGTCGATCTTCCATTGAGCGAGACGAGAAGTTGTTTCGACCCTGTAAGCCGATTCGTTCATCCTAGCAAAAGCGAGGGCGACAGTGATTTCATGGATGCAATCGAAGATGTTGTCGAAGAACTCTCCGGGCTTCCCCAGGTTTGCTGTCTGAGAAACCACTCTGTTCACTCTCCTTCATTAACATGGAACAAGAACCGATTTTTATGATCTGTGATTGCAATCCAAGCCCAGAAAAAAAGGGGAGAGAGCTTTGATGGTACTTGGAAATGGGTTTGTGTCACGCAATGGATTGAGCTTGCTTACGCCATTGATGTTGGTGTTGAAGTTGCAGAGGTTCAGCGATTTTGAGAGATTGGCTTGTACTTCACTTCAGGGGATTTTGTGAGAGCGGTTTATAATTTTTAGTGGGAATCAGTTGCTTTTTAGTTACTTGTTTACATTCCTTTGCTTTGTTTTGGATTCTTTTATTAACATTCAAATGAAGAATCTTTTATTTGTCGCTGTCACAAGCAAAGTATAATAAAATCAAGAACAATAATTCAAGACCCTCTATGTGTCTATAGACTCTATACTATGTGTTACACTTTCTTTGATAATGGCCTCATCACCATTCAAAAGGGTACTTGTTTACCAACGGATGGATGGTCCGAGTGGCTCGACACTCAGAGCCCCTTTATAGTAGTCATGGGAGAGCCAAAAAAAATTTTACTACAACTTTAACTCGGAGTAGTATGTTGGTTCGGATTCTGAATAGTTCACACTAAAAAAAGTCCTTGTTAGACAATAGACAATAAATAGTATAAAATAAAGAATCTAAATGTATTGGTTTATTTTCTAATTATTGTTACGGTATCCAAGCTAGGCATAACTCTGATTAATTTCAAACTCAAAGAACATAAGACCACGATCTTGGTTAAAATATATTGATTTAATTAATATTTGTTTGGTATAATTTTTTTCGATTATGTTGTGACTTGACTTATATATTTCTTGAGAAACACATTCCGTCAATTATGTTATAAAAAACACACTCCAATCTATGAGAGATGCGCCTTGAAAAGTTAACAAAATTTGAAGTTGTGATCTATTAGATTAATTAGTCGAGCCAATGTATGTTATAACCTTTTTAGATATTGTGTGTGAGAATTATGTATAACAAATGCAATGAGCAATATTACCATTTTGTAATGATGTAACAAAGAATTAAGGGGAATATTGTGAGACCAAATTGAAGCCACTCTTTTTGTTTCTTTGTGGACTAAGAAAGCAAGAAGCCACTCTTTAGATGGGTCTCATTTTAAATGTAAAAGATATACATGAAACGCATTAAATACTTGATTTAATTAGAGAAGGTAATTAATGGCTACATAAATTAACTTTAGATGAGGCAGAGAGCTTTCAACAGGTAAAATGATCTTGTCAAACACCAACTTGAAAGTCTTTAATTTTGAAAAGATTTTGTGGTTCTATCTAATGGTGGTCAAGTTAGTCATTCATCAAACGATGAAAATAAACTGGCAGTTAGGGTCGGTGAGGTTCCAAAGAAAAAATGGGAAAGTATATATTTGACTAAGACTTATAAAATGAAGAGTTTTAATGGTGGTGGAGATTTGTACATTATGATAAAAATTAGATTAATCTTTGGTTTTCCTTTAAAAATAACAATAAATCTACTTGATTCATCATTGTAAATATTTAAGGGGTTACTTTTGGTTTTCCTTTAAAAATAATAGGGTGACATGTATAACATATACGATATGGTTGTAGATCCTTTTACTAAATAATTTCAGACATGTAACATATATCTTATGGTTGTAGATCCTTTTATTAACATTTCGAGAATTCAATTAAATCTTATAAGATCATCTCAAATTCAATTAAATCTCGATCATGAACCAATTAAGATCAAATCATGTCGTTATAATTATTTTATTCTAAGAGAGCTTAAAATTTTGGCTCAACCTCTAGTTATGTATACAAATTAAGCTTAACCATATAAATATTTTATATTAATTTAAATAAATGCATTTTATCATGAAAATTCAAGATTTTTTTTTAAATCATTCATTTAAAAATGTGGATTATTGATTTCTTAAAAAAAAATTATTTCTAATATTAGAACGCTTGGGAGATTAATTCAACATTATTTGACATTCATTTCAACTTAAGATATTAAAAGTTGACATCAATTAATGTGGGATGAGTCATCACTCATGAGTCATGGCTTCACCATCAAAACCCCGCCATATAAAGAAAAAGTGTACTATATATAGACTACCTTCACTTAGTCCTTTCAGTTTCTAAGAATCCTATATCTGCATGCCACGTGAACGTGAATCAGAAATCGAAGAAAACTGACGGCTGTGATTGCAAAGTCACTTTGAGAGTTCTAAACTTGAGTGCTACTTGACAACACCAGATTAGTAGTTGGCACTGGAATCTAAGGGTGCGTTTGTTTGCAAGAAAACATGCGGGCCATGCTCATGCATGGACTTGAATCTTTGAAGAGGCCGTGCATGACACGCAAATGCAAAATCTTGTCCTCCCTCTTAAATTAATTAATTCAGAGCGTGACATAACGTAAAGCAATAAATATCAACTTAATATCAACCATTTCTTAAAAAACAATTACAAACAATGTTTTCATCAATATGATTGTATTGAAAAAATATACACAAGAATGACTTCAGAACACCAACCACATGCATCGTGTTTATGTATTCGTATTATATGTTTAATTAGAGAACTTACTTAATTGTGAAAAAAATCTCTTAATTTGGTAAAAAATAGGATGTTTACAGAGATATTACGTGATAAAATTGATAAAACTAGAATAAGAAATATAAAAATTTAAAAGCAATTAAGAGTGACACTAATTGATAGAAATATTAGAGAATGGATGTTGTAGTGGTTTATTTAGTCACCTACAAAAATAAACTACAAATGCTTCCACTAAAAAATTTATATTAATAAAAACTGAAAAAATTCGATAAGGTAGAGTAGACCAAGGTTAACTAGGGACGATGAGAGATTTGAATGATTTGAAAAACTTACCATCAATAGCTTTAAATCGATCATAATGAAATAGTTTGATTTATACAGCCAACTTCAATTAATTTGAGACGCTATGATATTATTATTTTTTTTAAATAAAAAAAAAATAGAGGTATATAATATGACTCGGACTTCATGTCCATGACTTCTTGGTCGTGAGCTAGCAGATATAAGTCCCATCAAACGACATCATTTATTCAAGTGAACCTTGACTTACATTCCATGAATTCTTGGGAGTGAGCAAGCAGATATAGATCCCATCAAACGACATAACATAACATAAAATGTTTACACTAAAACATTTTTAGACTTTTAATAAAAATTTTAAAATTTATATTAAATAGAATGTTATTAAATGTCATATAAAAATGTGTTATGTTTTAATTTTTAATACATGTATTACATAGAGGTTTTTTAAAACTCATATCAATTATGTATAATTTAATAACATCCTCTTTAATATGAGTTTAAAAATCTCTATTAAATATCGAAATTGTTTTAGTGTTAGTAGCTCCCATTAATAAGATTATAAGATGCGTAGGTGTGCACAATCCTAATTAAGAGCTAGCTTGTCTTTTAGTATCTTACAACAATCTTTGTCTAGCTAGCCTCATCAAGACGTAATTCAGAAAATGAAATTCACATTGAAAGCTCACACACCACGTATAAGATTTTAGAGAGCGAAAAAGCTTATAACTTGTATAATAGTTTGTTAAACTAGCTAGTAGTTAGTGCTCTACTAGTTGATTATCAAACAAATACATGCACCTTAGATTTAAGTGGGCTTGACAGTAAATCTTAACAGGGCTTCTTTTTGCGTCAGGTGGGCTTGAAAATTGTGCATAATAACAAATTAAGTAAATAACAACATTAAATATGGATGGTTGAGTCAAAAAAAAAAAACATTAATATGGATGGATGAACATCAACATAACTAAAAGCTAGCTGTGTTTGCCTTAATAACACAACCTTAACCTTGAAAATCATATTAGGCAAGTTCGAACTTGAAAGTGTAACTCTCCGATCCTGTTGGAAAAGATTCGTTACTTCTAATGTCTCCTCCTCTCTTGTTGGAGTAGCCAATGTAGCGCCATTCATTGAACCGAACTTTTTCTTTCAAGTCTAGCCCTGCACTCTTAGCCAGTTCAACAATCTCCCATCTATTGTAGGGGTGGTCATCTCGGTGCGTGACATGGACTTGACCACTTTCGCTAAGCATCTTCACCGCGCTCTTGAAGAACGCAAGGACAAGATTCTTGTGCATCCTGTTGCATGCCTCAATCATATCATTAATCAAGTGTATAATATGACAACAACAATATCAAATCATAAGACACATTGACTTAAATTAAAGAAGTCATTCATATGTCATTGGCCCACATGTTATGCATTGTGATCTATGTATACACACATCCTTAATATAATTAAAGGTGCATAGACGACTCTTGTTAACCAATGTATCATGTTGCGGTGTGACATGTAACATAATTTTATAACACAATATGTTGATGCTCTCATTCCTGTATTTAACAATTTCACATACTCGATAACATAAGGGACTGTTTCTCTGGAACAGAAATGACCGGCATGAGGAAAATTGAAGACGATCCTATCAAATTTCATTGTCTGCAAGATCGAGTGTGCATTCATACAATGCACATCCACTTCGTGCAGCACAAGGCAATCCGAATTCTCCAATTCTTTGAGGTGGCTTTCAGCACTAAAAGGATATTTTATCAGCAAACAAGCTGCAAAGAATCATATACATAAATATATATTTATAGATAAGTCATTAGTGGACTTGATATCAACATTATCGATAAGATTAGTACTTAATTAAAGCAAGAAATTAATTAATTTACCTCTTGAATCTAGGGAGGTAGCAACCATGTTTGAAGCAGTGCCAAAAGCTTTTGCAAGACAAGCAGAGAAAGAGAAGTCTCCCTCACCAACTAACAACATCTTGTGAGAGCTATCGTAGTGTAATTTGATACGTTCAATACTAGTACCCATCTTTGCAAGACAAGCAGAGAAAGAAAGTCCAATAACAACATCTTGTGAGAATCGAGTAGAGTGTTCAATACTAGATGATCTAAATATAATGACTAACAAAGGTCTAAATATATAGAAGGTCTAGGATAGATATTAATAATTGATGATGCCATGCATTATTAACGAGGCGTGTGCATATGGACGATTGAGTAGTAATGGTTATTCTTCTTCAATTTTTGGGAACTAAAGGGACAATTGATTTATTAATTAGGAGCTAACTAATTAATTAAGCAAAAATGCATCTAAATAATTAATTTACAGAATCGATATATAGGATTTTCTACCATGGTGACTTAATATACAAAAAATCTAATTAAGTTTTTTTTACTTTAATGATCCATGCATACCAATAAATAATTAATTTACAGAATTGATATATAGGATTTTCGTGCCAGACTTGTAGTATTTGTCATGGTGGCATATATATATATATATTGGACCATAATCGAATAACCCGATATCATGAGAATAATATAGACATTATTCTTAATACAAAGACGTACTACAAGTTTTTTTTTTTTTTTTTTTTTTGTCAATTCTTCCCCAACACTTAATCATTATATAAGGAATTGTAAAAAATGTAATGTGGATGTAACGATTAAATGGTAACTCAAATGCTCAATAGTTTGGTATGTGGTCTCTCAAGTGATAAGTTGTGTGCATGCATTATTGCATTTGATGTTTAATTACTAATTTATACTTCTTTCGTTCCATATTATTTGTCGCATTTGGCTTCTGTACAGGAATTAAGGTGGTGAGACTAAATTACCCTTTATTAATATAGCCTATTTTTCATAAGTTTTAATTTGCTTTAGTAATTAATGTGACATAACTTTAAATTAGGGGTAAGATTAGAAAAAAGATAATAAATACACCATTAATTTCTTAATGCAACACATATTGCGGAACGAGAAAAAAAAACTCTAATGCGACAAATAATATGAAACTGAGGGAGTCGCACAATTCAAAGGTACTAAATCTATTATCTAGGCTTACTGTTGGACAATTAGAATGTCAATAGGAGTATGGCTCCATTTATCAAAAAATTGGAATGTCAATAGTGAAACAATTATTATATACAAGTTATAATATCATGAAGATCATCACTTTAAAACAAAAAATCAAAAGAGAATAAAAGGCAAAAGAAGAGAGAAGACCCAAAGTGAGTACTACTAATTAATTAAGGGTCCCGCTATGCGTACCCTAATGCTTATTTAGCACAATCCATTTACAAAAGCATCCATCAAATTTGTCAAGGGCACCTGAAAATGGATGAAATTGCTTTTGTCCTTTAACTTAGCGCACTCCACTATCAAATCGAATCAAACCCTTCTTTTATCTTCTTCCGCTCTCGCTCTCATTACGAATCAAAACATCAATTAACCAAATCCCATCATTTTCATAGAAATTCACATAAATGGGTTTGACCGCAATCCTGTGTTATTCACCACACAGGCCGTGATTTGTATTTTGGTCTCAGTCATTCATTGTTGAGAAAATTGAGTAAGTGTTGGCTAAGCTCAACGTACAAATGTCGACGTAATAAGGTATGTTTGGGTCGGAATTAGCCTCGATTGGTAGTCGCGAAGATCTTTTAACATCTTTCGGTTGTACCATACCGACAAATCGAGACAACATGATATTTCTTGATCCTGTGTGACCGAGACATATCACGTACATGGTCAAATTTATTTTATGGGAAAGATATTGTTTCTTGCCGCAGGCATGTGTATTTTTTGCTACGGTAAAATTGTAAAGTTTTTGAGTTAATGTTAAATCAAGATAAGAAACTGTAATGTAGAAAATATTAGGAGAAGAACTAGTCAATCAAACTCATGCAGATTAGGCGTAATCAACAACTAAAACGTACACACTTGAAAAAATAAAAAAACTCTTCTATATATAACAAATTAAGAAACACAAAACCTAATCAATTAAAAAGAGACAAATAGAGATCGAAATTAAGAGAAAGTTAATCAATGAAGTGATCCATGGAACCGTCAGGGTGATAACTTTGAGGATCAAATCGATGAGTCGAGTTAAGAAAATTAAGCGTTTATTATTAATTGGTTGAGGATTCACAAAAGATGGCTGTTTATGATTTGTGGCTCGAAAATTGGCTTCCCAATTATAAATCAGATTTTCCATGGCTGTTGATCTCTCTCTAGCTTGGATCAACGTCTACCAACTTGATTGAGAAGCTTTGCTTGCTACGTAATCTTCGCTGTAGATTCAGTGAACGTTGTTGATATTGTATTGCTGCATCCGATCTGCTCGGAAATAAGGGGAAAATTTGCAATCTGAATTGCATGTGCGATTGTGGTTCTGGCACGCTTGTCATTGCGGTGTCTATTTATAATTTTGTATAACATGTACAATAATCATAATTAATTGTTAAGATGCTAGAATCTAGGGTTTAGAGAAACTTGCCTACATATCTATCTATCTAGGTTTTTTTTGTACAGTAACTATTACTTTTTTCCGTTTGTGTTACAATTAGAATCAGTGTTTACCATGTTTCTTTTTTTTAAATGTGCTACGTTTTTTTTGTAACAGTACTACCTTATTCTTTTTTCTGTTTTCTGTTTACCATACTTTTCTTTTCTTTTTTGGTAAGTATTAATTACGCTATTTATTTTTGTTACTCCCTCCATTTCTATATAAGTGTTATTTTAAAATTGTTCACAATTTTTCAAAAGTCACTTAATTATCTTGATTGAGGAGAAAGTATCAGTTAAATGACTAAATCACTTTTATCTCTCTTAACCCCACCACTTCTACATATACTAGTTATTCATATGTAATTATTAAATTTTTTTTATGAAGAGTATAAAGTCAATTAACTAATTAATATGTATTGAAACTATTAAATGACAAATACTATGAAATATTTTAAAACAGCTAAAAAACACTTCAAAAGAAAAGGATGAAGTAAGTATTTTTTATGGCTATATTAAAATAAAGTTTTGTTCTTATAATAAAAAAAAAGTACCTCTATATATTACTCTAGTCATCAAACGCACACATGAAGGAAAAAATTAAAGATGTACTGTTAAAAATAAAATAAATGAGTAAAATAAGATAAGTTTTTTTTTTTTCCAAAACTAAGGTAAATCGTATTTTCCAAATGCATTTTTAGATGTACCAAAAATTGTTACACGAATGGCATCATGAAAATGCGTCATTTGTGTCCTATGTGTCACTGGGAAAAAATACACGAATAACGCATTTTGAAAATGCGTCATTTGTGTATTGTGGAAACAGTCCACGTGGATCGGGCCCTAACACAAATGGCGGATTTGAAAAATGTGTCATTTGTGTATTGGGAAGAACCCATGTGGCGTCCACGTGGGCTCTCATGTTTTTTAACACGCCACGTGGGCTCCACGTGGACTGTTTCACAATACACGAATGGCGCATTCGGAGATACGTGCGTAACGTTTGCATTGATTGTCCACCTCGAGATACGTGCATGTGTTTGTATGGCTTGTCTCCCGCCAGATACGTGCGTGTCATTTGCATGGGTTGCCACCTCGAAATATGTGCATGGCCTTTACACGGTTTGCATTGATTGAACGATATTGTATGAGTTGTCAACCTCGAGATACGTATGCGACGTTTGCATGAATTGCACGAGGTTGCATGAGTTGCACACCTTACGATACGTGTGTCACGTTTGCATGAATTGCACGAGGTTGTTGGGTTAGCCACCTCGACATACGACTTCTCCACCTCGAGATAGATGTGTGGCGTTTGCTTGACTTGTCCACGTCTATATACGTGCGTGTCCTTTACATCAATTATCTACTTCAAGATACGTGTGATGCGGGTTGTCCATCTCGAGATACGCACGTGATGCGGCTTGTCCATCTCAATACATACATAACGTTCGCATGGGTTCACCACTTTGAGTTGAACAAATTACTTATTTTGAAGAGTAAATAAGAAAATTTTGTATAGATTACTCATTTTAATTGAAAATGTGTTATTCATTCCACTTTATTAGTTGTATTCACTTTTTTTAAAATCATTCATTCACTATAAACAAGTATCATCAATCTTATCATCATGATTTAAAAAGCATTTAATTTTATAAATTTCATGAATTAAAAAGTAAGGTTACCTTTCTTTGTGAAAAACCCCATCATGAGGTCTCTTCTAAAAAAATAAGTAAAATATCATGAAGACTTGAGTGATTAGGTCTTTATCACTTATTTTATTTTATTTTATTTTCGAGGAAAGGACATCAACACATTAATAAAAGGAAACGAATAGGAAAAACAAGAAAAAGAGTACATAAAATAACTGGTAATTAATAATACTTCTTTTTACATAAGTTCATTGTATTCAGTTGATGATTTGACATACAAAATTTACATCCAGTAGATTTAGACAAATACACCATACTTCCTTTGATAATTAACCCTCAATATATTTCATACAAAATCAAAACGAGGCTCATACTATTGCTTTGGCTCGTCTCTTTTTTTTTCATCAAAATTCACTCCTTATAATAACGAAGCCAAAAAATCAAGTGAGAAATTAAGCACCCAAAACAATAGTACTCAAGTATATATATATATGGCGCAATACTACTCCTTTGCTCTTCCTATGACTCACTCGCCCGTTTTTTGAGTCGAAACTTATAAGTCTTGCTTGGGTTGCAGTCGAAATTCTTATCACCCCCAAATCCATATTTGGTATTGTATCCCGGATAATCACTCAAATTAAACTTCACCTCTTCCATCACCACAAGTCCATTCTCCTTTGCCAATTTTCGCAAACCCCACTGCTCAAAAAATTTGTTACATTTGTGACTGATGTGAATTTCTCCTTTCTCCTCAATCATCTTCTTCGCATTTGCCATGAACAGACTCACCAAGTTTCGGTGTTTCCTACATATATATCAAGCAATCAATCAAACAATTAAAAATCTTGTTACCGTGATCAGTTGATGATCTTCTTAAGGTGGGTACATGTTGTAGATTCTCTTAAAATTCGTATGACACATATTTTAATCAAATCTACACTATTGTATAGCGCATGTATGTCTCCAAGATCGATTATCAACTTCTTCTTTGTCTTTTTTGACCAAAGATCGAATATCAACTTCATTAAATGAAAACTATGAATTACACAATTAATGCAAGCACCTGATTTCGTCGGTAACAGATTCCTTGCTGGAGAAGCCCGCGTGAGGAAAATTATAGACAATTCGATCATACTTGACCACATTGAGTTTCTTATGCCCAGCCATTTCAGTTGCATTAACTTTATGTATGACCTTACACCCTCTACTCCTAAGTGATTGAATATTAGACATTGCCTGCCCATAATTCTTCTTCAAAAAATCTACACCAGACAAATAAATTAAAAATAAATACCAAATCATCAAATGCAATGCTTACATGTAAAAAATAAATAAATAAATAAATAAAATCATGTCTAATTAATGTCTAAACATATTTTTAGATAAAGCTAGTGAGATGTTATAGATGGTAAAAAAAGGTTAGGAGGTTAATCTTGTTATCCAACTCTTAATATATTGATTTCTTCCTAAGTTGGAAAAAAAAAGAGGATACCCACAATCATTAAAAAAAAAAAAACATGCCTAAATATTAATTGAATTGTATTAAATCAATTAAGTGAAGTATTTGATCCCTGCCGTCCCCTAACTAATAATGATTAAAAAAAAAAATTGTAACCTTGAGAATTGCATTATTGTTCATGTGGATCAAAATGATCAACTACATCAACTACATTAAATTAAGCTAAGTAAAACATAATATAATTCATTTAGTCCAGCCTGACTAATTTGAAATGTTGAGATTATAAAAACAAGTCATCAACTGTATTAAATTTAAGTAAATCAAATATAAAATTCAAATAGCGGATCCAAACTAATTTTCGGCGAAATGTTACCTTGGGAATTGAGAGAAGTGGCAACCATGTTGTCTGCCCTGCCAAAAGCCCTGCCAAGGCAAGCAGAGAAGGAGAAGTCGCCTTCCCCAACTAGTAGAATTTTGTGAGAGCTGCAGTAGTGCTTGATCCATATTTCTTGTTTGATCTCCTCAAATGGGCGACTGATCACATCAACAAATTTCTTCAACTCCTCAAATCACCCCTAAACGGGGTCGATTGTTCCCATTGTCAACAACAACAATAGATAATGGGTTCACCTCCTTTGGATCATCAACAGAGCTGTGTGGGCTCTGTTCTTCAGATGATGTTGATGGTGTGGAAACTTGATCATCAAAGTCTCCTCCTTCAAAATCACCTTCATATCGGACCAATTCTCCCCAGTTTTGATCTTGATTTGGAAAATCATGATCTGGGTCGACAACAGTCGACCAGTAATCGCTTTGATCGCGATGATCATCATCGATGGTGATGACAAGGTCTGTATTTTGTAGTGGATCGGACAGCCTAGGAGAGGTTGGATTGCGTTTTTGATATGCGCAGAGGAACCAGTTTAGAACAGAAGAGAGAACTTGACCCATGATAATGCTCTGTTTTGCTCTGTTGGGTGAATTGCTTCTCTGCTCTGTCTTTCAATGAGACATGTTTTGAGTAAAGAATCAGAGTGCTATTAGGTATCCAATCAAAATGGGAAGTGTGTTTCTTACAGAGAAAGGTTTGTGTTGTGTGGAAAACCATTTAAAAGCATTCATGAGCAGTACCGCAAGGTTGACAACAATGTCCCATTGCAATACACAGTCTCGTGAGCCAATATATTTCGTAGTGTAATTTATATTAACATTTGTGACATATTAAATGTATGTACCACTATTTGTAGCACATATGTTGGTGTTGTAGTTGGATTAGTAGAGGTGGAGAGGCATTTTCCAAGATGATAAGAGAAGAAACTCTACAACTTCACTTCCTTGGGAACCTAATTAATTACTAGTCATTTCGTTTTCCACACCTTTGTTCTTTATTTTTTACTGACCCTTCATTTTCTTGGTTTAATGCTTTTAATATGATGACTAGTATTAGAGCAAAAGCAAATGTTAGGGTGACACCAAAAAGACATTCAGGATGGACACTCGATTATAATGTTCATCCATACATCGAGATTTGTGTGTGAACACATCAATAAATAGATATATTATCACTTATTATTTCATCACTTGTCATTTTAATATTTTTTTATAATTAAATGAATGTTTGAAAGGACATCACTTGCTAAAAGGCGAAGTTTATATATGTCTATCTGAGTTTTTGTACTTAAGTAAAATTGAAATAACTCATCTCCTAAGGATGTAATTTAGAAAAAACAACATGTTGTTTTAATGGACTAATTTATAATAAGAAAAATTAAAAGAAAAATAACATGATAGGAAGACCTCAAATATGCACTATGGTATGTTTAGTAACAAAGTGATTTTTTATGATGGTTAGAAAAAGAAGGGCGGCTCTATATGCACCCCAAATTTTTACGAAGTCACTTTAATTTATATCCATTTTATATGACGCAGTGCTAACATTTTGAAAAACAAATATGGGATAATTGTGAAACAAACGTCCACGACTCCACCTATAAAATATAGTAATAGTAGTTAAAAATGATTGGTTACGTGGTCCACCTAACCTTACGTATGGGCTTCAACATTGTCACATGTCAGCCTTGTGATGTCAATCACCACATCATTCGTGTTGGCTCGAGATATGGGCCTCTAAGATCCAGCTCTGTATTTACTAATAGTGGGCTTTTATAGTTAGTCACTTAGTCGACGAAATTCCCCCAACTTTGGGTTTTAGTAAATGATATCTCTTTCATCTCATACTTAGAGATGCTTTGGTAGATAACTAGATGATATTGTCGAGTTAGAGCAAAACTCTTCCACTCAGCTCGATTTAATGCAATTTATCAAAGTGTAGATATGGCAAGAAAAAGACGCCAAAGTTATCAAGGTTTAAGGTGCGTGATTCTCGTATTTTGAATGTGAGTACGAAGTATACGTGCTTCGAAGTTAGTGTTATTGTATAATGCAATTAAAGAAAATATTAGAATGACAACACCCGAAGTCATATCAAACATAATAGCCATCCACGCGGCCTGAAGTCATATCAAACACAATAGTCATCCACGTGGCCTCGACCCCACGTATTATGCATCGAGATTTATGTATGCTCGTATTTCGAGGCATGTATGAATGGCTAGTATGCTCAATGTGAATTTCGGTGCAATTTGGGTGTTGTCATTCTTGCAAGATCCAAATTGTAATATACTACCCTAGAGAACAAGAACTGAAAGAACAGAAAGAATTCCACCAATCAACAAAAACAAAAACACTGTTCTTTTTTCCCTACTCACCCTATTGGAGTTTGATTTCCTGTTTTGCTGCCTTGACATCCTAGCGACTTGGCTGTTTTGGGATCTTTCCCTGGAAAATGTTACAGCAGTGCAGTAAAAAGCAGTTTAAATGAGTTAAATATGGGTGAGTTTTTTTTATTCGTGATCTAATGTAAGTCGCATTTTGAAAATGCGCTATCAATGGAAGGCAAATTTGCTGGTCACGTAGACACACAAATAACGCATTTTTAAAAGGTAATATCTATGTAAATCATATGGATTAGTTCACGTGGAAGGCCATGTGAACATTTAAATATTTATATATTTATATAATATAATATATATTATATTTATATATATATATTATATATAAAATATATAAAACTAATATTTATATATATGATATAAAATATATATTATATATATTTATGTATTTATAATATATAAATTATATTTTTATATATTATATAAAAATATATATTGTTTATTTATATATTTATACATAATATAGAAAACTATAATTAGATTCGGTCCTATGCAATGGCATGCATGACCAACGTAAAAATAAATATGCGCAAAATAAGTTTTGGTGCATAACATGCGTGGTACGTACTCGAAGTGCGCACTACATTTGCGTGGGTTGTCCATCTCGAGATACGTGCGTGTTATTTACATGGGTTATCCACCTCGATACACGTGCGTAACGTTTGCATGGTTTGCATGGATTGCACAAGGTTGCATGAGTTGTCCACCTTGAAATATGTGTCTGACGTTTGAATGGTTTGCACGAGTCGCCCACCTTGACATACGTGCATGGTGTTTCCATGAGTTATCAACCTCAAGATACGTGTGTGACATTTGCATGGTTTTACTTGGGTTGCACGAGGTTACACGGATTGTCCACCTCGAAATACGTGTGCGTGATCTTTGCGTGGTTTGCATGGATTTGACAAGGTTGTATAAGATGTCCACCTCGAGATCGCCCACTTCGACATACGTGCGTGGCGTTTGCATGAGTTTTCCACCTCAAAATACATGTGTGATGTTTGCATGGGTTGTCTACGTCGATATACGTGCGTGTTGTTTACACGGGTTGTATACCTCGAGATACGTGTGTGATGCAGGTTGTCCATCTCGATAAGCACGCGTTGTTTGCATGGGTTTTCCACCTCAATACATGCGTGTGATATTTGAGTTGAACAAATAACTCCTTTTGAGAATGAGTCATTCATACACTTTAGTATTTTATATAGATAGCTCCTTTTCAAAATGAGTTATTAATACAAGTTCTTTTCACGTCATTAACCATACTAAGTCATACATCCACCTCATCATCAATAGCTCCTTTTGAAATGAAGTTATACATCATTTTTGTAATTTTAAAGGATTCCCCCATATTTGATGAATAAAAAAGTAAACCCACTTTATTTCTTTAAAAACCCCCTCTCCCTGTGTGTTTGTTTTTTTCTAGCTTCTCCTAATTGAGTTTTGACTCCTAGGCTTGCGGGGAGAGCCGGATGGTTGAGAGTTCGACTATATGATTGGCTACGGCCTGTTTGGTCACGGCGCACGGCGGTATTTGTATGCGCATAGTGCCTTGTGGCAAAATGATGGTTGAGGGCCTCGGTTGCGTGATTCTTGATTTGTGTATATATAACATTCTTTGTAAAAAGTATATATATTGAGTTGATAACCCCACTGCTGTATTTAACTTTGTGATTAATACAATTTTCTGGAGATCGTCTCCAAATTTTATCAAAATAATTCATATGGAGTTATTTAAGAGCCAGAGTTCAGATTTGAATATTCAGTTGGATTTAAAAACTCAATAACCCCTAAAGGCTCCCCCTAGTCCTCATTTGAGTCCAATTGATCTTAGACATTAAGACTGATAAAAAACTTGTCAAAGGCCATACTATATATATTAGCATAATAAAACAAAGGTCACATATTATTATTAACATAAATTAAAGCACTTTTTTTGGATAATAATTAATATAAAAGCACTAATATCATATATACTGTGTGCCATTGAACATATATAGATCATTAAAACAAAAAACATATCGCTAATTTTGGAAACTGATCCTAATAACAATATATTAAGCAAATAACAACATTGATAATATGTGTATGGATGAACATGAACATAAAGCTAGCTGCGTGTGCCACAAAAACACAACCTAAATTTTGAAAATCATTTTAGGCAAGTATGAACTTGAAAGTGTAACCAAGGCCTGTTGGAAACGATTCATCACTTCTACTGTTGGAGTAGCCAATGTAGTGATATTGTTCATCAAATTAACCAAACTTTTTCTTTCAAGTCTAGCTCTAGCCTGCACTCTTAGCCAGTTCAGCGATCTCCCATCTATTGTAGGGGTTGTCATCTCGCTTTGTGACATGGACTTCACCACTTTCGCTAATTAAGCATCTTCACTGCGCTCATGAAGAACGCAAGGACAATTAGTTCCTTGTGCCACCTGTTGCATGCAGGCCTCAAGTTTCATTAATCCGTGTAGTGACCAATTACACTTGCAACAATTCAATCTAATTAAACAAATATAACTGTATAAATACGTACACACATATAGCTACTCATCCCTCCGTGCCATATTATTTACTATACGTAACATTTTTTCGCATTTATTTTTTGTTCCACAATATGTGTTACATTAGGAAATCAAGAAAGCATTAAATTCTTCATTTTCAATTCTAACCCCATATTATTTACTCCCTCCATCTATTATTATAAGTGGTTTTAAAAAATATTCCTTCCAAAATTATAAATCGTCTTAAGAATTTGAGAGAATAATTATTGCTCTTTTACTCATTATACTCATATATAACTCAAACATTTATTACAAAAGAAATGCTAGGCATACATCAACAATGTCATTACGTTCTGATGTATGTTATGATGTACGCCTAGCAGTGCCCTTATTACAATTACTAAAACTTTTATCTTCTTCAACTCTTTAGGGGTCAAAGGGTTGATATGTAATATTAAATCAATAATTAAATTTACCTTAATTAGTGTGCTAAACTAAAACTACTTATAATTTTGGAGGGAGTAGTTAATGACACAGTCAATTACCTTTTTTATACAATTCTTGTGACAGATAATATGGAACAGATGGTGTTAATTAAGTCATTAGTGGACTTGATATCAACATTATAGATAAGATTAGTAGGTAATTAAAGAAATTAATTAATTTACTTCTTGAATCTAGGGAGGTGGCAACTGTCACGGGGCCGAGGAAAGAGGGGTTTTTCACTAGGAATTTTTCGCTCTCAACCCAACCCTGTGGTGCCTAGGAACCGTCCTAGTTCAGCACAACCAATACACAATGCGGAAGAATAACACCAGCAAGCACAAACAACCAATGCAATGGACAACAAGGGAATGTTTTATTAGCTTTCAAATGGGGAATACAATTTGGGAACTCAAGGCATACATCGACTCATGCACTCCTATGCATTTTCGCCCTCAATTGCCTCTCTCCCGATCACCGGGTTTGATCCCCGGATGCCCCTCCAAGCATCCCCGCTCTCGGTTTTATAGCTCAACCGTATGGCGCTTACAAAAACCATCGAGACTGGGTAAAACACCATTCCTAGTGGTCAAGGGCGCTTCCGAATCGCTTCTTGCTCCCCTCACCGCCACCTCGCCCAAAACCGCCTCGACCCCCTAGTCAAGTGGCACCTTCTCTTCGTGCCCGAAGCCGCTGGAACGTGGCCGATCATGCTTTCGCCCATGATCTAGGTAGTTATCGCAACCACCCGCAACCGCCCAAGACTGGTCCGCCAAGCCTTCGGTTTACCTTGAAATCGGGACAGGGACCGCTCGTGATGCCTAGTTTCTCGCCTAGGCTCCCGGTACTCGGGACTACTCGGTCGTGGCTTGGTCATGGCTCCAGCCCATGACCAAGGTAGTTACACAACCGCCTTGAAACCGTCTTGACTTGGTCTAGCCACTCCACAAGGGACATGGCCATGTTCTCTACGGGACAGGGGCTTGCTTAGACGTGCCTGTCCGTGCCCAGGCCACGCCGCGTGCTAGCCGGGGCTCCGATGAGTCCCACCGGCCGAAGGGGTGGTCGACGCCATGGTCCGTCCATGGGTCGTGCCTTGGCATTGCGCCCAAGGCATGCTCGAGGGTCCCTGCTAGTCCGCCCATGCCACCCCAAGGAGAGAGCACACCTCTCCTTATAGTAGATGTTAAGCCGTTTGCTCAACTCCAATAGGAAACATCAATTTTTCGACCAAGCGTACTTTGACTCGGGTCAACGCCCAAGTCAAGGTTTGTCAACACTTTCCATGTGCCAAGCACGTGCATACTTACTCCGCCAAGTCTTGCTCGTGCCCGCGCTCGTGCCAAGACGTGCCAAGGTTTTCCCGCTTCCGTGCCAAGGCGTGCCAAGGCGTCGTGCCAAGGCGTGTACCTAAGTCCGCCCGTATTTCCTGCCTCGCGCCAAGGCGCGTACCTAAGTCCGCCCGTGCCTCGTGCCAAGGCGCGTACCTAAGTCCGCCCGTGCCTCGCGCCAAGATGTGCCAAGGCGTGCCAAGGCGCCGTGCCAAGGAAAATCACGCCTTGCGCCGTCCGTGCGCGCGCGCGCGCGCGCGCGCACTCGCCCATGCGTCCACGCGCGCGCCCCAGCGCGCGCGCGTCCGCGCGTTCCCATCACGCCGCCGCATGTAATTTCCCAATTACACGCGCTCATCACCATAGGTCATGCTTTGCAACCCTCCGAAGTCCAACATCTAACCTCCATGGAACCACCCGAGTCCTCCGAAACTCGGTCATTTGCTAGGTTACCGGCCGCCCCCCACCAATTCGGGTCTCGCTATTGAGGTGTGACAAACATCCCCCGCCGAATGGTTCGATGCCCTCATCGAACACTCCGCGTCCGCTCGTTCACCAAGCCGTTGCCCACCGAAGCAACCCTCCTCTCGTCTGTCCACCGCACCGCGCCCACCGTAGCAACATACTTCCATCTCGCTCACGTACTTGCAATGCCACCACCTTTGTGCACGCTTTGCCCCCGCCTCGCATCGCTGGAACAAAGCACGGCTTCTTTTCATCCATGATCGCAAGCCATGAAGTGATGGAATCACGCTACTCTCCCACCGTCAAGAAATCATTTCCCGCAATGATCTCAAAATCATCCAAATGGAGCAAAGAATCAAATTCACCTTGCCCTCCCAAGTGTGGATTCGAATGTCCACCTCCGGCTACGCCCATAGCCTTCCTTGGTTCGGAATTGATCGCCTTCACCATGCTTGCACTCTCAAGAAGTCGTAAACCAAGCCTCCGAGCTAGGTTCTCTCGCAATGAACGAGTGTGTGGCTCCCGAATCGATCAAGCACCTTCACTGCTTGGTTGTTGATCTGAGCCTCCACGAACATCAGTCCTACTGATGCTCCAGCCTTGTGCGATTGCACTGCATTCAGCAACTGCAAAGGATTCATCCGAGCCTCCGGTTCCTCCGCAACAATCGCATTCAGCTTCCCTTTCTTTGGGCAATCCTTTGCCCTGTGAGGACCGTCGCATATGAAACAGCCCTGTTTTCCCATTGATGCTTTGGCACTAGCATCAAATTTTGAAGAAGGCTCCTCCTCCTTCCTGGATCCGCTAGCTCGATCCTTCTCTTTGTACTTCTTCTCTTTTGATTCAAAAGAAGCACCACTAGTCTTGTAATCCACAAGACTGTCCGCCACAGCGATTGCACTGGACAAGTTCTTCACGCCTTGCCTCCGCAACTCCGACTGCGCCCATCCTTGCAATCCCGCGGTAAAATTGAACAATTTGTCCTCCTCGGACATGTTCTTGATATCCAGCAGCAAGGAAGAGAATTCCTTCACGTATTCTCTGACCGTTCCCTTCTGCTTCAATTGGCGCAGCGCCTCCCGCGCTTGCCAAGCCGCATTTGTGGGTAGGAATTGATCCTTCAATTCCCGTTTTAGCACCTCCCACTCCACGATCTTCGGTCTGCCCGCAGCCGAATCATCGTCCACTCTGGTTCTCCACCAAAGTTTTGCATCGCCATCAAGGTACATGGAGGTTAAAATCACCTTTTGGCTCTCCTCCGTTCGAGCCGTAGCGAAATACTGCTCCATATCCCAAAGGAAATTCTCGAGCTCCTTTGCACTCCGCTTGCCAGAGAACTTCTTTGGCTCCGGTACCTTTGTTCTAGGCTTCGCCGCAACGGTAACCTCCGAGGATCCGCCCACGGCTCTCTTGACAGCTCAACTCCAAAGCCATGCTCGTAGCGCTTTCACTAGTGCGTTCCCCCATGGAATGCACCTCTCGCTACCGCCCGCAAATCTGATTCCCACATAGCTATCAGTAGCTTCTTGTGACTCTCCTCTAGCCACCAAAGACGCCACCAACATTTCCAAGCCCTCAAGGCGCTGCTCCAGCCTCGAAGACCCTGCCGTGTCCACCGAGACCGCCATTGTTGCCATCATTTGCTCTAGGTGAGCAACTCTCTCGCCTAGATCGCTTGCCGCTCGAGTCGCCATCGTCTCCGAACGTTGGCTCTGATACCAATTGTCACGGGGCCGAGGAAAGAGGGGTTTTTCACTAAGAATTTTTCGCTCTCAACCCAACCCTGTGGTGCCTAGGAACCGTCCTAGTTCAGCACAACCAATACACAATGCGGAAGAATAACACCAGCAAGCACAAACAACCAATGCAATGGACAACAAGGGAATGTTTTATTAGCTTTCAAATGGGGAATACAATTTGGGAACTCAAGGCATACATCTACTCATGCACTCCTATGCATTTTCGCCCTCAATTGCCTCTCTCCCGGATCACTGGTTTGATCCCTGGATGCCCCTCCAAGCATCCCTGCCTCTGGTTTTATAGCTCAACCAGATGGCAGTTACAAAAACCATCGAGACTGGGTAAAACACCACTCCTAGTGGTCAAGGCGGTCTACCGAATCGCTTTGCTCCCTCACCGCCACCTCGCCCATATAACGCCTTTGACCCCCTAGTCAAGTGGCACCTTCTCTTCGTGCCTCGAAGCCGCTGGAACGTGGCCGATCATGCTTTCGCCCATGATCTAGGTAGTTATCGCAACCACCTCGCAACCGCCAAGACACTGTCCGCTGCCTTCCTTCGGTTTACCTTGAAATCGGGACGTGGACCGCTCGTGATGCCTAGTTTCTCGCCTAGGCTCCCGGTACTCGGGACTACTCGGTCGTGGCTTGGTCATGGCTCCACCCATGACCAAGGTAGTTACACAACCGCCTTGAAACCGTCTTGACTTGGTCTAGCCACTCCACAAGGGACATGGCCATGTTCTCTACGGACAGGGCTTGCTTAGACGTGCTGTCCGTGCCTGTGCCACGCCGCGTGCTAGCCGGGGCTCCGATGAGTCCCACCGGCTCGAAAGGGTGGTCGACGCCATGGTCCGTCCATGGGTCGTGCCTTGGCATTGCGCCCAAGGCATGCTCGAGGGTCCCTGCTAGTCCGCCCATGCCACCCCAAGGAGAGAGCACACCTCTCCTTATAGTAGATGTTAAGCCGTTTGCTCAACTCCAATAGGAAACATCAATTTTTCGACCAAGCGTACTTTGACTCGGGTCAACGCCCAAGTCAAGGTTTGTCAACACTTTCCATGTGCCAAGCACGTGCATACTTACTCCGCCAAGTCTTGCTCGTGCCCGCGCTCGTGCCAAGACGTGCCAAGGTTTTCCCGCTTCCGTGCCAAGGCGTGCCAAGGCGCCGTGCCAAGGCGTGTACCTAAGTCCGCCCGTATTTCCTGCCTCGCGCCAAGGCGCGTACCTAAGTCCGCCCGTGCCTCGTGCCAAGGCGCGTACCTAAGTCCGCCCGTGCCTCGCGCCAAGATGTGCCAAGGCGTGCCAAGGCGCCGTGCCAAGGAAAATCACGCCTTGCGCCCGTCCGTGCGCGCGCGCGCTCGCGCGCACTCGCCCATGCGTCCACGCGCGCTCGCCCAAGCGCGCGCGCGCGTTTGTCCTCGCGTTCCCATCACGCTGCCGCATGTAATTTCCCAATTACACGCGCTCATCACCATAGGTCATGCTGCAACCCTCCGAAGTCCAACATCTAACCTCCATGGAACCACCCGAGTCCTCCGAAACTCGGTCATTTGCTAGGTTACCGGCTGCCCAGCCCAGCCAATTCGGGTCTCGCTATTGAGGGTGTGACAGCAACCATGTTTGAAGCAGTGCCAAAAGCTTTTGCAAGACAAGCAGAGAAAGAGAAGTCTCCCTCACCAACTAACAACATCTTGTGAGAGCTATCGCAGTGCAATTTGATATGTTCGATACTAGTATCCATCTTTGGCAAGCAAAGTCCAATGACCAACAATCGATCGAGTACTGTGTGACTAAGGCCTCGTTTGGTTCGTTTTTGCCAATTTACAGTATAAGCGGAGATAACCGCTTAAAGTTAACTCACAGTATAAGTTTATATTTCAAGTTTGGTTGAACTTTAAACTTGTAAGGAAGTTACAAAATTTTAAGAGTGAAAATTGACATAAATACCCTTCAAACAAATTTTTAAAATAATAAAAAATTATTATTTTCACCATATGAACTATTATTTTATTTATTCAAAATAAAAAACTTGAATTAAATAAAAAACATAAAATATTATTTACAAAAATAGAAAACAACATTAAATAATTAGAAGTTTTTTTATATTTATTTGAAATAATTATTAATAATAAATACTATAAAATACAACTAATGATAATTTTCAATATTTTGTTAATGAATGAATGATTTATTTAATCTTTTATTATGAATTAATAACAAGCATTAGAGAAGGTAGGGAAATGAATAAATGTAAATTTATGAAAGGTAATTGTGTCAATATAACTCCCGAGAGTTATCTCCTTGTGGGGGGCGTGGGGAGATATCTCACACCTTTTTCGAGAGATAACTCACATGGAGTTGGGCAACCAAACAAGATTAGTTCACAACTCCATGTGAGTTATCTCCTTGGAGATTTCTCCACATCATACCAAATAAGGCTTAAATATATATAAGGTCTAGTATAGATACTAATTAATGATGTCATATTCTTCAAAAAATAAAAATAATGATGCAATGCGCTGTTAACGAGGCCTGTGCTTGTGGATGATAGAGTAGTAATGATTATTCTTCTTCAATTCGTTCATAACTAAAGGGACAAAATATTACTCCATATGTTTCTATATAAGCGTCATTTTAAGGATATTCATACTTTTAAAAAAAGTCATTTAATTATCTTGATTGAGAAGAAAGTGATAGTTAAATTATTAAATCATCATTTATCTCTCCTAATATGAGGCCCCAAATTTCAAGGCAAACCGAGCATCGCCACGTCGTCAGACATGTCACCAAGTCATGCTACGTCACGTGCACGCATGTCTATGACGGCCCGTGAACTATCCATCTTGTAATCCGACTTAGTAAATTTCGTTGTTTTAAAAGATTAATATTCAATCGAAATATGCTAAGTTAAAAATTTTACAACTTAATTTGTTTATTTTAATTCTTCTCATGTTATTTTTAATAGCGAAGTCTTAATGACATGCATATAATTCATGTAAACAAGTTATGCATTAATTTACAACCTATGGGGTGGAAACCCAGCAAAAGGATACCATGTATATCAATTAAGGCGACAAAAATGTTTAATAGGCGTCAATATACATGTATCAGGTGAAAAGTCTTCCATAATGATCCCAAAAAGTATGCATACGTAAATACAAACACCTACGAGTAAGCTAGTGGAGGTGCTCCAAATCAGAGGTAGTCGTCAATCACAGCCTTTCCCCGGCTCGTCATAGGATCTGCAACTTGCCACCAACAAACAATGACAAGTTCTAGGTGAGTAAATCCCAAAGAAATTCAGTTAGTATTCACAAGAAATCCAAGAAAACGGCTGCAATTCATGCATATAAAGTAAATGAACAGGAACGTAAAACATGAATATAAGTCGTGAGATTGGAACGCGAGTGTGGTGTATAACTGTCGAGCCCTGAGACTAAATACTAAACCAAGAAGGCCCTGGATGTGAGGAAATCCACACCCCCCTTAACGGTTGAAATGAGGAACTTTGTTGATCTGAAGGTAGACTTCCGCCCAACGCCTCATAGGAGAGAAAATCAGTGACGGAGGTGAGTCCCACATCAACTCGCTAAGAGATATCTCACGCGTAGTCTAAGGTATGACCAACACCGTAGCAACAATCAGATCATCATCAACTAGAGAGCTGAAAAGGGGTCACACCGTCTCTTCGACCATAACACAGACACACGTGACAATAAAGTAAACAAGAAAACTGAATTGACGAAAAGTAATGTGAAATAAATAATTTACAATGAAAATAAGTAAATTCTAAACTGACTTTCTCATGAGATTACTTACCTCAAACAATCGCAAATATCTCTCTAAAACTTTCCGCTCACGCCTTGAGATACGCACACGATACCCGGCTATAGTCTCATAAGTCCCTGATATCTATTTATACCATTTCATATTTATTCTCAATTAAGTTACTTAAGTCAATCAAATAAAAACCAAACCACTTGAAGTAAACCTTATCGGAATTGACTACAATATTTATAAATTAGCCTTGTAGTTGAAATCAATGTGGTTTAGAACCTCACATATGGCCTTCAATGGAGGTCTCGACTCCAAAAATCTACACCTTTCGTCTTCTTTGCGAGCAATCCATCGCATCGTTGAAGTCACACATCCTAGTCCACTATTGTTGTGTTTCGTCGGGGATCGATCGGTCCGGTAACGCGCCACCGCGCCGTTGCTCCAAGTCGTCGTTCACCGCGCCGCCGCCTCACCGGCGCCGCTGCTAGAACCGTCGTCCGCGCTGCTGACTCGCCGCTGTTGATTCGCTGTTGCTGCTGGCGTCCGCCCTTTGCGTCATCCGCCGCCGCGACTGCTCGCCTGGCCGTTCGCGCTTTCGCATCGCCACATGCCGCCATCCGCGGCCTCCATTCTCGCTGGAGCTCCCTTCCCCTCTCTCTCTCTCTCTCTCGTCTTTCTCTCTCTTGGTCGTCTATATCTCTCTCTTTATCTCTCTCTCTCTCTCCTCTTCTCTCTTCTCTCTCTCACTTGCCGACCTCTCTCTCTTTCACTCCATTTCTCTCTCTTATCCGATCTTTTTTTTTTGGGAAAGGAGAGAGGAAAAGTGAGTGATGGGTTTAGGTATGGTGATGTGATGTGTGATGTGACAACTAAATCTCATACTACCCCATATAGCCACGTTACGCGCACACCGCGACGTCGTACACTCTCGACACTACACGCGCACAACGTGACTAAGCGTAATTCTCAATTACGCGACGCGAACTATTAAATAATAGTAAAATAAATAAAAACTCGCCACACAAAAATAATATATTTCACCTCATTTGACGTGCCCTAGATTTTTCTGCGATGTCCATATGGGTCTGAGCTTAGGTTCTTAATTTGTAATTTGTCAGTTAATCGAGATTAATTAAAGTGAGCCGTTACACCTAACCTCGTCACTTCTACATACACTAATTATTAATGAGTAATTAATATATTTTCTTTTTCTATGGAGGGTATAAAAGTCAATTAAGTAATTAATGTGTATTGAAATTATCAAATGACATATATTGTGAAAAATAAAGAAACGAAGGGTGTAATTAAGAGCGAGCTAATTAATTAATTAAGTTACTAATGATCCATGCATACCAATAACTAATTAATTTACATAACAATAAATCTACTTGTAGTATTTGTTATGGTGGCTTTTGAATCACATCACACAATCACAATAGAAGAATAATCTTAATGTTAGAATAATTAATAATCGACATATTAAGGTGACTCCTATTAATAAAGATAATGATAAACTCTAAATAAAAAGCCTACACTATGATGGTTGTGGTTTGGGATAAATGATTAGAGTTGGGTGTATTGTTTCTCCCTCTCCCATCTCTTCATAAGTTTATTTCGGTTATTGGATATGGTATTAAAAACAAATGTGGTCATTAATTGAACATCTATCTTTGAATAGTAGAAGGCAGAGATGAAAAAATACATATTTAAATTTGGATAGCAATAGAAGGAAATATGTGTTGTAAATTGAATTGAGACTTGCTAAGAACTAGAGAATGAAATAGAAGACTAAGAACTTCTTCTACTACAAACTACTACTACAAAGGAGAAGAGAAGAAATGAGATAGTTAGAATGAGAAGTTTTCATTCAACTTGGTATGTTTTTACAATGAGGTTAGCACCTTTTATATAGGCCATTTGGTGATGATGATGATAAATGTACTTCATACAATGTGTACAAGAACACATACATCCCATGTCATACAACACATCACAAGCAACATAGACAATACATGGAAGAGTTGGTGTACATTGGAGAGGATTACAAGTTACATGAGAATACATAGACAAGTAGAGGTACTATTAAGTGATACATACAAGTTACATGACTACACAATATATTGGTGTACATGCATGATCATCCATATTCCATAACAATATGTACTTATTATTTACAATTCAAAGTACTAAATCTACTTTCTAGGCTTACTGTTAGTCAATTAGAATGTCAATAGTGAAACAATTATTAATTATATACAAGTCGTAGTATATTTCATGAAAACTTGAGAGGACGATTTCGGCCCCTAAACAAGAAGTAAAAGTGACCCTTAAATTAGTTTGTGAGTGTGTTTCACTCCTTAAACTATAAAAATGAAGAGATTTTAGCTCACCAACTAAAAAATTGAAGAAATTTTAGCGCACCTTGAATTTTTATGTTATCTCAACGCTTTGTGCACATATGGCAAATGTAATTTGGCACTTGTAGGTCTCACAGCATAGTAAAAAAAAATCTAAAATCACTTATATCCCTCACTCCTCGACACCAACACAACAGCGCAGGAAACTTGAAGAACCATCCGCATTGCGGATGGAGTCGACTGGGACGACGACAACGACTAAGAAAGCAACAGCGACGACGACCCTGGGACATCAACGACATCCTGACGACGGTGGGGATATCGACGACGACAATGATTAAAGAATTGGTATGCTTTAATCACCGTCGTCGTTGATATCCCCCCCGCCGCCAGGATGTCATCGATGCCTCAGTCGCCGTCGTTGTTGCTTTCCCAGTCGTTGTCGCTGTCTCGGTCGACTCTGTCCGCTATGTGTGGATGGTTCTTCAAGTTTCCTTAGTTTCTTGCGTTTCCTATGTTTCCTGCATTATTGTATTGGTGTTGAGGAAAGAGGCGATATAAGTGAAAAATTCATGGTGGGCTAAAATCTCTTCATTTTTATAGTTTAAGGGCTGAAATCCACCCAAAACTAGTTTAAGGTTTTATTTCTACTTTTGCTTCTAGTTTAGGTTTGAAATCCCCTTTTCCCATGGACTAGGTGATCATCACTTTAAAACAGAAACCAAAAGAGAATAAAGGGCAAAAGGAGAGAGAAGACCCAAAATGCCAGTATTACTTAGGAGTGGCAATTCGTGTCGGTGAGTCGTAAATATGTCGCGCCATAAACAGGTCATGACCCATATAATGCAAACTCATTCCATGACATGTTTATTAATCGTGTTAATCGTTTTCATGTCTAAGTGAGTCATGTTAAACATGTCGTGTATTCGTGTCACCCATTTATTAAATATATATTGTATTTAAAAGTTTTATTTTATTTAAACTTTTATAATTTGGTTACTACTTTTTAAAATATATCTAAATGATTAAATTCGAACAAACATACTAAAATAGCCTATAAAATATAATGTGGTTGTATATAGTCGTTAGTTTTACTTTACTTTTTCATTAAAGTCTTTATTACTCTTAATAATAAAGTAAAAATGACTCGTAATAATAATATAAACAAAATTATAAGAATCGCCTAAAAAAAATATCTAAATTTTACTTTTGTGAAAAGTTTTATTTTTTATTAATAAAATCTAAAACTTAAATTAATAATATATTAAAAGTAAAATGAATATTTCTTCTCGATCAATTATAAAATAAAATATGATAAAAGATGTCTATAAATAAAATAAATAAATCATGTTATTAACATGCATTCAAATAGGTGAATTTTGTAACAATCTATTTATTATACTGTATTTATTATTTATACATTATTCTTTAGTCGTGTTAAGTTAGTAATAAACGAGTTAAGCAAGTTGACATGTCAATGACTCGTTTATTAACCGTGTATAAATGTGTTAACATGTTTATGACCCAGACCCACTTAAGTCAAACCTACGACATGTTTATTACATGTCATGTCGTGTCGTGTTAATCATTTCATGACCCAAATTGTCAGCCCTAGTACTACTATTTAATTAATTCTTCTTATACTCCTTATATAATCCATATGTTAACATCTCACGTCCAGTTCTATAATTAACATTTTATAATTGCTTTGATAATTAACCTAAACCCTCCATATATATATAAAGTAGCAATTAAATGACTAAATCACTTTTTATCTCTCTTAACCCCATCACTTCTACATATACTAGTTATTCACGTGTAATTATTAGACCTTTTTTTTATGAAGAGTATAAAAGTCAATTAACTAATTAATATGTATTGAAACTATCAAATGATAGATACTATGAAATATTTCAAAACGACTAGAAAGACACTTCAAAAGAAAAGAATGGAGTAAATATTTTTTATGGCTATATTAAAATAAAGTTTTGTTCTTATAATAATAATAAAATACCTCTATATATTACTCTAGTCATCAAACGCACATCATGAAGTCTCTTCTAAAAAAATAAGTAAAATATCATGAAGACTTGAGTGATTAGGTCTTTATCACTTTTTTTATTTTATTTTTTTGGAGGAAAGGACATCATCACTTTAATAAAAGGAAACCAAAAGGAAAAACAAGATAAAGATTACATAAAATAACTGGTAATTAATAATACTTCTTTTTACATAACTTCGTATTCAGTTGATGATTTCACATATAAAATTTACATCAAGTAGATTTAGACAAATACACCATACTTCCTTTGATAATTAACCCTCAATATATTCCATACAAAATCAAAACCTAATGCTTTCCCTCGGCTCATTTTTTTCATCAAATTCACTCCTTATAATAACGAAGCCAGAAAATCAAGTTAGAAATTAAGCACCCATAACAATAGTACTCAAGTGTATATATATGGCGCAACACTGCTCCTTTGCTCTTCCTATGATTCACTCGCCCGTTTTTTGAGTCGAAACTTATAAGTCTTGCTTGGGTTGCAGTCGAAATTCTTATCACCCCCAAATCCATATTTGGTGTTGTATCCCGGATAATCACTCAAATTAAACTTCACCTCTTCCATTACCACAAGTCCATTCTCCTTTGCCAATTTTCGCAAACCCCACTGCTCGAAAAATTTGTTACATTTGTGACTGATGTGAATTTCTCCTTTCTCCTCAATCATCTTCTTTGCATTTGTCATGAACAGACTCACCAAGTCTTGGTGTTTCCTACATATATATATATCAAGCAATCAAACAATTAAAAATCTTGTTATCATGATCAGTTGATCTTCTTAAGGTACATAAGTTCGCTACACAATAATGTTGTAAATTTTTTTAAAATTCGTGTGACACATATTTTAATTAAATATACACTATTGTATAACAAATGTATATCTCCTGGATCGAATATCAACTTTTTCTTTGTCTTTTTTGACCAAAGATCAAATATCAACTTCCTTAAATGAAAATTATGAATTACACAATTAAAGCATGCACCTGATTTCGTCCGTAACAGATTCCTTGCTGGAGAAGCCCGCGTGAGGAAAATTATAGACAATTCGATCATACTTGACCACATTGAGTTTCTTATTACCAGCCATTTCAGTTGCATTAACTTTATGTATGACCTTACACCCTCTACTCCTAAGTGATTGAATATTAGACATTGCCTGCCCATAATTCTTCTTCAAAAAATCTACACCAGACAAATAAATAGTTTTATTACCCAAATCATCAAATGCAATGTATACATGTAAAAAAATCATGCCTAATTAATGTCTAAACATATTTTTAGATAAAGCTAGTGAGATGTTATAGATGGTAAAAATAGGTTAGGAGATTAATCTTGTCATCCAACTCTTAATATATTGATTTCTTTTTAAGTTGGAAATAAAAAGTTAGGATACCACAATTATTAAAAAAAAAAACATGCCTAAATATTAGTTAGATGGTATTAAATCAAATTAAGTGAAGCATTTGATTCATGCAACCGACCATAGCTAATAATGAAAAAAAAAATGTAACCTTGAGAATTACATTATTGTTCATGTCGATCAAAATGATCAAATAGAATAAATCATCAACTACATTAAATTAAACTAACTAAAGTGTAAGATAATTTATGCATACTAATTGAAATGCTGAGATTATAAAAACACCTCATCAATTGTATTAAATTTAAGTAAATAAAATATAAAATTTATGTTGCTTATCCAAACTAATTTTCGATAAAATGTTACCTTGGGAATTGAGAGAAGTAGCAACCATGTTGTCTGCCCTGCCAAAAGCCCTGCCAAGGCAAGCAGAGAAGGAGAAGTCACCTTCCCCGACTAGTAGAATTTTGTGAGAGCTGCAGTAGTGCTTGATCCATATTTCTTGCTTGATCTCCTCAATTGCGCGACTGATCATCTCCTCAATTTGGCGACTGATCACATCAAAAAGTTTCCTCAACTCCTCAAAATCACCCCTAAACGGGGTGGATTGTTTCCCATTGTCAACAACAACAATAGATAATGGGTTCACCTCCTTTGGATCATCAACAGAGCTGTGTGGGCTCTGCTCTTCAGATGATGTTGATGGTGTGGAAATTGATCATCAAAGGCTCCTCCTTCAAAATCACCATCATATCGGACCAATTCTCCCCAGTTTTCATCTTGATTTGGAAAATCATGATCCGGGTCGACAACAGTCGACCAGTAATCGCTTTGATCGCGATGATCATCAAGGACGGTGATGACAAGGTCTGTATTTTGATATGCGCAGGGGAACCAGTTTATATCAGAAGAGAGAAGTTGACTCATGATAATGCTCTGTTTTGCTCTACTTGGTGAATTGCTTATCTGCTCTGTCTAGACATGTTTTAAAGAAAGAAGAAAAGTGCTTTTAGTTGTCCAATCAAAATGGGAGTGTTACAGATAAAGTTTTGCGTTGTGTGTAAAACCATTTAAAAGCATTCGATAACAGTAGTAGTAATAATAGAGACACAACAACAACAATATCACACATCAATACATGTACCCTCACATTTTATACATATACTCTGCAACTGCGTGTTTACGGTAGTTTAAGCATTACTTTCATTACATTTTTTTTTACATATTTTTGATGTTATATAATACGTTATTTTATTAAATTTTAAATTAATATATAGCTTAATATTATTAATGAAAAAAATAGTTATTAACAATGGACTAAATAATATAAAATAAAAAACTTTAATAAATTATAAATCATTAGACATTAATTTCTTAGTTATAAATAGTCTTGTTGGACATTGATTACATATTAAATAAGTTTTAAAAACGTAAAATATAAGAATATATTTAGATGTTATAAAAATATTTTTTAATGCAGTGTTTGACGAGTGAGCTAGCTTATATATTTTCAATTTTTTTTTTTTTTTTTCACTAATTGGGGATCACATCAAAGTGACTTGTGCTTATAACCTAGATAATCTTATATGTGACTCCGCCTCTACGCGTGTGTTATATATTAATATCCGTATATGCTCGTGTATATGCTCGTATATACCGCGTATGAATATAGCTTTATTTTTCTGGCGTTGTATAGGGAAAAACTCTACAACACTTCCTTGGGAACCGAAATAATTACTAGTCATTTCGTTTTCCACACTTTTATTCTTTATTTTTTAC
Organism: Stephania yunnanensis; assembly: GCA_039657365.1. Lineage (NCBI taxonomy): Eukaryota > Viridiplantae > Streptophyta > Magnoliopsida > Ranunculales > Menispermaceae > Stephania > Stephania yunnanensis. The sequence continues at coordinate 61,861,348 of CM077583.1, read as the reverse complement.
TTACTTCATTTTCTTGTTTTAATGCTTTTAATACGATGACTAGTAATTAATATAGAAAAAAGATGCTACTGATGAGTCGAGATAACAAACTTATGACCCGGTCGCTTCATGATTTTATGATGGATTAATTTCATTAGATTGGTTAAGTCAGTGTTCGTTTCGCAGATTAACTAAGCCACGGGATTAAGTAATACTTAGTAAATGTGACTAAAGTAAATCATCAATTTTAGTGGGACTAACTAGTCCGATTAAGTAATACTCAGTAGAGTTGACTAAAGTAGATCATCAATTTTAGTGGGACTAATTAGTCCCAATGCTTGACCATTACAGATGACCAAATTGCCCATCCTCTTTACACACTTTTCTCTCCAACTCAATCGATCAAATGAATTAATTGTTGGTTTGAAATAAAAGAATTTGGGTCCATGTTGGTAGCAGCACATATGAGCTGTTTCTTTGAATTCAATTTTGTTAGAGCTTAAAATCAAATGTGAGCACCAAAAGAAGTTCGTCACTTTTATGGTATGGACAAAGTTATTCTCTGATCAAAGATGCCACGAAATAGAGTGATCCAAAACATTAATCTTTACATCTAAACTAGATTTGGACAAACATCAAAGTCGATATATATATATATATATATATAAATCGACTTACCTCGAATGAAGAAGATGCCCAGACACAACAACACGATGACAAAGATGCGGAGGATGAATCTTGCGAGATCGCGGACTCGGCTAGAGGAGAGGAAATGATGATGACCGAAATCGACTTTGATGATTTTGTTGGTGATGTATGTTAAATAGAGGGGTAATTTGGTAAATGTACCTTTTAGAACCACATTTATTCTCAAGCTTAAAACTTCCAACCGAACAAGTCTTATAAAAAGGACTAATACATAAACTCATGTGTTAGTCTCATTACAAACTAATTCCATTGCCTTGGATCTTGTTAAAATTTGAACCGAACAGGGATGGATAGATAATAGTGTTCATCCATACATCGAGATTTGTGCGTGCATACATCAATAAACGAATAGAAAGATAATATCACGATTGTTTCATCACTGGTCATTTTAATATTTTTTTTTACAGTAAAATGGATGTTTGCAAGGACATCACTTGCTAAAAGGTGAAGTTTATGCATGCTGCATGAGTTCTTGTACTTTAGTAAAATTTGAAATAACTCCTCTCTTAAGGATGTAATTTAGAAAAAATAACATGTTGTTTTAATTGAATATTTTATAATAAGAATAAGAAAAATTAAAAGAAAAACAATATGGTAGGAAAACCTCATAATAAGCACTATGGTATGTTTAAGGTCTTAACAAAGTGATATTTTATGATGGCTAAAAAAAAGGGCGTCACTATATGCACATCAAATTTTTATAAGGTCACTTTATATGCGTTTCATGAGACACAACTAACATTTTGAAAAACAAATATGAGATTATTGTGAAAGAGACATCCTCCACCACTCCACCTATAAAATATAGTAATAGTAGTTAAAAATGATTGGTTACGTGGTCCACCTTACCTTACGTAAGGGCTTCAACATTGTCACATGTCAGCCGTGTGATGTCAGTCATCACATCATTCGTGTTGGCTCGAGATTTGGGCCTCTAAGATCCATGTCTGTAAGTACATAACAGGGCTTTTATAGTCACTTAGTCGACGAACATCAATGAACTGCCCTGGACCAACCATTTAAAAACCCCAACAGCTAGATGATAGAGTATTTTCTTGATTAGGGACACCTATATGAGTCGAATATTTTGCATTTTTAGTAAATGATGTCTCTTTCATCTCATAACTGGAGATGCTTTGGTAGATAACTAGATGATATTGTCGAGTTAAAGCAAAACTCTTCCATTCAGCTCGGTTTAATGCAATTTATCAAAGTGTAGATATTGCAGGAAAAAGACACCAAAGTTATCGAGGTTTAGGTTGCGTGATTCTGTATTTTGAATGTGAGTATAAAGTATATGTGCTTCAATGTTAGTGTTATTGTAATGCAATTAAGGAAAATACTACACCCAAAATCATATCAAACACAAGAGTCATCCACGCGGCATCGACCCACGTACTATGCATCAAGATTTGCACGCATTTCGAGGGATGTATGAATGGCTCATATGCCCGATGTGACTTCCGATGAAATTTGGGTGTTGTCATTCTAGCAAAATCCAAATTGTAATATGCTACCCTAGAGAACAAGAACCGAAAGAAAAGAAAGAATTCCACCAATCAACAAAAACAAAAACACTGTTCTTTTTTCCCTACTTACACCCTATTTGAGTTTGATTTCCCGTTTTGCTGCCATGACATCCTAGCGACTTGGCTGTTTTTGGATCTTTCCCGGTGTGTTTGTTTTTTCCCTAATTTTTCCTAGTTGAGTTTTGACTTCAAGCACCGATAGGCATGCAAAGAGAGCTAGATGGTGGAGAGTTTGACTATATGATTGGTTACGGCCTGTTTGGCGACGGCGATGGTTGAGGGCCTCAGTTGCCAACAAAGTCCAGTAACTAACAATCGATCAAGTACTGTGTGAGTGTGACTAAGCCATCGTTTGGTTCATTTTTGACAACTTATAGTTTGAGCGGAATTAACTCACAGTGTAAGTTCATATTTCAAATTTGGTTGAACTTTAAACTTGCAAAGAAGTTACAAAATTTTAAGAACTGTAAAATATAGAGAATTGACATAAATATTATTCTTCAAACAAATTTTTAAAATAAAAAAACATTATTATTTTCACCACATGAACTATTATTTTATTAATTCAAAATAAAAAACATGAATTAAATAAAAAAACATAAAATATTATTTACAAAAATATTAAACAACATTAAATAATTAGAAGTATTTTTATATTTATTTGAAATAATTATTAATAATAAATCCTATAAAATACAACTAATGATAATTTTTAATGTTTTTTTAATGAATGAATGATTTATTTAATCTTTTATTATGAATTAATAACAAGCATTAGAGAGGGTAGGGACGCAAGTAAATGTAAATTTATGAAAGGTAATTGTGTCCATATAACTCCAAAGAGTTATCGCCTTGTGGGAGCGTGGAGAGATATCTCACACCCTTCCTGTAAGTTGGGAGATAACTCACATGGAGTTGGGCAACCAAATAAGATTAGTTCTCAACTCCATATGAGTTATTGCTTTGAAGATATCTCCACCTCATACCAAACAAGGTCTAAATATATAGAAGGTCTAGTATAGATACTAATTAATGATGCCATATTCTTCAAAAATAAAATAAAATTGATGTCATGCGTTATTAACGAGGCGTGTGGATGATAGAGTAGTAATTGCTATTCTTCTTCAATTCGTTGGGAACTAAATGGACAATATATTTGTAACGGCCCAAAAATTTAACTTGTTCCAAGTGTCAAGGCAAGGTCGTATGTGGGACCTACTCATCAAAATACGTATGTCTTAATCCAATTTGAGATGATATGCTAACTATGCAAGGAATTCGGTGAGCCGAAACACGAACGGGGACGCGCCTTGAGTTGCGTGTCGACGAGGGATACGCCTCGTGATGCGTGTAGTGCGAGTATCGAGATTTTGAAATGAGGCGGGATGTTCACACTTTTTAAGAAAATTATTTAATTATCTTGATTGAGGAGAAAGTGACAGTTAAAGTGACAGAAATAACAGTTAAATGACTAAATCACCATTTATATCATCAATAACTTATTTTATTTTATTTTGTAGTTTCCTCCAAGTAATTATGTCCCTTTAAATAGAGTTTAGTCGCACTATAAGTTATTCGTAACAGTTTTGACATTTTTTGTAACAATCTAAAACTTGAGAAAAGATTGGAGTAATGTCATGCTATTTAAGCAACACAACCACAAGTTGTTGCAAATGAATTAGAAAGTTAATTGCTTCATTTGCTAATCAAACATATATTGAACAGCTTCCATCCGTCACAAATATTTGAGGCGGCTCAAAATTATTATTTTTTATTGTAGTAAATTAATAATATGTATTGGTAAAAAAAAAGTAGGAAATATTTTTTCTAATATTTTCAACCTTTTTTTCACAATTATTTCCAATCTTATTGTCTACTGAAATGACACATTCGAGAATCATTGGTAATAACATTTTTCACACATCTTTTGAATAATCTATATTTTGTGAAAATTTATGTGCTTCAAACTTTTTAATTAGATGAATGTTGTAAAATCAAATCACTATAGAAATTTAATATGTATAATTCATTTGTATTTTCTTGATGATTAAAAGAAAGTGATAGAATGGAATTTCCGCAGTGTAGCGAGCGGACTCCCACGTGCGAAACACGTCTAAAAAACTAGTACACTATATATAGTAGCCATTGATTAACCTTGGTGTACGCATTGCATTGTTTGCACATCAACTTTGATACTATATGTATTTATAGTATTAGAAAATATGTAATGATACACATAGATGAGGTGGAAGTTGGCGATGACTTAATGGTTGATAAAAACAGGGTGACTTGAAGGATGGTCTTCAACTCTTTATTTTGCATATTATAAGTAATAGTTTTGTTGAGACTTAATTACACGTGTGATAATATAGAACTAAGAACTTTCATTGGGCAATGATTTTGTTGAGACTTAATTCCAAGTGTTAGAACTTAAAACTTTTCATTGGATGAAATGTTAGTATTTTGTTTTGGTTAGAACTTGAATGAATAGTGACGTATGTATTTCAAACCTTACTTTTTTTTGTTAGTTTATTTTTAAGTACAATGTTTTTTTAGATAATATGACAATTTTTTTTCCACATGGATTTTCATGGGGATTTGAATGGGAATTCCCCGCGAGGAACTAAATGGGGAATAATAAATCCCCACGAGAATTCTCCATCCCCGCAGGAATTAAATGGATATGGATATTCAAATTTTGAATGAGAATGGAGACGGAGACCTACTCCCCATCCTCGCCCCGCTCCATTGACACCCCTAAGTGAGATGAATGAATTATCACTTGCTAGAGGCAAAAGTCTGGGTTCAACTCATCTTGGAGTCAAAGTTATGAAAAAAAAAAAAAAAAAAAAAAAACAAAAAAAACAAAAAAAAAAGAAGTAGCGCTATCATCTTGAGAATACCAAATTACGGCAAGCTACAGGGGACCAAGGGGCACCCATAGGCATCCCTTCTCTTAATAATTTGAATCATTTTCCAACTTCTTGTGACACAGTTTTCAGTTATTTGGCAGGTAAAAAGAAAAATGTTTAGCACCTTCAATTTTTTCATGCACTCTAGATTAATCACCTATTGACTAGCCTAACAAGGTTGAAACTCTAAACAAGCATTGAATATTAATTTAAATGCACTGTATTTGTGAGTAAGCTCTATAATTAGACCTCATTTGATTCGTTTTTGTCAATTTACAGTATGAGCAGAGTTAACTCCTTGAAGTTAAGTAGTTAACTTACAATGAAAGATTATATTTTCATGTTTAGTTCAACTTTAAAATAATACATGACGCAATCCTAGAAACAAGTTCGGAGAATAATGTAAACATGAATCACACCCTACATCAATTATGTATTAGTTACAACATGAAAACGAGGTTACACATGTAATTGACTGAAAATCAATGTTCAACTTCAACCTAGGAAGAGAACCGTGCATCACATTTTTCTAAGAAAGTTTTTCCTACGTGCGCTGTTAAAAGCAAGGAAACTTTTTGCAACAGCACATCTATGAAAAACGTTTTCTGGGCGCGCGCCACTAGCGGTCTCGCAGATATGCAAGTCATTCGTACAAAGAATCAAATTCAATCAAGAAAGCACAGTTAGGTGACTTGCAACTGTTAAATAAACTTAAAAAGACCTTATCAACACTAACAACCCATCCAACAAATTCATGGTTGTTTCCAAAAGTTGAAAGTAAAGCTTGGAAGGTTCAACATAAAAGCTAACTACTTTACAGTGTACACACACAAGCACTACAAATTGGCTCAAAATCAACTTTTGTAGAATCATTAGCTTCAGCTCAGTCCAATCCCTGCTGCATCAAACTCAAGGTCATGGTCTCCCGAAGGGCATCCGGTTCACAAGTTCCCTAAACCAAATCATTGAAATAGACTTCCTAGTTCCTACCACATGCACCTTAATTAGACAGTTTTTTCTTCTTAATGTCTTACTCGACGACGTTTATCTATCAAAAACGAGAAGTGCATAACGCATAGAACAAGCGTGAAGAATTAAAGACCTACGATTCGAAAGGAAAATCATAATGGTAACATTAGAATGAATTGAAGAAATAAGAATTACATGGAGAAATAGAATATCAGAGCCCTTCTAAAAATGAATTGAAGAGCAAGATGAAGAGTCTCTCCCTCCCAATGAAGAGACTGAATTAAAAGTTCAAAAGTAAATACCAGTCCAAGATGCGCGAATAAAAGCTAACATTGGACAATTCAGAGTAAAATTACGCTTTGGTTTGTCAACCAACCAGACAGTTAGTATCTTAAATCATCAAATATGACATTACCAACTAGGGCAGAAACTACATAACATGTAAATGCATGCACTTTGTAAGTTAAACATCAAGTTCAAGCAACTCAAGCAAGGGGTTTTTTTTTTAAGATTTTGTAAAAAAAATAGAACAAATCCAAACATTAGTCGAATCTACTTTCTGCACCATCCAATTTGGCTGAAGTAACAGTTTCAAATTAAACTAAAACTGAATGATGAAAAAAAAATAAAGATCATATGGCAGTATCCTTGAAAATGGGGAAAAAAGAGCAGTAGTCATAATGAGAAACAGAAATACACCCCAAAATATGAGATAGCACTAGCAAGAGAAAGAACTTTTGGACCTTGACTCTACGGCTCAACCGTCGTCACTTGTTGCCATTCTCCGTCGACTGCTTCTTTCCACAACGTTACATTATTATTACCGTCAGCCACAGCTAATATATTTCCAGTCAGCGACCATGAGACTCTCCAAACCGGGGTCTTAAAATCCTTCAAAACCTTGCCCTCCCACTGGTCTCCTTCCTTGGCTACAGTCCATATAATAACAGTCCCGTCCTGAGAAGCACTCGCAATTGTCGATTTGGGGAGCCCCAAATTGGGTGCCCAAGCCACATCCCTCACCCAGTCAGTGTGCATATGAAGAGCAGGAAAGCAGTCCATCTTCCAACTTCCATTATAAAGCTTCCACACCTTAACCGTATTATCGCAACCACCAGACACAAGTTTTTGAACAGGTTCAAGCAAGCCAGACCCAACTAGAGCTCCGGGAGCCGTTGCGGGAGCCCATGAAACCGAGGTCACTCCTACAGGATGAGCTTGATCAATGCGGGTAGTTTCCCAACTACCATCGACTCGGGCAGTGAACACCGAAATATTCCCATCCGAGGATCCACACGCCAAACTAAGACCAAGCTCGTGAGGCGCCCATGAGATCGAATTCACAGACGATTTATGCTCACTAAACACATGTGATTGAGTCCACTCATTCTGGTTCCCTTCCTTCCAAATTATCACCTTCCCGTCATACGAACAAGACGCCAGAACTGAACCGAATTTCGGGTGCGCCCACGCAACCTGCCAAACCGGGCCTTGGTGACCGCTAAGGGTCGCAAGATGCTGCGATCCCGAGTTGCTCACCCCAATTATCTTGATAGTAGCATCCGACGACGCCGTCGCCAACCGCTTCCCGTAGTAATCCATGACCACATCATGAACTACATCTTGGTGACCAGTTTCAATCTTTTGAGAAGGCATTGCTACGCGACGAGTCTAACGATCACTCAATCACTCAAATCCGATCACCAAACCCTAAAATTACCAATTCAATCAAAATTTGATGCAACGTAAAGATCTAATCAAGATTATTCATTTCTTTCACAGATCGAATCTCAAATTCAGGTTCTATTGCAGAAACAAAAGATTCTGATAACTAGAATTCACAAACCCTAGAAATCAAAAGAGGAATTCGAATCAATTGAACAGAAGCAAACCCTAATTAGAACCCAAGAAAAAAAAAAACACAAACATGATAATGCCCGAAACTTAACAAACCAAACAAGCCCTAATCGGAACCCCAATATCAGAGATCTGAATCGGATCTACAACAATGAAACGGAAGACGGAAGAGATCGACAGTTGGGGTTTGAAGAAGAGAGTACCTGATTGAGAGATGAAGGGCTTCGATCGGTCGATCAGGATTTCGAAGACGTCGGTAGTGAATTTGGAATGTGGATTGATGCCATAGGTTTCCAAATCTTCCAAACCCTAAAAAACCTCATCTTAGGTTCTGAGATGCAGTTTCATCGAATTTCTTCAATCGTAGAACGCAAAATCATTTCTTTCGCAACCACAGCCCATTAATCTACACATAACGTCAAAAAAAACAACACACTGGACGAAATCAAGCACACAAAACGATTTCGAGTGTTTCAATGGTACGAAAACAAGGATCTGCGATCGTCTCCAACAGAACACACATCGAAGAACAATTCGAACAACGAAAGATCGAAGAATCGAACGACGAAACACGCACCTGTAGAGATCGAAGTGGCGGGCAGAATCGCTTCTTTGCGGTCGCTTGGTTTCGAAGAAATCCAAGAAGAGAGAATGAGAGACGAAAGACAAAAACAAAAGTTAGGGCACAAGTCCAATTGAACCGTGCTAGCTCTCTACTATCGGATGATCCTGAGCGTAGAAAGTGGTATCGGACTACTGAAAAAAAAGAAGATCGACGGTTGGGGTTTGATGGATCTTCTTCGCCTGTTGGGCTTGGGCAGTTATGTTGTTGACTTTCTCTTCTTGGGCTTGGACAGTTTGGCGTTTGCTCCTGTTCGTAAGTTTTCACTGATAATTATCACTGATGTAGAAAGAAACAACTTTTGAAAAGAGCCTTTTAGATTGACCCACTTTGAGCACTTAAATTGGGCACCTACCTACATGGTTCATGTGCAGTACACCTCGAGGCACGTGTGAGCACATCTCGTGGCATATTGTATGGGCATCGAGTGGGTAGGTACTCAATCTTGGCGTCCAAAGTGAGTCAACCAATCTTTATCCCTTTTGAAACGAGTTTGAGTCTTGAGAATGAAAATGTTAGCATTAAGAGCTCCCGCCATCTATACCTGGAGGCAACCTGGGAGTGATCAGATAGATGCGTAAGTCTAAAAGGCATCAGTATTATGATATCCATACCGTATATTTTATTTTAAAGTCGTATTTAATTGATGTAGAACTATGTTGCAGCCCACCTATCTCATTATCTTCACTAGAACAATTTGAGCTCTTAATAGCCCTTAATAGATAGAGGTTTTAATTAACCCCCATGAATTAGACAATTTGAGCTCTTAATAGCCCTTAATAGATAGAGGTTCTAATTAACCCCTATCAATTAGACAATTAGGTTTTTAATAGCACTAATTCATAGAGGTTTAAAAAACCTCTATGGAAACTCTGGCCCAAGAACAAAATCCCCTAAACACTTTCACTCACTCGTCCCGCTCGTTTAGCTGCCCTACTCACTCGCTAGTCTCCCTCGCCACGCTCGCTCGCCTCGCTTGTCTCCCTCGCTCGCCTCGCTCGCTGTCCTCGCTCGTCTCCCTCGCTCGCCTCACTCGCTCGCGCACTCGCGTCCGCCCATCGTCGTCGTCAACACTCTCCCGCAATCGCCATTGTTGGGGTGGCTGAGCTCAAATTCAAACCATCATCGCCTCCTCCCCCAACTCTGTCGTCCCCACCTTCATCGCCCCATGGACTGTCTCTCGCAGGAACGATCGATCTCAAGACCAGTTGTCCAATCTGCAAGATTAGTCTCAATCGATCTCAAACCCTAGCGATTCGATTTGATGAAGCCGTGAATCTTTGGTTCTGTTGTTTAATTTTGATCATCTAGACGATTTACATTGATTTGCTCTAGATAAATTTGTCACCAAATTTGCAAAAAATAAGCCAGAAATTATTGGTTGACACAAATGGGGCGCATAACCTAATGGTGCCCCTTTTTTAAATGTGGTGCCCACGAAAAGTACATAAAGGGGGCACCAGGTAATTAATGCTATGTGTGCCCATGTGTATTAATTTCAAAAAATGCATCCCATTGGTGTAACCTAATGGTACCCCCCATTTAAGCTTTTTTTTTTCACGCCCATTTAAGCTTTTTTTTTTTTTTTTTTTTTTTGAATGAGAGGACTTTGGCTTGATCGGGCTTATTTAAATTGAGACAATAGCAAGGCCCTACCCAAACTCTACTCTACCATTCGAAAACCTTGTTTAACAGAAATTGTTATGGACAAGTCAAAGTAGGTCGACAAGTCAACAAGATATTGCAGCATTGCACAATTTGCACTGTTGATATCTCCCACGGCCATTACTGTTTTCATCGTTGTTATCACGTGTATACAACCGTGTGAACATTTCTAATTGTTGGATGTCATTGAGATCATCCGATCTATTGAAAAAAAGATCGAACGCACACAATCGATAGATTCGGGATTTAGAGGGTTCGTGTTTTCTTGGGGTTCAAGTTTAGGGGTTGTTCATCACTTTTTCTTCTTCCTTACCTGCTCACACGTTCCAATATCTTCAACCTTCATTTGTTGTCTTCATCAAATCCTCGTGGTTTTGTTTTGTTTGTTCAATGTTCATACAGAGCTGTAAATCATGTTTTAATGTATGAACAAAGGATAAACTCAACTGGTTTCCATAAAAGAGAGAGCTTTGAAGGGGTAAGCCCACAAGGCCACACACCCCTTTTGGTTCTGTGCTTTATGGGTTGAACAGGTGAGAGAAATCTAAGAAAATCAATAAACAATTGGTATGATTTCGCTGTTTTTTCTTGCAAGTTTGAGATGGAAAGGAAGTGGGGTTGAGGGGTTTTGTTCTGAGGGTCCCTGATGGTTTTTTTTGTTGTGGGTGCAGTAGTCCTATTTGGGTCTCTTCTTTGTCCGTCTTGTTTGGTGAGTAGATCTTGCTAAAGTTGTTTGTCATTAAAATGTGGACATGGGTTTTTGATCTACTTGAAGATCTTGCAATTTCAGATTCCGGGCATTGCTCCATTTGGTTGTTTGGGTCGGCAATTTGAGTAAAAATTGGTTTTTTTTTGTCGTTGAAGACGACCTTCTTGAGATGGCCAAGAAGGCCGCTTGGAGCGTCAGCTCTTGCAAGTCCGGTAATGGCGTCCAGTTCCTCCGCGACGACAACCTCGAAACCTACTGGCAGTGCGTCTCCTCGATCTCTTCATCGATCGTTTCTTTTTTAGGGTTCATGAATTGGGCTTCTAGGGTTTAAAGATTGGTTACTTGGTCCACCTTACCTTACGTAAGGGCTTCAACATTGTCACATGTCAGCCGGTGTGATGTCAATCACCACATCATTCGTGTTGGCTCGAGATTTGGGCATCTAAATCCATGTCTGTAAGTACTAATAGTTGGCTTTTATAGTCACTTCACTTAGTCGATGAACTTCAATGAACTGCCCTGGACCAATCATTTAAAAACCCCAACAGCTAGATGATAGAGTATTTTCTTGATTAGGGACACCAATAAGAGTCGAATATAAGACTTCCCCAACCTTGCCTTTTTAGTAAATGACGTCTCTTTCATTTTATAACTAGAGATGCTTTGGTGATAACTAGATGATATCATCGAGTTAGAGCAAAACTATTTCACTCATCTCTGTTTAATGCAATTTATCAAAGTGTAGATATTGCACTCAGCTCTGTTTAATGCAATTTATCAAAGTGTCGATATTGCGAAAAAAACGTCAAAGTTATCAAGGTTTAGGCTGCGTGATTCTGTATTTTGAATGTGAGTACAAAGTATACGTGCTTCGAGGTTAGTGTTATTGTAATGCAATTAAGGAAAATACTACACCCGAAGTCATATCAAATACAAGAGTTATCCATGCGCTCTCGACTAACATACTATGCATCAATATGCCCGATATGACTTTCGATGCAATTTTGGTGTTGTCATTCTAGCAAGATCCAAATTGTAATATGCTACCCTAAAGAACAAGAACTGAAAGAAAAGAAAGAATTCCACCAATCAACAAAAACAAAAACATTGTTCTTTTTTTCCGTACTTACACCCTATTTGAGTTTGATTTCCCGTTTTGCTACCATGACATCCCAACGACTTAGGCTGTTTTGAAGATCTTTCCCCGAGGCATGCAAAGAGAGCTTGAGGGTGGAGAGTTTGACTATATGATTGGTTACGCCTGTTTGGCGACGGCACACGGTGGTATTTATACTCGTGCTGGCACTCTAAAGGAGCGCCTTGCGGCAAAATGATGGTTGCGGCCTCAGTTGCCAACAAAGTCCAATGACTAAGAATCGATCGAGTACTGTATGACTAAGGCCTTATTTAATTCATTTTTGCCAACTTACAGTTTGAGCGAAGTTAACTCCTTATGGCCTGTTTGGTTCACATTTTAGTGAATCCAAACGCATGGGATTAATTAGTGATGGGACTAACACATGGGTTTAGATAGTTTAGTCTCATTTGTGTATCTTGTTTGGTTGGGAGTTTTAAGGTTGAGATTAAATGAAGTTGTACATGTACATTTACCAAAGTATCCTTTATATAAAAAACACCCCATTCTACTTAATCAAAAACAAAAAAAATATGTACACTATTAACTGATTCAAAACCAACTAGTAAAAGATATGCTCTAACTACAATACAAATAAAAGAGATGCACGAACTCGATCGAGTGGTCACGCATCTTACCACAATTCATCACTGCCAACCTCGGAATTATGCTTCCCAACACACAAATATTACCAAAAACGCTCTGACTTTTCTTAATCAAAGCAAAGTTGCCAATCTATCATACATATTACCAACTTACAACTATACATATACAAGACTCCAAGCACGCATGTATCACGAATCCACATTCAGAGCCGAAAACAACATTCGAACAAAAGGAATACAAAATCAACGCAACAATTGCGGCGAACGAACTAACCCTTCCACTTCGAGTAGCACACCGAGATCTTGAGACGAGGAGCTCGGGAATTCGCCGGAGAGGGAGCTTGAAGACGAGGTTGCGAGAGGAAATCGAGAGGTTGTCTCTGCGGCGTGAAGAACTCGACTCGAGAGGATGATGACGACGATGATAGTGATTGCAAGGTTTTTGTGAAGAAGAAGGGAAAGTGAATTTGGGGTTTTGTTTGGTGGGAGAGGCGGAAGTGGAGAGAGCAGAGAAGGCGAGGCGCATGTTAGCGCTAGTCTCCATTCAACAAGATTTTTTGGTTGGAGAGCATCTACTTGAGTATTGAGAGCTCAGATGCTAATGGGAGGGAGGTCGATTGATTCGTGAGAATTGTTGTTTGGTGTTTGTGTTAATGGGAGGGGTAAAGTGGTAATCTCCTCCACCACCCACTAAGGATTAGCTAATCCCACCAAAAATGGTGGTATTATTTAATCTACTACCATGCCTCTTAACTAGTCCGCTGGCCTAGTTAATCCTCCAAGCAAACAGCGGATTAACTAGTCCAGTGAAGCTAATCCGGGCTAATACCACGAACCAAACAGGCCATTAGAGTTAATTTACAGTGTAAGTTCATATTTCAAGTTTGGTTGAACTTCAAACTTGCAAGGAAGTTACAAAATTTTAAGAACTGTAAAATGCGGGAATTGACATAAATATTCTTCAAACAAATTTTTAAAATAAAAAAATATTATTATGTTCACTACATGAACTATTATTTTATTTATTCAAAATAAAAAACATTAATTAAATAAAAAACATAAAATATTATTTACAAAAATATTAAACAACATTAAATAATTAGAAGTATTTTTATATTTATTTGAAATAATTATTAATAATAAATCCTATAAAATACAACTAACGATAATTTTTAATATTTTTTTAATGAATGAATGATTTATTTAATCTTTTATTATGAATTAATAACAAGCATTAGAGATGGTAGGGACATGAGTAAATGTAAATTATGAAAGGTAATTGTGTCCATATAACTCCCGAGAGTTATCTCTTTGTGGGGGCGTGGGGAGATATCTCACACCCTTCCTGTAAGTTGGAGATAACTCACATGGAGTTAGACAACCAAATAAGATTAGTTACTAACTTCATATAAGTTATCGCCTTTGAGATATATCCATCTCATACCAAACAATGCCTAAATATATAGAAGGTCTAGTATAGATACTAATTAATTTTGCCATATTCTTCAAAAAAAAAAAAAAAAAAGATGGCATGCGTTATTAAGGAGGCGTGTGCATGAGGATGATAGAGTAGTAATTGCTATTCTTCTTCAATTCGTTGGGAACTAAAGGGACGAAATATTACTCTCAGATCCTAGTGTTGTTTTAAGGTTATTCACACTTTTTTTAAAAAATTATTTAATTATCTTGATTGAGGAGAAAGTGACAGTTAAATGACTAAATCACTATTTATCTCTTATAACCTTACCACTTCTACATACACTAATTATTAATGAGTAATTAATATATTTTCTTTTTCTACGAAGGTTATAAAAGTCGATTAGGTAATTAATTTATATTGAAACTATCAAATGACATATATTGTGAAATATTTCAAAATGACTAAAAATTCACTTATAAAGAAATGGGGGAAGTAATTAGGAGCGAGCTAATTACTTAATTAATTTACTAAGGATACATGCATACCAATAACTAATTAATTTACAGAACAATAAATCTGCATGTAGTATTTGTTATGGTGGCATTTGAATCACATCACACTATCGAGATAGAAGAATAATCTTAATGTTAGATTAATTAATAATCGACATATTAAAAGTAACCCATATTAATAAAGATAATGATAAACTCTAAATAAAAAGCCTACACTATGATGGTTGTGGTTTAGGATAAATGATTAGAGTTGGGTGTATTGTATCTCTCTTTTCCTTCTCTTTATAAATTTATTTCAGTTATTGGATATGGTATTAAAAGAATAAATGTGGTCATTAATTGAACATCTATATTTGCATAGTAGAAGACAGGGATGGAAAAATACATACTCAAATTTGGATAGCAATGGATGGAAAGATGTACTTATTATTTATTTATTTTTATTTATTTTTATTTCATTTTTTTTCATTTGTCAATTGTTCCATAACACTTGATGATCATTATAAAGAATTGTAAAAATGCAACGTGGATGTAACGATTAAATGGTAACTCAAATGTACCAAAAATAAAATAAAAATGGTAATCAAATGCTCAATGATTTGTTATGTTGTCTCTGCTACAAGTGATTAAGGTTTTGTTAGTCAATTAGAATGTTAATAATGAAACAATTATTAATCATATACTAGTCATAGTATATATCATGAAGACTTGAGAGGACTAGGGGAACTAAGAAAAAAACGTACAAATCAGCCTTTAAATTAGTTTTGAGTGGCTTTCAGCCCTTAAACTATAAAAATGAAGAGATTTTAGCCCGCCAATTAAAAAAATGAAGAAATTTTAGCCCACCATGAATTCTTTTATTATCTCAACGCTTTGTGTACACGTGTCAAATGTGATTTGACACTTGTGGGTCTCATAACATAGTAAAAAAAATGCAAAATTACTTCTATCATTCTCTCCTCAACGCCAACACGACAACGCAGAAACGAGGGAAACTTGAAGAACCATCCGCATTGCGGACGGAGTCGGCCGGATGGCGAAACGACGACAATGACGATCGGGAAAGCAACATCGACGACGACCGGGGCATCTACGGGATCTTGGACGGCGGTGGGGATATCGACGGCGACGGTGATTAAAGTATTGGTATGCTTTAATCACCGTCGTCGTCAATATCTCCGCTGCCGCCAAGATGTCGTCGATGCCTCGGTCGCCGTCATTGTCGTCGTCCCGATCGACTCCGTCCACAATGTGTGGATGGTTCTTCAAGTTTCCTTAGTTTCTTGTGTTTCCTATGTTTCCTGCATTGTTGTGTTGGTGTTGAGGAGAGAGGCGATATAAGTGATTTTAAATTTTTTTACTATGTTGTGGGACCTATGTGCTAAGTCACATTTGCCACGTGTACACAAAACGTTGAGATAACAAAAAAATTCATGGTGGGCTAAAATCTCTTCATTTTTATAGTTTAAGGGTTGAATCCACCCAAAACTAATTTAAGGGTTTGTTTCCACTTTTACTTATAGTTTAGGGGCGAAACCCCTTTTCCCAAAGGCTAGGTGATCATCACTTTAAAACAGAAACCAAAGGAAAATAAAGAGCAAAAGAAGAGAGAAGACCCAAAATGTAAGTACTACTATGTAATTAATTCTTCTTATACTCCTTATATAATCCATATATCTTAACATCTCACGTCCAGTTCTATAATTAACATTTTATAATTGCTTTGATAATTAACCTGAACCCTCCATATATATAAAGAACATCAAAATATACAAGACAGTCACTATATATATTAGCATTCACTCATTCGAGTAACCAAGCCAAAAAATTAAGTAAGGAGGGGAAAATTTAAACCATATATATAGGTTTCGCGAGTGCAACCCCGCCCCCATTTTTTGGGCTCTCTGGATGCCCATGACTCACCGGTCTTTAAGTCGGAATTTGTAAGTCCTGCTTGGATTGCAATCAAAGTTCTTGTCACCCCCATAACCATACTTGGTGTTGTAACCCGGATAATCACTCAACTCGAACTTCACTTCTTCAACCAACACAAGTCCATTTTTCTCTCCCAATATTTTGTAAACCCCACTGCTGGAAAAAATAATTACACTTGTGACTGATGTGAATTTCTCCCGTCTCGTCAATCATCTTCGCCGCATTCGCCATGAAGTCGCTCACCAAATCTCGGTTTCTCCTATAAAATTAAACCAAGAAGAAAAATTCGCAATCACACAATCAATTAAGTTATGCGATCAGTTGATTCTTAAATTTTGAATACAAACTCTATCTATACGTGCACAGCGCACCTGAGTTGGTCCTCCACAGGTTCATTTTTAGAGAAGCCGGCGTGAGGAAAATTATATACAATTCGATCATAAGTTACACTATTGGAACGCCGATTCCCAGCCATTTTAGTTGCATCAACATTATGTATAACTATGCACCCTCTACTCCTTAGAGAGTCAACATTAGACATGGCATTCCCATAATTCCTCTTCAGAAATTCTATAACATACAAACAAATTAAAATGAACTATCAAATTATTGTACATCAAATATACAAATAATTATGAAAGCACGTCATCAACCCAGCATCAAATTTTGTTAAGTAAAAAAGTAAAAAAAATGTGGCCGACCTTGATTAATTTAAAACGAAATATACATATTAAGCAAGCATCAACTGGATTAAATCAAGCTAAATAAAACATATAATCCATGTGGCCGACCCTGAAGCCTAACTATACTCATGATGTCATAATGTAATCCGCATGAGCAGGACAATTTTGACGTAGCAGAGAATCGACTCTGTATAAATCGACCTTGTATAATTTGTGACAAAATGTTACCTTGGGAATTGAGAGAAGTTGCAACCATGTTATCAGCCCTGCCAAAAGCCCTGCCAAGGCAAGCAGAGAAGGAGAAGTCACCTTCCCCAACTAGTAGAATTCTGTGAGAGCTGCAGTAGTGCTTGATCCATATTTCTTGTTTGATCTCCTCAATTGGGCGACTGATCACATCAACAAATTTCTTCAACTCCTCAAAATCACTCCTAAACGGGGTCGATTGTTTCCCATTCTCAACAACAACAACAGATAATGGGTTCACCTCCTTTGCATCATCAACAGAGCTGTTTTGCTCTGATTTTTGTAGCGGATCCGGACAGCCTAGGAGAGGTTGGATTGAGCCAGTTTAGAACAGAAGAGAGAACTTGACCCATGATAATGCTCTGTTTTGCTCTGCTTGGTGAATTGCTTCTCTGCCTTTCAATGAGACATGTTTTGAGGAAAGAAGCAGAGTAATCAAAATGGAAATGGGTTCTTACATAGAAAGGTTTGTGTTGTGTGGAAACCATTTAAAAGCATTCAAAAGCAGTAGCAGCAGGAGGTCGACACAATGTCGCAGTCCTATAGCTCACATATCGAGCCGCGTACATAAAGATATGCTATAGTCATTTTAACACTTTTGTATACGATGTGATGCGAGAGGTGGAGAGGCATTTTCCAAGATGATATGAGAAGAAACTCTACAACTTCACTTCCTTGGGAAGCTAATTAATTACTAGTCATTTCGATTTCCACACCTTTATTCCTTATTCTTTACCGACCCTTCATTTTACCGACCATTCATTTTCTTAGATTTAAAGCTTTTGATATGATGACTAGTATTATAACAAAAGAAGATATTGCGGTGACCCGAGATGAGATATTTATGATGGACATTTTGTAATGGTGTTCATCCATGCATCGAGATTTGCATGCAAGGCCGGCCCTGACATTTTTGACATGAGAAATGAAACTTTTTATATTCTTGTATTCTATAAAAAAATGTTTGACTTATTCCGTTATTTTTTATATACTCCTATTAGATTTTATATAATATTAAGTTTTTTTTTATGAAAAAATGTATTTTTTTAAGTACTATATATATATATATATGTATTAAAGATATAACCAATATAGATAATAATAATAAGTTAAGCAAAAAGTTAATTAAATTTTCTTTTACTTTAGAAAAAAAATTGTTTTGACTTATGTAGAAGTTGGATTTAAAGCATCCTCAAACTTTGTCTTTTGGCAAGTGATGCATCTATCATTATATAATGTCAATCTTTTTTTGGTAATTGTCAAATTTTTAATCAAAACATCAATTAATTTCTAGAAAAAGAAAAAGTTAGCTTTGTTAATTTATTACAATTGTATAAATAATCATATTGTTAAGTTTAAGTATATTACTAATTAATTTTTTTTAATCAATACAATATATAGTTGATTACTAAAAAATAAAGTATAGGTTTTATTAATTTGTTACATATGGAGAGAATAGCGGGTAATATTGAAATTTAAGAGAGAGAATATATTTTTTAAAGAGAGAGAAGTTGATATTAGTGGGCCCCACATGTATAATGAGTTGAACGATAGTAGCAACGTATGGCGATTAATCTAATGGGCACCCTCCACAACTACACATAATTATCGAGCCAACCACACACACTAAAAAAATATAAAATACATATATATTGAAAAAAAATTGGGGGCATTTCCTGGGAGTGAGGTTCGGGGCGGTCGTCCACCCCGCCCATTCCTAGAAATGGGCCTGTATGCACATACACACATCAATGCACGAATGATGGATACTGTCAGCCCCTCAATAGCGTGACCCGAGTAGGCTGAGCTAGGCAGCGAGAAACCTAGCCAATGACGGAGTTCAGGAGGGCTCGGCTAGTTCCATCAGGTTCACTCACGGGTGAACATGTGAAATGGTGCATAGGTTTAAAGCGGGTTACGCCTTGGCACGACGCCTTGGCACACCTTACCGGGCTCTGGGCGAGCGTGGACGCGCGCGGATGGACACGCGCGCATGGTCAAGCGCGTATGGGCGTGCCGCATGGTCAAGCGCGTATGGGCGTGCCGCATGGGTGAACGCGCATAGACGAACGCGCATGGGCGCGCGCACAGGGACGAGCGCGGCGTGTTTTTCCTTGGCACATCTTGGCGCGAGGCACGGACGGACTTAGGTACGCGTCTTGGCACGAGGCACGAACGACTTACGCACCTTGGCACGAGGCACGCGAGGCACGGGCGGACTTAAGTATGCGCCTTGGCACGAGCGCGGGCAAACCTTGGCACACCTTGGCACGAGCGCGGGCACGAACAAGACTTAGCGAAGTAAGTATGCACTTGCTTGGCACACGGAAAGTGTTGACAAATCTTGACTTGGGCGTTGACCCAAGTCAAAGTACGCTTGGTCTCATTTTGGGATGTTTTCTATTGGAGCCGAGGAAATGACTTAACATCTACTATAAGGAGAGGTGTGCTCTCTCCTTGGGGCGGCATGGGCAAACTAGCAGGGACCCTCGAGCATGCCTTGGGCGCAATGCCAAGGCACGACCCATGGACGGACCGTGGCGTCGACCACCCCTCGAGCCGGTGGGGCTCGGTCGGACCGAGCCCCGGCTAGCACGCAGAGGTGCCTAGGCGCGCAGCTAGGCACCACGAATCAGCCCCTGCCCAGCAGAAAACTTGGGCCACGTTCCTTGTGGCATGGCTAGACCAAGTCAAGACGGTTCCAAAGCAGTTGAGTAACTACCTTGGTCATGGGCTAGAGCTATGACCAAGGCACGACCAAGAAGTCCCGAATACCAGGAGCATGTTGCAATTGACCCAGTGATGGTGGCGGTTATGGAACGAGGTGGCAGCAAGGGAGCAAGGCGGTTGGGTAACTGTCTTGACCACAAGGAGTGGTGTTTTACCCAGTCTAGGACGGTTATGTAACTGATTGTAGGTTGGTCTATAAAGCCAAATGCTCTAGGTGAGCAAGAGAGGGAGGGAGAGGAACGAAAATGCATGAGTAGATGCATGAGTGACATGTATGCATAGAGTTCCACAGTTGTATTCCCAATTGAGAGCTAGTAAAAACGTTTCCTTGTTGCCTATTGCTTGCTGCCCCTTTAATTCGAGTATTGGTGTGCTGAACTAAGGTGACCCTTAGGCACCACAGATTCGATTGAGTAAGGAAAATTTTCCTAGAGAAAAACCCCTCTTTAATTGGCCCTGTGACATATACCATCACTGGGTGTTCCATCACTGAGTCATTCTAATATTGTCCCACAATATAATGGGAATCCAAAAATACGTCACTTGCTAAAAAGTAAAATTTGGGTATGTGTGAGTTATTGTACTTTAATAAAATTGAAATAGCTCCTCGTACGCATATAATTTAGAAAAAATAACATGTGTACTAGCTTGTAATAATTAGAAAAACTAAAAGAAAAATAGTAAGGTAGGAAGATCTCATAATAAGCATTAATATTATATGTTTAGGGTCTATGATGATGGTTGGAAAAATAATAGTAAATTGTTTGATAAAGTGACAAAGATGTTTCAAGGAAGGGAACAAAATTAATATGAGATTATTGTGAAACATACATCCAAAACTCCATCTATAAAATATAGTAACAGTAGTTAAAAATGATTGGTTAAGTGGTCCACCTTACCTTACGTAAGGGCTTCAACATTGTCAAATGTCAGCCGTGTGATGTCAATCACCACATCACTCTTGTGGGCTCGAGATTTGGGCCTCTCTAAGATCCAGGTCTGTAAGTAGTAATAGTGGGCTTTTATTAGTCACTTAGTTCATGAGCTTCAATGAACTGATTCAAGAAGCCTGGCCCAACCATTTAAAAAACCCAAGAGCCTATTTTCTTCATAAGGGACTCCTACCTGAGTCGAATATGAGACTTCCTCCAAACTTGCCCTTTAAGCAAATGATGTCTCGTAAGTCTCATCGCTAGAGATGATTTAGTAGATAGCTAGATGATATAGTGAGTTAGAACTAAACTCTTCCACTCAACTCGATTTAATGCAATTTATCTAAGTATAGATGCTGCAAAAAAAAAAAAAAAAGGTCTAAGTTATCAAGGTCGAGGCTGCGTGATTCTACGAAATGATTTCTTATTTATGTGCTTTGAGGTTAGAATGACAACACCCAAAGTTACACCAAAAGTCATATCGAGCCCAGGAGCAAGCCACGCGATCTCGATTCACATGTAATACATCGAGATTTGTGTATAATCGCATATCGAAGTGCGTAAGGATGGTTCATGTGCCCAATGTGACTTTTGGTGCGACTTGGGTGTTGTCATTCTAGCAAAATCCAAATTGTAATATAGTACCACCTTAGAGAACAAGAACAGAAAGAAAAGAAAGAATTCCACCAAATCAACATAAACAAAAACACTCTTCTTTTTTTCCGTACTTAAAAATTCATGTCCAGTTCTTTAAGTTACTAAGGATACATGCATACCAATAACTAACTAATTTACAGAACAATAAATCTGCTTGTAGTATTTGTTACGGTGGCATTTGAATCACATCACACTATCACGGTAGAAGAATAATCTTAATGTTAGATTAATTAATAATCGACATATTAAGGTAACTCATATTAATAAAGATAATGATAAACTCTAAATAAATGATTAGAGTTAGGTGTATTGTATCTCTCTTTTCCTTCTCTTTATAAATTTATTTCAGTTATTGGATATGGTATTAAAAGAATAAATGTGGTCATTAATTGAACATCTATATTTGCATAGTAGAAGACAGAGATGAAAAAATACATACTCAAATTTGGATAGTAATGGATGGAAAGATGTACTTATTATTTATTTATTTTTATTTTTATTTATTTTATTTTTATTCATTTGTCAATTGTTCCATAACACTTGATGATCATTATAAAGAATTGTAAAAATGCAACGTGGATGTAACGATTAAATGGTAACTCAAATGTACCAAAAATAAAATAAAAATGGTAATCAAATGCTCAATGATTTGTTATGTTGTCTCTGCTACAAGTGATTAAGGTTTTGTTAGTCAATTAGAATGTTAATAGTGAAACAATTATTAATCATATACAAGTCATAGTATATATCATGAAGACTTGAGAGGACTAGGGGAACTAAGAAAAAAACGTACAAATCAGCCTTTAAATTAGTTTTGAGTGGCTTTCAGCCCTTAAATTATAAAAATGAAGAGATTTTAGCCCGTCAATTAAAAAAATGAATTAGCCCACCCTAAATTCTTTTATTATCTCAACGCTTAGTGTACACGTGGCAAATGTGATTTGACACTTGTGGATCTCATAACATAGTAAAAAAACAAATGCAAAATTACTTCTATCATTCTCTCCTCAACGCCAACACGACAACGCAGAAACTTGAAGAACCATCCGCATTGCGGACGTAGTCGATCGGGATGGCGAAAACGACGACAATGACGATCGGGAAAGCAACATCGACGACAACCGGGGCATCTACGGGATCTTGGACGGCGGTGGGGATATCGACGACGACAATGATTAAAGTATATTGGTATGCTTTAATCACCGTCGTCGTCAATATCTCCGCCGCCGCCAAGATGTCGTCGATGCCTCGATCGCCGTCGTTGTTGCTTTCCCGGTCGTTGTCGTAGTCTCGATCGACTCCGTCCGCAATGTGTGGATGGTTCTTCAAGTTTCCTTAGTTTCTGCAGATAACTGAAAAATTCAGGGTGGGCTAAAATCTATTCATTTTTACAGTTTAACGGCTTAAATCCACTCAAAACTAATTTAAGGGTTTATTTCCACTTTTACTTCTAGTTTAAGGGCCGAAACCCCTTTTCCCAAGGACTAGATGATCATCACTTTAAAACAGAAACCAAAGAAGAATAAAGAGCAAAAGAAGAGAGAAGACGCAAATTTTAGTACTACTATGTAATTAATTCTTCTTATACTCCTTGTATAATCCATATATCTTAACATCTCACGTCCAGTTCTATAATTAACATTTTATAATTGCTTTGATAATTAACCTGAACCCTCCATATACATAAAGGACATCAAAATATACAATACAGTCAATATATATATTAGCATTCACTCATTCGAATAACCAAGCCAGAAAATTAAGCATTCACTCATTCGAGTAACCAAGCCAAAAAATTAAGGAAGGAGGCGAAAATTTAAACCATATATATAGGTGTCGCGAGTGCAACCCCGCCCCCAATTTTTTTGGGCTCGATGGATGCCCATGACTCACCGGTCTTTAAGTCGAAATTTGTAAGTCCTGCTTGGATTGCAATCAAAGTTCTTGTCACCCCCATAACCATACTTGGTGTTGTAACCTGGATAATCACTCAACTCGAACTTCACTTCTTCAACCAACACAAGTCCATTTTTCTCTCCCAATTTTTGTAAACCCCACTGCTGGAAAAAAAAATTACACTTGTGACTGATGTGAATTTCTCCTGTCTCGTCAATCATCTTCGCCGCATTCGCCATGAAGTCGCTCACCAAATCTCGGTTTCTCCTATAAAATTAAACCAAGAAGAAAAATTCGCAATCACACAATCAATTAAGTTATGCGATCAGTTGATTCTTAAATTTTGAATACAAACTCTATCTATACATGCACAGCGCACCTGAGATGGTCCTTGACATGTTCATTTTTAGAGAAGCCGGCGTGAGGAAAATTATATACAATTCGATCAAAAGTTACATCATTGGAACGCCGATTCCCAGCCATTTTAGTTGCATCAACATTATGTATAACTATGCACCCTCTACTCCTTAGAGAGTCAACATTAGACATGGCATTCCCATAATTCCTCTTCAGAAATTCTATAACATACAAACAAATTAAAATGAATTTACCATCAAATGTAATGTACATCTAATATACAAATAATTATGAAAGCACGTCATCAACCCCGCATCAAATTTTGTTAAGTAAAAAAGTAAAAAAAATGTGGCCGACCTTGATTAATTTAAAATGAGATGTACATATTAAGCAAGCATCAACTGGATTAAATCAAGCTAAATAAAACATATAATCCATGTGGCCGACCGACCCTGAAGCCTAACTATACTCATGATGTCAGAATGTAATTCGCATGAGCAGGACAATTTTGACGTAGCAGAGAATCGACCAATGTATAATTTGTGACAAAATGTTACCTTGGGAATTGAGAGAAGTTGCAACCATGTTATCGGCCCTGCCAAAAGCCCTGCCAAGGCAAGCAGAGAAGGAGAAGTCACCTTCCCCAACTAGTAGAATTTTGTGAGAGCTGCAGTAGTGCTTGATCCATATTTCTTGTTTGATCTCCTCAATTGGGCGACTGATCACATCAACAAATTTCCTCAACTCCTCATAATCACCCCTAAACGGGGTCGATTGTTTCCCATTGTCAACAACAACAATAGATAATGGTTTCACCTCCTTTGGATGATCAACATAGCAGTGTGTGCTCTGCTCTTCAGATGATGTTGATGGTGTGGAAACTTGATCATCAAAGGCTCCTCCTTCAAATTCACCATCATATCGGACCAATTCTCCCCAGTTTTGATCTTGATTTGGAAAATCATGATCCGGGTCGACAACAGTCGACCAGTAATCGCTTTGATCGCGATGATCATCGACGATAGTGATGACATGGTCTGTATTTTGTAGTGGACCGGGCAGCCTAGGAGAGGTTGGATTGCGTTTTTTATATGCGCAGAGTAACCAGTTTAGAACAGAAGAGATAACTTGACCCATGATAATGCTCTGTTTTGCTCTGCTTGGTGAATTGCTTCTCTGCTCTGCCTTTCAGTGAGACATGTTTTGAGGAAAGAAGGAGAGTGCTTTAAGGTCTCCAATCAAAATGGGGAGTGTGTTCCTTACAGAGAAAGGTTTGTGTTGTGTGGAAAACCATTTAAAAGCATTCAAGAGCAGTAGTAGTAATAGTAGGGAGACAACAATGTCAAACTGCAATAATACACATTGGCTCACATATCGAGCCGCGTAAATAAGTCTTGTAGTGTGACACGAAGACATACTGTAGTCATTTTAACGCTTCTACTTACATTTGTTACATGTATGCACCACTATTTGCAGCACATATGTTGATGTCGTTGTTGGATTCGTAGAGGCATTTTCCAAGATGATAAGAGAAGAAACTCTAAAACTTCACTTCCTTGGGAACCTTCTTTGCGAACCTAATTAATTACTAGTCATTTTGATTACCGACCCTTTATTTTTTTCGATTTAAAGCTTTTAATATGATGATTAGTATTATAACAACAATAAATCTATTTAGACTCATGAGTCCGGACTCATAGAGAGGTTGTTAAAATTTTTGTAAATATTTAAGGGGTATAATAGTAATTTTATAAGTGATTATGATTGTTTCATTAATTGCTCGAGGATGTATTTGAAATTAAAAAAAAAATTGAGTCCACATTCACGAGTCCAAATAGCACTACCCTTATAACAAAAGAAGATATTGTGGTAACCCAAGATGAGATATTTATGATGGACATCCTGTAATGGTGTTCATATATTCATGCATCGAGATTTGCACGCAAGGTCGGCCCTGACATTTTTGTAGTCTAGAACGACATGAGAAATGATGCTTTTTATATTCTTGTATTTTATAAAAAAAAATGTTTGACTTATTCAATTATTTTTTATATACTCCTGTTAGATTTTATATAATTTGATGAATTACACATTTTTTTATAAAGTTTTTTTTTTGAAAAAAATGTGTTTTTTTTAAGTAATATATATATATATGTATGTATGTATTTAAAGATATAATCAATATAGATAATAAAAAAAGTTAAACAAAAAGTTAATTAAATTTTATTTTACTTAAGAAAAAAATTGTTTTGACTTAGGTAGAAGTTGGATTTAAAGCATCTTCAAACCTTGTTTTTTGGTAAGAGGTGCATCTATCATTATATAATATTAATTTTTTTTGGATAATTGCCAAATTTTTAATCAAAACATCAATTAATTTCTAGAAAAAGAAAAAGTTAGCTTTGTTAATTTATTACAATTGTACATATAATCATATTGTTGAGTTTAAGTATATTACTAATTAATAAAAAAAGTGTAGTATTTAAATTTAAGAGAGAGAAGATTATTTTTAAAGAGAGAGAAGTTGATATTAGTGGGCCCACATGTATAATGAGTTGAATGATAGTAGCAACGAATGGCAAAATTAATCTAAATGGGAGCACTCGACAACAACACATATTTATCAAGCCAACCACATACACTAAAAAAAAATATAAAATATATATATCTATCATATATATAAAAGCACGAATCACAAATTTTTGAGTGGTAATGAAATTTACATATTTGCCCATACTTTTTTTTAATCTTCAAATCAACCTTTTCTTTTGTCTCTAATTCAAACTCTAACTCATTATCAATCCACCACGCGTTTTTTTTTTTTATCTCCAAATCAATTTCGAACTCCTTCTCATCAATCCAATATACGATTTTCTCTTTCTCTCAATCTTCAATCAATCAATCGATCAAAGTGGACGATCAGTCTTCAAAGTATGTTTTTTTTCCTTGTTTTTTTTTTTTTTTTGAGGAAGTAATGTCCTAGCATGACTAGCTTGTTTTTTCATTCACATCATATCTCAATCACATTTGAGAATATTGATAAGCTAAAAAATGTACTTGTATTTTTCATTTTTAAATTTTAATTACAATATTAAATTTTGTTAATAAATTCTTAGAAATTAACTACCGCGAGCGAAGCGAGCGGGTCAATCGTGCGTAGCACGTCTTGAAACTAATATATATATATATAATTTGGAGGCCTTTTCTGGGGGTGGGGTTTGGGGCTGCCGTCCACCCCGCCCATCCCAAGAGACGGGGTCTGCATGCACGTATACACATCAATGCACCCCGCCCATCCCTAGAAACAGGGTCTGCTTGCACGTACACACATCAATGCACGAATGGATAGATACCATCATTGGGTGTTCCATCACTGAGTCGTTCTAATATTGTCCCACAGTATAATGGAGGTTCACAAAGACATCACTTGCCAAAAAGTAAAATTTGGGCATACGTGAGTTCTTGTACTTTAATAAAAGGGTAGTGTTAGGTGGACTCAATGAGTTCAGACCCAAATAACAAGAAAGACATAAATACCCTTTATATGGTGGAAGGGGTAGGTGTGTTATTGGTGCTAGAGTGAAGGTAATTATGTATTTTTATTTAGTCAGATAAATTAAATTATTAGTAAAAGGTGTTAAAGTCTGGACTCAAAAAGTCTAAATAGATTTTTTGTTAATAAAATTGAAATAGCTCCTTGTAAGCATGTAATTTAGAAAAAATAACATGTGTACTAGCTTGTAATTATTAGAAAAATTAAAAGAAAAACAGTAAGGTAGGAAGATCTCATAATAAGCATTAATATGATATATTTAGGGTCACGAACAAAGTGATATTTTATGATGATGGTTGGAAAAATAATAGTAAATTGTTTGATAAAGTGACATAGCAGTTTCACGGACGGGAACAAAATTAATATACTATGCAGTAGTTCAAAATGATTGGTTAAGTAGTCAACCTTACCTCACGTAAGGGCTTCAACATGGTCACATGTCAGCCGTGTGATGTCAATCACCACATCACTCATGTGGCTCGAGATATGGGCCTCTAAGATCCAGGTCTGTAAGTAATAATAGTTGGCTTTTATAGTTAGTCACTTAGTTCATGAGCTTCAATGAACTGATTCAAGAAGCCTGGCCCAACCATTTAAAAAACCCAAGAGCTAGATGATAGCCTATTTATAGTAAATGAGTCTCATCACTAGTGATGATTTGGTATATAGCTAGATGATATAGTGAGTTACAACTAAGCTCTTATACTCAACTCGATTTAATGCAATTTATCTTAAATATAAATTCTGCAAAAAAAAAAAAAAAAAGGCCAACGTTATCAAGGTCGAGGATGCGTGATTCTACGAAATGATTTCTTATTTTGAATGTGAGTACGGAATATATGTGCTTTGAGGTTAAAATGACAACACCCAAAGTTACACCAAAAGTCATATCGAGCACAGTAGCAGTCCACGCTGTTTCGATTCACATGTTATACATCGAGATTTGTATATAATCGCATATCGAAGTGTGTAAGGATGGTTCATGCGCCCAATGTGACTTTTGGTGTGACTTGGGTGTTGTCATTATAGCAAAATCCAAATTGTAATATAGTACCACCTTAGAGAACAAGAACAGAAAGAAAAAGAAAGAATTCCACCAAATCAACATAAACAAAAACACTCTTCTTTTTTTCCCTACTTAAAAATTCATGTCCAGTTCTTTAAGAGCCAGAATTCAGATGTGAATATTCAGTTGGATTTAACAACTCAATAACCCCTAAAGGCTCTTCATTCGAGTTCAATTTCTTAGACATTAAGACTGATAAAAAGCTTGTCAAAGGCCCCTCTCAAACACTGCACAAATGCTAAAAAGCAGTGCAACTCAAATACTCAAATAGAGAATACAACCTCCTTCCCTTACTTTTTTTAGTCCATCAAACTCCTTTTGTCCAATCTCAATGAAACACATTGGCCCCATCCCCTCCACAATCAAAAGCTTCTTTAATTTTCTCTTTACAACTCTCTCCTTCACTACTTGAAAAAAATTTGTGTTAAAATCACTTCTACTACTTCTTCAATTTCTTCGTTACTTGCTCAAAGGTTTTGGTTTTCCCTAACAACACTTCTCCCAAGATGCTCCCACTTCCTCCTCCACCTTCACATCTCAAACAATCCAAAAACAGTCCATCCACTCAAACTAGCTCTTCAAACCAACAACAGACCATGATTCAACCAAGCAAATCTCACAAACAATCAAAAAGCAGTAGCAGCAGTAGTAGTCCTTCCACTCATATTGTTTTATCAAAGCAGCCCATGATCCACAAACCTCACCAGGCATCATTAGATGATCATACCATAAAGCTCAAACTAAGAAAGACGCTGAATTTTAGGGTTTTTTAGTGTCAACGTAATAAGGTATGTTTGGGCCGAAAGTAGCCTCGGTTGGTAGTCACTAAGTTCTTTTAGCATCTTTCGGCAGTACCATACTGACAAACCGAGACAACATGATATGTCTCGGTCACATAGACATATCATATACGTGGTCAATTTATTTTATGGGAAAGATATTGTTTCTTGCCGCAAGCATGTGTATTTTTTGCTACGGTAAAATTGTAAAGTTTTTGAGTTAATGTTAAAATCCAGGTTAGAAACTGTAATGTAGAGAATATTAGGAGAAGAACTCGTCAATCAAACTCATGCAGATTAAGAGTAATTGACAACTAAAACGTACACACTTGAAAAAATATAAAAAAAAACTCTTCTATAACAAATAAAGAAACACAAATCCTAATGAATTAAAAAGAGACAAATAGAGACCGAAATTAAGAGAAAGTTAATCAATGATAATTCTATTGGTTAGTACGGGGTTTGTTTAAAGTAAAGTGAATGAAGTGATCCATGGAACCGTCAGGGTGATAACTTTGAGGATCAAATCGATGAGTCGGGTTAAGGAAAGTAAGCGTTTATTATTAATTGGTTGAGGATTCGCAAAAGATGGCTGTTTATGATTTGTGGCTCGAAAATTGGCTTCCCAATTATAAATCAGATATTGCATGGTTGTTGATCTCTCTCTAGCTTGGATCAACGTACCAACTTGATTGAGAAGCTTTGCTTGCTACGTAATCTTCGCTGTAAATTGAGTGAACGTTGTTGATGTATTGCTGCATCTGATCTGCTGGGAAATAAGGGGAGAATTTGCAATCTGAAATATTGCATGTGCGATTGTGGTATTGGCACGCGGCTCATACCACTACGCTTGAACTGTTAGAGTTGTAATGAGTGTCATTGCGGTGTCTCTAAATTTAACATTAACAACCACCAAACTCGTTCTTCTTTTCCACCGACAATACTATATTAATTAATTGTTGAAGATGCTAGATCTAGATCTAGAGAAAACGCTGACTACATATCTATCTATCTATTTATAATTTCGTATAACTATGTACTAGGAATCATAATTGTGTTACAATTACAATAAGGGGTTTGTGTTACTATACAATTACATGTGCTACGTTTTTTTTGTGACAGTACTACCTTCTTTTTTCTGTTTGTGTTACTGTACGATTGTGTTTACCATACTTTTCTTTTCTTTTTTGGTAAGTATTAATTACGCTATCTATTTGTGTTACTCCTTCTATTTCTATATAAGCGTCGTTTTAAGATTGTTCACTATTCTTCAGAAAGTCACTTAATTATCTTGATTGATGAGAAAGTAGCATTTAAATGACTAAATCACTTTTTATCTCTCTTAACCCCATCACTTCTACATATAGTAGTTATTCATGTGTAATTATTAGACCTTTTTTTTTATGAAGAGTATAAAAGAAAATTAACTAATTAATATGTATTTAAACTATCAAATGACAGATACTATAAAATATTTCAAAATGACTAAAAAGACACTTCAAAAGAAAAGGATAGAGTAAGTATTTTTTATGGCTATATTAAAATAAAGTTTTGTTCTTATGATTAAAAAAAAAAGTACCTCTATATATTACTCTAGTCATCAAACGCACATCATGAAGTCTCTTCTAAAAAAATAAGTAAAATATCGAGAACACGTGAGTGATTAGGTCTTTATCACTTTTTTTATTTTATTTTTTTCGAGGAAAGGACATCATCACTTTAATAAAAGGAAACCAAAAGGAAAAGCAGAAAAAGAGTACATAAAATAACTGGTAATTAATAATAATTCTTTTTACATAAGTTCATTGTATTCAGTTGATGATTTCACGTACAAATTAAATTTACATCCAGTAGATTTAGACAAATACACCATACTTTCTTTGATAATTAACCCTCAATATATTCGATACAGAATCAAAACGAGGCTCATGCTAATGGTTTCACTCGGCTCATTTTTTTCATCAAAATTCACTCCAAAATCAAGTTAGAAATTAAACACTCATAACAACAGTACTCAAGTGTATATATATATATATGGCGCAACACTGCTCCTTCGCTCTTCCTACGATTCACTCGCCCGTTTTTTTAGTCGAAACTTATAAGTCTTGCTTGGGTTGCAGTCGAAATTCTTATCACCCCCAAATCCATATTTGGTGTTGTATCCCGTATAATCACTCAAATTAAACTTCACCTCTTCCATAACCACAAGTCCATTCTTCTTTGCCAATTTTCGCAAACCCTGCTGCTCCAAAAATTGGTTACATTTGTGACTGATGTGAATTTCTCCTTTCTCCTCAATCATCTTCTTCGCATTTGCCATGAACAGACTCACCAAGTTTTTGTGTTTCCTACATATATATATATATCAAGCAATCAAACAATTAAAAATCTTGTTATCATGATCAGTTGATCTTCTTAAGGTACATACATTCGCTTCACAATAATGTTGTAGATTCTCTTAAAATTCGTGTGACACATATTTTAATCAAATCTACACTATTGTATAACGAATGTATGTCTCCTAGATCGAATATCAACTTCCTTAAATGAAAACTATGAATTACACAATTCATGCATACACCTGAATTCGTCCGTAACAAATTCCTTGTCGGAGAAGCCCGCGTGAGGAAAATTATAGACAATTCGATCATACTTGACCACATTGAGTTTCTTATTCCCAGCCATTTCAGTTGCATTAACTTTATGTACGACCTTACACCCTCTACTCTTAAGTGATTGAATATTAGACATTGCCCGCCCATAATTCTTCTTCAAAAAATCTACACGAGACAAATAAATAGTTTTATTACCCAAATCATCAAATGCAATGCATACATGTAAAAAAATCATGCCCAAGTAATGTCTAAACATATTTTTAGATAAAGCTAGTGAGATGTTATAGATGGTAAAAAAAGTTATGAGATTTAATCTTGTCATCTAACTCATAATATATTGGTTTCTTCCTAAATTGGAAATAAAAAGTTAGGATACCCACAATTATTAAAAAAAAAAAAACCTAAATATTAGTTAGATTGTATTAAATCAAATTAATTGAAGCATTTGATTCATGCAACAGACTCTAACTAATAATGATAAAAAAAAATAAATTGTAACCTTGAGAATTATATTATTGTTCATGTAGATCAAAATGATCAACTAGAATAAATCATCAACTACATTAAATTAAGCTAACTAAAACGTAATATAATTCATGCAGACTAATTTGAAATGCTGAGATTATAGAAACACATCATCAACTGTATTAAATCTAAGTAAATAAAACATGAAATTCATGTGGCGGATGCTAATTAATTTGTGACAAAATGGTACCTTGGGAATTGAGAGAAGTTGCAACCATGTTATTTGCCCTGCCAAAAGCCCTGCCAAGGCAAGCAGAGAAGGAGAAGTCACCTTCCCCAACTAGTAGAATTTTGTGAGAGCTGCAGTAGTGCTTGATCCATATTTCTTTTTTGATCTCCTCAATTGGGCGACTGATCACATCAACAAATTTCTTCAATTAACATTTTATAATTGCTTTGATCCATATTAACATCTCACGTCCAGTTCTCTAATTAACATTTTATAATTGCTTTGATAATTAACCTGAACCCTCCATATATATAAAGGACATCAAAATATACAAGACAGTTACTATATATATTAGCATTCACTCATTCGAGTAACCAAGCCAGAAAATTAAGTAAGGAGACGTAAATTTAAACCATATATATAGGTTTCGCGAGTGCAACCCCGCCCCCATTTTTCTGGGCTCGATGTATGCCCATGACTCACCGGTCTTTAAGTCGAAATTTGTAAGTCCTGCTCGGATTGCAATCAAAGTTCTCGTCACCCCCATAACCATACTTGGTGTTGTAACCCGGATAATCACTCAACTTGAACTCCACTTCTTTAATCAACACAAGTCCTTTTTTCTCTCCCAATTTTTGTAAACCCCACTGCTGGAAAAAACCATTACACTTATGGCTGATGTGAATTTCTCCCGTCTCGTCAATCATCTTCGCCGCATTCGCCATGAAGTCGCTCACCAAATCTCGGTTTCTCCTATAAAATTAAACCGAGAAGAAAAATTCACAATCACACAATCAATTAAGTTATGCGATCAGTTGATTCTTATATTTGGAATACAAACTCTATCTATACATGCACAGCGCACCTGAGATGGTCCTTGACAGGTTCATTTTTAGAGAAGCCGGCGTGAGGAAAATTATATACAATTCGATCATAAGTTACATTATTGAGACTCCGATTTCCAGCCATTTTGGTTGCATCAACATTATGTATAACTATGCACCCTCTACTCCTAAGTGATTGAATATTAGACATTGCCCGCCCATAATTCTTCTTCAAAAAATCTACGCCAGACAAATAAATAGTTTTATTACCCAAATCATCAAATTCAATGCATACATGTAAAAAAATCATGCCTAATTAATGTCTAAACATATTTTTAGATAAAGGTAGTGAGATGTTATAGATGGTAAAAAAAGTTATGAGATTTAATCTTGTCATCTAACTCTTAATATATTGGTTTCTTCCTAAATTGAAAATAAAAAGTTAGGATACCCACAATTATTAAAAAAAAAAAAAATATGCCTAAATATTAGTTAAATTGTATTAAATCAAATTAAGTGAAGCATTTGATTCATGCAGCCGACCCTAGCTAATAATGATAAATAAATAAAAAATTGTAACCTTGAGAATTACATTATTGTTCATGTAGATCAAAATGATCAACTAGAATAAATCATCAACTACAATAAATTAAGCTAACTAAAACGTAATATAATTCATGCAGACTAATTTGAAATGCTGAGATTATAAAGACACATAAATAAAACATGAAATTCATGTGGCGGATCCTAACTAATTTGTGACAAAATGTTACCTTGGGAATCGAGAGAAGTTGCAACCATGTTATTTGCCCTGCCAAAAGCCCTGCCAAGGCAAGCAGAGAAGGAGAAGTCACCTTCCCCAACAAGTAGAATTTTGTGAGAGCTGCAGTAGTGCTTGATCCATATTTCTTTTTTGATCTCCTCAATTGGGCGACTGATCACATCAACAAATTTCTTCAACTCCTCAAAATCACCCCTACACGGGGTCGATTGTTCCCCATTGTCAACAACAACAATAGATAATGGGTTCACCTCCTTTGGATCATCAACAGAGCTGTGTGGGCTCTGCTCTTCAGATGATGTTGATGGTGTGGAAACTTGATCATCAAAGGCTCCTCCTTCAAAATCACCATCATATCGGAACAATTCTCCCCAGTTTTGATCTTGATTTGGAAAATCATGATCCGGGTCGACAACAGTCGACCAGTAATCGCTTTGATCGCGATGACCATCAAGGATGGTGATGACATGGTCTGTATTTTGATATGCGCAGAGGAACCAGTTTATAACAGAAGAGAGAACTTGACCCATGATAATGCTCTGTTTTGCTCTGTTTGGTGAATTGATTCTCTGCTCTGCCTTTCAGTGAGACATGTTTTGAGGAAAGAAGCAGAGTGCTTTAAGGTCTCTAATCAAAATGGGGAAAGCATTGAAGAGCAGTAGTAGCAGCAGGAGGTCGACACAATGTCGCAGTCCTATAGCTCACATATCGACCCGCGTACATAAAGATATGCTATAGTCATTTTAACACTTTTGTGTACGATGTGATGCGCGTATACTTACATTTGTGACACTATTACGTATGGACCACTATTTGTAGCACATACGTTGGTGTTGTAGTTGGATTAGTAGAGGTGGAGAGTCATTTTCCAAGATGATAAGAGAAGAAACTTTACAACTTCACTTCCTTTGGGAATCTAATTCGATATCCACACCTGTATTTCTTATTCTTTACCGATCTTCATTTTCTTGGATTTAAAGCTTTTGATATGATGACTAGTATTATAACAAAGGAAGATACTACGGTGACCCGAGATGAGATATTTATGATGGACATTCTGTAATGGTGTTCATCCATGCATCGAGATTTGCATGCAAGGCCGGCCGTGACATTTTTGGACATGAGAAATGAAACTTTTTATATTCTTGTATTCTATAAAAAAAAATGTTTGGCTTATTCAATTATTTTTCATATACTCCTATTAGATTTTATATAATATAAAGTTTTTTTTTTGAAAAAAAGGTGTTTTTTTAAGTACTATATATATGTATTTAAAGATATAACCAATATAGATAATAATAAAAGTTAAATTTTCTTTTACTTTAGAAAAAAAATTGTTTTGACTTAGGTAGAAGTTGGATTTAAAGCATCCTCAAATTTTATCTTTTGGCAAGTGATGCATCTATCATTATATAATGCTAATTTTTTTTTGGTAATTGTCAAATTTTTAATCAAAACATCAATCAATTTCTAGAAAAAGAAAAAGTTAGCTTCGTTAATTTATTACAATTGTATAAATAATCATATTGTTAAATTTAAGTATATTACTAATTATTATTATTTTAATCGATACAATATATAGTTGATTACTAAAAAATAAACTGTAGGTTTTATTAATTTGTTACATATCGAGAGAATAGCGGGGTAATATTGAAATTTAGGAGACAGAATATATTTTTTAAAGAGAGAAAAGTTGATATTAGTGAGGCCCACATGTATAATGAGTTGAATGATAGTAGCAACGTATGGCGATTAATCTAAATGGGCACCCTCCACAACTACACATAATTATCGAGCCAACCACACACACTAAAAAAATATAAAATACATATTTATTGAAAAAAATTTGGGGGCATTTCCTGGGAGTGAGGTTCGGGGCGGCCGTCCACCTCGCCCATCCCTAGAAATGGGCCTGTATGCACATACACACATCAATGCACGAATGATGGATATCATCACTGGGTGTTCCATCATTGAGTCATTCTAATATTGTCCCACAATATAATGGAGATCCACAAATACGTCACTTGTTAAAAAGTAAAGTTTGGGTATGTGTGAGTTATTGTACTTTAATAAAATTGAAATAGCTCCTCGTAAGCATATAATTTAGAAAAAATAACATATGTACTAGCTTGTAATAATTAGAAAAACTAAAAGAAAAATAGTAAGGTAGGAAGATCTCATAATAAGCATTAATATGATAAGTTTAGGGTCTATGATGATGGTTGGAAAAATAATAGTAAGTTGTTTGATAAAGTGACATAGAAGTTTCAAGGAAGGGAACAAAATTAATATGAGATTATTGTGAAACATACATCAAAAACTCCATCTATAAAATATAGTAACAGTAGTTAAAAATGATTGGTTAAGTTGTCCACCTTACCTTACGTAAGGGCTTCAACATTGTCAAATGTCTGCCGTGTGATGTCAATCACCACATCACTCTTGTGGGCTCGAGATTTGGGCCTCTAAAAGATCCAGGTCTGTAAGTAGTAATAGTGGGCTTTTATTAGTCACTTAGTTCATGAGCTTCAATGAACTGATTCAAGAAGCCTGGCCCAACCATTTAAAAAACCCAAGAGCCTATTTTCTTCATAAGGGACTCCTAGAGTCGAGTATGAAACTTCCTCCAATCTTGCCCTTTAAGCAAATGATGTCTAGTAAGTCTCATCGCTATAGATGATTTGGTAGATAGCTAGATGATATAGTGAGTTAGAACTAAACTCTTCCACTCAACTCGATTTAATGCAATTTATCTAAGTATAGATGCTGCAAAAAAAAAAAAAAAAAATCAAAGTTATCAAGGTCGAGGCCGCGTGATTCTACGAAATGACTTCTTATTTTGAATGTGAGTACGGAATATATGTGCTTTGAGGTTAGAATGACAACACCCAAAGTTACAGCAAAAGTCATATCGAGCACAGTAGCAATCCACGCGGTCTCGATTCACATGTTATACATCGAGATTTGTGTATAATCGCATATCAAAGTGCGTAAGGATGGTTCATGTGCCTAATGTGACTTTTGGTGCGACTTGGGTGTTGTCATTCTAGCAAAATCCAAATTGTAATATAATACCACCTTAGAGAACAAGAACAGAAAGAAAAGAAAGAATTCCACCAAATCAACATAAACAAAAACACTCATTCTTCTTTTTTTCCCTACTTAAAAATTCATGTCCAGTTCTTTAAGAGCCAGAATTCAGATGTGAATATTCAGTTGGATTTAACAACTCAATAACCCCTAAAGGCTCTTCATTCGAGTTCAATTTCTTAGACATTAAGACTGATAAAAAGCTTGTCAAAGGCCCCTCTCAAACACTGCACAAATGCTAAAAAGCAGTGCAACTCAAATACTCAAATAGAGAATACAACCTCCTTCCCTTACTTTTTTAGTCCATCAAACTCCTTTTGTTCAATCTCAATGAAACACATTGGCCCCATCCCCTCCACAATCAAAAGCTTCTTTAATTTTCTCTTTACAACTCTCTCCTTCACTACTTAAAAAATTTGTGTTAAAATCACTTCTACTACTTCTTCAAATTCTTCATTACTTGCTCAAAGGTTTTGGTTTTCCCTAACAACACTTCTCCCAAGATGCTCCCACTTCCTCCTCCACCTTCACATCTCAAACAATCCAAAAACAGTCCATCCACTCAAACTAGCTCTTCAAACCAACAACAGACCATGATTCAACCAAGCAAATCTCACAAACAATCAAAAAGCAGTAGCAGCAGTAGTAGTCCTTCCACTCAAATTGTTTTATCAAAGCAGCCCATGATCCACAAACCTCACCAGGCATCATTAGATGATCATACCATAAAGCTCAAACTAAGAAAGACGTCGTCGTCGTCTGCAACACTACTTCGATCCCCTCGCCCGACCAACCCTTTGATATGGTGCACTGCAGTTCTATGTGTTATCTTCAGTGTTCTTCTCATTGTAGCTGGAATTGCCACTTTGGTTATCTTCCTCTCTGTGAAGCCGAAGCGCCCATTATTCGACACCACTGTTGCAAGCCTTAACAGCATCTACCTCGACTCGACTGAGTATTTCAACGGCGACTTCATATTCCTTGCAAACTTCACAAACCCGAATCGGAAAATCGATATTAGGTTCGAGTACTTGGACATCGAACTCTACTTCTTCGACAGGCTTATAGCAAATCAAGTTCTGGAGCCCTTCACTGAGAGACGCGGAGAAGCAAGGCTGCAGTCAGTTCACATGATATCAAGTGAGGTCTACTTGCCTCTCAATCTTTCATTGGAACTGAAAAAACAAATACAAAGCAACAGAGTCAAGTATAACATTAGAGGTACTTTTAGAGTGAGAGCCAGTGTTGGTCTCACCCATTTTTCATATTGGTTGTATGGGAGATGCCAGATTGAGATGACGGGGCCGCCAAGTGGAGTCCTCATCTATCGCAGTTGCCGAACAAAGAGGTGATTGAATTAGCAATGAATGTAAACTTCAGCAGTTTTTCTTTTCTTTCTTTTGTGTTTGTTAGAACTTGCAACAAGTTGAAAATTAGCTCAATTTTGAAGTTTTGATGCATCAATGATGAAGAGATAATGTAATCCATTGTTGCATCTAAGAACACAAGCCACATATGTGCAAATCAATTTCAATAAGCCAAGATAAAGATTTGCAATGAATCATCAACAACACAATGAACACCAAAAAGGAATAAAATTTGTTATGAATCATCATCATCAACACAATGCATTAGCAATGTCTTTATTTTATGGTTGTCAGAACAACAACAACAACATAGCTCAATCCCAAATTAATTGGGGTCAGCTACATGGATCAAACTCTTAAATTGTGCTCGATTCAGTCAATTGATGGTAAGCTTTCCGTACCAATTTTGATGCATAACCAATGATTATATATAAGAACACAAGCCTCATATGTGCAAATCAATTTCACTTATAAGCCAAGACAAAATTGGGATAAAAAAAATCACACCTTGATGTGACCATATCAATTTATGCAGCTATAACTCATCAAAAACACAATAAACACAGAAAAGGACTAAAATGTGATCTCTCCTTCACTCTTCTAACCATTATTTCATGACTTCAGACGGAGTTTTCGCAACAATCGACAAAGCGTGCAAACCGCTCTGCAATTCACTCTGCAGAAGATCATAAACAAGTCGATGCCGCTTCACCAAACTCTTCCCCTCGAACTCCTTCGAAACAATCCTTACATTAAAATGTGTCTCCCCATCACTACCTAAATCCCTCACACCAATATGCCCAGCATGTTGGTGTGATATATCCTCAACTTCCAATTCAACAGGCCTCAGCTCCCTCTCCAATCTCTCCCTAATCCTCTCCCCTCTCCTCCCCAAATTCCTCGAACTCGACTCACTCAAAGTCACTTCCTTTTCATCACCAGAACCCAAATTTTGCACATTAGAATCATGGGCAGAACTCAAATTCGCCGATTTCGACTCACTCAAAGTCACTTCCTTTTCACCACCAGAACCCAAATTTTGCACATTAGAATCATGGGCAGAACTCAAATTCGTCGAATTCGACTCACTCAAAGTCACTTCCTTCTCATCACCAGAACCCAAATTTTGCACACTAGAATCATGGGTATGTGCAGAATCCGAATCAGACCCAGAATTCAAACTCCTTACCTCATTTTCGCTCTCCGAAACAA
Organism: Stephania yunnanensis; assembly: GCA_039657365.1. Taxonomy (NCBI): domain Eukaryota; kingdom Viridiplantae; phylum Streptophyta; class Magnoliopsida; order Ranunculales; family Menispermaceae; genus Stephania; species Stephania yunnanensis. The sequence goes on along the minus strand of CM077583.1, from coordinate 61,821,306 downwards.
CGCCGCCGCCGCCGCCCGCCTCGGCTTCTCTCCACAACTCCAACGCCTTGTTCTGCATCAATTTGAGCATATTCAAGAACCCATTATTCCTGGACGGAGTGAGACTCTGCTTCAGCCCTAACAAGGTCACAAACTCGGGAGAAACCCTCAAAACCTCCTCAACAGGGCGCCCAGACAAGCCCTGAACGAGCAAGGCAGCGAGGCCCTTAGTGAGTACCGAATCGGAATCCGCCTCGAATCGCACGTTGTTGTCGGGATCGAGGTAGGCTCGGACCCAGACTTGCGAGACGCAGCCCTGGACCTTGTTTTGTGGGGTTTTGAATTTGGGGTCGAGAGGGGGGAGGTTGCGACCGTAGAAGAGTAACTGTTCGTACTTGGCTTTGGGTTGGGGGACGGATTGGAAGAGTTGGATGATGCGTTGGAGATTGGGTGGGAGAGATTCGAGGCAGGGGAGAGGGGTTTGCGATGATGGTGAGGAGGTGCTGCAGGGGAGGGTGGGGAGGGGTTGGATGGCAATTGAGGAGAAGAAGGAGGGTCTTTTGGGGATTGGGGAAAGGGGGATTAGGGTTTTGGGGAGGGGGAGTTGGTGGTGGAGGAAAGGTGGGATCTTGGTGGGGAAGAGGCGGAAGGAGGATGAGATTGACATTGGTGGAGAAGCAGAGAAAAACAGAGGACTTGTTAGATCGAGAGAGAGAGAGAGAGTCTGAAGAGAAGAGTCGAGAATAGCAACTCCAACTATTGCATCGGACGGTTTATATTGATTCCTAAATTCCCAATATGAATACACTTTTGCTAGTGAGCATATCTATCATATATATAAAAGCACGAATCACCAATTTTTGAGTCGTAAGCAAATTTACTTTTTTGTCCCGCTCCCACACAATTTTTCTCGTGCGTTAAGTCCCTCTCCCACACAATTTTTTCAAAGCCTCTCTTCCGATCTCTTCTTCCTCTTCTCTCACGTCTCTCTCTCCCACACAATTTTTCTCACTGTCTCTTCCGATCTCTTCTTCCTCTTCTTTCACGTCTCTCTCTCATGTTACTCCAGCAAAAACAATATATACTATGTTAGGTTGGTTGATTAGCGAGATTGAACAACGCAATAAGATTGAGATTGTATAGATGCGAGAATAGCAACGTCGACTCAATTACAAGATGTGGGCATTGTAAGAGCCCTAGCTTTAACATTCGATGATTATCACAATCCTCAACTATAACTTGCGCTTTACTAATCTCATATATTCCTCCTAGGTCATTTTTTTATGTCATCCTACAAAAATTATTTGTTAAAAACTATAAGTTGTTTTAGAAATTTTACCAACCGCATTAACACACAAAAAAGGGAAAATATGGTTCACAAAAATCTGAGGAAGGTGTTCAAAGAAATGAATTAACTGAAAAGTGATCGTGTTTTAACTATGCAAGATAATTTAACTATGACTCACTGTTGCATCGGACGGTTTATATTGATTCCTAAATTCCCAATATGAATACACTTTTGCTAGTGAGCATACATATACTTATAGAATAATCAACTTTGGGCATCAATGTTACATTCAATTTATTTAGCATTGTATATTAAATTTAATATTTAATATTTATATTACATAGTTTGTTTAAACTCATAAATATTATTTAAATTTTTATTATACATTCAATTGCTTATTAAATTTACAATGTTTTAACTATAATCAAGGCTTTGTGTTCAAGATACAAGCTAGGAGTAGAAATTAGATAAAGAAATCGAATTTACATATACTGCGTCAAACAATACACTACTACAATTACATAATTGTGTTACAATTAGAATCAAGGGTTTGCGTGTTACTTTACAATTACATGTGTTACGTTTTTTTTGTAACAGGACTACCTTCTTTTTTCTGTTTGTTACTTTAAAATTGTGTTTACCATTTTTCTTTTCTTTTTTGATAAATATTAATTACGCTATCTATTTGTGTTACTCCCTCCATTTCTATATAAGTGTCGTCTTAAGATTGTTTACAGTTTTAGTCACTTAATTATCTTGATTGAGGAGAAAGTATCAGTTAAATGACTAAATCACTTTTTATCTCTCTTAACCCCACCACTTCTACATATACTAGCTATTCATTTGTAATTATTGAATTTTTTTATGAAGAGTATAAAAGTTAATTAATTAATTAATATGTATTGAAATTATCAATTGACAAATACTATGAAATATTTCAAAACGGTTAAAAAGACACTTCAAAAGAAAAGAATAGAATGTAGTATGTAAAATAAAGTTTCGGAGGAAAGGACATCACCACTTTAATAAAAGGAAACCAAAAGGAAAAACAGAAAAAGAGTACACAAAATAACTGGTAATTAATAATACTTCTTTTTACATAAGTTCATTGTGTTAGTATAAACCATTGAGTATATGTTAAATCAAATGTATAAGTGATCAATATGTATGTATGTATGTGAGATAAGTGTAGCTGAGGTTGTTGAGTTTGTTAGAAGGTTGTCCAATGAAATGTAGACACGTGTATTAGTTACTATACTATCACAATCATCTATAAATATCTCACTCTCTTCCTCTAGAAGTTTCAAAGAAGAAGAGATGAGTTTTGTTCAATTGAGTTCTTGATGTCAACATGGTATCAGAGCTCTTGAAGGCTCATCGCCATTGTTAGTGGCCTGTGGTTCTTGAAGAATCATCATCGACATTGAAGGAGGTCATCACCATTGCTGATAATCTGTGGATCTTAAAGATTCATACCTCAACATGGCGATCAAGTCAATTCTTCAAATCTTTCTTCTCCAAATGCTACCTATTCTTCTGCAAACAATTAATCCATGATTACACCATTCGATAACTCTCTCAACCAAATTGTGTCGATCAAGTTGAATGATAGTAATTTTTTGTTATGGAAATCCATCATTGTACATGCAATCGAAGGATGAAGGTTAGATGGAATCTTGTTTGGAACAATCAAAGTTCCTTCATTGCTTACTGAACAAGGGGAACCAAATCTTGAATATCAAGTTTGACATTCTCGTGATAGAATGTTGTATGCATGGTTGTTATGCACATTGGAACTACATATTGCAACATCATTGGTTGCAAAAGAGGAAAACCTACACAGCTAATGAACTGTGGCAATCTATTGAAGAATTTTGTGGTGCACACAATAGAGCACAAATTCAGTTCAATAGAACTGCAATAAGAACTACCAGAAAAGGATCTACAAAGATGAGTGATTACCTTCGAAAGATGAAGGAATTTGTTGATAATATAGCTACTACTGGAGAGCCAATTTCAGTTGCAGAACTCATTTCTTGCACACTTTCTGGTTTAGATGTAGAGTATCGTCCAATTACAACTATATTGGAACGTCAAAGAGATCTGAAATGGACTGAATTACAGTCTTGTTTGCTGAGTTTTGAAGCCAAACTTAGTCAATTACAAATTTTATCTGGAATAAACTCTATGAACCTTCAAGGTTCAAATCAAGTGAATGTTGTTGAAGTAAAATAAGGTGGATCACACAATGGTTGGAATAACAATTTTCAGAAACAAGGAGGAAATGGTGGCAAGAATTTCGATAACAACAATAGAGGTCAAGGAGCTAGATTTCGAGGAAGATTAGGCTTTCGATTTCCCAACAACAATAGACCAACATGTCAAATATGCAATAAGGTCGGACACTCTGCTGCCTTCTACTACTACAGGGCAGATATGAATTACATGGGCACACAAGTTAGTCAATCAGCTGGAAATCAGTTCTTTAATGGTTTTCAGGGCAATCAAAACTTCAAAGGATGAGGTCAGTTTCAAGGAGCACAACCAAGTGCACATTTTCTTGGTACACAAAATTTTGTTGGGAGTTCTTCTGGTCCTGGTTTTAATTCATCAGATTCTGCGAATAATACATCTTGGTATGCAGATAGTGGTGCTACAGCACATGTTACTCCAGATACTTCTCAAGTGAATCATATTTCACCTTATCAAGGTAATGATTCTTTGATTGTTGGCAATGGTAATTCTATTCCTATTAAGTATATAGGCACTGCAAATGTTACATCTGCTGATCCTAGACTACATTTCTGAAATACTTTATGTGTGTCAAACATAAGAAAGAATCTTATTAGTATATCTCAACTGGTTAAGGACAACAATGTTGTTATTGAGTTGCTAATAAGAATTGTTTGGTGAAGGATTCTTCAACTAAGGAGATCCTACTTAAGGGAGTACTTCGAGATGGACTGTATCAATTTTCTAGTTCTCCACTATTCTCACAACAGAAGTCTTCAAATTCTACACAAGCTTATTGGGCATCCAGAAAATCAATAACATTTATGTGGCATTATCGTCTAGGACATCCTGCAGTTCAAACTTTACAACAAGTTATGAGATCTCATCTTCATCTACCATGCACCTTTTCTGAATTTTGTCATGCCTGTCCAATGGGTAAGCGCCATGTTTTACCATTTTCACATTCAAGTTCAAGTTGTAATCATGTACTAGACCTCATTCACTCAGATGTTTGGGGCCCTTCTCCAGTTACTTCTCATGATGGTTTCAATTACTACATTGTATTTGTTGATGACTGGTCAAGGTTTACATGAATTTTTCTTTTAAAGCATAAATCTGATGCACTTCCTGCATTCAAAGTGTTCAAATCTAGAGTTGAAAATTAGTTTAATGCCAAGATTAAATGCTTACAATCTAATTTAGGTGGTGAGTTTAGAAGTTTCAAATTGTTTTTGGAGGAACAAGGTATTTTCTTTCAACATCCATGCCCATATACACATGAACAAAATGGTAGAGTTGAAAGAAAACATAGACATATAGTTGAAACAAGTCTCACTCTTCTTGCTCAAGTTGGATTACCTTACAAATTCTGGTATGACGCTTGTAAAGCTGCTACTTTTCTGGTGAATAGATTACCTACAAGAGTGTTACAGGGATCTTCTCCATATCAACTGCTTTATAATGTTCCTCCTGATTAAATGATTTTGAAGGTGTTTGGGTGTACATGCTATCCATATACAAGACCATACAATGCTCACAAATATCAATATCGATCTGAGAGATGCTTATTTTTGGGATATAGCTTTACTCATAAGGGATATAAATGTATGAATTCTACTGGCAGAATATATGTTTCCAGACATGTCTTATTTAATGAAGATGAGTTTCCCTATCATATGATGTTTTCTTCCAAGCCATTACCTTCAGTTGATTGCTATACTGGTCCATTGATCTCTCTACATGTTTCTTCATCATCATCAAAAGATTTGTCCATTACTCCTACAACACAGTCTATACCTGTTGTATCTCAATCCTCTCCTACAAGTTTAATCTCACCAGTAGTTGATTTTACTCCCTCTGCTCCAACTAATGCTACAACTATTGTTCCAATTAATACACATCCAATGGTCACAAGAGCTAAAGCTGGCATTATTCAGAAGAAAGTGTTTGCCTCTACTACTTCTTCTACTATAGATGAAGAAGTTTCTAAATCAGCTAAACAAGCAATTCTTATTCCTCATTGGAAAGAAGCAATGGACAAGGAGTATCAAGCTTTGGTCAAAAATGGGACTTGGTCACTTGTTCCACCTACTAATCATCAAAATATAGTATGTAACAAGTGGATATTTACAATTAAGAAGAATTCAGGTGGTTCAGTGAATCGATATAAAGCAAGATTGGTAGCAAAAGGATTCAAGCGGTACCTGTTTTTTATTTTTCAGCAACTTATAGTCCAGTTGTCAAAGTTTCTACTCTTCAAGTCATTTTTTCCATTGTTGTTACTCTTGATGGAATCTGAGACAAATAGATATAAATAATGCCTTCTTAAATGGACAACTCAATGAAGAAGTATACACCAATCAACCTGAAGGTTTTGTGCATCCAAATTATCCTAATATGATCTGTCATCTTCGTAAGGCAATGTATGGTTTGAGATAGGCAGGCACCAAGAGCTTGGTTTGACAAGTTAAAGAATCAGTTACTATCTTGGGGTTTCCACAATGCAGTATCCGACACTTCATTGTTCATTTTGCATCATCAAAGCACTCTACTATATGTTCTAGTGTATGTGGATGATATAATTATCACTAGAAATAACACTGAACTGATTCAATCATTCATTAATCAATTGAATCAAAAATTTGCTTTAAAGGACATTGGAAATCTCAATATGTTTCTGGGATTTGAGGTTCATAGAGATCACTCTGGTCTCTATCTTACCCAATTTAACTATGTTTCTGAGTTACTGAAGAAGGCTGGTATGCTCAACACCAAACCAGTAGACACTCATGCCGTTGTTACTAAGTCCCTGGTTGATGTCACTGCCTCATTATTCACAGATCCTACTCTTTATCGAAGCATCTTAGGAGGTCTTCAATATGTTGTTAATACTCATCCTGACATCACATACATTGTCAACAAATTAAGCCAGTATCAACAGTCACCTTCCACCTTACATTGGCAAGCCTTAAAAAGAGTTTTGAGATACTTGAAAGGGACCATTCAGTGTGGTCTGTGGTTTAGACCAGGATCAAAATTTTTACTAACTGGCTATTCAAATGCTGATTGGGCATTTTCAGTCGATGATCGTAAGTCCATTGCTGGGTATGATGTTTATTTTGGTTGCAATCTCATATCTTGGCAGTCTAAAAAGCAAGGAGTGGTGGCCAAGTCCAGTACAGAGTCCAAGTATAGGGATATTGCTCATGTTGCATCTGAGACCACTTGGTTAAAGTCTCTCCTATTTGAGCTTCATTTTTCTCCTCGTAGTACTCCAGTTGTGTGAGGTGATAATATTAGTGCTACAGCATTGGCCAAAAATTCAGTTTTTCATTCCCGTACAAAGCATATAGAAATTGATGTCCATTACATTCGTGATCAGGTTCTCAAAGGCTTGTTATATGTCCATCAAGTTCCCTCTCATGATCAAATTGTTGATTGTTTCACTAACGCGTTATCTACTTCAAGATTTTGCTATTTGAGATACAAACTTGGAGTCGTGTTCCTTCCCCTTCGTTTGACGGGGGATGTTAGTATAAACCATTGAGTATATGTTAGATCAAATGTATAGGTGATCAGTATGTATGTATGTGAGATAAGTGTATTTGAGGTTGTTAAGTTTGTTATAAGGTTGTCCAATGAAATGTAGACACGTGTATTAATTACTGTACTATCACAATCATCTATAAATATCTCACTCTCTTCCTCTAGAAATTTCAGAGAAGAGATAAGTTTTGTTCAATTGAGTTCTTCATGTCAACACATTGGATACAGTTGACGATTTCACATACAAAATTTACATCCAGTAGATTTAGACACAAATACACCCTATTTGCTTTGATAATTAACCCTCAATATATTCCATACAGAATCAAAACGAGACTCATGCTAATGCTTTTACTCGGCTCATTTTTTTCATCAAAATTTACTCCCTCTAGTAACGAAGACAGAAAATCAAGTTAGAAATTAAACACTAATAACAACAGTACTCAAGTGTATATATATATGGGGCAACACTGCTCCTTTGATCTTCCTATGATTCACTCGCCCGTTTTTTGAGTCGAAACTTATAAGTCTTGCTTGGGTTGCAGTCCAAATTCTTATCACCCCAAATCCATATTTGGTGTTGTATCCCGGATAATCACTCAAATTAAACTTCACCTCTTCCATCACCACAAGTCCATTCTTCTTTGCCAATTTTCGCAAACCCCACTGCTCCAAATATTGGTTACATTTGTGACTGATGTGAATTTCTCCTTTCTCCTCAATCATCATCTTCGCATTTGCCATGAATAGACTCACCAAGTTTTTGTGTTTCCTACATACATATATCAAGCAATCAAACAATTAAAAATCTTGTTATCATGGTCAGTTGATCTTCTTAAGGTACATACATTAGCTGCACAATAATGTTGTAGATTCTCTTAAAATTCGTGTGACACACATTTTAATCAAATCTACACTATCGTATAACAAATGTATGTCTCCTAGATCGAATATCAACTTTCTTAAATGAAAACTATGAATTACACAATTAATGCATGCACCACTTTTCGTCCGTAACAGATTCCTTGTTGGAGAAGCCCGCGTGAGGAAAATTATAGACAATTCGATCATACTTGACCGCATTGAGTTTCATATGCCCAGCCATTTCAGTTGCATTAACTTTATGTATGACCTTACACCCTCTACTCCTAAGTGATTGAATATTAGACATTGCCTGCCCATAATTCTTCTTCAAAAAATCTACACCAGACAAATAAATTAAAAATAAATACCAAATCATCAAATGCAATGCATTCATGTAAAAAAAAAAAAACAATCAAATGTCTAAACATATTTTTAGAGCTGGTGAGATGTTATAGATGGTAAAAAATGTCATGAGATTTAATCTTGTCATCTAACTCTTAATATATTGGTTTCTTCCTAAATTGGAAATAAAAAGTTAGGATACCCACAAAATTATTAAAAAAAAAAAAACATACTTAAATATTAGTTAGATTGTATTAAATCAAATTAAGTAAAGCAATTGATTCACACAGCCGACCTTAACTAATAATAATAACAAAAAAATTGTAACCTTGAGAATTACATTATTGTTCATGTAGATCAAAATGATCAACTAGAATAAATCATCGACTACATTAAATTAAGCTAACTAAAGCGTAATACAATTTATGCATACTAATTGAAATGCTGAGATTATAGAAACACATCATCAACTGTATTAAATCTAAGTAAATAAAACATGAAATTCATGTGGGTGATCCAAACTAATTTTGGATAAAATGTTACCTTGGGAATTGAGAGAAGTTGCAACCATGTTATCTGCCCTGCCAAAAGCCCTGCCAAGGCAAGCAGAGAAGGAGAAGTCACCTTCCCCAACTAGTAGAATTCTGTGAGAGCTGCAGTAGTGCTTGATCCATATTTCTTGTTTGATCTCCTCAATTGGGCGACTGATCACATCAACAAATTTCTTCAACTCCTCAAAATCACCCCTACACGGGGTCGATTGTTCCCCATTGTCAACAACAACAATAGATAATGGGTTCACCTCCTTTGGATCATCAACAGAGCTGTGTGCTCTCTGTTCTTCAGATGATGTTGATGGTGTGGAAACTTGATCATCAAAGGCTCCTCCTTCAAAATCACCATCATATCGGACCAATTCTCCCCAGTTTTGATCTTGATTTGGAAAATCATGATCTGGGTCGACAACAGTCGACCAGTAATCGCTTTGATCGCGATGATCATCAACGATGGTAATGACAAGGTCTGTATTTTGTAGTGGATCATACAGCCTAGGAGAGGTTGGATTGCGTTTTTGATATGCGCGGAGGAACCAGTTTAGAACAGAAGAGAGAACCTGACCCATGATAATGCTCTGTTTTGCTCTGCTTGGTGAATTGCTTCTCTGTTCTGCCTTTCAGTGAGACATGTTTTGAGGAAAGAAGCAGAGTGCTTTAAGGTCTCCAATCAAAATGGGGAGTGTGTTCCTTACAGAGAAAGGTTTGTGTTGTGTGTAAAACCATTTAAAAGCATTCAAGAGCAGTAGCAGCAGCAGGAGGGAGACATCAATGTCGAGGTGGAGAGGCATTTTCCAAGATGATAAGAGAAGAAACTCTACAACTTCACTTCGTTGGAAACCTAATTAATTACTAGTCATTTCGATTTCCACACCTTTATTTCTTATTCTTTACAGAACCTTCATTTTTTTTGGATTTAAAGCTTTGATCACTCACAACAAGACCCATAAAGGTAAGTCAATCATCGCCTATTTTCTTTATCTCATGCTTTATCTGCTTCCAATTCTTTCTCTTGTTGGTTAGACTTGATGCTCACCAAGTGTTTGTTGAATTGCCTCTGTTGTGTTTTTGGTTTTGTTCTTGAATATTCTTTAATGGTTTGGGAACCAGCTTCTATTGACTCCTTTGTGACTCGAACTCCACCCTTAGGCCATCCACTTTGTTGGTATGGATCCAACTCTTATTTTCACCGTCTCTATCTTGACTGAATATATGTTTTTGTGAACAATCACATCCAAGTTTGCAACAATTTGGTTTTGTCCTATGTACGTATGCTTGTAATACCTATATGTACGTATGTGTATATATAAATTAAAATTCAAATTTGAGAACTAATGGATTGGTTCAGTATTTGGATTCTACATTGGTAAACCCAATTAGACCTGAACCAACCATGACCACACTAAACAATTGTAAAAGATTTAGATGTAGTTAATTTATATATGCATAACAAAAATTTAAATCTCAATCGATCTCAAATATCTTTTGATAGATTTTCTCACACTTGTATCAATCAACAATACCAAATAATTAAGCTCCGTTTTATATCAAGTTGAGTTTTTTGACTCGTCCGCCTTTTTTAGTAATTTAGCCATTTTTTAAATGGTTACTCTTTTATTTTATCTTTAGACTTCAATTTGGTTTTACGTTGAAGAAATATCTATAATTTGCATTTTGTTTTTCAAGGCGATGAACTTCATATGTGGTTTAATAATTGTGCTTCAATATTAGTTTGATAACAATACTATATTTTTGTTGCCTTTTGATCATATTTTGGTTTGGGTTATTTTATTTTGAAGTGAACTAGAATTTGAAATTATATGTTGCAAGAGTATATGCTTGGTAGTTTACTTCCTCATTTTGGAAGAAAAAATATTATGATTTATAAAATCAACCCGACGATTGAAACCGACCCAACCCAAATTTATAGAGTTGGGCTGGTTTGATTTTAAAGAGCAAATTGGTTTGGTTTGGTTCTAAAAAAAATACAAACCCGAATTATTCGGTTCGGTTTGTGTTTGAGGCTAAACCCGAATCAACCCAACCTTTGTACACCCCTACTCTTCATGACTCTTCACGAAATGATACAAACATATATAAACGTTAGGGCATTGTTGTTGTTTGTGTTTTTTTGACTCGTCCGCCTTTTAATAATTTAGCCATTTTTTAAATGGTTACTCTTTTATTTTATCTTTAGACTTCATTTTGGTTTTACGTTGAAGAAATATCTATAATTTGCATCTTGTTTTTCGAAGGCGAGGAACTTCATATGTGGTTTAATAATTGTGCTTCAATATTAGTTTGATAACAATACTATATTTTTGTTGCCTTTTGATCATATTTTTGTTTGGGTTATTTTATTTTGAAGTGAACTAGAATTTGAAATTATATGTTGCAAGAGTATATGCTTGGTAGTTTACTTCCTCATTTTTGTTGTGCAGAGCTTTTGCGGGAGAATAAGAGGATGATAGACAGATCTATTAGAGAAATAGAAAGAGAAAGGCAAGGTCTGCAAACACAAGAGAAGAAAGTCATAGCAGAGATAAAGAAGAGTGCCAAACAAGGACAGATGGTGAGTTTTCTTATTAACTGCCAATTAGATTGTTTTATTGTATCAACTAATGTAGACATGACCTCATTATATGTAATGGTTATTTGCAACCACGGGTATTTGTATTTTCTTACATTTCTTTAATTTAACCTTGGGTCTTTGGTTTTTAATATAGGTTTCTGGCCATGTTATCATCTCTATGTTATGTGTATGTTACTAGAATTCTTTGCATCGGTGGTACTTTTTGTTTGGCGGGCTGCTTTGTTTGTTTCTTTCTTTCTTTCTTCGTGAAATTATATGTTACAAAGTTTGTTATTTTTTTTTTTTTAAACAATTGAAGTGATTTCCAAGGGAATGGAATTGATTTATGACTGAAATATGAACTAATGGGACAGATGGCATTGTATACTGTTGGTTGCCTTTGTTAGCAGGGCACAGCTTTGTGTGCATTTGATCTATATCTGTGATAGATTAGCCATATGATGATGAGTGCATGTTATTGCATTAGTTAGCAAGCAATTGGAAAGAAATTTTTTTTTTCAAGTTGTTAAGAAACTTTAACTTGGTAATATGTCTGGAAATATAAGCAAAGCAAACCATCTATACCTTGGGCTAAGAAATGCTAATCCATACCATGTATCTGGAGAAACTATCTAATTATTTTATTCAAGATTTTCTGAGAAATATGGGATACCATTACTATGTGAATGCTCGGGCGCATGTGCGTGTGTTTCAGCTTTTTGATTCATCTCTCTCGTTCACCTCGTTGGTCTGGTGATCTCGATACTTCTCTTTTTGAAAATGTGGATCGGCTTGATTTGATTGTAACAAGTCTCTGTGTTTATACTTTCTGTCATCCTGCCTTTTTTGTATAAAATATTAGTTCTATTGATGTTCCAGTTTGTAAGAGTTATAGCAAAAGATCTTATTAGAACAAGACATCGATTGAAAAGTTCTATAAACTTAAGTCATAGCCTCCAAGGTGTAGGCACGAGAATTCAGGTATTTTTGTTACTCTCTTGCATTTGTTTTTTTATTTCGATATTTTTGAGAATTCAAGTTGTTTTTTATTACAACTATTGCAAGTTTGGTAGGAGAAATAACTGCTTGTCTTTATTTAGATAAATCTAGAGTAAACTTGAGTGAATGTCATAATTACCATAGAAAGTTTGATGGTTAGCAAGATTTAAATTTTTTAGAGGAGAGCAACATCTGATTTCTGGAAGTGGTGGATATCGCATTATTTTGAAGTTTCAAGGAGGTTAAAAAGTGGTTACCAAATGGTTTGGTATGTGGTCTATTCTCGCAAGTGGTCGAGGGTTCAATTCTTCCGTTCGTAAGTTTGAGAGTTGATAAGTTGGGTTTTCATAAAAAAAAAAAAAAAAAATAAAAAATTACGATCCTATTGTAAAAAATAGGACTCTCTCTATGATTATCTCGAATTATTGGTCGCACGAGATCTAATAAAAAACATGCGGTCTATATGAAGCACAATCTTAGAACACCGGGTTGATGGGTTTTTCACAATCTGGATGCAAGACATTTTGGTAGACACTTTGGAGACAAGATTCCATATCATCGATTGAAACCTCTCGACTTGAACATACCATTCAAATCTAGCTTTACTCGCCAACAAATTTAAATCATAAGGAATATTTCCCAAGTATATGAATTACTTGATATTTATGCGAGATGGTGGCATCTATTAGCCAATTTTGGCGTAATTTGGTTTCCAAATATTGAACAATTATGTATGACACAAACTTTGAACTGGAAACTACAGAACGGTAAATAGGATAGAGGCACCTTCCATATTTAAATTGAAGGGAAAATTTTGCGATACGGAGTCCAGATTTAGATTTTTTTTTTTAGTTCTCCAATAGGAAAGATTATTGAGTGATTGAGAGTCAATGATTCTTAATTAGAGGTCTCAAGTTGAACAAAAGTATGTACATTGGGCCCCGTGGAAGGTCTCGTATCGATTGGGCGTACGCTACGCTACGCCGTGAAGCAACAAAAGAAAGCAAAGGAAACAAAATTGATTTCCACACCTTTATTTCTTATTCTTTACAGAACCTTCATTTTTTTTGGATTTAAAGCTTTGATCACTATTATTATAACAAAGGAAGACACAATGGTGACGCGTGATGAGATATTTATGATGTACATCTATTAATGGTGTTCATCCATGCATCAAGATTTGCAAGCGCAGAGCGACATGAGAAATGAGGTCTTTTATATTCTTGTATTCTATAAAAAAAATGTTTGATCTATTCAATTATTTTTCATATACTCTTGTTAGATTTTATATAATATAAAAAAAAAATTTAAAAAAGATGTTTTTTAAGTTCTCTCTAGACGGAAAGCAACAAAAGGTTCATTTTGAGGTCGCAAACACCTCTCCAAGACAAAGCTCCACCTTTGGTTGGCGCTTTAAAAACTTCTCTGCAGAACAAGATATGGCTTGTTTTCACTTCCCTAGACATATAGCAAAGTTGGAATCCCTTGTTGGAGCATATACCAAAGTTGGCAAAGTTGGAAGATACTCTTTACAACATCCGGTTTTTACAAAATTGGTTGGAGGCTCAACTGACCACAAAGCATAAAGTATGTCAAAACTGTTCAATAATTTGGAGAGCGAGGAGAACATGTATTGTAGTTCAACAGCGATGCGATTTACAACTTTTTAAATCAATGGTTTTGTTTGATGTAAAGTAAGTGAGCCCCCATTGTAAAATCACAAGCATTGGTTCCTTATTGCTGAGTTTGTGAATGATGGAACAATGCAATTTTACATAGCTTATATTTCAAATAATAATCTCAATTTTGTTTATGCAAGGTTCTTCATGTTGTAATTCATGCAGTTTTTTTCCTTCTCTCTATTCATGACAAATTATCACTTAACCTCATATTTTGATCTTGTTGCGTGGACCTTTAAGATTCTATTATGAGATAAATTGCAAGAGCTTCTTCTACGCCTATAATCATGGCATTGCTAGGAAAGCTTCAGTAATGTTCTCTACACTCACTTTACTTCGAGTTAAACAAGCAAGTGAACGCAACTTTTTGGGGCGAAAAAGCGATTGAAACAAGCAGTGAGTTTAGCAATTGCAAATCATCAGACTCAATGGTAATTATAATTACCTCAAATAATGTGAAGACTTATAGAGGTAATTGATGCAAGTTTATTTATTATAATACATGTATAAGGTTGCTTCATTTCTACATACGTTGTAACATTAATGATGAATTTATTTATAATTTTCAATCCACATAAATATTTAATTTTTATCAACAAAGTGAGCCAACACTTTCATCAACGAGTGCAACAAAGATTTACACAAGTCCGATATTGAAGAAATCGCATCATTCATGAAAAGGTATAAAATTTTCTTTAAACATATGCGTTTTTTCATATGTAATGCGTAAATTAAATTCCATGACATATTATTTTCCTTATTTTTTTCAATTGCGAGAGAACAATTGAGTAAAGAAGTTCATTGATTCGAGGAGAAAATGAAAATTTTAATATGAAGCGTAAACTATGACTATAGAGGAAGTGATGCGCCAAAGATCGAAAGTTACGGTAAAATATTATTATATACAAAATAATATTATATAACTTCTTCACGATATAAAACTATATTTTAATTTTTTTACAGAAATTGTATGTTGTTTGCAAAGTGAAAATCATGTCAATAAATTCAAGTGGATCTTGGCATTACAATACTTGCTATTCACATTACGTCAAATTAGAAAAATCGGGAACACAATATTATTGCGAAAGGTGCAAAGAATTTGTTACAACGCCATATCGGAGGTAAGTTAAAATTATATAATACAAATGAATGTCACTTTTATAAATTACGTATATAATTTTAACATTCATCTTTGAGTCTTATTAGCCATACCTTTAAACTATTTATTATTAATTTTAAATTTTCTAATATTCTTTGTTGTTGTACTGTATATACATATATCTTTTAAAAAATTTAATTCATGACAATTGGATTTGTTTTTAGATTCAAAGTTCACGTGCGTGTCGAAGACAATACAAGGTCCACAACTTTTGTTTTATTCGATAGCATACTGAAAAATATTATTGGAAAAGACAATGGCGAAAGAATCTTGAATGAGGCATCTTCTGAGACATCTTTTTCTAATTTATAATACAAAACTAATTGAATGCAAATGCAATATTTTATAGAATCTATGTCTTCTTCATTTTTATGGTCCTTTTGTTCTAACTTATTTTTTGTTTATATTGTCGACAAACGAAAAGATTGTCCCAATAGAACTCTGCGAGATTGTAGGAAGAAGTTTTGCTTTTAAACTAAAACTCACTAATTACAATTTAGCCAAAGTGGAAATGAAAATTTCACCGTATATATATATAAAGATATAACCAATATAGATAATAAAAAAAAGTTAACCAAAAAGTTAATTAAATTTTCTTTTAGTTCATAAAAAAAAAACTTATTTTGACTTAAGTGGAAGTTGGATTTAAAACATCCTCAAACCTTGTCTTTTAGTAAGTGATGCATCTATCATTATATAATGCTATTTTTTTTTTGGTAATTGTCAATTTTTTAATCAAAACTTCTATTAATTTTTAGAAAAATAAAAAGTTAGCTTTGTTAATTTATTACAATTGTACAAATAATCATATTGTTAAGTTTATATTACTAATTAATGTTTTTTAATCAATACAATATATAGTTAATTACTAAAAAATAAAGTGTAGATTTTATTAATTTGTTACATATCGAGAGAATAGCGGGATAATATTGAAATTTAAGAGAGAAGATATTTTTTAAAGAGAGAGAAGTTGATATTAGTGGGGCTCACGTGTATAATGAGTCGAATGATAGTAACAACGTATGACAAGATTAATCTAAATGCGCGCCCTCCACAATGACACATAGTTATCGAGCCAACCACTAAAAAAAACATAAAATACATATATATTAAAAAAAATTGGGGGCATTTCCTGGGGGTGGGGTTTGGGGCAGCAGTCCACCCCGCCCATCCCTAAAAACGGGCATGTTTGCACATACACACATCAATGCACGAATAGATGGATCTCATCATTGGGTGTTCCATCACTGAGTCATTCTAATATTGTCCCATAGTATAATGGAGGTTCACAAAGACATCACTTGTCAAAAAAAAAAAGTTTGGGCATGTGTGAGTTCTTGTACTTCAATAAAATCGAAATAGTTCATTGTAAGCATGTAATTTAGAAAAAATAACATGTGTACTAGCTTGTAATAATTAGAAAAATTAAAAAAAAATATTACGGTAGGAAGATCTCATAATAAGCATTAATATGATATGTTTAGGGTCACTAACAAAGTGATATTTTATGATTATGGTTGGAAAAATAATAGTAAATTGTTTGATAAAGTGACGTAGAAGTTTCAAGGAAGGGAACAAAATTAATATGAGATTATTGTGAAACATACATCCACAACTCCACCTATAAAATATAGTAATAGTAGTTAAAAATGATTGGTTAAGTGGTCCACCTTACCTTACGTAAGGGCTTCAACATTGTCAAATGTCAGCCGTGCGATGTCAATGACCACATCACTCGTGTTTGCTCGAGATTTGGGCCTCCTAAGATCTAGGTCTGTAAGTACTAATAGTCTAATAGTGGGCTTTTATAGTTAGTATTAGCAAGGTTGGAGAATGGGATACTAAGTGGAAGGAAAATGGTTTAGTGATCGACTTTTGACACTCACTTTTAGCACTGTGCTGGTGGGGTCATCGAATGCACCTTGATATGTGTGCGTGCATGTTTCGAGGTGTATCAAATGGCTCCCCCTATGATGGTACTATGCGCGAGTGCATGTTTTGATGTTAAAAATCATTTTCCAAAAAGTAAATACAACACTATAGCTTCAATCTCAAATTAGTTGCGTTAAGCTGCATAGATAAAACTCTTCATTGTGCTCAATTTAGTACAATTGATTGTGAGCTTTCCAAATCATTTAAGTCCCTCTTAATCAATGTGTTTCAAGTCAATTTCGATTCACTTACCTCGTCGAATTTCTTAAGTTTCTACTAAGTCGAGTTTTCTAGTGGAAATAATTTTATATTGTCTTTGAGGTTTCCAAACCACCGCAACTGATCTTCCCTAATTTTTGTGTCGATTGGTGCTACTCTTACTTTTCTTTAAATTTATGCGTTTGTCATTCTGTTTTTACGAGTTTTACCACACATTCACCTAAGCATCGTACCATCATTTAGACTACATTCATCTGATATACAACAACAACAACAACAACAACAGCCGTCTCAAATTAACTAGGGTCAGCTATATATGATCAAACTTTTTCATTGTGCTCGATTAAATGTACATTCATCTTATATATACGTGTTATTTATTTAATGCTTAATATTCACTTTTATAAATCTTAGCTAACTTAATTGCGTTTCTATAAGATTTTCTGCTTTTAGCATAATTGAATGAATCAAACTAAAATTTAATTAATTAATTAAGCATGTTGCATGAATTTGTTGATCTTACAAATCCAGTTCATGGACATCAATGCATATACAAATTAGAAGATCAACATTGATTAGTACTTGTATCCCTTCTCATACAAACTCTCGGAAGCCAATCCACCGCCACTCCCACCACCATACTTCCCAAGTGTGGCCTCGGAGTTGGCCTTGCACCTTCCCAACAACACCTCTTGAGCCTTCCCTACATTCTCCTCCTTCCCACTCCATGTCTTGAGTGTGCTCTGTTGGAGTGCCCTCCCAAACGAGAAGGAAAGTGTCCATGGCTTCAACACCTCCAACTTGTTCATTGCATCCAAATTCAACGTCGCCTCCTCCTCGCTCTGCCCTCCCGATAGGAACACTATTCCAGGCACTGCCGGCGGTACTGTCCTTCGCAATGCCGCCACTGTGTACTCCGCTATCACCTCCGGCGTCACCTTTAAATCGACATCAAGTATATAAAGATCAACTAGATAATCACAATCACCAAAATTGTTCAACTCAATGGTTGGCTCAACAATAAGTCGGTCTGAACTAGTTAAGGTGATTTTAATTGCAGAATTTCGGTCCACATTAATCGCCCGAACTAGTCAGAGTGATCGATTAGCAAAAATCAACCTAAACTAGCGGTCAAAGCGAGTAGAAGTTCAGTCCAGACTAGTCAAAGTAGTTGGCCGAACAGTGAGTCAGAGAAAATAGCCTAATTGATCTATATGTAGACGTCAATTCTACACCAAGTAATCCACACTCATGCACTATCGGGCCTAGGGGCGACAAAATGTGTCCGAAACCGTTTGTCCGTATTTGTCCGGACTCGTTTTAAACTAGTCCGGACATAATTTTTTGAAAATTAATACGGGTCCGGGTCATGACAAATTTTTTTAAAAATGGGTACCCGGATTTGGACATGACAATATAAAAATTATGTATTTTTGTTAATAATTAAGTGAAGAAACGTATTTTATTTTATTTTATTAAAAAACGGGTCCGGACAAAAAACAAGACTTTTATATTTTAAAAACATACTGGTCCGAACAAAAAAAAGTGTCCGTTTCAAAATCGGGTACGGTACGGATCGGACACTATTTTTAGTAGTTATTAAAAGGGGTATCCAGTCCCGTACCCGTCCATACCCGGTTTTTTGCCACCCCTAGTCGGGCCTCTCTATGATGAGCGGCCCTCTCAACTCAATTTTTTCCATTCACGAGACTCGGGACCTCTAATCTATATATATGTAGGTAAGTTACCAATGTAATGCTATAACATATATACCTTTGGGCCCTCTGATCCAGGAGTGACCATGTTGGGCTTCAAAAGAGTGCCTTCCAAAAGTACATGGTGATCATTCAAGGCCTTGTACACAGCAGCCAACACAGTCTCAGTCACAGCTGCACATTTCTGTATATCATGGCTTCCATCAGTTAACACCTCTGGTTCCACTATAGGCACCAAGCCATTCTCCTGGCATATAATTGCATAGCGAGCCAAGCCTTGTGCATTCTGTTGGATGGACAGTTCGGATGGCTCATTGGCACCAATCTTCAACACTGCTCTCCATTTCGCAAACCGGGCACCAGCCTTGTAGTACTGAGCACACCGGGCGCCAAGCGAGTCCAAGCCTTGTGTTGTGGTCTCGCCATTGGTGCCCGCAATTTCTACTGTACCCTTATCGACTTTGATGCCCGGGACGACGTTGTTCTCTTGGAGAAGCTCGACGAAAGGCTTGGCGTCCGAGGTCTTTTGGTAGAGAGTTTCTTCGAAAAGTATTACGCCGGAGAGATATGGAAGGGCATCAAATGAAGTGAAGAGGAGCTGTCGGAGTGATTGGCGATTGGACTCGGTGTTTTCGACTTTGATGCTCGAGAGTCGTTTGCCGATGGTGCCGGTGCTCTCGTCCGCCGCGAGGATTCCCTTGCCCGGTGTTGCAATGTACTTGGCTGTCTTCATCAACTCATCTACTCATGCATGATCATGAAGATTAATTGGATTCATGGTATGCAAATGCGATTAAAAGAAGATGTTAGAGTGGCCTTTTTGAGACGCCGAGTTCAGGGCGTCACAAAACGGGTCATCCTAGTATTTTCCTTCAAAGAATACAAATTAAGTGATCATGTGCTTGTATATATTATTAGCAGTATCTCTAGCTAGTTAGTCCATATGCTTCTAATGCATGGTATGTCTATGTTTGCACCATATAATTGGTAGTAGGAACTAACTAGCTAGTATGATAACTTATCAAACAACAAAACAAAGCCTCAAATCCTAATTTTGCAAAAAATCAACTACATGAATCAAACATTGTTTTCACTCAGCTCTTCAGTTACTAGTATAAGAAAAATCCATGCAAAGTATAGATATATTGCATGTAAACTTTGATGAATACGTATAGTGGTCATATGTATAATTAAATAATTAGTAGTTACTAGTACATGGTTGAAAGTGAAAATATATATGTGGAGCAGAGAAACAGAGAATGCATATATGTGTTAGAAAATATGTATACCAGTGTACTTCCCCACAAAGGCAGACATATTTGAGTGAAGTTGTTATATGGATCTGCTGATGGAGGTGCTGCCAAGGCAAACTCTTCTCTTTGGCAAGCTTTCTATATAGTTGGTGTCACGATGGATATACCAAAGGAATCTTGAGATTGGTATATGGACACGTGTCCCACATCAGTCCATGGAGACTTTATCTTCCTAGGATAGGGAAACGAGTGATCACTCCCTATGCCACATGGCACTCTCTCCTAACGTTTTTTCTTTCATATATATTAGTATGTGAATATATGGCAAATGAGTGGAAAATGTTAAATAGCTAGGATTTTCCAAACCCTAGCGATGTTTATTTCTAATTGAGCCCTCGTGCCATGTTTATTTCTAATTGAGCCCTCGTTCGATTTTCCAGCTTAGTTAACCTTACTCGAGTTCTCTCATAATTTATCGCAATTTTTAGATCAGATTGATGATGATCAATGTCATTTAACGATCTCAATTGTTGTGTTAATTATTAGACAAATACTTGTAGAAAGACGAATCTTAATGAATGTCTTAATACTTCCTTTTATGTTTTCCGCAAAGCTACACTACCAAAATAATAATAATAATAATAATAATAATAATAATAATAACTGTTATGCCAAAAATGTAAGGGTTTTTTTTTTGTCTACACCGACACCGCCCACCACTCGATAACCAAACTACCCCGATTCACCCCCCGAGTCGCGCACCATACATCGGTGTTTCCATTAACGAAAATGAAAAAAATGTTAAGGTTTGTGTACAATTAATCAGTTGAAATATAAGAGAATAGTTCATGAATTGTGCCCACAAATATTAGTAGGGAGCAATACAAAACAAGGACTATTTAGTGAGATTTGTGGGTTTGTTGCATAAGGCCAACAGTTCATTAATGAGAAATGGCTAAGGCCATGGAAGGCAAGCCAAAACTCGAGTGGTATGCAATCCTTCAAATCCATAACCATGCAATTCTGATTCCATCTTCTCTTAATTTTAGTTCAAGATTTTGTTTCAACCCAAAAAATAAATATCTTCTTGTACGAGAGACGACACTTTCCATTTTGAACTCTGACCTCTATTAATGAATAAAAAAAAAAAAAAAAAAAAAAAAAAAAAAAAAATCTTTCTACCCTCTTAATCAAGATAGACAAAAAACATTAAAGTTATGGAACTTAGAGAAAGAACAATTCTATCCATTTAGCCGACTCCAACTAATTTGAGATTGTGGCTATGTTGGCATTGTTCCCAATTTGGATATTTTGACAGGTTCCCTCATTTATGTGTTCATATGAACAAAAGATTGGAATCAGTATATCAAAAAACTTGGAAAGATATTTGAAGACTCGCATTTAGTTTCATCTTAAATAACTTGGAAATCA
Source organism: Stephania yunnanensis (assembly GCA_039657365.1). NCBI lineage: Eukaryota > Viridiplantae > Streptophyta > Magnoliopsida > Ranunculales > Menispermaceae > Stephania > Stephania yunnanensis. Next base: position 61,799,542 of record CM077583.1, on the reverse strand, counting down.
AAATTTTTCAATATTAAAGTTAGGATTCAACTCACATTCCAAAACTATTCCAGGACTCGGGAAAGTTCCTGTCAAACATATATAGGTGATAAAATTCTTACGTTACTCACTCAAGAGCGCATACACGCATGTGGATCAAAGTCGCTCCCAGTCCAGATGCTTCTTTCGCATCTACAAATAACAAACAAGAAAAAGAGCTAATCAGAATTTTATGGGGATGTTGCGCGATATCATATATTCAGATTGTGAATTGATGGAGCTAATAAATGTGTCGTACCGATGATATAGGAGCAACATTGCATTCCAATCACTTGTTCTTAATCATCATCTGTGCCAAAATATCGATCTCCGAATTCACCCATGCCAGGTACAACTCGGAAATCATCATTCAGACCAATCTCAATCTCAGAAGTTACTATCTTAATTCTAGGGAAGCTTTTGCAGACTACATGTACTCCTTGCGGCGCCTATAGAATTGAAGAATTACATTTTCATCAAGCATTTAACCAGATAAAAAAAAATACACGTCGTCTATTATCATAGGTAGACAAAGGAAAGAGAGGCAAAAAGAAGAAGAAAAGAACCCTCAAGTTCAATTGATGACACAAATCATGTACAATCCTAAATATGATGGAATAACTCACAGATATTAGGTTCAGAAATATTATGTTGGACTCCGGTACTCCCTTCTTTATGAGGAGAGAAATAGCTTGCACGGCCGAGTTTCCTGCGCAAAAAATAATAACGCCAACAAATATAAGAAAACTCTACTCTACCAAACAAACGAAAAGAATTCATTCAGATGCTTGAAGTTATTGAATTTCTTTCTCTAGCCTAGTTGGACAGATATAAAGATTATAGCTAAGAATTCCGTTGTCTATGTTCTTGGGCAGTCAAAGCCAATGTTATGTGCACACAAGGAGCTGAAACTTCCAATTTACAGAAAACACAATGCAGATGAATCAAAGTGTACTTTGAGGTAAACCTTCAATTCATTGGAGAACTAATCTACCCGATATTGGTCAACAAAACATTGATGGCAAACGGCAATGTAAATATCAATTTAGTTGATAATTCTACGATAAACTAGTAGGTAGCCCCATGTAAGGAATGGAAAAAAGAGATATCAAGCTTATGTGTAAAGGCCAAGTAATGGATATCAAGCTACCATTACAAAAGAAAAAAGGTTGGAGAAATGAATCCATGTCCCCATCTTCAAACTAGAATTACCTGTGCCAAGAATGGGATCCAAAAGTAGCACATGCCTATCTGATATATCTTGCGGCAATTTCTCATAAATTAACTGCAACATCAGATCAGTCAAGACAGAAGCAAAAACGAAAAAGAAAGACAAAAAAAAAAAATGCAAAATGGATTGGAAAGAACGAATCAGATAGAGTTCAGGAGTTTCAAGCAAACCTGCTGGCCATTGTCTCCCTCTCTGTGAATAAGAATCTTCCCTATCTTAATTCCTTTACAACATGCTCGCAGTGCATTTTCCATACTTTCACCACTACCACCAGATCCAAGAAAAAGAAAAATCTGATTAGAACTTCTATACAAATATAACCAAGAATTCAAAGCCATTTGAACCACAGACAGCACAGAAACACGTATCAAATGGGAGCTAATAAAAATCATTTATTGTATAATGAATGAAAATTCATTCTCTCCATTATTGAGTGAACTTGGGTTTTCTACAAGGAATTGCAAATGATTTTCTTTGTATTTTTTAATTTTGACATCAGTGTGGAACCCAAGTGATTCGCATTTCTATGATCTTTAACATTCTGACCTCATAACAAGTTGGTGCATACAAGATTTTAAATCTTCTACAGCCGACAGAGCTGAGGTCCTTCTGAAGGAAAACCATTTCTCATTGCTTAAATGGTACTCCAATCAGCAGTTACACAGTAGCAGGTTGCATTAGTGCTACTTGTTTCGATGGTTAAAAAATTGGACTGCCTAAATATGCAATTAGAAGTTGCAGTTTTACAATTTAAACTCTGAAAACAGCAACAACTGTAAAATGGAAACTGCACAATACAATCATCATTCATGAATAGTTTCAATAACATTTGATTGTCAAGGGAAACAAGGTTGGCAATTGGACAATCTCAGAGCATCATGGGGTATCAACAACATACATGTCAACTAAAAGAAAAAATTTCAATCTACCAATTCCAAGGACTGCCATATGTCTACAATTCAGATACTGATCAGTGATACTAGATATACATGGAATATTTACCTCCTTATAACAGACACACCGCATAGCCTTTTACAGAAATCCACCCCAGTGTATACTGATCCTGCATGCGCAAAGCGTAAATTGTCAACAGTATACAACATATACAGCATGGCATTTGATAGCACTGTGTTTCTTCTGTCGATGTGTGTGGCGTGATAGAACAACTGCAGCATTCAACAGAAAATGTGGGATGACCATTGCTCGAAGGAAAATGCTTGTTTTTGTGATAATAAAAAGGTTAATGATTAAAATTAGCGGCAACCTAAGGGATCTCCAACTTCAGACAAAAGTGGTCTGTGATGCAGAAATTAATATGTGCAGTTATACACAAACCCATGACAGTAAACTGTGAAACAAATATAAAATTGCATTTTCCTGAAAAGAATGGCTGGACAAAAGATATTGCAAACCCCTGACATAGACATACAAAGATATTAGTTACTACTTACCAGTTGGGGTGGTCACCTGCTTTTCTGTAAATGGGAGATGTCCTAAACCATGTTCCACTACCTGCATACAACGAACCACTTTAGGTCAGCACGTATCGCACAAATCAAACCTCAAATTCAAAACTGCAGCAACTACTAAATTCAACTAATAAAAAAGAAAGCAATCCAGACCAGACGAATCAATCGATCTGCATAAAAAACAAAGTCATGCTTCGTAGTTGTAGCATCACGTATTAAAGTATGCATTCCTCGAATCTGAACAAATCCAAAAGCAATAGTATAAGTCAGGATGCGTATATTGAAAATAACTTCTTCAAGATCACACTATATACAGAAAATGACCAAGTTATTATATCAAAAAGATAACTTATATGACTTGTGGAAACTAGAAATAAACTTAAAATAGTAACTTGTTCACAAAGGGAAAATCTGAAATTACCTGAAAAGTTGATTGAATGACATAAAGATTTGGGTATATTTTACATAAATCATGTTGACCAAGTTTTGTGCGAATATGTTGCACAATTAAGTCAATTGCTACATGATTATCTCCTCCACGTGGAATGATAATATCTGCATATTTCTTCGTAGGAAGTATAAAATCGTCAAAGGCTGGCTTCACAAATTTGGAGTACTGCACCATAAACCTATATCAAATGAGTATAAACAAAGATGATGCGATTTTAAAAAAAAAAAAATGAATTAAATATCTCAGGTAGATGGAAAAAAAAAGCACATTGAACTCTCTCGATGTCAATAATACTCAAAAACATTTGACCACCTAGTTAGTCAAAATTAAGTATGTACTACTCTCGACTACATTTGTTTTCCTCTAGACAGACATCTGTTAAGCTTATAAACGTTTAGCATCCAAAGAATCAGCTTCCTTTTTCAAAATGGATTCAAAAAACAGAAGAAATGATGGAAGAAGCTATGACTTCACAACTTCTTCCCTGACATGGCTGTGAAGGTTTGCTAAATAGACTTTTGTGAATTTTCCAATCTTCTTTCCTGAGCTATTTTAGTAAGCCACTAATGTATCAAAATAGGGGTGCAAGAGGTCATTAAAATAACTTGTCCATCCAAATATTGCAATGGCGACTGTAACAAGATTTTTTGTGAGTATACAACAACAACATAGCCTCAGTCCCAAATTAACTGGGGTCGGCTACATGGATCAAACTTTTCCTTCGATTTTTTGTGAGTATACTAGGTTAAATAATCTAAGAGTAAAAAACCAATTATAATGTAATCGAAGGAAACCAATCAAGAGGCCAATGATGCAACGATCAAGTGGTAAAGCGGGCTGCTTGGGAAATATTATGTGTGTTCGAACCCTGTCCTTAGCACTATCATAGGCCAGAGGACTAGTGGAGGCAATAATTCAGACACAAACCTATTCTGATGGACATACCCCCCACTCTGCAGGGTTCAAACAACCTCTTGAGCAGAGTTTTTTTATTGAAAAGGAGGGAAGCAAATCAAGTAAGAAAAAGCTCACAAATAGTAGAATTAAGCTTAAAGCACAACCTGATCCAAAACCTTCCCAATATCTCTAGCCTTCTCAACTGTATCACGTCTTATCCTCCTGGCCAAGCGTACATCAGCATCTGCGCTGAAAACCCTTCATCATCAAGAACAAAGTAACTTCCCAAAAAAACTCTATAGCCTTCCACTACGAAAAACAAGTTCATAAGATATATAAATGAAACTCAAAGATTAAAGGGAAAAACTTGGAGAGGATGCATCAGTGATGAGAGAGCATTAAATGTCATTGCACAAGTTTCATCTACATAATATGTGTAATCCTTCATAAGTTATAAATAAAATAATAAAGAACGGAAATGAAGAATTCACACGCTTAATAAACCGGAATGCTAAAAATTTCAGACTATGTCAGGCCTCAAAAGCATAAGACAAGACTTAGAGATTTGAAGTATAAGGGGACAACCATTTGTTTTTCAAAAATTAGATGAATGTGTGAGCTAAAGAGTTGAAAGTGAAAAAGAATGATAGGGTAGGACATAATCCGTGATAACTAAAGAAAGCAAATCAGTCAGCTGAATCTGAAAGCATAAGAAACAAGCAATATAATTATAGTCGAAATAATACATAGGGAAAAGAAAAGAACCTGTGTCCACAAAAAGTTTCATATTCATCATTTCTCGCACCCGAGGATCATGAAATACTAATATGCCTTCTAAAATTATAACGTCAGAAGGATTGACCTGCAAAAGACATTCGAGAATAGAGAGCTCACAGCGTGTATGATGAAGCAGTTGGCAGATACCACTCAACATTAAAGACTTTCTTTAAAAGTAAAATGATAGAGAAAACATTGATGAATCAATGATTCTAATGAACAGAAAAAAGTGGCCTGAATTAGATCTTAAACACAAAGTTACAGTTGGAGAAACAACAGTGCTCAACTTTTGTGAGATAAACAAAATCTCAGCAATGTTTGATGAATATAGCAAAAAAATAAATAAATAATAGGGTCGGAATGCAGCATGGGGTCCATCATTCCAAGAATATTTCCATACTAAGTTAACCAGATGTATAAATGTTAAAACATATATTATTCACACCATGGAAGTAGGGAAACACACCCTTCTTGTCGGAAATATATTGTTTTTGTAACTCCGGAAGTCATACTTGGGAATATCAACTGCTTGCCCATGCATCAACTTCTCCATACTGATAAGTAGTTGTTCAGTGTCGAAAGCATCTGAAAATTATGATATAAATGCTTATAAGAAGAGAAACCCAAAAGGGGGACAATAACGAAGGTGATGCACTGACGGATATACACTTGTTAGTTGTGTCTGGGTAAGTATAAACATATGATTGCTATGGCATTATTTCACAGTATTAGTGTGTCTTTGCACCCAGTCATTGGACTCATTGCATGGGAGGGAGTCACAAAGGAAAGCGAGGTCTAGGACTGTTAAGCATATTGATATCAGAACCATATAAACATGATGAGATTGAAGTCAATTCCTACATGTTTTTATTTTGCAGTTGCCTCTACTCCAAACACAAACGAAAGAGAACTCCCTCAAGTCATTTACAATTTGACTTATAAATACTTGACAAGACATATTGATAATCTGAAATTTATTTTTACCACATCATAGTTTGGATTTTCAAAGTATCTCTTGAAAACTTAAAAACAAAAAGATTTCAAATAAAGGAACTTATACAAACATACATCCACACCTTCTAAACAAATAATACCTGTATATAAGATTTCAGAATTAGCAAAAGAAAAAGAAGAAAATTACCAGGGTGATCAAAGTTGTATTCATGAACTCGTGTTAGTTCTTCTTCAGTTAAATTATGATAAAAGGACTCCTGCAATCAGATAAATAATTCATGAGTAGAGCAAGATAAACTATAAGGATATGAACTTCACTGAACAAAAAGATAAGAAAACACATGCTAAGTCAGCAGACGATATCTGAAAAATGGAGACGAGAACACAGATAAGTTGAGATGTGGAGACTGAATCTAGAATGACGTAAAAAATATGGGCCTAGAGATTTGATTCTTAGTCTCCCAAGATATAGACAGCAATAGAGGTCTCCATGCAAAATGTTGAATGTTATTTGTTTTAGTGCCTTAATTCTGCTGCCAGCAGAACATATAGGGAGTTTTTCTCCTTTACCTCAAGAAAATTAGATGGAAAGAGTAGCGAATTGTGGCAAAGAGATTGGCTGGCTGGAGCTCTCGCTCACTCTCTTGCACTTTCTACTTTCTTAACTCTTTATGTTTGTTTATTATTCATGCAATTATGCAAATAGTGACTTTTAAAACTTTTATCCAGTGTCAAACAATATTAGATTGTAAGAACCAAAAGTCGGACAACTTATAACTTTCAATTGGTAGCAGCAAAACATAAAATTAAGTTTCTAAAGTATTACAGAAAAAATGGAATACTTTTGCAGAGGCTTCTTAGTCACAGACTTAATGCAGACTAGAAAGAGTCTAAAAGAATGGAAGCACTTAAGTTTATCTTCTTTTTTTTTTTATTCAATTTTTCTTCGTCAACAGTTTTTCCATTACATGCATAAGAGAACGATGCGCCAAGCAGAAGCTACCTGGCTGACGAGCACAACACGCTGGTCATGGAGTTGTTCAATAATCATATCACAAACAGTAGTCTTTCCTGACGCAGCACCACCAGCAACTCCTGATAAAATCATTTAATGCTTCAAGTTTGTGATCAGAAAAAGGGAAAAAGAAAAGAGCGAGCAATGAGAAGGTAAAGGGAAAGATGGTTTGTCATGGTTAATCTTATGCGGCGTGGGTTCCATAGGAAACGACTAGTTATTAAATATAATATGATGTCCTGATGATTTGAGCGGTCTTTTATGTTTAACTAATCTATGAAGATAACATACAAATACCAACCCATAAAAAGAGCTATAAATTCCTAAATGCATGGGCAATATTTTTAGTGATCATCATTAAACTCATGGCATGACTTTGGTCCCGCGGCTTTCTGAAAACAAAATGTTTCTTCTCGACCTGACCCTCCATTGAAGACATAACATCTCAAAGGTGGAACAATGTCTCTCATCTTATAGGCTACATTCCATTAAGAACGCCATAAGGCCCGTAACTTCTTTTCGAATCTATAACACCTTATTGCCATGTCTAATCCTAGGATTTCCTCCAGTCGGAATGATTTATCTTTACATCAAACATTTTTTTAGGATCAATCAAAAAGTGTTTCACGTCATGTTAAATTGAATGGGGCTATTGACATTAATGCTCATTCGATTGTTTTCACAATGCATTGATTTAAAGCACATTTCAGCTTCTTAAGAAATTATAGCAAGCCGTACCAATTACAAAAGGCTGCCTAGCCACGCTTCCAGGCACCGAAGCCGTTGGCTGCTCCGCCACCGTGTCTATTCGCTCCAAACTGTCCAAATGAAATCCCGAAAAATGTACACCAGAAGAAGCATCTATATAATCCACAACATCCTTAGGTGTAGATCCCATTTGCCCAAATCTGAAACACAAAACAAAGTAACAAACGAACATCACAATCTCAAAACACAGAAAACCAATTAATCAAACAAATCAATCAAACAAATCAATCAAACATCCAATCCCAGCTTCAACCAATCAATGCATCCCCAATCGAAAAAAAAAATCAAATCTTTAACTGTTCCAAGGTTTCAGATCAATACACAACAGCCAATGCCGGAGATCAACAAGCAATAGCAACGATTTTCTCGAGCAAAAACACTATTCTCGTTTAACCTAAAAAAGAAATCACGATTTCTTCGCCACGAGAGTTTGTCGATATCAGATCCAATGCAGACGAAATACAACGAACGAGCGATTGATCGATTGATTGATCGAAAAGGCGAACGAGATTCAAACAAGAAGAAGCGTGAAATCGGCGCAAACGACGCTCGAATCGTTGGCGGCTTCGTTCGATCAAAGAGTTTGAACAGTGAATGGTGCGTGCGATTCAATGGAGATCGTTGAATTTGAGATTCGATCGTGATTACCTGTTCAGATAGATAGAGAGAGAGAGAGAGAGAGAGAGAGAGATCGAATTGAGATTTCGATTTGCGAACGAAATCTGTGGCTTTTCGAGTGGCTTCGATTGCCTGATTAGAGAGAGAAGGAACGCGAAACGGACGAACAGAACACTCAGTTCGACACGACAACGTGTTTCTGTCGTTCGTTCGGGAATTTATAGTGCCTCGACGAATCGAGCGAGAGAGATGCACAGAAGGTTTAAATTACGGAACTGCCATTGAGCGTTCTCTGAATTGGAGTTAATTCTCACCTCCCGCGCTAAATTAGGTAATTAGGAATACGTCCCTCTTGGCTTCACTGTTTTGGTCTTGATTTTATTGGTTGTGGAGCTACTTTGAGGGTATTAATTGAGAAATATTTCTTTGAGGGTACTAATTTCTCATTAAAGGAATAGAATTTTTGTTATGATTAAAAAAAGGGAAAACGAGTTATTGCCGCACACTTTATATACCATGTAGATACTAATTCCTATTTTTGATCTTACGTAGATTCTTTTTAGATAGAATAAGAAATATAAAAATTTAAAGATAAATAGAAGTAGCACCAATTGATACAAAGATTAGAGAATGGATGCTCCAACTAGAAAACTTGACTCAATAGAATATGTAAAAATTCGACGATGTAGGGGCAGATCAAAATTAACATAGGATGCATTAATTATGAGGATTTTAATGGTTTGCAAAGCTCACCATCAATTGCACTTAATCGAGCACGATGGAAAAGTTTGATCCATGTAGTCGACCCCAATTAATTTGAGATTGAAGTTATGTTGTTGTTTGTTTGTTTGTTTGTTTGATGTAGATTTTTTTTTTTTAACTTTGTTGTTGATCCGAATTAATTTTAATACTCTAATAGGTTAGTATATAGATAGATTATCTAGCTTTCTATCCATTTGTGACACTATTTTATTTTTTATATAAAAAATAAATCACAATTTGTTCACTCATAGCTTAAACTTTAAACCTTTTATTGAAGTAAGTGCATATCAAATCAACGAGTCATCCACTTATTTGGTGCCACTATTTTTTATATTAACTATAATATGCTCACTTGAAAGAAAGTTATATATTCCACCTTTTAGAGAAAGTCTTCTTCTATTTGTTTGATATTTGATGTGAGACTCAACCACTGCATAATTTTTATTTTTATTTTTAGAAACCACCACACATAGTTACATGGTATATATACCATAAGTGTTAATGCACGCAGATGCACCAAAATTAAAAGCATTTGACATAGACCACAAAATGATCAGAAAAAATTTCAATTCTATATATAGCCACGTGAAATAAAGAAAAACCTAGGTAAACAAAATATGATTTATGAGGATGGACAGGGCACATTGATTGCCGACAAATTGAACTACCAAACTTAAATTTTCTCTAATGCACTCAACCTATAAACCTACTAATAAGGGCACCTCATCCTAATTTCAAAGAAAAAAAAGTTAACTTAATTGTGTAAGGATGTAATTCCAATTATCCCATGCATGTCTATGCATTCATCGTTTGTTAATTGCTTTATTTGTGAAAAACATGTGGATCTTTCATTTACTTAAACCAGCACTTGATGTGTTTATTACAAAAAGTTGGATCAGTGACAACAAACCTAGACTTGATGCATATAAAGTCACCTACCTTGAGTGGAGGCTCAGTGGCTTGATACGTGGTTTTGTTGCAAGAGGATTTGAGTTGAGTCCCACTGGAGGCAAGAAAAAGTCGATTCCTTTTTTATTAAAAAATAAAAATAAAAAATCTTTTGCCTTTGCCAGACGACTTATTGGCAAGGCTCAATCCAAGATTTCCAAAATTTTGAAATGGTAAGCATGGCCAAACATGTATAAGTAAATTTAAGATTAGAGTTAGTAGTTGCTTATATATATTTTTTTTTCAACTAATCGATGTGAGATTATTCTTTTTATTTCACTTATCTTACAAATAAAAGTTACAATATCTCGTAAGAAAACATACAATTCGTCTTAAGTAGGAAATTGTATAATCGTATTTAAGGTTCATTCAATACGATGTGTGATACGATTAGTGGTGGAACCAAAAAATTTTGTTAGGGGGAAGAAGGAACTTTAACGAATGGAGCACATGTCGACCTTAGGGGGTGGAAAGAATGAAATTATATAAAAAATGTGTGTTGATTGTAGGGGTATTATAGAGAGACTCGAGGGTTACGGAGCGATTACTTCCCTTGCCCCACTAGATCCGCCGGTGAATACGATGAAGGTAATAATAACACGAAGCACTATGAGCTATGTTGTCAACGAGGGGTATTATTATAATATTTTCCAAATTTGTTTAGATAAACCACAACACGTGTACTGAGGAAAAGGAATGATAAGAGATTAGGCTTGTGTTTTTTAAATCGTAAGCACGACGGTTTGCAGCGCCTCAATGTAAGACAATTGAAAAATATTAGTAGATGTATACGTACAATTAGCAAAAGCGAGGGGCTTGCAAAGAGGATGATGTCACCTTTAACTATATGGCTTCTTTTGATTCATTTTTATCAACTTACAACAACTTTTTTTGATTTGTTTTTATCAACTTACAGTGTGAGCAGACACTAAAAGATCGTATTTTTATATTGGGTTCAACTTTAAACTTACAGTGAAGTTGCACAAAATTTTAAACAATAAAATATATGAATTAACGTAAATACCATTCCAGCAAAAAAATGGACGTGGATAATAAAAAATAATTAATGAGGATAATTGAGAAAATTTCGAGAGATAACTCTCCTTAGAGGGACGAGGGAGAAATCTCTCACTCTTAGCCTTATTTGGTATGTGGTAGAGATATATCCCAACTTACAGGGGATGGAGTGAGTTATCTCCCCCTCTTCCCCTCCAATTGGGAGATATCTTCCAGGAGTTTAACGGACAAACATACCCCTCACAAATCATTTTTTTTCTCAAGTCCCTCACAAATCATTTTTTTATTTTAAAAATATGTTTGAATGACATTTATGTCAATTCTCACATTTTATTATTTTTAAAAAGTTGCAACTTCCATGCAAAGTTTAAAGTTCAACCAAACATAAAATATGAATTTATAGTATATTATGAGTTAACTTCATGAAGTTATCTTCACTTGCACACTGTAAATTGGCAAAAATGAACCAAACGAAGATTAGTGTGAATCGAGAGATAACTTGCATAAAAATTAGCCAACCAAACAAATTAATTTCAACTCCCTCTAAGTTCTCTCATAGTAGTTAACTCCACTCCAAACCAAACAATGTCTATGTTTTAAGTTTGAGTTGGGGATATGAAGTCCTAAAATTTTTCGTTTATTAATCTTAGTTGGCTTATCTATTGAGCTTCAAATATCGGGTGGTTTAAATCATAAAAGTGGGTGAGGGGATTGTTTATTTAGGTAAGTAAAGATGGAGCGTCCACGTAAGAGAGGCATCAGCGCGGGCCCATGCACCGATCCTAAATTCCTAACATTTGTTGTGCAGTACAAAAACGACTACATGGCACGGAAATATTTGGGGGCGGTGATGGGGGCCATTAGACATTAGGCAAGCTGTGAATATCAGTTTTGTCTTCTGCGTCATCGCCTAGATCTTCGCGTGCTCTCATCACCGACTCAATCAAATAGAGTGAGATGAGATTGAAACAACGCTTCATGGCCACGTCCCCCTATAAATGTACTCCCGCCATTTCTGACTTTTTTTTTTTTTTTTTTTTTGCAACTTTGAAATATTTCACAACATTAGTAATTTGATAATTTTAATACACATTAATTACTTGATTAATTTTTATATCCAAAGTCGGTTCTGTCACTTTTTAGGCCTGAGGCGAACTCTAAAAATAGAGCCTTATATATATATATATGTATATATAAGGTATTTTTATAATGAAGTTCAAATATATACTCATGTCATGAATACAACATATCTCACCATTTGATTATTATGTGATTTCAGTCTAATGATAATTGATGTAGTGCATTTAATGAAAAACATATTAAATGCATAATAAATGCTAATCTTTTTGAATTTGTTATTACATTCTAATTTTTTCTACATTCTTTCATTAATTTATGTTTAATAAGTTAACTTCAAATTCAATGTGGCAACACCTAAATAATAAAACAATTCAAAAAGTTAATATTTAATATAAAAAAAGTTGTGAAAGGTTAGATATATTTTTACTAATTTCGCATTGTAACTAAAAGAAGACATAAAATGATAAAAAACAACAAATAATAACATATAAATAAAATTGAGGTTAATAACGAAAAAAAAAAACATGTACTAACAAAAAAAGATTACTCTATTATTGTAAAATTGCTATTAGTGCATTTTGTGAAGCAAATTTTTTTATAATCTCTTTATAATCAATATTCGATAATAAATCTTCCTCAATCGATATCAACGCCAATCCATTCAATCTCTCTTGTTTTCTTTTTTTTTTTCTTTAATTTATCATGATCGGAAGAATATTTTCTAGACAACATATTTGTTAATCCTACACAAATAATAAATAAAAAATTAAATAAAGTAAATCTCAAACCTGATTTTGAGAGTTGAGATTCCTTAATTTTAATTATAGTAAAATTTTGCAAGTTCGCAATGAGAATCTAAAATAGAAAAAAAAAGTGTTCGAAAGAAGGTGTTCATTGTTAAAATGAGAAAAATGTTGGGAAGAAATAAGGTGTCTTTTTTTCGAGAGGAAAAAAGTGTTGGAGGGAGATGGTGTTGAGAAGAAAAAGCAAGGATGTAGAGTATTGGGAAGAATGTTGGAGGAGATTGTGTTGACTCTTGAGAAGGAACGTTGCTTTTTTAATTGTCTTTTGATTTTTTTTTTTATTATTATTAAGTGAAAGTGATTGACGAGGTAACACTTGTCTATTCAAGATTGGAAACTGAAAAGTCATCACCATACATGACACGTTCCTAATAATTTATACTACAAGTTTCCTTTTTCTTTTTTCACCGAAAAAATTAAACAAAATTTGAATTTACAAAATTACCCATAAACTTTTTAAAATTTTGGGGCTTTTAATGTTGGGGCATGAGGCAATGGCCCACCAGGCCTTATATCAAAACCGGGCCTGTTTATATCATTTATAAAAAAAAAGTTTAATAATTACACATGAATAATAAGTGTATCTAGAATTAGTTGGGTTAGGAAAGATTGATAAATGTGATTTAGTCATTTAACTGTTACTTTTTCATTAATCAAGATAATTAATTAACTTTCTTAAAAATTGAGAATAACCTTAAAAAGAAACGGATTGAGTATGTTCCACAATCAATTTTTTTTTCTAAACAAAATATAAATAATACCCCTATCCAATCGATCTTTAGCACTTTGAGACTCGTAAGCACACATTTCGATGCAAATATAGACGGCTGAAATGTGGGGGTGTGTGTTTCATTATGCTGTTAGGTATTATTTTTAACGTTTTTCCTTTTGTTACTTAAAAAAAATTAAAAAAAAAAAGTTTCTCCTGATCGGTAAATTAAGGAGAAGCAAATGTTTTTTTATGTCGACTATTTTACATGTATTTAATTTTTTAATATTTGTGTGTTTGAATCATTTTTAGACCATTTGTATTTTATTTATAAGAAAATTAATCAAGAGAAATAATATAGCTAACATGATTAAAATCGATCTACAACGTCTTCAAATTAAGTTACGATTTCCTGATCTTGGTAATTGAGAGCTCAAATTATTGGTAAGATTAGTTATCAAGGTTTATATATGCTCCCCTTTAATTATTATAAGTCAAATTATACGAGGAGTGTATGCAGTGGTGTATGTATGCTTTGATGATTATATATGGCTGATGCACCAAATTGTTTTGAGATATGTAACAATTCGGTACTGGAGTGTCAATCGTTCTTGCCAAGTGTTATTGCCCAGTTCAAATCGCGTTGTTGTCATTAAAGGTTTTGTAGTTTTTGTTTTGAACAAAATTGAAGTTTCAATAATTATTAATGGCTCTGTGCATTAACATACATAGAATAAAAAAAAAATATTGATTCACTAATTTTATTTGTTCCAAAAAAAAATTGTCATTATTTTGTCTGTGAATGCGATTGTGAAATTAAAATAGTTTGATAATAAGAGACTTCTCTTTACAACGTTGAAACACATTACAATATACGTATACTCGCTAGAACCATATAACGAACAACAAAACTTCCCGACGAGAAGGAGAAAAAAACTTAAAACTTCCCGACAATGAGACTAACTACTTAAAAATAAAACTAAAAACAAGGACCAACCCTTCAGCTGCGCATATCCAAAAATGAGCGTTGAGGAAGATGTACCGCAACAAGTAGATTCAATCTTCACATATCCGAAAAGATCTGGACGTTATTGAACACATAAAACACGATTGGAGAGATAAAGATTGGAACCACCGCCGCTGATCAAAAGAGAAGATCGACGGTGGTTCAAAAACTTGAATCAAGAGGGAAAACTTAAAAAAGGATTTTACGGTTAGGCAGTCGTCGCCTACTGTTTTTTCCACACAATAGAGATGTTAAACCCAAGCTCGTCCATAAAAGGTTTTGTAGTGTTGTTAAGTGAAGCCTTATTAACTTATAGTTTGAGTTGCATCTCTTTTTGTTTCCAAAACCCTAAAATTATTTTTCTTGATTCACCTTTGTGATTTTCGTTCTTGAACAACCGTCGATCCTTATCTTCAATCGCCGGTGATTCAAATCAAATCCCTTTTGCATTTTGTTCACTGATCAATAACCAACATATCTAATCATATTTGTGGAGATTGATCTATCCTTATTGCGGTGCATCTTCATCAACAACGTTGCGTGGATTGGTGTGGCACTGGATTGATCTTGTCTCCAGTTTTATTTTATAGTTAGTTTCCTTCCCTAGTTGGAATTCTTTGATTTGTCTTTTCCTTGTTAGGAAGTTTCAGATTTTTTCTCATTGTTGAGAAGTTTTGTTATTTGTTTTGTGGTTCTAGCTAGTAGTTTTGTATATTATCACAAGTTTCAACGTTTCTCCAACTATCAAACTATTTCAATTTTGCATTTACAACTAAATTAATGACAGTTTGTTTGAACAAATAGGATTAGCGAATTAATGTACTTGATTGTATGTCTGGTCCTGTATTGAGTAATGAATGATTAGTGAATTTCTCTTCAAAAAAAGTAAAGCCTTATTATAATTAATTATTTTAATTTGAGACCGAGGATATGTTGTTGTTGTTATAGCAGCGTACCTCCATGAAAATAATTTTAGTAGGGAAGATTTTGTTTAAAATTTCGAGAAAAAATAAAGTTTGGTTTGGACTTTTTGTTGTCTACTCTCAGCTTCGACCTTGGTTCAAAAGAGTTAATCATGTAATTAGACTTGGATTGAACAATACTTTAAAATAATACATGAACTCCAATTACCTAACAAGTTGTTGTGCAGGAGAGTAATGCAACTACTATAGTAATTAATCGTGAGTTTAATTAAAGAAATCAGATAAAGATATTGAGAAAGAAATAAGAAGAAGAAGAGTAGGATGAAGAATTGATTTAGAGAATTAGAGAGAAAGATAGAGAAGATTGAGAACTAGGGTTAAAGAGGAATAGAGAAGACAAGAGACAAAGAGAGAATTGTATTTCATATTTGCCTTCACATAAAACTGATTAAATTTTATATAGTGATTAAACCCTAACAAATTATATAAAAATTACTATATTATAACTCTATTTTATACTATATATATTAACCCTATTATAGATATGCATCAGAGAGACATATTACATTATATCATATATGCATGTATCAATTAATTTTGGGCCCTTATTGGATTTCCTCCAACCAATTAATTTTCGTTTGGTACTTTTATCTTATGTTATTGACGTGGTACTTTTAACGCGGTTTACACATGCAAATGGAAGGTTAGGCACTCTTTCCTTGGTCATCGGCACCAAAACATGATAAACATTATCACTATATACATCAAAGTTATTAGTTGGTGCCCTTATCCCATGTACTGCATGTCTCGACATAAGCTCAATTATCGATCACCACTTCCCTTTCATGGAACAATAATGGAAGCACGGTTTTCTTTTCCTAGTTTTTTTCGTGAACAAGCAATTTGACACATATAAAAAGAAAATAAAAGAAAATTGTTACGTTACGCGTGTTGTGGAGTGAAGATCATCCATATATCGCATAGGACGGGCACAAGCATATGAGCACGCTTGCATGCCTTGTGAAGTTGTGATGCCTTGTGAAGTTGTGATGTTGCTTAGTGGTAAGGGTGAAGACCAGTGGTGGATTTAGGAGGAGGAGGGTATCCGTCATTCCCGCCACATATTTGTCATTCTTGCTCCATTATAGTCGACACACGCTTTTTATATAACAAATGTAGTATTGTAAAATAAATGTATTGAAGTGTTTTTAAGGTATCATTGTCAACTTTTTTTTTTTTTTTTGTTATGCTTCTTTTGCTCCTTTTCTGTCCTCCCACTTGCCAATTGTGTCCTCTTCATCCCCTATGTCCCCCTTACTCTTCATCTTCTTCTTTCCCCTCGCATTTTTGTTGGTAGCTCCGGCCTCTGGTCTATTGGGTTTCCGACGTTGCGGCGTTGATTGCCCTCTTTTGTCATCTAGTGTCTAGACCAGATGGAAGGGAGACAGTGAGATATAATCAGTCTCCAAGTCAAAAGCGGCGATCGTCGACGACTGAACCTGAGGAGGCAGTGAGCGGTCACTTGAATAGCGAACATTGTTGGCGGCTTGAGTTCCGACATATCTTTCTAATTGCTTCTTTTTTGTTAGATCTAGGGCTTTTGTTTTGTTTTGTTTTTTTTTTTTTTTTTTTTTTTTTTTTTATTAGTAGGAATGTTGTCCCCGTATGAAGGGTTGTTATCCTCATTTATGGGGTGGTTGTCCCTGTTAAGGGTTGGTGTTGTACCACCGTGCATGAGTGCGTGGTGTCAGATCTTAGTTCCGAGTTTCATTGTAACAAAATATCTATTATTCTCGTTAGATTGATGTGTTCTTTTGGTTAGGAACATCATGTAAACATTCAAAACATAATGAAATCTAGATAAGTTAGAGAATTACCTACGGAAGTTTTTTGGTCTCCAAAAACCATCAAGATATCTTATCGCTCTCATAATCTACGAAATATTCAACACATTGTTTAATGATTCAAGTGTCATTTTATAGGCTTGAGGGAAAACCTTTAAGCTTCCCACATTAATATTAATTTCCTTCAAATTAGTAACAGTATTGAAAGCTCATGAGTCTTTAAGTAATTCATAATTTACATAAATTAAGAGATAAGTTTGAGACACATAATGGTCTTACTCATCAATACAATGCAACCATTTGACAAAAAAAATAAAAAAAATTAAAATTAAAATTTTATGTACTGTGAAATTATTTTCTATCAATCAAGTGTTAAATGCGCGTTGGATCGATCCACTTCGAAATGAACATTCTTTGTGAAGTGACCCTTTAAAAAAGGAGGATAAGGGTAATAGAATGACAACGACATATCAAACTGCAAGATATCGACTCACATGAGTCATTCATGTGCGCCTAAGGATGTCATATACACAAATATGGTGCATAACACACTAGTCGAAGTTACATGTCCACGTAGATGGCTTCTGGCTCATGTAACTCAATGTGTCTTGCAGTGTGACATTGTTGTTGTCGTTCTACTATTTTTCCTCCACAAATGACATATATATATACTAGTCAACGGGCACGTGCGTTGCACGTGAAGCAAATAGAGATGTTCTGATAACACTTGAGAACTTTTCTTTTTCAGAAAAACCACAATAGAAAAAATTAAAGTTTAATTTTTTTTTATTGTTGCATGTGTAGGTGTTTCGTGTAGAAGTTTGGAGTAAATGACAAATATCTCAACCAAACTTATGTGATCATCAAACCTAAATTATATAGGAGAGTAATATAAATTAATCAACAGTTATACGACATGAATTTTTTAAGTAAAACAAAAATAATATCACGGAGCAAAAAAAATCCAAAGAATAGAACTAAGAATATGAGTATGGAACCAAGTACAATGGCCATTACATAGGCTCGATTAATAGAGGAGCGAGGGCATATGCTTGTGGAAGTGCTAAGCCTCGCAGTGTGCATTGCTGATCGGTAACAGAACAATTTTCTGGAAGGTAACCATTGATTCTGTTTTTGAAAAAATTGATGAAGTCAAGACTCAATGTGTTACAGATATTGCAAGGAATGTATTCAATGTGTTACAGATACGCACGTGAACCAATTATTATTTTTTGTATTGTGACTCATAGTACAAAATCTTCTACCTTTGATTCATATTTGCAAAAATAATTAATCGTTTACCATCGATAGTAAATGAGTAAGTAGCAATAAAGCAGAATAAATCCTTTTCAATAAATAAAGTGAAGATCTTAACAAACTAATAAGCATGGTCTAAGTTCCACTTTCATAAATTAAAACAATAAGTTTTTTTTTTGATAAATGGTATGTCGAGGTTATTGATTTACTTGGATTAAACACTTAAAAAAGTATTTCCTAACCTTTCCGTAATTTTTACTTATTTTATTTTATTTTTCTTATGTTAAATATTTTTTATTTTATTAACTTAGGCGGTAGTCGAACTCACGACCTCTTGAAATGTTTAACAAAACTTCTACTGCGTTTTTTAGAAGAGGTAAATTTTTGGGTTGAGAAGTTAGTATTTATTGTCATATGTAATTATCAAATGAGCGCAAACCAGTTCGTAGTTGTCTCGATAAAAAAAAAATACTAAAACACATGAACATTGAATTGACAAAAAGAGATCATTTTTCAATTCCACCCATCTAATTAAGTTGAGTTGTACACATCCAAATGTTATACATCAATGCCAAAAAATGGTATATATTACATCATATATAGATTGACATTAGAAAATTCTTTTCTAGGCATTTTATAGTCTCAAATGGATGATAGTGATGCTTCTGATTAAAAAAAAAAAAAAGCAACGAACCTTCACAGCCACACAAATTTCAAACATCATTAGATCCCAAATAGCCATTGCTACCACTAACCCAAAAAAAAGGGGACATCGATAACATTCGAGGCTATTTCTTCCATGAAAATTGTTGATTTTTTCTTGCCAAATTTCTACCTCTAAGGGACATGACATTGATACCATTCGAGGATATTTCTTCCATGAAAATTATTGATATTTTCTTAGTGAATTTCTACCTCCAAGGGACGTTCAAGTGCGTATTTTCTTGTCTAAACAGTTGCAATGGGGCGTTTGATGAGGATCAACACAATTGGGACTCTTTTTGAGCATTTTATCATAAAAGTCAACAAATTTACTATGATGGGAACACACGCTTATACAAATTGCAATATTTTAGCATTCGCTGATCAATTCATTCAAACACCGTCTTTTCCTTGTCGTGTCGTCAATAAATCACACAAATGCTATGATAAAAAGAACTTGACTTAAAAAATTTAGCAATTTTAAAAATCCATAGAAAAAAAAAAAATACTTTAATGTCATGTATGAGCGTCCTTGACCTCTCATTCCTCAACTGTTTGATGACAGGAAATAATAGCAAGAAGTAGTGAAAGAGAGGAAATCAAGTTAAAGGTAAAGTAAAAAAAAAATCAAGAAGATATAGGTAAAACCATTCAAATGCCCAAAGAAGACAAAGGACCAAAAACCATTGGAAAAATAAATAAGCCAAAGAAAGGGTAAAAGAAACTAAAAATTACATCACCCGAAGAAGAGAGAGTTAATTTGTACCACCATTCTATAACGCATGAAGGCCGAAGAATTGTGTCCTGGATCTTCAAGAAATGTCTAGTCTTGTTGTAGATCAACCCACTAAATCACTTGACGCCTGCTTTGTGATCCAATTGAAGGCTCTATTAAACATAAGAATGGTTCAAAAAAAATTAAGACTTTGAAAAATTTAAAACCATTAGAAAATAAAAGTCATTGATTTACACCCCAAAACATTCTAATCTCAAAAAAAAATCAAGAAGACGAATGATGAAGAAGATGAAGAAGAAGAAATCGAAGACGATGCGGTCGGCATTGAAGATCTCGCGGAGTTGGTTTTCTTGATATCTCTTTTCAGACTGTAATCGGACGAAGAGGAAGAAGAGGCGTGGCGATGAAGAAGATGAAGAAGAAGAAATCGAAGACGGCGGTGGCGGAGCTTGAAAGAATTGAAAGAATGTCTTCCTCTATGCTTGATGTTCTTAACTCACGGTGCGTAACCGCCAGCGAAGGTGTCGGTGGTGCCGTCCCGGCCATGGCCGCGCTGTAATCAAGGCTTTGAAGGAGCACGAGAGGGATAGGAAGAAAACGAAGAACATCAAGCATAGAGGAAGACATTCTTTCAATTCTTTCATGGTATCAAAGCAATTGGGTTTCTTCCCTCTCCGATCCGCCTCTTCCTGCTTCCTCGCGCGCCTCGCCGATCCGCGTTTTCTTCCGCCTCTTCCTCGCTTCCTCGCGCTCACCACCGACGCCGGCGCCTTGTTCTTCTTCTTCTTCTTCTAAGCAGACCACTTGCTCTTCTTCCACTCCACACTCTTCGTCTCGTCCTCCGTCCATACCCTAATCGCTCTCGCTCTCCGACATGCCGCCGAAGTTCGATCCATCTCGGTGGTGACGTGTACGTCCGCGTCACCGGCGGCGAGGTTGGCGCGGCGAGCTCCCCGGCTCCGAAGATCGGACCGCTCGGCCTCTCGCCGAAGAAGATCGGAGAGGACATAGCCAAGGAGACGCCAAGGACTCGAAGGGCCTCGTAGTGACGGTGAAACTCACGGTGCGTAACCGCCAGCGAAGGTGTCGGTGGTGCCGTCCGCGGCCATGCCTGGTAATCAAGGCTTTGAAGGAGCTCGAGAGGGATAGGAAGAAAACGAAGAACATCAAGCATAGAGGAAGACATTCTTTCAATTCTTTCGTAGCTGGTTTTGTCCCTGTTATTTCGGCGAATCGGCGAAGACGGCGGCGGTCAGAATCGGACGAAGAGGAAGAAGAGGCGTGGCGATGAAGAAGATGAAGAAGAAGAAATCGAGGACTACGCGGTCGGTTTCGGTTTCGGTTTCGTCTAATTCGTTTTACTTAATCTAATTTTAAAGGTTTTATCCAATAGTAAAACCGTCAATTAAATTAGATTTGATAATTTACTTACGAAATTGTCCTTATTTTGATTTTTTTTCATTTAAGGTAATAAGGGCATACTTGGGAGATTTAGCCAAAAAGGCTTCACGGTTAACCGTTTGGGGATTGCTATTATAATAGTATAGATATATTGCCAATATTGAATTAATTAAAGAGTCAAAGACATGCTTCAAAGCGAAGTAAAAAACTATACAAATAAAAGCCTTCTCTATCAAGAGTAGCGAAAACTTGATTAAAGCAAAAGCTCACAATGTTTTGAGAGAGCAAAAGTTCAGTCTTAATTAGTGGCCCATGTAACGGGCGACAAGGAAATAAAGATACAAACATAAGAAAGCTTACCTTCGCAATCATTTAAAAGTGGTTAAAAACTGAAGGATCCAACGTTCCTATTATATTCTCTCTCTCTCTCTATATATATATATATTTGAAGGAATTCTATATATTTTTATCAACTTTGGCTCTTTTATTTTCAAATCTCCAACGTATATATTTTACTACTGAATCCGAAGCTGATGGCCTTCTCTGATCTTTCACCAAGACCAAGGACGTATAAGACATTAAAAACGTCTTTCTAGACGTCATTTAAACATGCACCCGTAAATTTATGTACGTATGTGCATATATATTGAAGAAAAGTTTAGTTAAAATTATGGGATATCTAGGCACAGTAGTAATGATCAATCCCTTAATATATACAATTCATCAGTTGCAATTTAGCATCTAAATGTCATATTAACACTAACATATATAGTACTGGTCGCGGTCATTAATAACTTCGCTTTTGTATTGTAATGACTCGTGATATGGTTAATTAGGACTAATTATTTCACTAAAAAAGTACTGCATTGATTAAATTGTCTTTTTAATGATGGAGTTCCAAGAATCATAATCACGTGCTAGCTATGGTTAATTGGCTTTTCCTTTAATTTGTTGTTCTTCTTTCGGTACCTACAAAATGGTTTTTTAGTGAGAATTAAATTAACCAACTTATTCTCCCTACCGGATCTAGAACACTCAACTTCTTCACAAGTGATTGCATATCGAACTAGTGAACTACATGCTTAATTACATGGCTTACCTCTATAAAATGAATTCGTACGTACAACATATCAAGGGATGAAAATACACAAAGTTTAAATCGTATCGAATCATATATATAACATGTTTCTAATTGGATCGACCAGGTCCATTCCATGTGCACCCTTGCTTAATGTATATACCTAATTCTAATGCGATCAAATTCATATACATCGATCGTATTCATGATTTTATCTATCCTTAATTTGAAGTAGAACTTTGTTTGCGAAGTCTACATAATACATTTAGCAATTTGATTAGAATTCCTTCATGTTATCTCATTGTATTTTGGCGGGAACATAATCTTTGTTAGTTAACAAATAATCAAGTATCAAATCCACCACAAAAAACAAAATCAAATATCAACGGTGCCGGCTCGCCAAAATTCATAAAGTCACCGTTGGATTAAGTGAGTTTACTTCGTAATGATATACTCCTATATCACAGTTAATGATGTTGTGCCACGTGGAAAAGAAGTCTCCGATCAAGTCAACCTTCACTCCCTCAACGGACTCCTTTCTTAGACATCATGCATGCCGTTCCAATACATACATTTATTATTATTAATTATTATTTGGATAAATTGAAACCAATACCCTTTTTGTTTTCTAAGCCTTTTATTGGACCATCTAATTAATCGATAACTTTATTATTATTATTATTAAAGTATTGAGTCATAACCAGGGGCAAATCCAGGATTTTTAATAGCCCAGGGCTATAAATATTTTTTGGTTCTTAACGCAGGGTTTAAGAGATTTTTGGGTGGGCTAAAATGTCTATTTTGAAAAATTGGGCTTAGAAAAAAAAAACTTTGGGCCTCTGTAGCCCAGGGCAAGGCCCACCTGGGTACGCCCCTTGTCATAACTTCGATTAACTAATTCTAAACTCGAAAAATATATAACCACAATAGCGACGCACTCAGCTAAATTTTTTAAAGTTTTTTTCATCATTTTGAAGTTTCGAACTTGAGACATTTGATTAAAAAAGGAGAGACTGTGTCATCCCATCGCTAACTTGTTGAATCTCTTGAAAACTAACGACGTTATTTCTTCGTTAAGGACACTTAGTCTTAAGTATCATTATTTTGTCCAACAAAGTAAGACAAACCAACGTTTATTTAGCACATTTGCCGATCGAACAACATGGTCCCGGAGTTGCTTTCCAGTACCGACTCGGATCCTACGTCTACGCCACGCGTCCAATTTCCAAGAAGTAACCAATGGGCCAGCCCGTAACCAGCTTCCGAGTGCACAGGATCCAGAAGTTTTTTTAAAAAGTTTTGCCTCTGCAGCGACTGAGCATTAAATAAGAACACCTCTCATTTTTGAACCATCTCCGTCACACCTCACGAGAAACCTGTTTTTCCAATTCAATTTCTTGCCTTGGATTCTTGGCGGAAAGTTTTTAAATCAGTTTTGCTGAGAATCTCGAACCGCTCTTCGGATCAAAATCAGGGGTTTTTCGCCGATTTCGCTGCGATTTCAGAGTTGTTGAAATCTTTGAACTAGGTGAGGCAGTATAGATTCTTGATGATTTTCTTCTTCAATCTGCTCTAGTTTCTTTAATTTCTTCTTTGGTTCAGCTCAATCAAAATCGTATTTTTTTAAGATAACCGAGGATATCCGAGCTACATTGTGTCGATTTTACAGGATTTTCCGATTTCACGAGCTCAAGTTGTGATTTTTGTTAACATTTAGTGTATTGATTGATGAATGCAGGGGCGAATAGATCGATCGCGATGCGGTTCGAAGCGAACGGAAATTCGACGACGACGACGACGTTCGGGTCTCCGAGCAAGGCGTTGAGAGGGACGAGAGGTTTGTGCTCTCACGAGAGCTACTCTGCTGAGGAGATCATCAACGACGATGAATTGGCTCTCAGAAAAGCCGAATTAGCAGGTAATTAAGGTTCGAATATGGGGGGAGTGATTGGACTGATTTCCACGTTTGAGAGTCTTTTTAGCGGTTTTGGGGGAAACAAATAGTACTAGTGAGCGTGTGAGACCACCAGTTAAGACCACTTTTACGCGAAATGATGGTTAATGCGGTGCGTGGACCGACTGTGGTGATGATTTTCAATTGCTCTTAGTGGTGAAACCAACTTTACTTTAATTTTATCACTCAATCGGCGGGGTTCATCATCATTTTCATTTTCTTTTCTTTTCTTTTTTTTGTGTTTTGTGTTTTGTTTTGATGATGAGTCTTATAGGGTACTAATTGGTTTGATTGAGGTCCACTGACCACTAGTAATCAAAAAGTGATTTTGGAGAAATCCAGCAACTATTAGGTGATAGTGGTAAGAAATATGGTTGCCCTTAAACGAGTTCAAGTTTGAAAATACAAAAACCACGCTGAGACTTGGGAGGGTTGCATCCGTATGGGGCTCGACAATGTCTGAAACTGGACTAGTTAGTGCGTGTTGGCACATGTCATCACATAAGGTTTTTTTTTTCTAATGAGAAGTGTTATAATGACGATGAGGAAGTCACATATTTGAGTCGTTCATGCGCACCTCGCAGTGACGGAACTAAAAAATCTTGTTAGGGGGTAAACTTTAGGCGGAACTACGGGGGTCTCGAGGTTTAGGTGGGACGACAATATTAAAAATTAAGCATAACAAAAAAAAAAAATTGATTATACGTAGGAGTACTATAAGGGGTCCCGGAGGTTGGGGGCATCCGCCACCTTGCCCCCTAGGTTCGCCATTTGCACTTCACTTCGGGATGCGGGCATACATAAATCTTAATGTATAACACGCAAGTCGAGGTCGCTTGAACGACTCTTATAGGCTAATATGTCTTAAGGTGTGACTTATATACCCCTTGTTATTTTAGTATTTTTCTTTTTTAATTTGTTGTTAATTCTTGTTTTAGGAGTAGCTTGCCATAAATTGCATTAAATTGAACATTATGAAAGAATTTGATCTAAGTAGTTGACTCTAATTAATTTGAGACTAAGGGTGTATTGTTGGGTGTATTGTTGTTGCCGCAGTCTTCGCCAACACTCTTGGTGCTTTTAACACGTCACTTAAAATTAGTCAAATTAGTGATACCGTACCCAATTATATGGGTCACACCCCAACTCATTTGATCCCACCAGAGGTCATTTAGTGCATCGCGTGGTTTAAATTTCGAAAATCACGGGTTGGATCAATAATTTCAATTGGGAGAGAATGAAAAGAGTCTGGTTGGTACATGGGCCTCCGAGTCATAAAGGTCTGTATAAATAAAATTTATACAACAATGAATACTGTTAAAGTGCCAATGAAGACATTTATGCAATTATATGTGGTCCATGGGCCTCATAATTTAAGCGTCCATAACATTCAATTACAAATGCAATTAACTATACTAATCAAAGTAAAAAATTGTGTGAAAATTTAACTGTACTATTGGGGTGAAAAATTTGGTTTGACAGCTCGAAGAAGGTATGAGGCGACGGAGTGGCTTCGGCGGATGGACCATGGCGCGTCTGAAGTTCTGCAAGAAGAGCCCTCTGAGGAAGAATTCTGTCTTGCACTGCGCAATGGCCTCATCTTGTGCAATGTCCTCAACAAAGTCAATCCGGGTGCAGTTTCAAAGGTACAGAAATAATTTTTACTATTGTTGTTCTTGCTCTTTTTTACAATGCTCTTGACACAATTTATGATTGGCAGTAAAAATAATAAAAAAAAAAGGGTGAGTTTTTGTTAGTAGTAAATTTTGGGACTTTGTTCATAAAATAATGCTGAATTGGAACAATGGTGATAGGTTGTGGAAAACCCAGTTGTGGCAGTTCAATCGAGTGACGGAGCTGCTCAATCAGCAATTCAGTATTTTGAGAACATGAGAAACTTTTTGGTTGCTGTTGGAGATATGAAGCTATTGACATTTGAAGCTTCAGACTTGGAGAAGGTTTGTACGTGACCATTTTAAGATGCAAAATGAAGTCCTTGATATTGAAGTTTAATCCAGGAAATCGTCAATCCCAAATTAGTTGGGGTCGGCTACATGAATCAAACTCTTTCCATTGCGATCGATTTAGTGCAATTGAAGTTTGATCCCTTCGTTTCCATTGCGCATTAATAATCGAGTACAATGGAATAATTTGATCCATGTAGACGACCTTGTTGCACTGAATCGAGCACAATGGAAAAGTTTGATCCATGTAGCCGACCCCAGTTAATTTGGGACTGAGGCTATGTTGTTGTTGTTGTTGTTGTTGTATGTAGCCGACCTTGTTGTTTGTTAGTTCTTTTTTTAAAAGAAAGTTAAGAAATCTTATTCTTTTGGGCAATGTAGGGTGGGTCATCAGTTAAGGTTGTGGATTGCATTCTTTGTCTCAAAGGGTACCATGAGTGGAAACAAGCAGGTGGAATTGGTGTTTGGAGGTATGGTGGTACTGTGAAGATTGTATCTCTACAAAAGAGTTCACAATCCTCCTTGATCAATGATGAAAATGCTGACGAGTCTTGTGATGATTCCGATTTGCCATATGATCAACAACTTTCAGAGTTTCTTCGGGTTTCTAGTGAGGTCTCAGATGAAAAAGCTAAGGTGTTTGATGCCTTGACACTTCTCTTCGATCGCTATGGGCTTGGGCTACTGCAGGCTTATCTCGCGGACTTGAATGGCTTTGAGGAATTGCCTTTGAATGCAATGGTAGGTAAGATACTCTCCCTTCTCTTTCCTTTGATTGATGCTTCATTTGGTTTTTGTACCTATATATAAGTTTGCCATGATCTACTATATGCTCATAATACTTTCTAATCAATATCCTTTGAATGCATCGTCAGCTCGTATCTATTCCTATGATGTCTTAATGACCTTTTCATGATTAAGGATTTTATAGTACCTGATACTATATTACTTTTCAGCATGTTGATGCCGTGTTGAGGAATGTGGTTAAAGGTTTCACAGGATTCCTTGTTTCACATGGTAATCAGGTACTTCTACGAGTCCCGAACTTCTCAAGCGTCTTTCTAACATCAGAATTCATTAATGTAGTTTCTTTGTTGCTGCTAGCTGACTGCTGATGATTGATGAACTGAATGACCTTTTCTTTCGAGATGTTACTTGCAGCTAGGATTTCTTCTGAAGGAAATGTTGAAGACTGGCACTGTAACAAAAGCTGAATTCATAGAAGTGATAGCTAAGTATCTTGCTCAAAGGACAGGTGAGCTTTCAAATGATCTCTCACCATTCTGCATTTGTGGTGGAAAACTCGAAGTCCGCCTTGATATGAGCCACGTGGAAAGACTTGATAAACAACAGAACCAACTCAAGGTACTAAAATCATTTTTGTCAACAGTTGCGTCTCCTTTGGGTTCAATCGTCGTTCAGTATCTGCCTTCCGGTAGCTGTGCTTCATTCATTTTTTTTTTTAATCTTGTCAAACAAAATTTTATTTATTTACCCAAACAATAACACTCATTTGTAGTAGGCTTGTCGAGGAAGTGCAAACCGAAATAATTCTGCACTAGATGAATTAAAGTTAGATATCTCTTAATCGATGTTGAAGCCTTTTGGAGTTAAACTCAGTGCTACTTTAGATCCCCCTCTAATAAATACCAAAGCCTACTGGGGAAAAAGGCTATCTACTGTTGTCATAAAGAGGTTTTGAGGGGAGAATGTTGATAGCATTATAGATTCGTGTCCAACCAACTGGACTTGTACGTGTAGGCATAGATTAAGCTGATTACTGTGCGTCATCCTTAATCTTGTTCATGGTAATGTTTAATGCAAGTATTCATTCAAAAAAAAAAAAAAAAAAAAAAAGAAACAGAAAACTAACTGTAGTGACCTTTGCAGCTATGAGCCCCTTTAGAACATTTAACTAGACCTAGCCTCCTGGGCCTCTTTGCTTCCTGCAGAAATTTAAAGGCAAAAGCTTCTAGCCTGTAGGTCATTCCTACAAGAGTTCCATCCCTCTCTTCTTTACACATCAGAACAGGCATAGAATGGCATTAGCCATCCATGTTATCATGTTTTAATCCATGAAAATGTTCATTGATTTCCTAGTTTCATGGTAATCATGTTTTAATCTATGAAAATGTTCATCAATTTCTTGTCAGAGCATTATATTTTTTCTGTGCTGTATGCATTCAGGATTTGAAAACAGCCTTTCAAGAGACAAAAGGCGAGGTTCGGGAAATCCAGTCAGGCTGGGAAACTGAACTTAAAAGACTTGGTGAGAACAAAATATTTATCATAACTTGAGATGGAATCAATTACTTAAAACAAATGAAGTAGTAAATATTGAAGCTTTATTTGGAAAAAAATATTCATGATTAATTGTATAAGGTAAGCTCACATGATTCACATTTTTTTCTTGCTTCAAGAGCAACATATTAAGAGCCTTGAAGGTGCTTCCTCTTCCTACCATAAACTGCTTGAGGAAAATCGTTCATTATTCAATCAAGTACAAGATCTTAAAGGTAATTGTCTGGATCCTTTGATCTTCATCTTAAGTTTCTATAATAAATCTATTCTTTTTATTTGTGGTAAAATTTATCAATAAATAATTGTTTTCTCATAGGGAGCATCAGGGTTTACTGCAGAGTGAGACCCTTCTTACCAGGACAATCTAATGGGCAGTCTATAGTAGATTATATTGGAGAAAATGGTAATTTGATGATTGTTAATCCTCACAAGCAAGGAAAAGATGCAAGGAAGGTATTTTCATTCAACAAAGTCTTTGGTGCTGCCACATCGCAAGGCAAGTTCCTGCGGCTTTTGCTTCTTTAGGCTTGAATCATTAGGACTTGCCTGAGCTAGTGCATACATTGTCCTGCTAAGACAGTCTGCTTAGCCACTTTAGATTGGAGTCAGACTCCAGTTGTGCTATTTGAAAATGGAATTACTATTACTTATTTCCATTGTTGTTCATGATGTTAAATCTCTTTGCAGAACAAGTATTTGCAGATACCCAACCGCTAATCAAATCTGTTCTAGATGGCTTCAACGTTTGTATCTTTGCGTATGGACAAACAGGGTCAGGGAAGACATACACAATGGTAATTCAATGCAGAATGATTCCATATTTTTGAAAATGTATCTATTATTTGTAAAGGACTAGATCATGTTTTTCAGCTATTCAATTCACTTCTTATAAAATGAAAAGCTCTCAATTTCCTACTAGCAAGTTTTTGCTTAAGTTTTCCTTATTGCCAAAGAAGTATTGAGGAAAGTACTACTTTTGCAGAGCGGACCAGATTTGATGACGAAAGAGACTTGGGGTGTAAATTATAGAGCCCTGAATGATTTATTCCAAATATCAAAATCTCGGATTGATGTGATAACATATGAAGTTAGTGTCCAAATGATTGAGATATATAATGAACAAGTACGGGACTTGCTTGTATCTGATGGCTCCGGGAGAAGATATCCTTTTGTTTTTGTTTATTTTTTCGGTTCTTTGTGTTCATGTTTGTGTGCGGGGGTGAAAAATTAGGGGTTAACCGTAAAGTGAATCGCATTATCACCTTTCATTTTCCTTTCATTTTCACGTTGTGTTCTTCCTATTTTCATGCATGATTGAACTTTTTGCTTAGTTCATTGCTGTGCTTAACTTTTGACACGCTAGATATATTGAACAATTGTCAACCAAATGGTCTTAATGTACCAGATGCTTGTCTGGTTCCTGTTAAATGCACCCAAGATGTTTTAGACTTGATGAAAATTGGACACAGAAATCGTGCGGTTGGTGCAACTGCTCTGAATGAAAGGAGCAGTCGCTCTCACAGGTGAAAACATCTCCATTACTGGTTTGTTTGTGCTTTCCATGATTAATATCTTTCTCAAACTTATGAGTTGTCTGTGTTTCTCTATAGTGTTTTGACAGTTCATGTTCATGGAAGAGAATTAGTCTCTGGATCTGTTCTCCGTGGTTGCCTCCATCTAGTGGACCTAGCTGGGAGTGAGAGGGTGGATAAATCTGAGGCTGTAGGCGAAAGATTAAGAGAGGCTCAACACATAAACCGATCACTTTCTGCACTCGGCGATGTTATTTCCTCTCTTGCACAGAAGAGTAAACATATTCCCTACAGAAATAGCAAGCTTACTCAAGTATTGCAAGATGCATTAGGTAGTAATTTCAATCGAATTTCTTTTTCTTTATGCCTACTGCTTATTTTAAAGTAGATATTCTTGCACATTGATACATCAGACCTTAAAGATCTTCACATAAATATATTCGGTCGAAAGATCTGAAAATTCAGAGACCGTTGAATGCTCTATAGTAAAACTTTTTAGCCTCTGAATGATGATCTTGCAGAAAGCTTCTATCCTAGTTATTGTATTTACTCAAATTCTACCCTTCATTCTTTTTATGATAGGTGGGCAGGCAAAAACTTTAATGTTCGTACACATTAACCCTGATGTCGAATCTATTGGAGAGACAATTAGCACACTTAAATTTGCTGAGCGAGTCGCCTCAATAGAGCTTGGGGCAGCTCGTTCTAACAAAGAAACAGGCGAAATAAGAGAACTTAAAGAGGAGGTATGGTCACTATTGATCACTTGAACTGCTACATAATTATATGGATTGCTTTACTTTAAGGACACGAGTCTTTATGGATACAGATCTCCAACCTCAAATCGGCCTTGGAAAGGAAAGAAGCCGAGTTAGAACAAATTAGAAGTGCGAGAGTTCAGACAGGTCCGGATCTCCACAAATCAAGAGCAGTTTCACCAATGCACATTCCTAGGCTTGGTCTTAATGCCAGCTTAAAATCTGAGATAACTCAACGGCCTACTATCGACTTTAGAAGCAATGAGGTGTGTCTATGATACGTAACATCTTCATTTGATGCATGCACAATTATATATCACAACTGATGTTTTTCTTTACTCAACTTGGATGGCAGGTCCGGAGTTCTTCCTCTGGAAAGCAAAGGAGGTCCCGCTTTCCTATAGGAGCACTGGAAAAGGATCCTATTCCAAAGTTGGCTTTCCTTACTGAAGAGAGCTCGATGAATAACGGGAGGCCAAGGTCACCATCTCCTCCCATAAGAAGATCGATATCCACTGACCGAGGATCTGCCATAAAAAGCAGGGTTAAGCTTGATGCGCTTGACAATCAACCTGCAGTTAAATTACAGTTTCCAGCTAGAGTAGCAGTTAACAAATCGGCTGCTGCAATCCCTGTGATTCCTGCGGCCGAAAATATCTCTAGAGGGAATGTCGGTCCACAACTGTCAACAAAGGAGGAGAACATTTCCGACACACTTTACAACCTCCAAAGAAACAATTGGAGAAGATCTCACCCTGACAATGACGACGAGCAATTCAAGCAAGTACTGAATGTTAGGCAAGGTGGAATTAGGAAAAGCAGACCTGAGATCAAGGCCAAGGTGAAAAATCAATTTCCAACTAGACTGCAGAAGAGTGATGCAGCATTGGCATTACTCTCTGAAGCAGAAGCCGGAAAGGCTGAGGACGCCCCGAAGAGCACTTCCCAGAGAGAGAAAATGAGCATGGCCTAGTAAGGTCTCCATCACATCCTAGTATTATCGGTGTTAAAAAGCTTCAACACAACTTCTCAAGGGCTTCTCAAAATATTGAACCCAGGTATGATTATGTTATGGATTTTTTTTCTTGTTTCGTAATGGTAAACTAGGACTTTAACTGCAAATTTATTTATTTGAATCCAATTGTCAAACCATCGTTCGAGGGTCCAAGCTCATTACTACTAGTCTAGATCATTTGATAGCTGAAAATGAGGTTACACTTCTACACCTATGTCTTAATATTAGGAGCTTGGCAAACTGGTGAGAATCTTTGTTAGATGTTATTTCTTTGGCTTAATGGTGAAAAACACTTGTACATCTATCTTGCAGAGGATTAGTGCAGGCAGTGGAGCCCTTCCTGGTGGAAAAGCAAGAGAACAGGCTTCAACAAAATGGATTAATTCGCAATGCAAAAGAATGCAGCAATATTATGCCGAATCTCAGGAGGAGCCGATCGTCTCCTCGAGGAAAATTTTCATTATTTCCTTAAAATTCTTTCTTGGATCAAATTGAGGCGCAACCAGTTCTCCGAAATCCTTGATTGCTTACAGTCTTACAGAGTGATGTTTAGCTAGAATGCTTGATTAACATGAAGCCAGAACTGGAGATCAGATTGTTAAAGCTTTCACTATGCCCATTGTCTCTTGGTGTGGTATTTTCCATGAATTTTCAGTAACCTTCTTTTTGGTTATTTGTGTATCTTGGCTAATAAATCTTTGTAAATGAGGCTGCATGCTGTTTGTGCCTATGAGTGAGCTTATTATTTGTATGTAATATATAACACCCCATCTAATCAATGATCTTAATATGATTTTGAGAAGAATGTCACTACCTTTTTTTTTTTTTTTTTCTCTTTGTTGCTATCCATGTAGGGTCTTACTATCATTATCACATCAACCAATAATGCATTGTTTGAAATCAAGGGGAGCAATCAACCTCTAAAATTGACTAATGTGCTTTGATGAACTGAAAACATCAATCACCAGTTCACAAGTGTACCAACCAACAGCTTCACGCCCTTAATTTTACGAACCTGCTAGTGTGCGCAAGCACCGATACGAACTCATAGGATACACCTTGAGATGCGTACGTAAAACATGTCACATGAAAGTATATGTATAGCACGTCAAAATTTTCCTAATTTTAAAGGTGCGTACAAAAAAAAATTACTTAGCATGAACTAAATCATCAAATTATACTTTATTTTTACAAGTTTATTAAGGTTAAGGGATAATTTTACATTTTTTAAAGGAGGAAATCTCATATTTTTTTTTTTTTTCAAAGATTAGAGGGGAGAGAGGATGTCTTTTCTACTGCATTATAGGCGTAGTAGGCGGTTATTAGTATTTTTTCCTTAAAAAACAATTGTATATAATGGAGGGAAACGTTACACAAAATGAGTATCTCGAGGTTTCAGTAAATTCAAATCCCTAATCATATGGTCTTCACCGGACTCAAAACCCTAACAAAAAAACCTGAACTTTCCCGCTTTTTCGTCTCTGTTCATGAAAAAAGCCCTAAAAATGGCGACTTTTGGTGGAAATCTCGGGTTCAAGGTCGCTTTGGACTTCAATTCCAGGCACTTCTGCCCTACACTGTAAGTGTTGAAACTTCATTTCCAGAAATTCATCTAAACAAACGAAATCCTGAGTTTTCGAACAAAGGAATGTGGTTTTGAAGTGAAGTTCTTGTAATTTTAGTGATTCTGATCGGTTAGGTCTTTGATTCAGGTTTGCGAAATCAGTTCTATCACTTGTTGTAGATGTTATGAGTCATCATCAGGTCCAGTTAGGTTTATTCCGAATTGTCCGCGAAAAGCAAAGAATTGCAGTCGATGAAACCTAAGAAGAGCTTGGAAGAATCGCAGTCGACGCAAAACACAGGTTCAGTTTTCCGCCGAAATTGGGGTTCTGAAGCTGGTGTGAATTGTCTGAAATGATAAAGATCATTTTTTTTTTTTGGATTGTGTTTCTTGGTTCTTAATTGGATTATGTTTGTGCAGCTAAATCGAGTGGTTTTCGTGCCAATGTGGACTACTTTGAGATGGAAAACGCGGTTGATTATGAGAATGAGGAGACTTTTGATGAAGTGGAAATGGCTTATGAGGATGGTCATGGTGAAGGGCATGTGAAAAAGAGTAGTAAGGATAGACTGGAAGCTGAGAGGATTGTAATTGAAGCTCTAGCGGCAAGGTATAAGCTTCGCTTCATGCTTTCTATGCGCTTTGTGAATGGTTGTGTTTGTATAGTCGCTTTGCATTCGTTGTCTAACATCGTGTATCGAATTAATTTCATTTGTGCAGAGCTTATACAGCAGCCGAGTTGCAGAAGAAGCTGCACGGAAAGAGATTTTCTTCGGTTCTAATAAACGAAGTAATAACTGATCTACAACAAAGGTTGTTATTCTGAAGCTGATTAAGTATATATTGGAAGTTACTCTTTATGTTATAGCTATTGACCTTAATACCATAATTCGGAGAAGTGGTTCTTAGCACAACCGACTGCACAATTCTCAGTTTATGGCTAATTTGCGACTGAGAAGAGTTCAAACATCTATTGTAAGTCCTAAGGGAAACTGAAATAAGTGCCTTTGTATCTCATGGTTCATAGGCTATTCCTAGGGAACCCACTTACACGATTGTAGGCGCTGATTACAGTTAGTTTTGTGAACATAGTCCAACTATAATACATCCTTCAATATTATATATTCGACCAGATCTTGGACATGTTTTATCTTGGTTCATTTCCTGCTTCTCAGTCAATGAAAGTCTGTGGAATCCATTTGTTAGCGGATGATTAGTTACTATCAGATGCTCAGTAATTTTCAGGAACCTAGTACGTGTGGAGTTAGGCAGTTATTGAATGTCATCTTTTTTATTCTTTGTATCTCTTATGAACTTACCTCCATCACCTTTGTTGTTTTTATTGGACTTGCATGATTGCATTTCTCTGCAAGCATGTCATGATAACTCAAAAAAAAAAAAACATGATTGTGGTTGTGATGCTGACTTTTGTCGTGGCTCTTGTTTTTTGTAGGGGATTGATTAATGATTATTTGTATGCAGAGACATTTTCCCAGTCTAGATGGTCCACATCAACATGGGGGCCAAGACGGATTAAGCAAGTAAGCCCTCTTTGAAACACTACTTATTTTTTATTCCATATAAAATGTTTATAACTTAGTTCTGATCATTGCGTGTTTGTAATTTTTCGTTCTTGCTTTAATAGTCATCTAATTGAAGTCTTCTATCTTCTTCAGTTCTTTCTAAGTATTCATTTTCTTGTTGTATACTTTTTTGTCTTGTCGATGAGACTGGATTCTTCTTCAAATTCTTTACTGATAGGGAGGCTTTCTGATTCTAAAAAAGCAGAACGGCGAGCAGTAATTAATATCTGACTGCAGTGCAGTTAAAGATTATTGTATTGTGCATATCATTTCTGAAGTAATTGTCATATGGCTCATAGACACCTTTTTTAACCTTGTTTGGGAGGCCTACCATTTAGAAAAGAAAAGTAAAAAAAATGTGACTATGCACAAACCTATGGTAGATCTCTTTTCCTAAGTTTAAAAATGAGAAATATGTGGTTAGATTCTTGAAAAAAGGGAGTTGTCTTGTATCAGGCACTTCAAAGAAAGGGGGTACATGAAGCAGATGCAGTGAGGGCGACTAAACATGTATTTGAGGGTGTTGATTCTGGGGGTGACACAGAGCAAAGATTTGGAATGTCTGAATCTTCAATGGACCATCTTTTTGCTCAGGCCTTTAAGCAGTGGCTTCGGGGTCAGAATGTGACCCATGAGAAGCGAAAATCGAGGATTATTAGATGGCTGCAGTATCGCGGTTTTGATTGGGGAGTCACCAGTTTTATTTTAAAGAAGTTGGAGAGCCAGTATCCACAATAGAACACTCCTGACATGAAGCTTGTCCATTCCATCACCACCAATCCTTCAAGCAAAGTAGTCAGTCTCCAGATTTCCCAAATTTCATTGGTTGGGATATCCACTCGCCTTTCATTTTCATGGAGTGTGACAAATTAAATCTGGGGGCCTTTGGTTTG
The DNA here is from genome assembly GCA_039657365.1 of Stephania yunnanensis. Lineage (NCBI taxonomy): Eukaryota > Viridiplantae > Streptophyta > Magnoliopsida > Ranunculales > Menispermaceae > Stephania > Stephania yunnanensis. Next base: position 61,763,514 of record CM077583.1, on the reverse strand, counting down.
ATCTCGCAATCATATAAGCCCATTTAAATTGACGAAGTACCGTAGTAATGAGTTTAATGACTAATGATTGATACACCAAGTTAACGTCAAAAGACCTCCTTGTAAAATGTTATGCCGAAGTTGTTATCGGTATTTCCTGCAAACTCCCTGCTGTTTTGTGTTTTCTCTTGTCCAGAATGAATGACATTGTAACCAATCATTCTCTTTGTGTACTTCACATCTCTGCTACTCTTAATGTTCACATGCCTCTGCATACCTATTTTACAGACCTTGAAAAACTTCAGTACTCCCAACTTAGTCATTTTGTTTTCTGATTTTTGATCTAGTATGGTCTACGTTTAGATCTTTGATGTGTATTTAGCTATAATGTGATTAAGCTGGTTAACCACTCTCACATGTACTCACATGTGTTCATCAAACAAGTCCAAGTAAATGGTTTACACTATAATTTACTAGCTGTTGTTGGATTAAGATGGACAAATTTTTTTGGTTTCTGCAAAGTCTTTCTCAGAATAGAATAGCACATGGTAATGTGATTGTAACAGCTTGGTTCCACGTGAGCTTCGCTGGAAAGATAGTGAGGGTGATAAAGATTGCTTTACATGTATACATGTGTGCGTGTGTACATTATACATATAAGCCAGATCTTATTCTCCTCTCACATGCATTTTTTCCTTTTAAAATTCTTTTCTATCATCCAATCATTGCTACAACAACACAACAATAAATCTTCAATCCAAAATTAATTGGGACCGACTACATTGGTAAAATGCTTCCACTCAACTCTCGGCCTTCTAATACAAATATGATTACAAATTTTCAACTAGAACCCAAAGTTAGTTGGGATCGGTTGCTTGGATCAAACGTTTTCACTCAGCTCGATTTCATGACTTTTGAAGAACCTATCTCTAAAGGAAGGAGAAATGGATGAACTGACAATGTAGGTGAAGAACTAAAAAAATTTCTTCAGAGATTAATTACTATAATTTACATGAGTCACTAGACAAGAAAATTAAACACTAGAACTAACAGCCCTGTGAATTTCCCTGCATGGAACCTCGTCTTAGCTAATGAGTACACATTGAATCATCAGAAAATGCAAAAGAACAATTTGAAGAGCCATGCAAGGCCACATGCCGGGCAGGCGAAGGAGAATGATCCGTCGAAACGCTCTTCGACGGATCACTCTCCATCCTCGCAGAGTCTCTGTGTCTGATCTCCTTAAGCATAGCAACGACATCCTTCATTGTTGGCCTGTCATGGGCTCGAAGGCTGACACATAGCAGTGAAACTGCTAATGTTTGAAGCATCTCATGTATCTGAATATCAGGCCTTCCTTGCAGTTTCGAGTCGAGAATGTCGACTAGGTTCTTCTTGCTGTGAAAATGGTCTCGAACCCATTGAACCAAGTGCGAACCGCCGGGCAGTGTCGGGTCTAATGGGTGTCTTCCTGTCAAGACTTCCATTAGAACCACACCATAGCTGTAGACATCACTCTTCTCAGTGATTCTTTGCATTGATGCATGTTCTGTTGGCATTGCAAAAACTATGTATTAGTCACAACTTGCTAGACATAAAAGAAGTAACTGTAAATTTGTAATGCAAATGAAGGAATGAATTGATGGAATGTGTACCAGGAGCCATGTATCCATAGGACCCAGCAAGCTGAGGTTTGAAACTTTGTTTGTAACCTTCACTGCCACCATCACTGTTGACAAGCCTTGCTAATCCAAAATCTGCTAAACAAGGCTCAAACCTGGATCCCAACAATACATTCATGGCCTTAACATCTCCATGTAAGATGGGTGGCACGCAATCGTGGTGTAAGTAAGCGAGGGCATGCGCCACGCCAAGCACCACCTCGTATCGAGCCTCCCATTCTGTTGCTCCCTTCCCACCTCCATGAAGAAGAGCACTCAAGCTCCCATTAGGAAGGTAGTCATAGAGCAAAAGCTTCATGCTTTGATTGCTGCACCACCCCAAGAGGCGTACGATATTCTTGTGTCGAATTGAGCCTAACGTTCGAATTTCGGATTCGAATGCACTCGATTCCTCTGCAGACCACATCTTCTTCACTGCCAGTGTCTCTCCATTTGGGATTGGAACCTTGTAGACAACTCCAGAGCTGCCAGTTCCAATGACATTGGCCGATGTGAGATTCTGGACAATGTCATCAACTATGAAATCCAGTTTCTGATAGAGTGTCATCTCCCATTTGTCATCAGTAGTAGATCCACTTTTCCCTACTTGTGCTCTGACCAACATGTAAATTGCTAGTAAAAGCAGTACTGCACTGGCACTGATGAGCATAGACATTGCTAGTTTCATTGTAGATTTGGAGTGAGCAGTAGTTCCAAGAGGGACATGTCCTGCCACGCCGCCGCGGGAGATATACAGCGACGGATTTCCTGTCAGGTCGCGAAGCGGGATCTTCTTGAAGAATTGGGTGTTGGGCAATTCACCAGAGAAGTCATTGTAAGAGATGTTGAGGGCCACAAGGTTTTGAAGACTTGCAAGCACATTTACATTACCAACAAGGTTGTTGTGGGAGAGATCAAGTATGCCAAGCTTGTCTAGGCCAGAGAATTGAACTGGGATTTCGCCAGTAAAGCGGTTGCAACTAAGATTCAAAGCGATACCAAGTGACGAAATCATGCCTAACTCCTTCGGTATCTCGCCGGAAAATCCATTGTCACCAAGATCTAGTAACTGTAACTTACTGCAACTCATAAGTTCTGATGGAATAGTTCCTGAAAGCCTATTCTTCCCAAGTAACAGTTTTGTCAATCCACCCAATGATCCAATGCTCACCGGCAAAGAACCAGTGAGCCGATTATCGGATATGTCGACAAACTGAAGACTCTCGGGCAGTGTTTCAGGCATAGACCCTGATAGTCCATTAGAGTGAAGATCAAGATACTGAAGATTATCACATCTGGAGATTGATGGTGGAATCTCCCCAACAAGCCTGTTGTTGCTCATGTCCATGAAATTCAAGCTAGTGAGGTTGCCAATCTCCGCCGGAATCGTCCCCGCTAACCTGTTATCGTTCACTCGAACTCGATATAATGTCCTGCAGTTTCCTATGTCTGGAGGTATAAAACCTGATAAATCATTTGATAGTAGCAGCAGCTTAGTGAGGTTTCTCAATCCAAAAATGTGTCTTGGTATTGGCCCGGATAGGTGATTGTAGGAGAGATCAAGCATCTGCAGATTCTCACAATCGGCGAGGCTCTCAGGGATCGATCCGGTGAGTTTGTTCTGCCACCCGAAGAACAGCGTCAAGTTCTTCAATTTGCTGATGCTCCCTGGAATCTCTCCAACAATGCCATTGTTGTCAAACTCAGGTGAGTCAGTGCAGTGCAGTTTGTGATTTCAGGAGGCACAACACCTGATAACTGATTCACACTCAGCTGAAGCTCTTGAAGCAACCGAAGCTCGCCTAAGCTTCTAGGAATACTGCCCGACAACATGTTTTCGGATAAATCGATGACTGTGAGCTCACTGCAGCTCCCTAGTTCATCAGGGATTGTGCCCACCAAGTTGTTCTGCCATATTAGCAGACTCTGAAGCTTCTTCAGCTCTCCAATTCGCTTCGGTATCGAACCCGATATCGAATTCTGATACAGATACAGGTTCTGCAATTCAGTACAGTTTGCAATCTCTTCTGGTATTGGACCTGACAACAAAGATGTGTACATTGCAATTGTTTGAAGGTTCTTCAACAAGCCTACTGAAGCAGGTATGCTCCCAGTGATACTAGTCTCCGCGACGCCGAGCACAACCAAGTTACTGCAATTCCCAATCTCCCATGGAAGCTCACCATTCAGATTCTGATTCCCACCTACCCGAAAGATCTCGAGCTTGCCCAACCTCCCAATGCTCTTCGGGATTTCGCCGCTTAGTCGGTTATCGAACAAAGTAAGATAAACAAGGCTTGAAAGATTTCCTATCTCAGATGGGATTTCACCTTCCAAAGAATTTGAACTCAGTGAGAGAGACTGCAACTTTGTCAATCTACAAACTTCAACTGGGATTTCTCCAGAGATTGCATTGCTACTGAGATCAAGAAACCTCATTTCCTGATATGATCCAATCTCTGGAGGGATTGGACCACTGAGATTGGTTGAAGAGATGACAAGGGTCTCTAAGAATTTGAGAGATTGGAAATATGTTGGCAATGGACCTTGCAAGTCCAATGCTTTCAAGGTTATATGAACTACATCTCCATTTGAGTTGCAAGTGATACCAAACCAGTTGCATGGATTTGGGTCTGTTGAAGTCCATGTTTTGAGTGAATCTGTAGAGCTGGACAAGGTGTTCTTCCATGACAACAGAGCTAGGCCCTGGTCATCAATGGAGAGAGCAGTTGTGATGAGAAAGAGAAGTAAAAAAATAGTGAAAGAGAAGGAGAGATTCCTTGTGATCAAAGGCATTGCTGAGAGAGGAGAAGAGATGGGGAGGTGTTTTGGGATTGTAGAGGGAGGAACCCCATGTTTTGTTTATAGGAGAAAAGCAGTGCAAGATCTGGATCAGTGCCATGTTGGTTTTCTATTATTGTTGTCATTGTTTTTGGTGTTGTTAATTGAGCAGAGATGGTGATGCAGATGGGTTTTCTGTTAATTTATAGAAATTGGTTTTATGGGGTTTTGTTTTCTACTGCCAAACAAATGGATGGGCACTTGCACTTTGTATTATGTTTGTTTAAACAATTGGTTTGATTTCATCATCAATCATGGTTTTGAGTAACAGGAATGTGACACAAGTAACTGTCCTTTGCTTCTCCACCATCACTTGCAAGGCATAAAAAATTAGAATTGTAGTAAAAGCTAACTTGGTGTCCTAGCCTTTTTTCGGTCCCTCTGTTGGACTAATCAGATGCCCCATCCTCGTAACTTAAAAGAAATTAAGAGAATATAATATGACTACCATAATTGAATCCTACAATCTATGCATCAATAAGATTTATGATGCTCGTCTCGTTGCCACTACACCACATCCATTAGCGCCAACGGCGGCGAAAAGCTCATTCGTTACCTTTTTTATTTCCTTATCTTTTCACTTGTTTGTCTCATCTTTTTGGTTCTTTTGTTTTTTGTAGCAAATTTTTCTACTATTGAAACAGACATCTGTTAGTCTTTTCTCTTGGAGTTTCATGTCAAACTTGATTCTTTTCAGTCTAATTACATGTTTAATTAGATTTGCTCAAACAAATGAATGTCAAGTAAGTGTAAAATTGAAAATAAATGATGCCTCTTCAAGTCAGCACAGGTACAGTAGTGCAGGCACTGCACCAATGAAACAGTACCTCTAGTGTTGAATTTGAAGGACCACAACCTAGTAATCAGAAATTCAGATGGCCGGCTAAGGACCAACTTCATCACATAGCCAATAACTACAATTGTGGGGGACCTTTTCTTACCCTGTCCTCTCTGTGTTTAGGATCATAGGTAGCGTTGGGAGTGAACTAGATTGGGAGGAATTGAAGGGACAACATGTGTCGCCTATACAAAACCAGATTCAAGAAACCTTTTTAAGCGAGGTCTCGATTTTGAGAATTGTGAATCGAGCGACAACTTGAAGAAGTCTTTTTAAACGAGGTCATTGTGTTGTCAGATGGTGTTATTTTAAAATTTCTCTAAAAAATCCCCTTTTAATGGCACAAATTAGTTAGGTTTTATGCCGAGATTATGAAGTCAATGATTCCATCCCCTTTTAATAACTATGTATAGGAATGACAAAGTAATTTAAGTTTCTTAACAGAGAGAAGAGAGTAACAACATCACATATAAGGGACAGCTCTTAATTTTTTTTTTGGTAGAAACGAGACTTTATTTTATATAATCAAGAATGTATGTATATGGCGGGAAATATTATATTTCCCTAAAATAAAATTGAAAAAAATTTCTATCAATGTAGTAAAGAAAAAGCACATCGTAGGGAACAACTCTTAATTATATAAAAGCAAATGTTGTATATAACATTTTGAATGTTTTTTCTTTGAAAAAAAAAAAAACATTTTGAATGTTTTGGGTAGAAGCCTATATTAGGGGTCACATATTAGTGAGGACCATTGTTTCTGTTTTCCGTTACATGGATATATATGATGAAAGCTCCTTTTTCTTCTTTTGATTGAATAGTTTTGAAAAGATATAGAATGGAAGTGAAAAATAGATTTATTTGGCCGACATGCAACAATTAATGAGTTTTTTTTTTTTTTAAAGTGCGATTACCAGTTCAAATTTCTAACTTTTGTTGACTAGTTCTCATATAGAATGTAATTAGTCGAATCATACTAACGATGAAATTAAAAAAGATTTGGACACTCATGGTTGTCAAAAAAAAAAAATCGAACTTGATTAAAAGTTTAGTGCAATGACAATAATATTAATCAATTTGGTAAACCAATTACTATTGGTGGTAAGTATAATTTTTAATCCTGCACGTACTATGCAAAACCTTTATGATTCAAAAAATATTCTCTTACTTCAAAACTAATCTCAACGATTATAAATGGCATATAGTTGAATCGTGACAGCTACATAATGGTGTTCATTAAGTGACTGCAAGAAAGATTTTTTTTATGCTTTTGATAGTGAAAGTTGCTGAAATTCTGGGATGTGTCTTCACTAAACAAATAAATGAAATGGGCGTTTTGCCGATAATTTAACATCATCAAAGGACAACTTAATTTTGCTGCTAATTTAACCCTTATTTATTTATGTATCTTTTTTAGTATACAAAATAAATATTCATTTACACTACTCCAAAGTAATAATTCATAAAATTGTTTTAAATCATTAAAAACTGAAGAGAATAACTTTATAATCAGATATATATTTTCATAAAAAATAATTAGATATATTGAGATTTCTTCATTTGACCCCCCAACATGCATGTAGCTCTGCTTCTTCGGTGTCTCGATTTAGCTTTCGTGCACTTCCGAGTTATTTTTGAAGGCTTAAAATCCACTCTTTAATAGTTGTCTTATGAGAAAAACAAATATTTAAGTTTACTACTAATTATCAAGTCTTCACTAAATCAAACCTCTCTTGATTTATTAATATGGTTAATTAGAATTGATAGGGCAGGGAGGGGTAATTAAGATGAGCATGCATGTGAGGGAACAAGTAAAGAAACAATAATGTAAATTAAATTGCAAGGACTGGTCAGGGTGTCGGGCAAAGGCAGACTTTGCTGTAAAGAAAGTCTCAAAAAAATAAACACAAAATTATAGGTGACATTTTTAAGTGGTAGGAACAACAAACCACCCCAGCTTTGCCCTTCAAATATTAATCTATGCATAATTATGTTTACAAATTAAGTGATTAAAGCCAATAAAGGTGTTGGAACAATTAATTACATTATTTAATTGTTTATAATTTGAATGGAAATGATGTGAAAAGGTGTTTAATTATGTAAAGGGACATGAGATACTAAAAGGTGTATCTATTCACTAAAAGGCATGTCTTTCCTAATAGACACATCTATTCACGAAGATGCATGTCTTTTCTAATAGACACATCAAAGTCTATATATATATTCACAAGATGGATTGTTTTAAAAGAAGAATAGTAATAGAGTTAGAAAGTTAGGAAAATGAGTCAAAAAATAATTTTCCTTCTATTTTCATAGTTTTGGGTCGAGAGAGAGTGTTGAATCATTATATTGGTTCGCGACTAATGATTTGAAGTGCTAAAATCATTAGTATGATCGTTGTATCTTGGGAGACTATCGTCATTAGACCATGAAGCACTAGAGCGGGACGCAATTAGTCTTCGGGACATTGAGTATAACTCAAGCCTCGATCAACTATATTATGTTTTTAATTCTATCACGCATCAAAGTTTTCTAAAATCGCACCAACAATCGAAGACTAATTGTTACTCATGGATATGGGATTTGGTTAGTTATTAATTCACATTGGTACGTATCTTTGTTGGGTCTTCGTTCATGTTAATGAGTATTAATCCCACAAATGAGTCAAGATCAGAAATATGCATCGATGACATCGGGTACGTATATATGTTTGATATTTTAGTAGATACCTTAAGTGAGATATTCATTTATGATATTCTAGTGAATCAGTGGATCATGATCATATCATCGTGAAGTAGATCGATAATACATACAATCACTCAATTTTAATTATCTTACTGCTAATGCTAGTGCGTGCATGGTGCATCGATTAGATCAAGAAGAAGCATTCTAAATATTAAATTTGAATTTGGAATTTGATAACTAGCGAGTTTTGGAGCCAAGCTTGTAAAGGTGTTATAAAAACCATGAATTTAAATTTTGGGGATTCTTGGTCTCTGTTTATTGAAATAGATGAATTTTTCTATGAAGATGCAAGGTTCATGCATGTATATTGTTATTTAAATCTTTGTTTTCAATTTGTTCAAAGTATAAGATAAGCGTAAGGCAGATTAAGAAAACCGAAATAGAATGGTGCATTCCTTGCAACCGCCACTTACATTAACGTCTTTATGTGTGCATAGCCAAAGTAAGGGCATCTATTTTTTAATGGGAGATACCAATCTTAATGAGTACTAAGGCACCGGTCGTTTGATATGCCTATCACTCCCTTAATTAAGTCATGAGTTTCCATGGAGTCAGGGGCCTGTGTAGAGATGCACATTGGTGATGGGCACATGTTGCAAAAGGCCGCCATGAACGGGTGTAATGTAAGTAGCTTGCATTTTGAATGGTGTAGTATGAATTAAAGAGGCACCACAATGATAGACAATTTGGCCCCAATCTATATGGTCCATGCTTATGGACTTGTATGTGAATTGTAGAGATCAAAATGGAGATGCTATATAATTTTGATCGAAGATGCAATTGGTGATCACATGAGGCGCAACTTGAACAATGTGGGTGAATATAATACTCCAAAAAGTTGCAACGTGTAGTTGCAAAGTTGCAATTGCATCTTCAATAAATAGAGACCATGTCTCCTGGGCTAGAGTGAGATTGTGGTTAGTAAGGCTATTGTGATCTATCAATTAAAGATTCACATGCGGTTTACTAGTTAAGGCAAAGAATGGGGCTAATTGATTGAGTGTGCTTATGTTCTATGTATATCTTTATTAAATGCATATGCATGAATTAATCCATTTGTTTATTAATTACTAAATTTTGATTTGTATGGCTTTGCGTTTATCAATATTGTAATACGAGTAGTATTACTATATTAGCGTTGAGTTATTAAAATTGTGGGGGTTTGAATGCAAATTCAGTGCAAGCCCTAAAGTTATAATCTTCCTTGAAGATATATTACAATAGTATTAAATGTCTATAGTGAACCCTAATAAAGTATTTGAAGAGACATTTGTTGAAAAACATATATTTTGAAAAGCGAGTTATCAATAGTGAAATTGAATCCATCGAGTCAAAGCCTTTGAAGTATAAATGGATTTTAAAATCTAATTAAAGGCGGATGGATAAATTGCTTAAAATGAAGCAAATTAAATTGATAACTTAAGACTTCAATTGAGAGAAAGGAAGTCTTGATTTCTTGAAAGAAATTCACTAGTCTATAATGACATCTAGCATGTTGGTTGCTAATGAAGCAAAGCAAAGATGTTAAAAGACATATCTTAAATGATGAATTTAAAGAAGAAATGCTTGTATCAATGGAAATCCTCAAAGAAATGAGAGTATTGTTAGATTCACATTGGAATCTAAATGATTGCGCGCATTAATAAATTAGAAAAGCTATATTATAGCTTTGAAAGAGATTAGAGGATATTTCATATATATTATATGCAATTGTCTACAAGCATATGTCGAAAGTTGATTAATGATCGCAAGTGACAGAGAACAAAATGATGCATATAAAGTGGTAAATCGGACTTATATGTTGAAGATTACCTTAAATAGTTACTTGATTATGAGATAATTTTCATAGAAAATGAGAAATGAGAAGACAAACTTGTGGCCACTAATTGTAAGTTTGTTAATATCAAGTAAACTAATATTGAGGGAATGAGTTTAAAAGCCTAAAAAATGAGTTGAGTGCGGCGGAAACCTAACCTAGGCGATTGGAGATCCCATGTACTAGGTTCAATAGGCAAAGCTGGTTAGATGAAACTCGAGAGAAGAACACACCCTCTCTCATTCCTAAGATAAAAATGTGTTCAGAAGAAGTTAAGGGTATGCTAAGCATTTAATGACAAATAAAGATGTCACCTATATGATAGTAAATGTGGGTCGCATTTATGAGAACGAAACAGGCTAAATTCTCTAAAGCTATTATGAAACCAAGATTGTGTCCAGGACCAAAATGGACAAAACCGTAGAACCAATAATGATAGGGATAAAGTTATGTGAGTGTTATTCTTGTCTCGATATCTTACCGTAATTGTGAACAGTTCAAGATCATATATATCCACTGCGTCACGAAGTATATCCGGTAATATTTCACTAGGGAAAGTTCAAGTCTATATACGACACTTCTCCTGATGTAACTTTATTCCGCCAATTCTCTCTCAAGTGTGTCTGCATTAAAATGATTTTTAAAATCCATTTATGTGGGGGATATATATAGATTTGATGATCAATTTCCATTCATGTGGGGGATTGTTGGAACAATTAATTACATTATTTAATTGTTTATAATTTGAATGGAAATGATGTGAAAAGGTGTTTAATTATGTAAAGGGACATGAGATACTAAAAGGTGTATCTATTCACTAAAAGGCATGTCTTTCCTAATAGACACATCTATTCACGAAGATGCATGTCTTTTCTAATAGACACATCAAAGTCTATATATATATTCACAAGATGGATTGTTTTAAAAGAAGAATAGTAATAGAGTTAGAAAGTTAGGAAAATGAGTCAAAAAATAATTTTCCTTCTATTTTCATAGTTTTGGGTCAGAGAGAGTGTTGAATCATTATATTGGTTCGCGAGACTAATGATTTGAAGTGCTAAAATCATTAGTATGATCGTTGTATCTTGGGAGACTATCGTCATTAGACCGCAAGCACTAGAGCGGGGGACGCAATTAGTCTTCGGGACATTGAGTATAACTCAAGCCTCGATCAACTATATTATGTTTTTAATTCTATCACGCATCAAAGTTTTCTAAAATCGCACCAACTTTTGAGTCCAAAAGCGCATGTATATATAATATATGGGACTCAAAACTCACAAGTACGTGACCCACGTGATCCTTGCACGTTACACATTTTAGGGAGCAATGTTGAGCTATGCACAATATTACTGGCGATAATTAATGCTGCATATGAGTAACTTTTTGTACATTTTGGTGAGTAGGGTATGGTATTAATATTGGTATATATTGTTCGTATGGATGATGCTTTATAAGTGCTAAAGCTACCATATATAGGAACCTATCTAGTAGAATACAAGTGCGCAAGATTCGATGAGAGAGGTGACATCAACTGCGATTACAAAAGAGACAGAAGTTACGATCGAAAAACTTTGATGAAGAGTAATGAAACTTAAAATGGTCCATGCCCTCCATTGTACTCCATCCATCCCCTACCTGCCTTGGCCTTTTCTTCACAAAAAACCAAGGAATATAGACAAATCCATTGAAGATTTCAGATCCGAACCAAATGCACCTTGTTTGTGTTAATATGAGAAATCTACAAGTTTTGCTTAGTAGATTTCAACTCCTACCTTACAAAACAAAAAGTTAATAATTCATTGCTCAGGATTCCATCTATATATATTTTATGAACAAATAAAAAATAAAATAAATTTTGAATATGTTTTAGAGTCCGAAGCTAAGATCCTAATTGAAACAGATCAACCTCGTGTAGAATTCATATAAGAGGGCGTCCTACTAAATTTTCTTATACATCAAACTTAATATTAGTTGAAATATGTAGTTAAAAGAAGCTATGAGTTCCAACTCGCGTAGTAGTTGAAGAACTTTTTGTTTAATGAGGGAGGGGAGATGGAGAGATCAATAAAAATGAAATGAAAAAAACCAAGAGGCACTAGTTTTTAATATATGGAGACATCAATTAAAGCATTTTCATGGGCGTGCTAAGGATCTCCTCATCTCCCATCCCATCGAAACTATAGACAAAAAGTTGTAACTAATTAAAAGATCCAAAAATTACATCAATTAAAGCATTTTCATGAGTATTTTATTTTGTTATATGATAAGAACATAAAACTTTGATCGATGAGTATAAATAGTGTAAATAAAGACATTGCAATAGCTAGTTTTTAATCACTCATTATTAAAGCACTAGTCATCCCGTTTGAATTGGCTTTTCTTGTTTGTTCAACATCATACATAATTAAAGCCGAGCACTAGTTCTCATTTTCATTTTATAATTGCAGGAAGTTCAAGCTTTGCATGATATTAATGTAAAAAAAATTAAGAAAGTGATTAGTCAACCTATAAACTCCACGTCATTGTCCCGCAAAAGCAGTGTTTTGTACCCCATCTCTCCTTAATTTCTGGATTGGGTGCCAAAACACTTCCAACTTTCTTTAATGAATGAGAGAGATGGGTTTGGTATGCTTAGTAAACTCATGTTTGCTTTGAAAGAAGAGAACAAAAAGTAATGGTCAAAATTTGTGTGCTAATCTCCCTTATTAAAGCCTTAAGATCGATCGAATCCAACACCCAACACAACTAATGAAAATAAAAAGTACTATCGATAGAATACCACTTTTATCTTTTATATCACTGATTTATGTAGAGATTAGAGAGTAGAGGTTTTTTTTTTTTTTTTTTTTTTTTTTTTGATAATCGTAAGTGCCCGAATAACAAAGACATAGACGGGTCACCAACATTGCAAACCAAAACCAGGGGCCCAACCCTCTAAGGATGACATGCATAGTTAGATGTCTTATAGGCCAAGTTCTAGCTAGGTTGCCGACCAAATGAGACAGCCCAACAACTGATTCGTCATCAACACTTACAATCATGAATTAGGTCACAGAATCTTGTTTCATCACATAATAAGTGGGGATCCCAATTCAAGTAGCAAACTTAGCTTTTCTTTGAGGAGATCAACCACGTAGAGTAACCATAGATGTCCAAGACTCATACTAAGTGTTTTAAGTAGGTCCATGCATCAAAACGAAAAGTATATATCAGTGAAACCAAAACAATTTTAAAGAGCAAAGCAATCCATGATGCAGCCCAAAGAGAAGAAGAAGAGGACTTCAACATCATTCAAATTTTATCGAATCTATACAACAGAAATATCGTCCGCGCTAGTAATTCGTCTGCCCATGAACACGTAAACATATAACAGTTGATTTTTCACAAGCAATAGTAAAGAATTCATCACTTTGGATTCAAAATAGAATGCAAAAGGGCAACAGCCACTATCTGAGACTGGGACTGCATCTTTACTTCACTGTATGCAAGTCAATCTTGAGGTTAAAGGTCCATGCTCCATGTTCCACTGCCTACCTATCAGAAAAAGGTTATATGCAACAGTACTTGGCCACCGAAGCTCAGTATCAAAACGTTTCGACTCTTCATGAGGTCACCGGCCAAAGCATTTCATCACCGATGAGACAAGAGTTGAGGAGAGAAACTTCAGTCCAGCAGATCCTCCAGGGAAATAGGATATTGCATAGTAGGAAAGAGCCACAACCTAGTAAATTTGAGCACAAAGTAACAATTGTTAGAGACGAACGATGCTAGGAGTAAACTCTTAACTTCTCTCTTATTCAACTCTTTCTTATTACACTACATATAAGTCTAACCAAGATGTTCAGTTATTCGACAGTTATTCGAGTTTTGTATTAGCAGACTTTTTCCATATATAAAAAATGTCCTTATTAAAGAAAATACGAGATGCATAGAGAAATAACAAAATGTTTGAGAATGTTCAGTTAGTGATGAGAGGATCTAATACCTGTAATATGGAAAAGAGCACAGAGAGGATGTAACTGTGAAGCACCATGGATACATAAATGGTGCCAACCATACTGCCGATAAATCCCAGGGTAAAGGGGAGTCTCTATTCAAACAAAGAAAAAGAAGAGTAAGCCAGCTGAACTAATATAACATGTCAGTGTTATTTGAAGAGAAGAGACGACTTCCATATGGCTAGTTACCTCTTTTGACGACATGTGCTCAAGCTGACTCTTTGGACCTTTGAGAGCAACGAATGACCCAATAATCAAGAGACAGCCTATGGTAAAGCAGAGAGCGAACTTCTGAGGCATAAGCACCATAACTGGAAGAAACATTGTGAACGCAATGAAAATGAAGAATACTCCAGAAGCTAAGAGAAACCCAAAGTACACCAAAGATTTTCCAGAAGGAACATTGCTAGTAGCAGATTGTAAGTTCCCAGGCAAATCCCGCACCCCTTTTGAAACCCTAAAAATAACAGCCGAGGAAGGTTAATACCAACATGATGAAAGGACATTCAGATAGGCACAACAGATGTATAAGACACTACATGAAATGTAACAAAGATTAGATGGTAATGTAAGGCTGAAATTTCATGCAGTCTTTAATAGTCTTTATCGATGAAAAATAAAAATATGAATGCAACGTCAAAGTTATTAACATGAATTGCCTACGTTAAAGTAACACAAGTAATACATGCAATTGATACAAGTAAAGCCATTTCCAAGGGATTAACCATTGCCCAGCTTTACACATAATGCAAGCTCAAGAAATGGATAAAACCACCTTCTCCCCCAATTCCCCCAACAGCATGAAGGCCTTTACATAGCAAAAAAACAATATATATATATATATATATATATATATATATATTTACTTCAACGGGAAACTACACCTATTTTGTACACTATGTGCGCTACATAGCCGTCTCAAGTCCAGATAAAGGAGGAGGACTCTGACGCCCATTTTTCATATCGAAAAATGGGTAAGGGAGGTCCCAAACTCACTTTTCATACCCGAAAAGTGGGGGAGGGAAGCCCCAAGCTCAATGAAGGAGGGTTGTGATAGGTTGACAGCCAGCGTAAAACTTTAGTCACTTTTCATGAAATGGATCAAATATGTATAAACGTTGGGGTGTTCCCACCTAGCAACTCGCTGCATCGGAGCCCGGGTGTAGTGAGAAATGAGCAAGGGTGTGTTTCACATCGTCGCCTGGGTGTGAAGTTGCACTTAATCGAGCACAATAAAAAAGTTTGATCCATGTAGCCAACCCCAGTTAATTTGGGACGAAGGCTATGTTGTTGTTGTTGTTGTTGTTGTTGTTGTACTTCAACGGGAGTTGAACCCACTACCTCCCAAACCTCGCCTTTTGATTAGTGATGCCTCGTCCATCTCACCAGAGGCGCTTTGGCCATAAAAAAACAATACTATGTTTTTACTAAGTCTTTTAAGAAATGCACATCATTTGATACTTTTATGTTGGTGATCACTAGCAGCAGTTTTAGTGTTATGATGCGTTTAACTTGAGCATGCACCTAGTCTAGGAATAGATCTTAGTCACCCTGATTACTTTTTACAAGATAAATGCACTGGTAACATAATAAAAGGTGAAGAGAAAAAAATTTCTATTTTGATTAATTTTAAAAGTAGTACAAAAAACTGATAAATGCATCATAAGGTCTCTTGCAACTAAATATTTTTTTTTTTCATTCTCAAGTACGAGAACTCTACCTATATAGAACACTATATGCGCTACATAATCAGTCCCAAGTTCGGATAAAGGACTCTGATGCCTATTTTCCATTCTGAAAAATGGGTAAGGAAGGTCTCAAACCCATTTTTCATACCCAAAAAATGGGAGAGTGAAGTCTCAAGCCCATTTTTCATTCTTGAAAAATGGAGGAGGGTTGCAATAAGTTGACAACCAATATAAAACTTATGTCACTCTTTATGGAATGGATCAAAAACATAATTGGGGCGACAAAGCAACAACAACTACATAAAATGAACATAGCAGAAATGAAGATGTTTAGGTGTATGTGCGGTAAAACTCATAAAGATAGAATAAGAAATATAAAAATTCAAATACAAGTAGGAGTAACACTAATTAATACAATGATTAAGGAAAGGCGAGGTTGCGGTGGTTTGGTCACCTACAAAGACGGCCTACGAATGCCCCCACGAGAAAACTTGACTCAAAAGAAACTAAGGAAATTTGATGTGGCAATGATACAATGAAGTTAACTTGGGATACATTAATTACGAGGTATATGAATGGTTTGGAAAGCTCACCATCAATTGCACTAAACCGAACACAATGGAAGGGTTTGATCTATGTAGCCGACCTCAATTAATTTGAGATTGAGGCTACGTTTGTTGTTGTTTATTCTCAATAGAAAATTTTGAAATCAGCAAGCACCACTATTTAACCATAATAAAATCTGGAAATCAACCTAAACCTCTAGATCGTGTCACAAATACAGAAAGCAAAGGTTCTTTTTGCTCCCTTATTAAGAAAGTACTTGGGACCCCTTGCCTATGTAATTTCTTGACACCATGTGCCGCAGACCTAGTTATTGGGCCTTCCTCTTGCACCAAGAACTAAAAATGGAAATTGACC
This sequence comes from Stephania yunnanensis, assembly GCA_039657365.1. Taxonomy (NCBI): domain Eukaryota; kingdom Viridiplantae; phylum Streptophyta; class Magnoliopsida; order Ranunculales; family Menispermaceae; genus Stephania; species Stephania yunnanensis. Next base: position 61,747,024 of record CM077583.1, on the reverse strand, counting down.
CTCCAATTTGGGTATTAGATTGAAGTTTGACTCAGGTCTCTCATATTTTGGGAGAGACTTTAAAAATTCTAAAGCATAAAGCATTAGAAATTGGAAACTCTAAATTACACTCAAATTATCCTCAAGCCCGAACAATTACAGCCTATATCTCGGATCAAGCTAGGCATCAAAGTTAGTTTTATTGAACTCAGAGAACCATCATATCCTTGAAAAATGAAATGTCATCAAAAGCAACTCTCTTACTATATCAGCAAACAAAGGAACGAGTTTTCAGAATTTGAATCAAACAACACTTCATTGGGGGTCGGCTTCAATAAGAAACTTTATCGAATCATACAGAATCGAATAATGTGAGTCATGTGACAGCTGAATAGGTTTCTGCCCCTGAATGGTCACACGTCTCCCTTGCTTCCCATAGGATGAGTAATTCAAACATAGAAAAGAAAGCAATTTCAACAAATGAAAGACTTGATGAAAAACTACAAGCGTGATCAAGCCATGTCCAACTGAAACAAACTAAGCTTGAAATGACTAAAATTCCAGCTGAAATTGAATTCCTAAACCTACATTAAGCTTAAAATCAACAGTACAAACTTAATCCTATCTAAATTATCATGGCAACACATTAAGCTACTGCTAAATTGACGACCTACAAAACCTATAAACGAAATCGGCGCAATCAAATCATCTCAATCAATCAATCCATACATTATGCTTAAAATTCATAGTTGAAGCTTAATCCAAGAGAAATCCCCAAAAAAGGCGAAATCGGTGACCACACACAACACACAATCTAACAACAAACCCTAGTTTCCACAGCAGAACCATGAACAAGCCAAGATCCATATCGACAACACTAAGTTCAGAAATCACAGACGATTAAGCCGAAACTGGAAATGAATCTGAAGAAGAACAACAAGTGATGATGGAATGGAGAATCTGATCTATCTTACACGCTGAAGGTACCAGTGACCTTATCATTGGCGGTTCGGACTGCAGATTCAATATCAAACCCTAGAGTTGAAGATCCTCCAGAGTCGTCCGCATCTCGAGAAGCCGCGTAGGAGTTCCAATCTGCGAGCAGAGACGGTGATGAGGATTTCTGGTGATCGTCGCTGCTGGGCCGCCCATGAACCACGACTGCGCCGTCTTCTGCATCGATGCCGCTACGCTCACGCTCGCTCGCTCGCTCGCTCGCGCGCGCGCAGATCTGATCTGATCGCTTTTATGTATCGGGTATCCGATATGTGCCGCTCCGTTCCGTTCCGTTCCGTTCCCTGGTGAAATGAATGACCAAGTTGTATTATTTTTTGTTTTTCATTTTTTGGTATTAATTTTTTGTCTTTTTTTTTTTTTTGAGACGAATAGATTATTTTTTTTGTACTTCCGATTTTTTTTTTTATCAAAAAATCTATTTGAATTTTTTGAATCCCGGATTTTTTTGACGAATTTAGATTATTGTTTCCCAAACTTTAATGTTTAAATTATGGATCTTTATGTTTTTTGATTTGTTAGTTAATTTTTATATTATGTTTTTCTTTATGTTATAGATTAAGATTGTTGTTTTTATGATAATTGTATTTTTTGTAGGGTGTTAAAAAATATATAATTATACTTTTAAGAGGTTAGGGAGTGAAATTCTTTAAAAAATGAATTATTGTTTTAATTATATTGTAACTTAAAAATTGAGGTAATATGTAATTAAATTGTTGAAAATAATTAGTAAATTAAAAGTGATCACATTTTATAAAAGAAGTTTTATCATCAAATAAGTTAATTCATCTGAGTAACGATGAAAACAAAGTAGATCTTTTCTAAAATAGGTAAAAATTAAATAACGTAACATTCATATTTCACGAACTTAGTATTCAATCATTTGCATGAGATAGCTTGCATATATTATAATTCGAAAGACATGATCATAATCTTCCACGTATTATTTAAATTTCATTCAATTCGAATTTTTCTGGAATACGTCGATGCAAAATTTTATGTAATATGATTCGTCAAATAATTCAATTCGAACACGACATTAAAAGTTATTAAGTAGTGCTACATAAACTTACTTCATCTTCGTATTATGGCAATTAGAGATACTTAATTTTCCATTTCACTGTTCCAATTGCATCATACTTCAAATGGTTCTAGATTGTTCTATAGAACGGACTCCGTAACGCAGACGGTCCCGGTTGGTACAAGCCATTCATCCGACGGTCCAGATTCCTCTTGGTAACCATTTAGGTCACGCCACGTAGGTTTCGATGGAAGGATCTAGAAACCCTACGCGCTCCGTATAAAATTGCGGGTTCCGCAGCTTCTAGTCATCGCCTCGTAAACCCTAGATTTCGTTGAGCCTTCTCGTTCGTTCATTCGTCTCTTCAGATTTTTGTTTCTGCGAGAGAGAGATTGTTCGTTGTTCGATCAGCGATGGCGGAGACTGAGACGTTTGCGTTCCAGGCGGAGATCAACCAGCTCTTGAGCTTGATCATCAACACTTTCTACAGTAACAAGGAGATCTTCCTCAGAGAGCTCATCAGCAACTCTTCCGATGTAAGTTCCGAAACGTCTCCGCTTTTGTGGTCTAAGATCTGCTTTTGTTAGGGTTTGTTTGCGATTCTGCTTCGTTAGGGTTTTGATCTGTGATCCGTTGTTCATTTGGTGAAGAATTGCGTCAGATGTTATGTATTGTTGTTAGTCTATGGTTTAGGTTTGTAACGATACTTGATCTGATGTTATATGATATTAGGAAGATTTGTGGACATAAGCTTCTGATGAAGACATTTGGTTAGTAACTTAGTATACTGTTGTAGGAGTAATGTGGTTTGTGTGATTTGTTTGATCTATTGAAGGTTCAGTCTCATTGTGTACTGCGTTGGAGGTTTGTGATGGCATGTTATAGATTTGTAGTTGTAAGCCAAAGTTCAGCTGTTTATGTTTTGGTTAGAATGGGTTGGTGTATATATGTGGAGGCTGACTGTCACTGATCTTAGTTGTTTGTTGATTGTGTTAAAGATTTGATCTTGGGGTTTTGTGATGAATTAATTCTAAATTGTGTTTTGTGGCGGTGAATTGTGATTGGGTAGGCCTTGGACAAGATCCGTTTCGAGAGCTTGACTGATAAGAGCAAGCTTGATGCTCAGCCTGAGCTGTTCATTCACATTATTCCTGACAAGACTAACAACACTCTTACCATCATCGATTCTGGAATTGGGATGACCAAGTCTGGTGAGTATTGTTTAGCATTGTCTTTTGATCTGTAACTTAGTCTTGTATGCTGTTGAGATCCTAATGTTCGATGTTGTTGGTTTTTTTCTGTTTTGCAGACTTGGTGAATAACCTTGGAACCATTGCAAGATCTGGGACCAAGGAGTTCATGGAAGCATTGGCTGCTGGAGCCGATGTGAGCATGATTGGGCAGTTTGGTGTCGGGTTCTACTCTGCTTACCTTGTTGCCGAGAAGGTGGTCGTGACCTCTAAGCACCATGACGATGAGCAGTATGTGTGGGAATCTCAAGCTGGAGGTTCCTTCACAGTCACCCGTGACACCTCTGGTGAGAGCCTTGGCAGGGGTACCAAGATGACCCTCTATCTCAAGGAGGATCAGCTTGAGTACCTTGAGGAGCGCAGACTCAAAGATTTGATCAAGAAGCATTCCGAATTCATTAGCTACCCAATTTCTATCTGGGTTGAGAAGACCACAGAGAAGGAAATCTCTGACGATGAAGACGAGGAAGACAAGAAGGATGAGGAGGGGAAAGTAGAGGATGTTGATGAGGAGAAGGAAAAGGATGGCAAGAAAAAGAAGAAGATTAAGGAGGTTTCGCATGAGTGGTCTTTGGTGAACAAACAGAAGCCGATCTGGATGAGGAAGCCAGAGGAAATTACCAAGGAAGAATATGCTGCATTCTACAAGAGTTTGACGAACGATTGGGAGGAGCATCTCGCTGTGAAGCACTTCTCAGTTGAGGGACAGCTCGAGTTTAAGGCGATCCTTTTATTCCGAAGAGGGCTCCTTTCGATCTCTTTGACACGAGGAAGAAGCCTAACAACATCAAGCTTTATGTTCGTCGTGTTTTCATTATGGATAACTGCGAAGAGTTGATCCCGGAGTACCTCAGCTTTGTTAAGGGAATTGTGGATTCCGAAGATCTTCCTCTGAACATTTCCAGAGAAATGTTGCAGCAAAACAAGATCCTTAAAGTCATTAGGAAAAACCTGGTGAAGAAGTGCATTGAGCTCGTCTTTGAGATTGCTGAAAACAAAGAGGACTATGTCAAGTTCTATGAGGCTTTCTCTAAGAACCTCAAGCTTGGCATCCATGAGGATTCCCAGAACAAGGCGAAGATCGCAGAGTTGCTCAGGTACCACTCTACAAAGAGTGGTGATGAAATGACCAGCTTGAAGGATTATGTGACGAGGATGAAGGAGGGGCAGAATGACATCTTCTACATTACTGGTGAGAGTAAGAAAGCTGTGGAGAACTCTCCATTCCTTGAGAAGCTTAAGAAGAAGGGATCGAGGTCCTCTACATGGTTGATGCAATTGATGAGTACGCTGTTGGCCAGTTGAAGGAATTTGAGGGTAAGAAGTTGGTGTCTGCAACAAAGGAGGGTCTGAAGTTGGATGAAAGTGAGGATGAGCAGAAGAAGAAAGAGACATTGAAGGAGAAATTCGAGGGTCTATGCAAGGTGATCAAGGATGTCTTGGGTGACAAGGTGGAGAAGGTGGTTGTCTCAGACCGTGTCGTTGATTCTCCTTGCTGTTTGGTCACCGGAGAGTATGGATGGACTGCCAACATGGAGAGGATCATGAAGGCGCAGGCTTTGAGAGACTCGAGCATGGCTGGTTACATGTCGAGCAAGAAGACGATGGAGATCAACCCGGAGAACCCCATCATGGAAGAGCTGAGGAAGAGGGCTGATGCAGACAAGAACGACAAGTCTGTCAAAGACTTGGTTCTTCTCCTTTTCGAGACCTCTCTCCTCACTTCAGGGTTCAGCCTTGACGAACCCAACACTTTCGGCAACCGAATCCACAGAATGCTGAAGCTGGGATTGAGCATTGACGAGGAAGCCGGAGAAGGTGAAGCAGACACCGAGATGCCACCGTTGGAGGATGCCGATGCCGAGGGTTCCAAGATGGAGGAAGTTGATTAAATCTTTCTGCGGTACTTTAGCAGTTCATCGTTTTGGCGCTTGTTTTTCCTTTTCATAGAATAGTAATGTGTTTTTTGTTTCCCTAAGAGTTGCTGCTACTTTTAATACAATTCAAACTGTCACTTAGGTTTTTTAAGGGTTTAGTTTTTTTGTTTTTATTGTCGAAGGAGTTTGATGATCTCCAGACCACATTTGAAGGCTTTTAATGCCATATATTTGATGTTCTATTTTCTCGTCTAGGTATATATATATACTTGTTGCTTCAGTGATGTTAAAGATATTTGCAGCAGCTGCTCAAGTTTTAACAGCTCGTGTTAAGCGTGAAGAGGAAGATTGCTATGCATGTTACTAAAACAGTGATACAATTAATGGTTAATCTACCACTGAAATTCCCATCTGTGCAATTGCGTTGGTTGTGTTCTTGTCTTACGCTCTGATCCAGTAAAGTCTGGAACATAGTCGCGACCTGCAAAAATAAAGGTAAATATTAAAATGATAACAATAATGATATAACACAAATACGCATTAGTTTATGTGACTTCAACCTGTATGATATACATCGAAAATGACCGGTGTGACTTACTATTGTCGTTTTAACATTTCTCATAAAGAAATTGACAGCATTCGCATTGGATTGGAAGGTATGATCATGGTGAAGATAATACAAGGCCAATTACCAAGATAATCCGGAATTACCAAAAGTAGAAATAAATCGTAATGCCGTTGAAAGCCTCATGAAACAATAAGGTGTATGGACATTTAAATACAAATATGAAACGAACACACATATTAGAATGTCAACAACAATCTGAAAGCTTTCGTCTGAACTATTGAAAGAAATACACCCCGAATGCCAACGAAGAGAAAATAACCATAAGTGACAGAGACCGGTAAGCTTGAAATTGCATAATGCCTCAGGTGTCATCGACTTGCGAGTGAAAGACGAAACTCGGGAATGTCGTAGTGATGTCCCTGTTCAATAAAATAAAACGGGAACAGTCAAGATTTTGCAACACACAACAATATTTAACTTGACGTGAAATGCATTCTGAAAATTACTTGAGGTATTGGAGAGTCATGTTCTTCAAGAGAGAAGGATGTCGCATAACAAGGCTCCTCCACTCTTCCTTATCAATCTTCCCGTCATGTTTTGTATCTGCCTCCTCAAATGTCTGATGATGCCAAAAAAAAAAAAAAAACATCAAACGAACGAGAACATCAAACGCAAAAGCCTGATAAAAGTAGAAGATGCATATCCAATAGCATAACGTTGCAGTTAAATTCGAAATCACAACCAACCAGATGAATTTGACAGTTACGCACTAAAATATCATGTCGAATATGCTAGAAGACAGAAACTAAGTTTTAAAAGACAAGAGCAGAGTAAACATTAGAAAACAATGGAGAATTCCAACAAGACCATGGAGATTACAATGCAACCAATATATAGAGATCAAATATAGGAGAGATGACAGGAAATAAAGGAAGAACCTTGTCGATGATACTTTCAATCACGTCGTCTGAAAGATTCATACCAGATTCAGCAAGTGTAGCTACTACCATTTGCTTCACCTGTATTGAGAATGGTCAAGTTTGTCACACAAATATATTTATATTCAAAATACACCGAAGGCAATAACCTTCGATCAATCACAGGCTCCACAGAGAGTTCCTGCTTGGGGCCGTGACCCAAAAAAGAGTAGAGAATAACCAAGACTCTAGGAGAAGAACATGTAATGTAGGATTACATTTAACAAGCGTCTTCTAGCCGTTTCTAAGTTTTTCACATCACGTTTTTCCATGTAAATACAAAATAATATAAAATTTGACATAGCCATTTGATTATTTACATCCTAACATCAATCGGAATATGCAACTATGCATGGATATTAATTTAGAGTAATTACCTCTTGTCTCTCAATGAAGCCTTGCTGCTTGAGATCATATAGTTGAAAAGAAACTGTAATTTAGGAAGATATCAGTTTTGCTTCCAACTAAATATTTTCACATAAGCATGTAAAGCAAGAATAAAAAAAAGACAAATCAAAAAGATAAATAAACATGCTAGAATGAATAATAGGCTGCAATTTATTTAATAAATTGAGTTCATAAGGGAGCTAAAACTGTGTATGATGATTCACCATCTTGCTCCGCAGGCAACAATATATATCTTCAGTCAAGAGTATGAAAATGAATAATTAGCAAGTAGAAAGAGAGAATGGTTCAAAAGGCAAATCAAAGTTGTATGACATACATTCAATTTTGTCGTCAATTGGAGCATGTGGATGAAAAACAGAAAGTGCCCGCGCAAACTCTTCAAAGCCTAATATCCCATTGTGCTTTGTGTCAAACAAATCAAATACCTGCAAATATGGACCATGCACTAAAATCACTGTAATAAAAAAGACATGAAACTCTTTGAGAAAGGTCTTAAAAACATCTCCCAGTTAGTTGAAGAATCAAAATAGATAATGAAGTAGTTGCTGATCTAAACTCTTATTTCTACAAATTGATTCAGATTACAACTAAAAGCTCAAAGCTAAGATATTGACATACTAAAAGACTCTTGGCTGGCATTGTGCTATAGGCTATAGCTATAACAACGAAAACTCATTTTATAGGTCGGAGATAGCATGCTTCCTAGTAATCCCAGTAAATAAATAAATAACTAAATAAGAAAATGAAAAAAAAAAAGCTAGAAAAGGAAAACGCTAGCTTGTGATACCCGATCTGCAAATAAGCTTTCCTTTTTGCTTGTCTTGAATAATGCCAACTGAAATTCTTCCTGTAATTCAGCATCAGATACAATTTATATCACAATCCAAAGATGAGAAATGATGTCGAAACAAGAAATAAATATGGATATCCAATTTTCACCCAATAGCAGCAGTCATAAAGCGCCTCGATTTCACTTACAAGAAATAAATAGTTTAAACACTGATACAAAAGTGTTACCTTGTTGATCAATCCATCATCAATCACAGCACTGCTAATCTTCTTAAACAACTCATAAAGCGCCTCGATTTCACTTACACTAACTGAAACAATAAATGGAAACTCAATTTAATATGCAACGGAAAGGACCAAAAGGCTAAATGCCAACATTAGCTGAAACAGCAGAGAAGCAGCTCGACAGGGACTTTTGAGTTGATTAACACTATTGATAAAAAAAATCTCAAAATCTAACATCCCTCTAGAAATATTTCAAAATCTAACATCCTACGCTGATGTGGCAAAACACGCCTTCTTTGTTTCAACTTTTACATTAAAGCCGTGTTACTAAAACACACTTTTCAAATAGATGTGATGTTGAGAACGTCACATCAACGTAGAATGTTAGATTTTGAAATATTTTTAGTGGGGTGTTAGATTTTTTGAAATTTTTTGTAGTGTTAATCAAGTCAAAAAGCCAGCTCAACATAGCCAGTCATATAGTCATCAATGACTTTGCAAGTCATTCTTTTTCTTTTTTTTTTTAGAAGAAATGCATGCCTTTGCAACTTCTGTGGAATGCCAAATAAAAATCTCATCGATCGTCAATAAAGCCTAATCCCAACATCTTCAGCATTGGTATGAAATAAAATAAATGCCAAACGAACAGTATGATTGAGAAACATAATTGATCCAGTATTCTATTCCCCCTCACCTTCAGTCACAATAGACAACACAATCCAAAGAATTGAATGAAGATGATGTTTGAATCAGAATATAAGAATATAAAAGTCAAACTAAATATTTCATGAGAAAATTGACCAGCCAAGCATACCTCATTGTTTAGAGAAAAAAGTCTTGAGTTGACTAAATTTGGGATTGAGGCTTTGTTGTAGTCTTGAGTTGACTAGCCAAACATATATCTTATTCCGTACAGTAGTCTTCAAATATAGAAAATTTATCCAATTGACAAATTTTATCAAACGAATCACATCATTTTTTAAGAACATAATTAATTCAATGTGTACTTTCTCCCCATCCACAAATACGACATAGCCTCAATCCCAAATTAGCTGGGGCCGGTGGATAAAACTCTTCCACTGCGCTCGATTTGGTGGAATTGATGGTGTACTTTCCAAATCAAATTAATACTTCCTAATTAATGCGTCCACTTAGCGTCGATCTACCTCTACCTCATCAAATTTCTTCAGTTTCAATTGAACCGAATTTTCTAGTGAGGGCATTTGTAGGCCGTCTTTAAAGGCATCCAAACCACTTCAACCACCCTTTCCAATCTTAGTGTCAAATGGTGTTACTCCTACTTTTCTTTGAATTTATGTATTTCTTATTCTGTCATTACGAGTTTTACCACACGTCCACTTAAGCGTCCTCTTTTTGTTGCGTTCGTTTTATGTATTTGTTGTTTCTTTACCGCCCAACATTCACTTCCATGAAGCATAGTTGACATAATTGCAGTTCTATAAAATTTTCCTTCTTAACTTGTGGTAGGGATATTTCGATCACATATCACACCTGTTGCACTCTTCCATTTCTTCCATTCAGTTTGAATTCTATGTGACATCATTCTTAATATTCCCATCATTTTATATGATTGATCCTAGATCTCTTAAGTGGTTCACCTTAGGAACTTCTACTTCCCCTAATTTCTTCACTCCTTCATCTTGATCTTAATGTCTAGTATTTCTAAACTTACAACGCATGTATTCGGTCTTCGTCCTACTCAACTACCTTTAGATTCGAATGTATTCCTCCAAAGGTTTAATTTCCCCATCCACAAATAGAAAAAGGAAAATTGATGTTGCCACTGATGCTATGCTAAAGCCTCAATCCCGAATTAATTGGGATCGGCTGCATGGATCAAACTCTTTCATTGCACTCGATTTAGTGCACTAATGCTATGCTAGATTTTTTTTTTCAGCATTATAGATAAACACATAACATCAAGTTATCAACATATCCAACATGGATATTGAATACTTTCATGAAATTACTCAAATAGAGCACATGTAAAAACCACAGCGATATTGGAAATAAGCTAAGAGATGAGCACAAACAACATACAGACTGTTTCCCTCGCAAGAGCTTCTGGATCTTCAAGTCCTTTCGGTTGCTTGCACAAATCAATATCGCAACAGCTTAATGCAGAAGCACATAAATGCTTCAATCCTTCTAGAAATTGCAACATGATACTCCCCTCTCTTCAAAACACTCCATCCCTGCACAACAACGAAAAAGAGTCTGCACTGATTCGCTATAACCAAGACCCAAGACCCACCAGACAAAAAGAATGAAAAAAATCTAGTCAAGGCATCGAGATAGTCATCAACTAGCACATCTTTCTCTACCCAAATTGAACAGCAAAATTTGATAAGAAGTAAGAATTTAAAGTTTCTTCAATTATTCATAATTCTTTTCTCTACCTCTTTTTCCTTCATGCTTCTAGGTTTACGGGCAACAACAACAACAACAACAACAACATAGCCTCAGTCCCAACTTAATTGGGGTCGGCTACATGAATCGAACTTTTCCATTGTGCTCGATTACGGGCAAATACACAAAATAAACACTAGTTATTTAAGAACTCCAACGTTTTCTTTTAAACTAATTAGCCAACACATGATTAACACATGATTAACCTACCTATTTTACATTTGTATTGTGGGTTTTCTATCATTTTTGTAACTTAGATCAATGAAAAACAGTGCTTCCTCTATACTACCTTAAAACCTATCCCATAAAGCAAAGAAAAGACGGAACCTTTTGACCATTTGCAAAGTTTGCTAGCTCAAGCCCCGAAGAAAGGGATCACAGCAACAGAAGTGAAAAGGAAACTTTATCTGCAAGGAAAAAAAAAAATATTAGTAGAAATAAGAGAAAAGGAAATTCTTTATGCCAGTTCTAATATGAAAGAAATGTGCAACACGCTTGAAAGAGTGGCTTACTATGAAAAAACTACAATCAAATTAAACTGCAATGCCATTTAAGATAACCATATAATACACTAATACAGCCATATGTTGCCGTCCTTTGTGTGAACCGTCCTTTGTGTGAAAGTAGAAAAGAAGCCTGAATATTGGCTAATGATCACAATTCAGCAAACTGGTAACAATCCATCAAAACAACACCGACAACAATTTGAGCGAGCACCCAAATGCCATAAAGGACCAATGCAAAATATGACTGTTCAACTGATATTAATTTTTTTTTAAAAAAAAAGGTTTGAGTACACTCCTTTGAAGTTTGATTTCGCAGTATGTTAAAGAAGAAAAGCAAGGAAAAAAGAAAGATTATAAACCACCTCACTTTTTACTTTTTCAAAAACTACATATGGCAAAAGGGAAAACTGGAAAGTTCTCATATGTTTCCAAATCATAGACTGCAGCCAACAACAGCATCCACAATTAAACAATTAAAAGTGAATAAAGGAGAAACTTGATGATGGCAATATTTCTAATTTCAGGAGTCACGTACTTCGATTCAATTCCAACCAATACGTGACATTTGAAAAATCAAATTGTCACATAATTGGAGCTCTTGAGTCTTGATCATGTCAGCTGATATAGCTTAAATTGCAAGCTGCATATACTCACAAATCACGAGCGCTACTAGATTACTCGAAACCTAAAATTGTCTCAATGGAGTACAGCTTCAAGGTACCACCAACAGCCATTAATCCATGTTTGAACTAAGCTATGTGATTTTCTATCTAATGATTTCTTCTTTTCCTTTTTATCCCCAATTGTATTTTTAATATTGAAATCAGTAACATAAGCTCCAGAACATTAATTTTCAAACTCAATGGCGTTGAAGACGAACAGCAATCAACATAATGTAGACTCGACTAGTGGAAGATCATAAAACTTGGCACAAAAAATCAAAAAGAACCAACAGAACAACAGCCACAAAGCCTCAATCCCAAATTAGTTGGGTCGGCTACATTGATCAAACTTTTCCATGGCGCTCGATTATGTGCAACTGATTGTGTGCATTCCAAGTCCTAGAAATCAGAACTAAACATCAAAACCAAAAACCTTCAGATCTCTTTCAAACACCACAACATAAGCCCTAAACACCACACCGACTCCTAATCTTCCTTTCGCAACACAAACAGAACCAAAATCCACAATCCTGACTCGCCGATTCAACAAAACAACAACAACAAAACCTCAAATTCAAACAAACCAATGACGCCACGGCGATCGAACAGGCCAACTCAACGAGATCCAAAGAAACAAAACATCGAAAACATAAAACAAGGAGACTGAACAATCGAGACCTCGCAGAAGCCGATGATGAAGATTCTGAAACACGTCTCGCTCGCTCGCTCGCTCGCGTTGGTGATGATGAGAAGATGAATGAGCGAGCGCGACAGAATCAACAAAGACAAAGCCAGCAGAGTTTAATCAATTGTGGTAATTGCGCTAACGAACGTGGAGATGCGTGTGTGGGAGGTGTCGATGGGTATCGGACGGTCGGTGGCTGGAGGTGATTGATAAAATTTAATTAAGTTGGGAGTAGTATATAGGGAGGGCCTACGTGACAATGACGATACCACAAACCTAATGATGACAGCGAGGGGGGGGGTTATATGCTAACGTGCGCTCTGTGCGCCACCAATGCGGTGTTGACGGTGTTGTCGATCCTCGAGATGTGTACTAATAATGTGGTTAAAGTGTGTGGAGGAAAATCATGGACAGATGTATCGATTTCAGTGTTGAACATGATGATGACGAGGTGTCCCGGTGGAAAGGATTTAGATGACGTGTGGCACCAAGATAGAAACTTGGTGATGGCATCGATATCTCGATGTATGATAAATGAACATCTTCGTCGGATCGGGCCGGCTTTAATATAGTAAAATTTGAGTTTTCTTTTATTAAATGTCAAACTAATTAATGAATACAAATCAACTTAATTTAAGAGTTTAATATAATGCTTTTACATATATACATTCATATGCACAATGTTAAACGAATAGATAGGACACAGTGTAATACGGATGCTATATACATACAAATGGATGGTCTTTCCAAAGTGCTAGACAAATTTAAGAAGGGCCCAGATGTACTTAAAGTGCAAACTCTCCTCAATCATATACATAATGCTAACAACTAAGTGAATACTAAGAAAGACATAGGAAACGAATGCTATATACATACAAATGATCTTTCCAAAGTGCTAGACAAATTTAAGAAGGGACCAGATGTGCTCAAAATGCAAACTCTCCTCAATTATATATATATATATATATATATAAAGGGTATTACAATCATGAAAACCAAATATATACATATGTCATAAGTACACTATTTACAACCATTCAATTCTAATTCAACACATTAATCAAGACGTCATAAATGCACAAATTATTTAATGCGCAACACATTTTGAAGGGTTTTCATGGCATGAGTATATATATATATAATGCTAACAACTAAGTGAATATAATATAACTATCAATAATCGAATTACAAGTTCGAAGGATGCTTGTAAATTCTCAAGAAAACAAACAAGTTACAATACTGACAAGTTATGTAGGTCCAAATAAGTTTAGCCTTTTCTGCATCTGCAAATGTAGGATTGTTTTACTCAAACAAATACTATCATTTTTCACGTAACACTAGAAGTTGTAGTATCAAAATTTCCAATAAATGAAAACATAGCAACTTCTTTGTCAAACTTTTCCCAGAATTTCTCCCAGCACGCACCAACAAGGATTCTGCTCTCATGAAGTCAGTGAGTGAATAAGCTTATATACCAGTAATGGCTTGGGTGCCACGAATCTCTGATGATTCAAATATCAAGAGAATCAATCCTCGCCAATTTATAAAATCTTTAAGCATGAATTCTCCAAATGTTAGTCCTATAACCCACAGACATGAGACAAAGTTCCCATAGCATATGGATTATACTGCGCAGGCTCACTTTGGACCCAGGGATTTCAGACCAGTTTACCGATATCTCAACCATCGGAATGGTTAGACGTTTGCATAAATACACTAGCTCGACATCAAAGCACCACCTGCACAAAATCAAACAGTAAAATAAGCCCCCAGCAATTGCTCATTTCTATTTGTACCAAGTAAATGCATCAACCTCATAAAAGAAAAAAAGGGAAAGGAAATTATTTTAACTACCGAAAGACATCTTAGCTCAAGGCGTATGTAAATAATAAGCTATGAAAGAAAAAATACATTGAAGAATGAGTTCATAATAGGCGTGAAACTCAACACGCACAGCGTTCGTTGACATATAAAGCAAGAAAATGTTTCAATATTTATCAAGCAAAAGTGGAAAGAAATGCATCAAGTCGGTACCCCTTTGTTTTAAACAAAGATGTCTCTATCATTGGTATAGTTTATATAGATACCTTTTCAAACGGATGTTTGTGAACAGTTTTCGAGCAGCAGCTCTTGTAAACATCTTAAAACCACACTGCAGTGAGTAAATAATTCAAATCATGAGGATGACAAAGTATATCCCACAAAGTTCAAAGGCATCAATTATGTCATTTACAGAAACAGGAATCTGATAGTAGAAAGCGAGGATAAAAATGAAACAACGACAAAACCATTAGTTAGAAAGAAAACAACCTGAGTGTCACGAATTCCTGGACCAGCAGCCAAGAGAACAACAATGTGAAAGCCCTTCATTAGAAAATTTCGATGCCATTTCCGCTGAAGCATCAACCAAAATTCAGCACTTAGTACAAAGAAAAGCATAAGATAAGACAAATATAAAGTACATCAATAAGATTGGGAAACCAAACCGTTGCCAGAGCCTTCTCCTCAAGATGAGCACGAGAGCCAAATGCAACAATTGGTATATCAGATATTTTTGCTCCAGAATCACAAGGCCTAGACAGTTGAAGTTCCTTTTCAGCTACTGCACCTATCTGACCATTAAACACAGCAGTATAAATTATATTTCCTAAAACAAGTTTAGACAAACCTAAAACCCAAATTGAAAATTGAATAGTTGAAGAGAACATTATATGCAAAATCTCAGCTCACGACAAACCTGGTATTCTAGTTTCTCCAGGTCATTAACTTTGGTTGCACCATCAGCATCAAGCATTAAAAGCAATTCACCACGTGAATGAAGCATTCCCTGTTTTACAACGCTTTCGCATATTTGAAAAGCTTCAGTCAGAAGTTGGATTC
The DNA here is from genome assembly GCA_039657365.1 of Stephania yunnanensis. Classification (NCBI taxonomy): domain Eukaryota; kingdom Viridiplantae; phylum Streptophyta; class Magnoliopsida; order Ranunculales; family Menispermaceae; genus Stephania; species Stephania yunnanensis. The sequence goes on along the minus strand of CM077583.1, from coordinate 61,731,753 downwards.
AATAACATCTCAAAACCACTAAAGCATAGCTAAAAGGAAAAAAGACCGAGAACAATCATTGAATCCATGCAGAGGACTAATCTATATTATTCAAACTGCAAATAAGAAGGGTGGGTTAAATTTACTATGGAGAAGATTCATTTGAGAGCACTGAAGAATTAAATTGGCTCACCTTTCTGATAGCTTCACCCTTTCCACAATTCCTTCCAAGAAGAATTACTCTTACTTTATCAACAGAGTATTTCCTCACAAATTCGAAAGCTATTCTGCTAGTACCATCAGAACTACCATCATCCACTATGAGCACCTGTCAAGAATAACTTACTTATTTTAGTTGATGTGCGGAAACACAATAAAAAACCGAAAATACCAGAGTCTATTACAAGCGATGACATATTTTCTCTAATAAATGACAAAGAGGACTGATCTTATAAGAGCACAATATTAAATCAAACAAACCAATGTAAATGAAAACATACCTCATAAGAAAAAGATTTGTCCTTCGCTGCTCGCTGTTGGAGATAACTACAGAACAAGGATAAGTTCATCATTCTCGAAATTAAATAGCATAATAAACATAACAGATATAGTTTACTTCAAGTTCATGGTCATCACAATTTCGCTAACTTGAAACTATTATCATTAACTCAGAATCCTCAAAAACAAATATGCACGCTCAAGGCATAACTAGCAAAAACACAAGTAAAAAAATGATATTCATTATTTCCATCTAAGAATCTAGATTTTCAATTGGAACAAAGACAACGAAAAATAGTCATAGAAAAAGGGGTAGAAATCAACTTATTGCCAGCAAAAAAGAATGAACATGTGTTGATCTTTTTTGTAGCCCCAACTGACTCAACATCTTTTTGTTAACAATCCCCGGTTTCAATTTATCAAATGAATATACTTCTAGTGCTATCAAGCTATGCAAGCGAAGTCATTTACCTGGCTCCAATGAAACAGTTATGAGATGAATCAGAGTTGATGAAATTAAGAAAATAAAATATCTTAAATCTACATATATAACATGCAACTAAATTGTCATACAAACATTAAATTGTTTCCTTACGCAAAATCCACATAAAGATGCTAAAGAAAAAATCAGCTAACAATGAATAATTTTCACTAATTAGTTAGGACATGAAGGATATCGAGCCTCATCTACTACAGTTTAGTAACATGGACAAAGAACCATATAATATATCAAATATCCATGTTTCAGTTTCCACGAGCACTATGCATAAAATATAAATACCAGTCACGAAAATAGCAAAACATAGTTAACGTTAATTGAAACATTGAACACCCATGAAACAAGTTGACTCTTTAAACAGTTAAAAATAGAATCATGCACCATATCCTGGTGCACATAACCAAAGTTTTGCAAAAAGAAAGCTATGCTCTAAAGGGACAGTACAAGATCCTAATAAAAGAGGCGGATCATTACAGTAGTAAAATATCACCTCATGGTTTCATCAAGTGCTCCAGAGAGACGATGCTCTTCATTGTATGCCGGAATTATCAAAGACATATACTTTTCAGCAGGATCGAAGACCGAAGGACATGGAACCTAATTACAAATAGAAACAATTACTTCATGTAAAAGTTGTCTTCACAAAATATACTGCATAGAAGTGCTGCCACAACGATTACATAAATCTCACTCTTCTGCTCAACTCAACATGAGTCATATTTTCATTATGATGAGGTCAACCTTCTCATTTGCTAAACAACAACTCAAGTTATGATACATGATTATGCAGTCTTTTGGTGAGTAAGGATGGGGAATGGGGATATCATCAAACATAAGACAAGGAAATTCTGGTTTATCATGGGAAGAATGGACAAGAAAATGGAATATAACGTAGGTTGACGAAGACTTGATTAATTTTGGGCAGGTTATTGAATACTGTTACCTTTGGATTTCAATGGGAGCTACTTGTACTCTAGAATACATAAAACTCACTACTAAGGCAAAAGTCTATTCCTTATATAAAATAAAATAAAAAATTGAAACTTCTCTTGCTCTTATTCTTTTTTTCCACTCTTGCCATCTCATTCTTTCTCAAAAATGCTATACAATTTTAATGGACATCCCTCTTTTCTAAAATAGATATCCTAGGCTCATGAATGAATTTTTCGCAATTATGTTGTTCCTTGTAAGGACTTCTCAACATCCAACTTGTAGTATGTTTCACCTTTAATTAAAAAAAAAAGGTGCAAAGCAATAAAAATGAAATGCCACCAAATCAATTTGAAACGCAGGTTCCACAATTGGGTTGATTCTAATTATATCAAAGACAACTCAATGGAATATGTGATGCAAGATGCGGCATTGTCAAAGGAATGCTCAACAACAGCTAATCGATTATGTTTATGAATAACGGGGAATCAAATACAGAGATACTGAAGAAAACGAAAACAAATTCTTCCTGGTTTCTTGCAATTAAAAGAAGATACATCAACAATAAGTATTTGTATTTCTTCCCTTGTTGAAAGTTTTATTTTTTCATTGTGATCTTAGTATTTTTGTGCCCTGTTGTGTTCCAGACGTTTGTCAAGAGGACATCATAATGATTTTTATCATAATAGTATTGGTGTGAGTCAAAGTTATTTATAGGGGTAGTTGAGTAATTTTGTAGTAGGAGTATAAATAGAGGTTGCAAGGGAGATAAAAGGATCGGGTCATCTTGAATGTAATTTGGGAACTCTTAGGAGTTGGGTGAAAGAGTTTTAAGACTCTTCTCTGGAGTTACTTTCGAGTTTATAATCGTTGTTGTCTCTCAATTCAATAGATCAAATTCAGTGTTCTATCAGTTTAATTGTTACAGCCGCTGTTTTTCAAAATCAAATCTGTGTCAGTTGCATGTTCTTATGAACAATCAGGATTAGCGAGTCAATGTGCTTTATCAAGGTAATTGATTGCATGTCTCGCTCTATTCTATTGAATGTATTGAGCCATCGTGATTAATGAAATTTCTATTTTACTTCCACAAAAAAAAAAAAAAAAAAAACACGAATAACTGAAAAGTATCCACAAAATTCCCCTCCAACAATAACAAAAGCAGTTCAATATCCACAACCAAACAAAACACAACGATATAAAACGTCCATCTACCTGTTTCAATGAATTGGGATCCTCAATTACAGGATGAGCTTCATAAATCCTGACAAAAAAAAAACACAGTTTTTCAGTACTACAAGTCGAATTTTTCGAAATCGAATAAGAGAAACATCAATGCGTTCTTATGCATTAAATTTGAAACTCACTCGTCCCTTCTTCTTCTTTTGAATGCTTCGAAGAGACACCGAAAACGAACCCTAGAATCACAATCTGCGCACAGATCAATTAAACGGCGATTGAAGGTCAGATCGAAATCAGACTCTCGATTAGGTTTAGAAGAAGAAGAAGAAGAAGAAGAAGAAGAAGAAGAAGAGTCGGAAACTCGAAAAACGTACCAAAGCCGGAACGAGAAGTAGCTCCGCAATCCACCATAGCAACTCCATTGCAACTTCTGTTGGAACCCCCGGTTTCCGTTCCTCCCTACTTCAACTCTTCAACTAAAGACCCGGTAAACCGACCCGGTACAGTTTTATTTTGTACTAATAGCTATAGGTATTGGAAACCTTTTACTCTATAGGGATGCGGGGGGGCGGATTAGGGACGGAGAATGCAATTCTATCTCCATCCTCACTTATGGTGGGACGGGAATTCTCGCTTAAAATTTCTCATTGGAAAAATTTTGAACCTCATTCCTTCACTCAGCGGGGATCCCCACCCTCACCGGAATTCCCCATCCAATCACTTTTCACATAATATTGCAAAAAAATTAAATTAAATACATTATAAATCCGAAATTAAAATCATTAAAGCGTTTTATTCACAATTGTAAGTCGATTTTCAAATTTTATGTGGAGAATTCACCATACAAAAAAAGGAAATATAAGATTTAATGATTTTGATGCAATTGTCACATGAAATATTTGGGATCAGAGAGAATCTCCACTAGGTGAATGGAGAATCCATATAAGTTCCCCACCCCGCCTGCATCCCTATTACAACCCCTCTTTATTTCAGTTCGAATAATGTCAATGGAGGAGAAACTAAGGGAATATATTGTTACTACCAACAATTGAACATATATATGACATATGTCTTAGTCAAAGTTATTATAACGACTCATTTTCCAAATGGACCACCACGGGGGCCATTGCGGGCCCACAACCTGGCTTACCAGCGTCAGTTGTGTCCCACATGTCATCTCATCCACCATTTTATCATTACTAACCTCAATGAACATGTGACGGCCTCAAATTCCAAGGCAAACCGGGTACCACCACATCGCCAGACACGTCACCAAGCATGCCACGTCACCGCACACTTATTTTGATTGTCCGCGACCTAAACCCTTGTACATAACTTATTCGCCTTTAACCTAGCTATTATGGATATTTTATGAAATTCCAAGGCAAACCGGGTACCGCCACGTCGCCGGACACGTCACCAAGCATGTCACGTCACCGCACACTTATTTTGACTGATCGCGACCTAAACCCTTGTACATAACTTATTCGCCTTTAACCTAGCTATTATGGATATTTTATGAAATTTTTAAGTTATTCATGATTTAGTAATTTAATATAAATCATACATTGTTGCGGAAGTCTTAAGGCATGCATATACCGTAAAAGTGAAAAGTTTGCATTTTTTTTATGAACAACCTACAAATGTGGAAACCCGGCATTTGATACCATGTATATCAAGAGCAACAAAAGTACAAAAAGTGAGCATATACATGTATTGGGTATACAAGTCCTCCCAAAATATCATAAAGTAGCTAATAGATAGATACAACTACCTACGCAAAAAGTGGCGGCCTCTCTCTACTTAGACGTAGTCGCCTAAGACTCCTTTGCCTCGGCTCGTCGCAGGATCTGCGATTTGTCACAAAAAACAATGACAAATCCCAGGTGAGTAAATCCCAAAGAACGTTAACTAATATTCACGAATTCCAATGAAACGGCTACAATTCATGCAATTTAAATAAAGGACAAGAATAAAGAAATTCGCATGAAAATAAGTCGTTGAGAAGTCAAATTTGGACACGAGTGTAGCGTGACAGAGAACCCTGGTCGACATCCGGAAATCTTCGTAGCTAAACCGAGAGGAACTATTGACGACTACGTCTAAGTAGGGAGAGGCCGCCACTTTTGCGTAGGTAGTTGTATGTATCTATTAACTACTTTATGATATTTTGGGAGGACGATACATGTATATGCTCATTTTTGTACTTTTGTCGCTTTTGATATACATGGTATCTAATGCCGGGTTTCCACACTGTAGGGTTGTTCATAAAAATGCAAACTTTACACTTTTACGGTATATGCATGCCTTAAGACTTCCGCAACAATGTATGATTTATATTAAATTACTAAATCATGAATAACTTAAAAAATTCATAAAATATCCATAATTTCTAAGTTAAAGACGAATAAGTTACGTACAAGGGTTTAGGTCGCGGACGGTCAAAATAAGTGTGCGATGACGTGGCATGCTTGGTGACGTGTCTGGCGACGTGGCGGTACCCGGTTTGCCTTGGAATTTGGGGCCGTTACAGAACAACAATTTACTATTTAAGTTCAGAGTGAGTATTCACAAGTAAATTAAGTGAGTATTCACAAATATTCCGGTAGCTTGCCCTTGCCACGGTTCGCACTAGGATCTACACTCAAGTCATCACAAAAAGACAGATGACGAGTCCAGAGTGAGTATTCACAAGGAAATTAAGTGAGCAATATTGAAAGTAAATATCGGAATTGAAACAAAACTATTAAATAAACATGCGAGAATAAATTCAAACAATTGTGTTCATCGCATGCATAAGTAATAGCGCAAGCTCAAATGTGTGTTCCTAGAGCCTAGGGTCATACTAGCGCCATACTTCAGACTCTTCCACGGACTACTGCCGGCGAGTAGTACTCCAGCAAGTCCAGTATTTTGGATCTGCTAAGTGGTCGACGTGGAACCAACGACGCACCCACACATGCCCCGACGCGACTCTCGGGTCAACTTATTCACCGAGATCCCTGACGAACGTGTTATGGCCTAGTGAACATACATACAAAAATGGCACGGAGGGAGAGCCTCAACGTCCGTCCATTTAACCACACCAAGAATAAAGTATTGAAAGACATAATATGAATTCAAAAGTAAAAGTAAATATTTCTCAAGTAATTTCAGTTGGGATACAACACACCTCAAACCGCACTTCGTGTCCCGGTACCTAACCCCCGATCCAGTTTCGCTGATTCCCCGATATCCAAATTATCACCAAAAACAACCTATTTCCATTTATAAGCGAGTTTTAGTCAATTGAATGTATTTGATATTGCTTAGCACAAATAATATACAACCCGCGAGATCTAGCGCACTATATCTGGGAAGTAGTGCGCAAGATTTCTGGACAACTAACTGTTCTTAGTCAAGAAGAACAGTAGCATGCTACTTTTTTTACCTAGCGCGCTAGACAACATATTAGCGCACTAATCGCTCTCTAGACAACAGTTATGCTGAACTTTGTGTTTTCACCAACACCACCAACAACAACCACTACCACAACTCCAACCACTAAAATTCATGCACTTGAACACCACCAAAACAACTACAATACTTAATAACTATCTACACAATCCATAATGGATTCGCACCACACCTCAAAAATTGAGATCAAATGATAAAGGAAGTTGAGGTGTTTGTGATTCTCACATTGCTTTCGATGATTTTAACACTCCAAGCTCCTCAAATCACCAAGTTGAATCTCCAAAACCCCTGGTTTGCTCTTCAATTTTTGGATAGAAGATAAGGAGAGAGAAAAGGTTGTGAGTTTGAAGTCGATAGGACTTTTATAGTTGAATTATGATCTCTTCTCACTTACATATCTCAAGGCAATGCAATGCACTCCATTTACTCCTTTTTCCAACCTCAAATGACTCTGAAATTGACGCTAATGACACACTCACCCTTATTCTTAACCCAAAAAGTGATGTTTCGGGTGTTTCGATGTCCGGTTTCACGTCCCAAACCGCGACATACACGTACTAACATGTCTCTAACCACCAAATATACATTACATATGATTATTTAACTCATTTTTATTCATTTCATGTGTGTATCATTTCCCCCGACCTAGTATTTAGTCTTTTGGACTACCCGGTACCTGCGTCAACATGCATATCAAGGCGAATACTTAACACACAGTCTCGAACGTCAAATGTAATATAATCACACACATTACGATGTCGTTTATTCTATTTCAAAGTAAACATCGTAAATTAAACAAATCAACACAAAATAATTATTTACCTAGCTACAAGCGCGCACTAGCCTATTTGCGGGTCTCACAAGTGTCTGAGTTGTCAGCCACGTCTGCAACCACGTCATTAATAACGGCAAATTAAATTCAAGCTGTTACAGTTATGCATATGACGCTCATTTTTTTGTCGCTGCACCACAACACTTAGGGGCTTTTTTACAATCAAGTTAATCACGTTGAGTTCCTAAAAAAAAAAACCTAAGCTCATTGAGCACTTAATTAACAAGACTTCAATCCAGTCATTAACTAAGTTTTGCAAAAGAGCCACGATCAAATAACCTTGGCCGAGATTAGTGCTGATTCATTAAGGCCTACGTACATCACTCTGCCCGATGGAGATGTTGATGTTAGCGTTTTCAAAATTATGTGTCACACCCACATGATCATTTATGTGTCAAAAAAATTTATTGGGACTCTTTGAGTCCGGACCCAAAAAAAATTTTGTTAACAATTTAAGATATCTACCTAAGTAAAAAACTTAATTACCCTCTACCCCAAACACTAATAATAAATTTTAATTAAGAGTCTTTATGTCTTTTTGATTATTTGAGTCTAGACTTTTTGAGTCCATCTAGCATTACTCTTACTTATATGCTCATCTTTTGATGAAAAAGAAGAGTTATAAAATGAGATATAGTGGGTAATTATGTAATCACTTTAGCCATTATTATCCACCATCAATTATCCTTAATTACTTTATTTAATCATTTCATCTCTCTCCAACCTATAAAAGGGAAATTATCCTATTATAGTGTATCATGAAAGCTCTGAGGTTAAAAAAGCAAAAAGTTTAAAGTGTCAAAACATTACTAATAGTCTCTCTTTGTAAGTATTTTGTTATTTTAATTATTATGTTAATGTGAAACTATATCTATTGAAAATCTTGAAATCACGTTTGTTCCACGTCTACTGGTCAGAAGAATATGACTTATAATGCTATTGACTGTTTTCATGGGTTGACGTGTTTGTGATTAGAAGAGACTCAGTCTAGTCATTAACCACATCTAAAGTAGTCCTATGAAATTGTTTGATTCGTTATTGGACCAAATAATGTTTAGAATCATTAGGCTTTATAGAGATCGGAATATGTTCTACTTTTTAATGGAAATGTTGCATTGACCAAAGTAGTCTCCATGGACATGGTCCATGATCGGTAATAACAATCGATAAAAAGTGCAAGTGCCCTTTAATTAATTAATTAATTACTATCTTTTGATGGAGTTAGCGTTGCTCCAAAGCCAATAATAAGTACAAGGTTTTGTACTCAACTTGTTTTATTTAACACCTAATTAATTGAGCACCCACATGACACAGAATATTTGTTTGTGTTTCATTGTCTTTTCCTTTCACTTCTTTATCAATTCTTATCTTCACGAGTCTCACTCCTCCATAAGAGAACCTCGTGCCAAATGTGACGTTTTATAAAGTTTTTAATATTATCTACGGATCGAGATGATATACAGCTCATATTAGAAAAATAATATAGGTCATGGTATGTGTGGGTGATAAAATTTGATTTTTGTATATTAATTAATCCAACTTACCCTATTGCACTTCAATCTTAATTTAATTTTCTCTACTAAATGCGAGTAGCGAGTAGCTCACTAATTTGATATAACAGTGTTTAAATAAAACTATAAAAGGTTTCGAATCTTAAGGAAAACAAGATAATTTCTTTCTTATCAATTTGTTTTTTTTAACTATTAGTCTATTAACATAAACAAAGATGGTAATATGGATGTATGTGAAACTTGTACAAACAAAATAATAAAATAGAACATTCAATTGATGTAATAAATTATGGAATGATTTTTCATACAAATTCAAAACGAGCATTTCATAATGAGTTAGGGTATTCGAAGCATTGATTCGACTAATCCCGAACTCAAGGTTGAAAAATGCATAGAATTAAGATAAATTGATATATATTAATTAATTAAGCTTATAAAAGTAGACTGCTAATTCTAGCAAATCGAACAAAATGAAAAGAATTATCACATAATACGACTAATTTGAGATTCAACCTTTTTTACTGAATAACGACAAAAAATTTTATTTTTATTTTATCCTCCGTGGCATTCAATCATATTCTAAACACAGATATTAATATGCACTTGAGCATTATGAAGTCTCGTACAACAAGTAATCTACTCGAATTTAAGATCTTGCTTTGAGGAGAATTGAGTCTCTTATCGCTTAGACTGACAGACAGACAAACAACGTTTATGGTGTGAAATTGGTTTAGGGGTGGAAGGAAGGGACACGTTGGGGAATATAACAGGAGACGTCGCTTTGAGGGTTGGATCCTCATAAAATTGCCCTTATCCGAAGGAATAATTAACCGGAGTGCCCTCTCTTTCTGAAAGGCCGAAAAGCGAGCGCCTAACTTTTCACGAACCTCCAGCGGGCCCCGTTTGGCTGCACTTTTTCCCAAATCCCCTCCACCGAAGCACTTCCCAGGATCTCTCACATTTCACCACTTCAATTCTCATGTTTCAGACAGCAAACAAACGCTCCCCTAGCTACCGAGTCTCTCTCTCTCTCTCTCTCTCTCGCTCGCTCGCTCGCTCTTCGTTGAATCGATCGACAGCTTTCGCGCTGTTTTTCTGGATTTCTACATGTAAGTGATCGCAATTTTTGATTGTTTGGTCTGTTCAGTGAAGGATCTGTTTGGCGCAATTGCAGTACTTGTGTTTTTTCTGCTGATTTGGTTGATGAGCAAGCTTTGAATTTTGATGAAACGCGTTTCGGCGATTTCGGATGTGTGAGATGTTGATTAAGATAATTTTGATGTTCTGGTGAACTGTTTGAGCCGGTGAATCTCAATATTCAGTCGAAATTCTGTTCGATTGCTTTTTTTTTTGCTCTTGATTTGAGGTTAGGATTGGAAGGATTGACGAGTTTGTGAAAAAGTGGAATTAGTATCCCCTAATTCATTGTCACGTTTTTGTTGTGATAGATCTAAGCTCGCCGTCCACGTTTTTAGTGTATAAGATGAGCTGACGAGAGGAGGATTATGTTAATTTTCCACCTGAGGCACGTTATCCGCTAACAGCCTGCTCGCGGCATGTGAATCTATGTCAGTACTGATGCTTTCCGCAACTTAACCACCTTCAACTTATTGTTGTGGGGTTTTAACTCAAAAGGCCTGGTGCTAATTGAGGGAGATCTACACTTACATACTTCTTTACAAAATTTTATTTAATCGAATTGGGATTAACTTTAGGTTCACACATCTCCCATAAATTGATAGATAGCTTTTATCATATCTTTAAGCTATAATATGGGGCTAGATTTCCTTTTCTACCAAGTCATGGATCCATGGTACAAACTACATAGTCAAATCTACAAACTTGATTGAAGCGAAAGTTAAAAGAAAAAGAAACCCTTGAGGTTGAGTTCGAGCCTTGGGTACGGAGTCCTTTTAAAACGTTTGAGAGAGAGCTTTGCGCCACCTAGTGGTCCTACTTGGCTTGAGCCCAGATTAGTTGGAGTCCATTGGGCTTTAGATACCGAGTGGCTTAGACCAAAATAAAAAAAATAAACGATAATCTGATTTAACACTTTGATATATGGTGTATGCTTTGAGGAGTTGATTATAAATTGAAAAGAGACAGTCTTGCATTTCTTGTTTGATATATATTACAAGATGTTCCCAGTTGTTTGAGGGAGAATATGGAAATAGAATAACATGTAAATAAGATTAATAAAATATTCTTGGTTTCATTGATCTTAGCCAGTCTCTTCACATTAAGGAAAGATTCTTGTTTTCCGTAATCTTAGTCAATCTCTGCATATTAAAGAAAGCTTTTTCTTTCCTTAGTCTCAGACTCTCAGCTAGTGTCAATAGTTATATATTCCTTCAATTTTCGCAAGCTTCTCAATCATTGAATGTTGATTCTTTACAGTCACCTTGGAGGGTCGTAGACATTTATCTGCATTGCGGTGCGCCTGATAAGCTGATTGCAGGGGAGTCTGTTGCATACTTTGCATTTATTCTGTATTGGGGCAAGTAGTGTAGTGTTGGTATCCCAGGTGAAGAAGGGTGACATTGAATCATGGGTCAGCTATGTGATTACTGTGGAGAGCAAAAATCTGTGGTGTACTGCCGATCGGATGATGCTCGCTTATGCTTATCATGTGACCGCAGTGTCCACTCTGCAAATGCTCTTTCTAGGCGCCACTTGAGGTCTCTTTTGTGTGAACGATGTAATTCTCATGCTGCAATAGTCAGGTGTCTTGAGGAAAAGGTCTCACTTTGTCAAGATTGTGATTATCATGGGCACAGTGGTTCCACTTCATCTTCTGCTCATAAGAAGCAAAGGATCAACTCTTATTCAGGATGTCCTTCTGCCTCAGAATTTTCTAAGAATTGGCCATTTGTTTCTGAAGTCACATCTATGGATGGCTTGAACAACGGGCAGGGAAAAGGTTTATTTAGCATTGATGAGAACCATGCCAGCCATTGTTGGCAGTCTGATGTTAGCAAAATCACAGATTTCTCAACTGCCGATGGACTAGATGGTTTGGATAGCTTTGAAACATGGACCAGAATCTCTTCAATGCGCATGCTGGATCCCATGCCATGCAGTGTAGATCAGATGTCTGGGTTCTTGGATTCAGCTGCACTTAAGGTGATTTATAATCTCGATATTATTTATTATATAAATGGTGCTTCCTCTTTCATATTGGAAATTTACACAACCCAATAGGTAGGCTGTAACACTAGTGCCAATGCGATACAAACTTGCAGACAAGCAGGGAGGTGGGGCACATCATGTGGTGGGTTCCACGTAGGGGATATCCTGTGCCAAATGAATTGGTGGTCAATTGATCATTTTTTCAGGTATTCCCTCTGGAATGTAACCCAGTTTTTTGCTATTTTAGCTGTTGAAAAGGAGTTCTGTTTATCGAGTCTATCTTTTATTGGATATTGTAGATTCCGGATCCTTCCCTTCTGCATCTCTTTCATGTTATGATACAATCCGTGTCTTTAGATGGTTTCTTAGAACTGAATTTATTTTTCATAGCACCTACACCCCTGCTTGTGTGCTATGTTCTGCAGTTGCTGTGCTAGAACGTGGTTTGTGTTGGTAGACTATGGCTGCACCTATCTGGCAGCTGCACATGTCAATTCGCTATTTTAGCTCTTGAATAAGAGTGTACCCCTTTATGTTTTTTTGTAAATTGCATGTTCAGCTTAAGCAGAAAGAGTTCTTGTGCTGACAAGGGGAAACATTTTGGCGGCCAACGTCTTGGGCTTTTGTCTGACTTTTTAGGCCACATGAATATGCATATTCGTACTAAAAATCCATGAGGCTTATGAAAAATAACAGGTAACAAGAAAAGAATTATGACAGATAGTTAATACCGCAGAAGAAAGAATAAGGAAGCATTAAAAATTATTTTAATTCTCTTTTTCGATCGTCAAACTTTAATCCCTACATTCATATGCCAAATTTGTCAAACATTAGAGTTTTTTTTTTTTTTTTCCTTGTGGATTCGAGTTTCCAACTTTCTATTGTTTTAATCAATTAATAAGCAACCACTCTATAGTCATTACATCCATTCAAACATAATGAAGGAGGTAATAGGTTTAGGAATTGAAAAGAACTATAGATGGGAACCATGGGATTGAATTGAAAGTTACTATGCGGCCAGAGATTAGTGGCTTTCTGAATCATATGCAAAGTATCTGTCTGCCTAAGTTATCTTCCACTGTAAACTATGTTGTGAAAAACCCTTATTGTTTTCCGCAGACACTTGTGAAACAATGTCTTATTAAATGTGCAGTTGGACTGTCCCGGAAAACCAGCCTTGGACTCTCTGATGATAATCTCTTTGAAGACTTTGATGTAGCTGATCTCGACTTAACTTTTGAAAACTACGGTGAACTTTTTGATGAATCCCTGGGTAATCAAGACCAGATGTTTGAGAATGTTGGATTTGATAGCATGTTCGGCATTAAGGACATGTCTGTTACTGATATCAATTGTTTGGGGGATTACTTGGCAGAGGTTCTTTCCTGAACTCATTATTTCTTTGTTGAATCTGTTATGTAGTAAAAATGTTCAGATGACAATCATCATTCAACATTCTGATGTGGTATTTCACACAGCTGTCTATAATTAGCAAGATTTTTTATTTTCACCATCTTTTATTCATAGGAGAGGGTGCCAACATTCTGTGTTTGTCTTTCATTTATAGAGAATTAGAGATAGCTTTCCAGGTTTTCACTAAGGAATGCGTTGGAGATTTAGTTCTTCACCTTGAAAATGTGGTATCCTCTTCTGAGTTCTTTAGGGAAGCCTTAGCACAAATGGTATCTGATTCCAGGAAACTTGAGTATATTCAACATTAGTGACTTAGATGTGGTCGGATTTTTGTATGAAAAAAAGTGAATTGAATGCTTGCTATTGAACATTGTAACTGTTGCACTCTCTTAGGCCTTCATTAGTAAAATCAACATTTCGGAAATGATCCATGTATCCCTTTGCATTGGAAGGACTCTTGGATTCTTTTTTCTACATAGGTACAACTGGTATAATAATTATTGTTTATCTGGAGTCCTGGAGCATGATTCATTCTCAGGATGGCCTATTTTGGCCAACTTTTGTATATATGCCTTTTAGATGCATGCTTTTTACCAATGTTTTCTTGAGGTATGTATATTGTTGCAGCTAGGTCGTGACAACCTTTTTTTTTGGGTGCATCGGGACAACCGTATTTACTATCCATATTTATGTGTAACAATGCTTCAACTTGTGGACTTGTTTATGTTCTTTTCAGGAGTCTTCTGCTGGAAGAGTTAAAATGCCGCAACCAGCATCTAGCAGTGCAGTATCTGCAGATTCAATCATGAGTGCTAAAACTGAACCAATCAGTTGTTACACATCCAGGGAAGCCCACTCGAGTCTCTCACTCTCCTTTTCTGGCATGACGGGGGAGAGTAGTGGTGGAGATTATCAAGACTGTGGCGTAACTTCCATGCTTCCTATGAGCGAGTCTCCAAGGTTTCCACCTGGAACCGACAACTCATTACCATCCACTGGGAGGGGTAGTGCTGTCATGCGTTACAAGGAAAAGAAAAAGACACGCCAGTAAGTACATACTTGGCAAATGCATTTGCGGAAAAGAATATCTTCATTTTTAGCATGGGATATGGCTGATGCAAATTCATGTGCTGATGTTGGATATGTATTCTTTTGTTTGCATAAAAGTCTAAAAACTTGCAATGACACAATTTCTCTTCTTTGCTGAACGCATAACAGGTTTGAGAAAAAAATAAGGTACGCTTCTCGCAAAGCAAGGGCTGACACAAGAAAGCGTGTGAAGGGGCGATTTATTAAGGCTGGAGATACTTATGATTACGATCCATTAAGCCAGACGAAAAGCTGCTGAGAGTACATTTTCAAACTCTACTTGCAATGAAAGCAAGGCTGGTTTAAGATTAAACCGATTGAGGAAAAGTCGATACTTCCTTCCCTTAGCAATGACAAATTACATTATTTTGCAGGGCCACTATAATAACCTGTCTGTAAAAGGAAAAAACGTGAACATGAAAGCTTGGCTCAGAAGCTTCATTGTTAGCTTTTTTTATCAAAGATGGACTTCACGCAGTAAGCATCCTCGCAACACCAAAACTTGCCTTACCAATGGAACTCGACGTAGTAACTGTTTGAGAGCTCTCTCTGGGGTCATGATCATCAATCTTTTTAGCTCTACTTCTATTTCTTATCCGTTGATGCATCCCGGAATTCGCTACCAAGAAGAAAGTGGTAATAACAAACTCCCAGGTGAATCGAGAGTAGAAGTTTCTTCACTTGTTCATAGAACATCAACTTGTAAATATTTTTCCCAATGATAAGCACTTAGCACATATTTTTTCAAGAAAAACATTTAACAGATGCACGCCTGTTTATGTAACTCAACAATTTGTAATTCTTGGAAGACCAATATTTGTTTCTTAAAGGGGAGAGATTGTAAAAGAAATCAAAATAATTTGATGCATTCTTTTACCTATAAGATGCACTGGGAGGTTCTGCAAATGAAATTAGCTTTCAGAGCTGTTAAATATTTGGCGATCGCCATACCGATGATTGCTTCTGGATTGGATATGTGTGTGTGTTTTATCGGCGAGACCGCATATTTCTGAGTGATTTAAATCTCGAGCAACGTAGCTAAATCTGAGTACGCATGAGACAACAGAATGTTTAAGCACACTTTACATATGCTAACAACAAATGATGATTAATAGTTCTCTCTTGGAGAGGTGGGATTAGAAGACCTCATTACTCTTACATGCATCCGAAAAAATTACAAAACAAGATGGCTAACAACTTTGTCATCTAAAATCTGACTCGTAAAGCTTTCTTTGCTTGACTCATCTTCTCTTGTTGTCTCTATATGGTCCCTCGCTTTCCTGGTCTTTTAGGAAACCCAGGAAAGCAAGAAATGCAAAAAAGAAAAATCCACCAGACCAGCCCCCTCCACCTCCTCCACCACCACCACCACCACCACCATCATCATCACGGGGTGGAAATCCGGTTCCACCATCATCGAGCTCTGGGGACTTCTCTTTACCTGATTTACAAAAGATAGTGCACCAAATATTGAATAAGAGAAACCATGCCGATATGAACATTAATAACGGTTATGTTCCACAAACGCCAGTAGTTTAACTCTAAAATAACGATGAAGGAGGAAAACATAGTATCTGATACGTTCCAGAAGCTTTAAGCAATAGTATGACAAGGCAAGATTCAAAATGCAAGCTAAGAAAGTTCAACAAAAAGATATGCACACTAGTGGTTTTCTCAAGTCTTAAGAGAAAAGAATATATATACAAAATCAATTAATATAGATAACGAGAAATGAATTTGTATCGTTGAAATATTCATTACCTTGAATGGGTGCAATTGTAATTGTTGATGATTGCCGTGTAACTGTTTGGGTTTGACTTTGTTCAGCTCCACATCTAGGATTCTGCGGAAAAAAAAAGAAGACAAAACCAATTAGTACCATGAGACCATTTCCAGCCAAAGATGCTACTCTAGGAAGTTCAAAAGCAAATTTCCGGATCTGTTATGTCCAAAACAGATGATATTACAACTTAAGCACTGTGAATGTTCATAAACAAGCTCTTTGCATATCTACTTGCATAAGTGTGTGATCAGTTACTGAACTACTGACAACTGATAAGATGTCTGCCAAAAGAAAAATCAACTATCAAACCAAAGACAAGTTGCAGAATACATCAGAGACCAGTTGAGAATAGATGAATATCTATATGCACTAGATATCCAAATTCAAAACCAGAATTATTTTCATTTTTCATTCATGGTTTTGTGAAGTCAAATATAGGTGTTATGTATCAAAAAAATGTTGATTACTGTGGTTAAAAAATAGCATGCATAATATATTGTCAAAGATTAGTGAGACATTAATATTTATTAAAGATAACTCCCCACTAACCATTAAGAAAGTATAATGGGATAAAAAATAAAAAATAAAAAACTTAAGGGGTGAAGATGAAGGTTTGAAGTGCCAAGTAAAATGCTGACACTCAAACAAGCCCTCATTTCTGCTAATTCACTTTATGCAATTCACTTCCATAGAAAGAATCAAACTGAGATGCTAAAATGAACTCAAACAAGCCCCGAAAGCAACAAGAAAGAATCAAACTGAGTGCTAAAGAAGAACTGATCTACCCACCAAAGCAGCAAAGCATACTAGACTTCTAGCTCGCATCTGGAGAACAGGAGGGATAGCTGTCTTCCTCGAGAAAGGCTGGGACTGTAATCTTAGACCCATCAGTTGAGGTCTACCAAACAGAAATTTCCCCTTGCATTGAACCACTGCTTTGCTTTTCTGCAGAAGATTTCCAGACACTGCAACCCATAGAAAATAAAAAACTAACAATAATGAGCTATGCAACTAATACATATGTGAAATTAAATGCTCAAACATCTTATTGTTAATTAAAGAAGAACCCCACCATCCAAATGTTGTACATGAAAGACAAGTGAAACGAGTAATCCGTTTACTCAGATAATCTCAACATCGACATGCATGAAGAAAATATTTATTTACCTTGGGATCCCTCTGTTGAGATGGTACACATTGGCAATGCAGCCGCTAATATAGACATCTTTCTACAATACAAAAAATAGAAATCAATAACCGCACATTAACCCTCAAAGTCTCAAACTAAATCCATAAGTAATATACAAGATAATGAAGTACTTGAGATGAAAAGAGCACCACAACATTCATAAATTTTTTCATGTTTGCGTCAATGGCTGCGGAACAACAACAATTACATGCAAACTATGACACATTATTTAGATAGAACCGCCACATCAATTTTCCCTCCATCGTTAAATCCTTCAGTCCGGTTGAGAGAAGCCATAATTCACAGTTAAGAATCACCACTAATTAAAACATCATCCTGTAACTTAAGGACGCTGGCTTAACATCCTTTCTAAAAAGGGGAGATATTAACCATTTTACTGATTGCAAAGATTCTATTTTCTGCCCTTTCATGACAATGAGCTTCGAAAATAAAAACCCTAAACAGCCAAAACCTCAATATGCAAGTGCTTAGCATGAAAAGCACAAGCTCAGCTAAATCCCCAACAAGGGCTTCCCTCAAACAATCACAAACGCTTTGTGACAAACCTAACCACTTCATCACTGCTTCGGTAAATTAATTGAATAACCTAATCGAAGCGTATCACAAACAAAACAATCAAACCAATCCTCACAAACCAAATTATCCGACAATCTCTACGCCATTAACACCGTGAGTGAACTAAAAAACCGATTTCTCCAAGAAAATTAGGGAATTCACAGCGGTCGATCCAGAAAACCCTACTCCCCAATGTCTACATCCAAACCATCAAACCCCAGAAGAAATCAACACGAAACAAGCTCCGACAGAGACAAATAAACCAATAAACAAGGAAAGATCGAAACTTTTCATACCTATTTGGGTCTAAATTAGGTTTCTTCAAACACAAATCAAATTTGTGGATTCCGGCAACAGAGATTGAAGCCTCTTCGTCTGCGAAGGATTATATTGTTCTATGTTGGTTTGTTTATTTATTAGTGACGAAAACGAAAAGAAAAGAAAATAAAATAAAAATTTACTCTTGGAAGTCGGTTTCCCGGAAAATACTTTCCCGCACAAAGCACGTGCGTCACACGTGCGGATTCCTAACGATCTTCTAAAACCCTACTGTGCTGTGCTGACGCCTGAAACCCTAACAGAGGAAGAGACGATGAGGAATCAATGGCGATTGCTTCGTCTCCGCTGCGTCGCCACGCATTCGATGAACGTATCTCGAGGAATCCAACCTCTCCATCGCCTGGCGCCGGAGGATCGTCGCTGCATCTCTTCATTTCTCGGTACGAGTTCTCGTCCAGATTGTGTTTTCGCGTTCAATTTTGATGCTCAAAACCCTAGATTTCGTACTTTTTCGTCGGAACCAGCTTTAGATAGTAAGGAAACCGATCACGCTGTTGTGATTGAATTGATTTCGAAATCAAGTAGTTGTGATGAGTTTAAGAGAGAGTTGGAGTCGATCAATGCGTCGGTAACTCCGGAAATGGCGTTGGAAACGTTGAAGAATCTTGAAACTAGGCCAGATGTTGCGTTGAGGTTTTTCAAATGGGTTGTGGAGATGGAGAGTGGTGGATTGTGTTCTAAAGGTTGCAACTTGATGTTGTGTATTTTGGGGGGAAGGATCATGTAGGGGAGTTTTGGGAATTGTTCGAGGCGACGAAGAGGAAGGGGTTTGGAGTGGGGAAGGATACGTATGTGAAGGTGTTGGAGAGTTTTGAGAAGGAAGGTATGGTGGATGATTTGGAGAAGTTGCGGAAAATGTATGCGTCGAAATTGGAAGAAGTTTCGGCGGAAACGATGGGTCGGAGGGTTTGCAATTTGGTTGTCAATCATGAGTGGGGCGAAGATGTTCAGAAGAGGATGGGGGAAGTGAATGTTAGCTGGTCGAATGATCTAGTTGCGTATGTAGTTGAATGTCTTAGTGCGCAACCGATGAAAGCATTGATGTTCTTCTGGTGGCTGCAAGAAAACCAATCTTTTCAGCACGACAAGCTGACGTATAACGCCATGGTAAGTGTTTTGGCTCGAGAGGATAGCATTGAGAAGTTTTGGGTTGTTGTCAAAGAGATGAGGGAGTCTGGGTATGAAATGGAGATGGAGACTTATTTTAAGGTCATTGGGAAGTTTTATGATAGGAGAATGATAAAAGACTCGGTGGAATTGCACGAGTTCATGATGCGTGGTGCAAATAAGCCTTCTGCACAGGACTCGTTGTTTCTTTTGCGGAAAATTGTTGTTGATAAGAACTTAGACATGGATCTGTTTGGTCGAGTGGTAAAGACTTCCATGGAGATTGGAAATGGCTTGACAAAGTCCACCCTTGATGGGATTTTGAAATCGCTGACAAGTGTTGGTAGATTGCAGGAATGTGGGAAGATCTTGAAGGCCATGGAGAAAGGGGGATATGCTCCTACTAATGCCGCTTACAGTAAATATATCTTCCATTTGAGTAAGGCTGGTAGACCAGATGAAGCAATAGAGATTTTGAACGAACTGAAAGCATCCGGGTGTGCTCCAAATTTTAAAATGTGGTCCTCTTTGATTGAAGGTCAGTGCGTAGCTGGTGAAATAAATAAAGCGTCTTCTTGTTTCCGAGAGATGGTTGAAAATAATGAATTTGTTGAAGTTGGGAAACCTCTTGAATCACTGATCATCGGGTATTGCCGGAGAAAAAGAGCAAAAGATGCATGTCAGTTTCTCATGGAGATGGTAAATGACAAACTGTCGCAGCCTTGGCATTCTACTTACAAAACATTGATAACGGAACTATTGGTTCGAAAGGGACTTAATGAAGCTTTGGGACTTTTGCCTCTAATGAGGAATCATGGGTTCCCACCATATGTTGATCCATTCATTGATCATATTTCCAAGTATGGTACTGGTGAAGACGCTGTTAATTTTCTTAAAGGAATGACTCTGCAGAGATTCCCTTCAACTTCCGTGGTTATCCGTATGTTTGAAGCATTTTTCAAGGCCAGAAGGCACAATGAAGCACACAATTGCCTTGCAAATTGCCCAAGTTATATCCGTAATCATGCTGATGTTCTCAATCTCTTTTGTGCCATGAAACCTGAAGATACAGTTGTTTCAGCTTAGGCTTCTGCAGGAATGTCTCCTCTTTTTTGTACGTGGTAACGCTTGAGTTAGATGCTATATTTGAAATGTGGCAATGTTTTATCTTTCATTTAAATTATTTTACTTTTGAGCATCTGTTGTAACCCGATAAGTTTTGAGGACGCCGAATAATTCATGAGTAAACTCAGATGCCTAGATTGTTCAAATTATGCATCGAAGCTCTTAAGAGGCCGAAAAGATTGCTTTAATGTCGTGAAACTGTAGCACTGGAGAGCTATTTTAATTCCATAGACTGCAGTACAGTATTTTTTTTTTTATTTTGGTGAACAATAGACTGCACTGCAGCATTTGCATTTGCAATATATGTAAAGAGAGATGTAATGATCATAGTCTCGTGTTTTTTCAAAATCAATTTATCTCTGCTTCTCACTTCTTTCTTCTTTACTTATTTAGTACTCGATACTTTCAAGAAACTTCATATTGATTTTTGACTGCATTGGCGGAAAATGTTGCTGTGTGGAAAATATGGTACAAGCAAGGTCCTCTTTTGAATGGAAATGCAAATTAGTGTATTTATTTTGCAAAGCCTGACCTGAACAATTAAATTACCCATACTAAATAAAAACAAACAACATATAAATAAAAAAATGATGTTCAACAAAAGTAATAAAAAATAAAAGAATGAGAATCATCTTCATGTGTTGTCCTTCACAAATCACAATATGATACTTTAACAAGGCTTCATGTTGCTCCAACCTAATGAATCTTCTTGTGCATTTGAACTGAACAAAGAGGAAGGCTCACCTTGATAAAAAACAGTGACATTCATTTGTTCTTGTTCTTGATTTTCACTTAACCAATTGAACTGCCCAACTTGATCAACTTGAGTTCTCTCCAACTCTTCTTGTTCTTGACTTGCACTTAACCATGATGGTTCACCCTTCTCAACATGGGCGCCGCCAGCATTATTCTTTTGTTGCTGAGTTGCAAACCATGATTGTTCTCTCTGTTGAACTTGGGCTTCAATCATTTGTTGATGTTGCTGTTTTTGTTGCTGAGCATTTAAAGCACATTGGAATACAAGTTGGCTTCTTGTTTTCGCAAGCTCACGCTGCATCTCGTTCTTCTCTTTCTCCAATCTCTCGATGATCTTCACACACCCGTAAACTGGATCTTCGACCCTTCTCTCTGCTTCATAATACATGCAATTTGCTGCAGTGGCTCTTTGATGAACTGGAAGTATCTGCAAATTAATAAGTTGAAACTTGTTATTAATGTTTCAGACTTCCCAACTCATACAAACTCAACTTTCTTTTCTTGGATAAAAAATTCAGTTACTGATATATATATATATATATAGAGAGAGAGAGAGAGAGAGAACTAAAAATCTAGATACTCATTTGATTTCCATTAAAGATATCTTATTATATATTACATACCTCTAGCATTCTAGTAATGTTGCTGGTGCCAAAGATCTTGTGAACACATGAGAATCTTTGTGGATTATTAGAAGGGAAATATGGGGCCAAAATGCAATCTTCAGGACATCTTCTTCTAAAATACTTACAGGCTGCACAATGTGTTGAATTGGACATTGTTAGATCTTCAAGAATCATGTAAAAGATCTTATTTGTGATCTTAAGAAGCTAATGTATTCAAGCTTTGGATTTTGTAAATTTTTCTTTGATTTATAAAGTGATTTGCAGGTTCTCTTGTTAATGGAAACTCACAACGGCTACTTTCCATTTTTGCTTTGCTTTCTCTTGCATATGCAACTAAATATTGAATTAAGGAATTCCAGTTGTTTTCAAGGGCAAATGCGGCAACATATTTAAGGTAGCGACCTTGTAAAAAATTAATTAACAGATGATCTTATCACACAGTTTTGATTTTAACACCAAAATTAAAAATTGATATGTTACAAAAAAAAAAAAACTATATTTTAACCTTCAATATTTGGAGAAGTTTTGACGTTCGAGTTTTTTGAGTAGAGGTCTCGATTTCAAACTCTATAGATGAAGTTGTTTTTCACGAGAGCTTCATCATTTGTGAGTTGATCTAACTTAAATATGAATCAATCATAGACCATTAAACTTTCAATTACAGAGTTTACTTTTTGACCTTGTATAACAACCGCTTTTATATTTATAAATTCTCTTTACTAATATAAAAGGTTTTTTCTCTAAAAAAAAAAAAAAAATCAGTTCAGAGTGGTGCAAGCAACAATATAGCCTCAATCTTAGTTGGGTGCGGCTAATTAAAAAAAACAAAACTTACATTTGATATGAAAATGAGAATTAAAGCATCATGCCAAATAGATTCTATTGATTTGCACGTGGCATGAAATGAAGTATTGATTCGAGTGGCAGTATACAGACTCCGGACCACCTGATCTACATTTGTTTTTGTAACTCCTTCCACCTTTTCACAAATCTGAAGAAGTCTCAGTCTCTACATATCTCTGGATGCATGTCTTGAATGATTCTTAATTTGTTTCTTCTCACTAAATGTGAATTGCAGTTCTACTTTTGATGGTATTAGTGAACCCCATTTTCTTCTCTTCTCTTATCTTGCATGTTTACCTTTTCAAACTTGATTCCTTCTCTGCATACATCCGTTAATTTCAAGAACATATGTCCTGCAATGCATTCAGGTCCCTCTCTCTCTCTCTCTCTCTCTATTCTGTTTTGGTTGGTAGAATATTTTGCATGTATGAAATGTGTACTTAGCTTTGGACCTTTAGAATCACAAGGGATTTCTTCTAATCAATAGATTATACTCTTGAGACTAGTAATTCAACACTTTTAAAATCTTGGAGTGTGTTTCTAATTTTTTTTGTTCATGAATTGCTTCAATTATGTTGTAGACTTGTAGTCCTTTTTTTCTTTTTTTGGCTCTCACGATGAATGGTGAGCAAGCATAATTCTCTCATGCCCAGATCATGTTTTGCTTGAAAATTAAGGGTCTTGTTGTAGTATATAACATTTTTGCATTTCATGTCAGGTCTAGATTTGAATGTCCAAACAGGATCCTTTACAACTCCAACTCAAGACCAAGCCATGTACCAATTGTATGAAAGCCATGAAGAAGAACCAAAGCCACTCAATTTCTACATGCCCAGTTTGAATTTGGGCATTCAAGGAGAGGAAGAGCAATATGAAAGCTCTGGAATTGTGTCAAACATGGCAAAGCATGAGAGCTCCTCCATTGTAAGTGAAGATCATGGCATGTGGGGGAGCTCTCACAGTGTGATGGATTATGGGAGCCACAGATCAGGCATGGAGGATTCGCAGTTTGCTATCGATGAAGGGTCGAATTCAGGCCAATTTGGGAGCATTGGTGAGGCAGTGAGCCATGCAAGTGTTGTCAATGGTGAAGCAACCATGTACCAACAGTACCCTTGTTTCAGGGTTGGAATTGCTAATGAAGTTAGCAATGGGATTCACATTTATGAAAACACAATTGATGCTGCCGGGATGAGGCGTCGGCGAAGGATGATCAAGAATAGGGAATCCGCTGCTAGATCAAGAGCAAGAAAGCAGGTTAATTACTCTGATGCTTCAAATTAAAGGCCCTTTTTTTTTACCAAATATATAGGCAGATTTATAGCTATAGAACTCCTCAATTAATGTACTATGAACAGTCAATTCTTTATGGCTTTTCTGTGTTTTTAGGCTTATAATGCTCAGCTACAAGTAGAGATCAAAGACCTCACAAGGGAGAATGAAATCCTCAACACAGCCGTAAAGGTCTCTCTTACTTTCTCTCACTCTCTACATAAAAATTTATGTATGAATGTGTGCATGCATGTATTAAAAAGAGACACATGAAATTTTTGTTGTTGTTGTTGTTGTTTTTGTTGTGTTGTAGGCATTGTTTTTTGATGCTGGAAGGAAATCTGAAAGTGGTCCAAGTTGGCTGCAGAGGAGCTTCTCAGGGCCTTTATGACTCCTACATGTTTGCATGCAAGCATTGGCATGATTACAGAAATATAGAATGTATAAGTGTTGTGATAGAATCAACACAGAGGACACAGATAGTTATGTTTTCAATGTCTCTGAATAAGGGGTTTTCTAAATTGGTGAAAACTTTAGACGTTCATATATGATGATTATATATTATGCTTTACATGTAATTGCTCTTTATGAATAGTTAGATATTACAGTGTCTTGAGTGCAACCTTGAATTTAGGTTTAAAATTCAAACCAAGGTGTTGGGTGATGCTACATGATAGACTTTACAAACTACCATTTATGGCCAAGCATTTTTACAGTCTTTCTTCTATTTGGGGGTCTGTTAGCTGGGTGTCTAGAACGAAGGACCGCCTCAACTAATCTTGACTGACCAACTGTAGGGCTAATATTCGGGAGAGTCTCCTCGAGTCTGGGATGAGTCGGGGCCAAGCTTCGGACACCAGAAATATATGATAGCCATATTCAATTTTATTATGGAAGATCAACAATCAACACAAGTCTTATTCAAAGAAACATAATTTCCCATATCAGCATCTTTCAGTAATAGGCTGCAACTACTGCTTCAATATTACTAAGTAACAACATTTAAACATTCTCTAAACAATTGTATTCCCAAAGAATCTAAATTCACTGTTACAAAGAATGCAAATACACACTGATCACTGATCAGAACAAGAATGGCCATCTTACATCTATAAACATTTTCCAAGTCGAATACATGATTGCTGATGAGGCTATGAGAATAACATGGAACTAATTGCCTCATCTCTAAAATATTTTTACCACAAAGCAGCTAAAGAACATGGTGGAAACAATGCTTGATGCTCGGGCTGGCATTTCCATAAGTAATAACCGACCTCGAAATCATTCAGTAAGAAGTTTTCGAACCACGTATACATCGAAATCAAGAAACTCCAACCTTGTAACGATGACATTTGAGTGCTTGACATCTTCTGAATTGAAGGTCACACTTCACGGCTCAAGGTAATAAACCTCTTCAAGCAATACATTGTATCCGAAATGGTCACAACTTGAACAATGTCCCCATGTCAACTTCGGTTGATAACGGCATCCAGTATTTGATGATGAGAACTGAAGTTCAACAAATAACACAGGGAGAAACTACTCCTGATGAGTATCCCCCAAAATCATACCCACATCTACTTTACCAGCTCGAATTCCTTTTCGATTTGACTAAACATCACTTTCAAGCGATCTACTAGATTGGATACAATGTTTTTCGAGAGCCTCTTCTGATGTTTCGTGCTTTTCAGCCATGCAATTCCAAAGTATACGTGGACATCGCAAGCTTTTGATCTTGAAGGCATGTCCTCAACTTGATATCTTATATGAAGCTGAAAGTGAGGTAAACAAGAAAATTGTATCACTGAATAAATATTTCCCATCCATGAAAAGTTGAAAAGCTGTAAAAAAGAAGTGGAAAATTCGTAATGAGAATTTAAGAAGATGAGTGCATACAGTGAAATAGTCACCCATTGGGATACCATGGAGGGTCATAACCTCTTCTACAACCCATCCATTTCCATCTGGAAGAGGAGATCTCTGCTGAGTGCTGGTCACTTCACCTCGATAGCGAGAAATATGTTTGTCAAATTTGTAAGAAACTTGTCTCTGGTGAACATCAGGCTTCACCAATTCCCATGGTGTGGGAGAATAATCAAGGCAACCCACTTTCTCAATTACCGTACGGTCTAAGTAACCTCCATTAAATAATTCCATGAAGAAGTTCATCTGCGTATGCAATGGAATATAAGAAGCAGGAAAAAGTAGCCATACATCCATAAGTAAGCATTTGTAAGTGACATTGACCAACGGATAACTGTTTTAAGAAATGATGGCGTAAAAATGAGCTTTTTCAAGTTTCCTATAATAGTATTATGCTCCTCTTTAGCTGACTGTTGCACTGGTATAAGATTTCAGATTTGCCAGATAAAATATCCAAATAATATGCATGACAATGCCTCATCAGTGAATGTCCACCACTGGTAACTCATATGTTTAATTACCTTCGACAAAGAAGGATCAGTAACTTAGATTTCCAAAGAAACTGCGGTAAATTATTAGGGAGAAACTTACAGGAACAGGAAGAATTGAAGAAAAAGCCTCTGACATACTGGCGTCCTCTAGGACCAAGAAGGATCCGCTCTCTTCACTTTGGAGGTCTTTTTCTTCAGTTTCTTCTTCAATTATTCGCACCTTCTGTTCAAGGGACAATGATCTAGCCCTCCATAGGGCCATGATTGTCCTGTCATGCAATCAACAGTGAAATGTTAAAAAAAGAAAAAAAGAAAGAGAGAGATCCCTAAACTAGAAGTGAGAAATCTCAGCTTGAACTCGTCAACCTTTGGCAAAAATAGAAAAATAAACAAAGTTGTCGACTAGCTGCCCAATGGGTCTCTTCATTTGCATCAATGTAGAGGTCAGATGCATCCATTGCCAACCCAATTAGAGAAATCCTAAAATTTATTTCCGCTAACTATTCTACATTTATGCCCAAATAAATGTCCTAAATTTATTTCTGCTAACTATTACATACTATAATGTCAAACTGTGTCCAAATAATTATGACAGGAAAAAGTAGTTTCACCAGCACAAATAATAATTTAATTGTCTAACAAAAAATCAATCAAAGAGTTTATTTAGTGAAAAAACCACATGCATTGGTGTAACTAACTGTCGTTACTCTAATCTTAAATTATGATGCTTCCCTTTCATTTCCCCATCTAAAGTTGAAAGTTGGAAATGACTCCAATATCAGCTGAAAAGATTTGCCAGATAAATCTGCAAGCTATACCTGTGTGCCACATTAAATGAGACAAAAGTGTGAAAATGAAACTTAAGTCTGCCCTCTTCATCTTGAGTTTTGGCACCGTGCTTTGCATCCATGCCTCTGCCCCTGCGGAGGGTAAAGACAATTGTTGGACTGCCCATTGTGGCAAAAGTTGGATTAAGAACTTGAATATCTTCAACATCCTCCCAGAGGAAAAAGAACTTAGTTCTATGTCCAAACAAGTTTGCATGAAAGCCAAATATTCGAGCTGATAGAAAGACGCGGCCCTGAAGAAAAAATAATGTAAAAATTACTCAAAGCAAATGCCTAGGGCAAAATCATAATTGAACTGCAAAACAAAAAATCTTGTTACCAGAGAAAAAAAAAAAAAAAAAAAAAAAAAAAAAAAAAAAAAAACATTTAATCACAAAAATAATCATATAAAATAGAAATACAGCAGAACTAAGAAAATTTGAACAACTTTAGAAAACAAAATTCAAGACAATAAAGAATATGAGCATTCAGTGGTGCATAAGCACCTGTAGCAGCATTTTGCGCTTTAAGTGACAAGTAAAATCGTTGATGAGAAACTCCTCTGGTGGGAGTCCAAAGAGTTTCTGGAACGCAGAGTTTGTTTGAGGAGATCGTACATTTATCTGAAATATTTTGAGGGTAAAGAAAAGGAAAAAAAAGTCAGCGATAGCAGAGAAAAGCATATCCAATTGACGAAAAAAGAGATAAGAAATATACCTTCTTACCGACCTCCTTCTCCATCTTTGTCAAGTAATCTTTTACAATATTATTACCACTAGTATTATTTAAGAAAACTCTCAAGTGTAACTTAGACTGACATGCTTGAGCTAGTTTTCCTTGAAGAGGAATCCAGACATCAGCTAGGTCAGATATATTGGATTTTACAAAATTAATTTCGGCATGTCCCAGAGATGTAGCTTCATAAAAAGGGCCATCAAAATCAAATACTTCCATGTCCAGTGTCGAAGGTGGTTCATCCATTGCATCAAACTCAAATATTTCTGCAAAGCAAGCAAAAGTAAAGAAGAATCAATTTCCAGAATAAATAGGACTGAGCCTAGTTCAAGGAAATTCTGATCAAACTGATTTGGTATATGGTTGCTCTAAAGAGCCGAAAAACACCTAAAAATGAAACAAATGAGAAGAAAGTGTATCTTACCATTCCACTGCGGATCGAGTTTCTGAAACTTGATTGAGCTAGTCTTTGTTTTACCATTGCAAGTAAATACCACATATGGATCAGAAAAACCAGTTGAATCAACAGCTGCCAATCTACTCCCTTCGATCAAGGCAACAGTAAGCAACCAACCATTTCCTTGTGCTTTTACTCCATGGTCACTTCCTACAATATATGATACAAAAATGAATCAGGTAACTGTAGGTAACAAATATAGAAGTACGTCACTTGAGAATGACACAGATCAACATTATTGAAGTTCTCTATCAGCTAACAAAGACCATTATGAATCTAAGAGAACCAAACGTTCAATTAAGCTTAATATTCGGTATGGCAAGCATCATGTGTTTATCGAATCAAACTCCTAATGACACATTAAATTAAATAAATATAGAGGCACAATTGCTAATGTAGAAAATGCAAATTACTTTTACCTCTTTGCGCTCTAGCCTGCATGAATCGAGCTATCATCTCAAACGCACGTTCACCTTGGAGAACAAGAACGCCACACACTATTACCTCACCAATTGAGTCAGGTAAATCTAGCCCGTCAAACTCTAGCCCTTGGATTGTGGAAGGCAATGCTAGGCAAATGTGTGCAAGCACATACAACCCCATTAAAATAGTAGAGAATACCGTAAAATTCAGAAAATACTGAGTCGCCAACTTCCAATATGATTGTGGCTCAACCTGCAAGGAAGCCAAAGCTTGGTCTTTTGTCGAACCAGCATCTTTCGGATCGATGAGCCTAACATTCTGTGATAGCAAGTCTCCAAACTGCTCGAAGCTGTCTTTCAGACCTTGCCGGGCTCCACCTTCTATCATACCTTTCATTATGGTGTTTTGTAAAAAATTCACACGCCACGATACCATCAACCTAGATGACTCTCCCCCAGTAGGCAATTCAGGCCCTGGTGTTATACAGTATAGAACTTCTACTCTGAAACAGTTTCCATACACAACTTCCGGCGTGTTCACACTTGATAGAACTGCAAATACCTTCCCATCAGCTTTTAGATATGTATGCTCCTCAGTAGCTTTCACCGCTTTGATTAATCTAGTAGGAGCTTTTACATAGGTAACTACTCTTTTAAAGCTATCCCATTATTCTCAAATTTCCAAGGTCCTAGTTGCAATTCTGTAGTTCCTTGAAGCTCTGCCAATGATCTCAAGAAATTCGAATCAGGTGAAAAGAGTAAGGAATTAAGGTCAGTTGGAGAGACAGCAAACGACTTATCAAGGACCGTTGCTCCCGGTAAATTGCTCGGGACATCACCCCCTTGATCATTTGCTTGCAGCTTTTTCATTCCCTCATCAAAAGTGCAACCAGAGGAGTGTTCCTCAGACTTGTTCCCATTAGCAACATTCCCGTTACTATCAGGATTTTGCATTTCAGGCAAGTCCGGTTCGGAGATATCTCTACTGGTACTACCACTAGTAGTTTTATTATCTCCACCTTTATGAAATATCTGGGTAAAAAGACTAGCAAATGCCTGTACACCAGACTTCTCTTCCTTAGCAGAAGAGGCGTCCCCCGCCCCCATCATAAAACTTGATCTTAAAGGGCTATTCCTACCAGACATCGAGGGGCTACTAAGTGGCGTTGAAAACGATTCATTATTTAGGTGTGTTAACTTCTCCAAATGTGCATGATCACCATTGCTAGATGAGGTATCATCCAAATAAACATTGCTTTGTGATAGCGCGATAGTAAGAAGGATTTCACCTACATATGAAAAATCCAAAAAGAAAATCAATAACAAGACAATCAATAAAGCAAGTAAATACTATCAATTACCTCTTCCCATGATCTCAATAGAATTCGAAAACATTACCGCAATCTTTGTGCTTGGACTTCTTGTTCCTTGGTTGAAGGGCATACCATTTAGTGCCAAGGGTCTTGCTCTCCAACTCAAACACCCTCAAAACCGGTATCTTCAACTGCCCTACAAAATCATGGTTAAAGTACTTGTCTTCATCCATTACCGAAACAAGTAGTTCCTCATTAAGATCATCGACTCGAAAACAAAACTCTTCTATCCATGAAGGATTCAAGCACTTCTTCACCACTTTAGTCTTGAACTTGTACTTCCCAAGCTGTAATCTCACATACGGATCACTAAAACCATTGAGATCCATAGCGCGTAAATTTCGAGCTTCATGAACACACACCAAAAGCTTCATTTTCACAAAAATGACAAAACCCTAATGCGATCCTTCAATACCAAATCAACGCAAACAAAAACCAAACTTGTTCACAAAATTGGGGGGAAAAAAAACCCTTCTTTCACCATCACAAAAAGCAGATCACTAACAAAAACGCGCCAAATTTAACATTACTTGAATTCAGTTCATTGCCCTAACAACAACCAATCCGCCAAACTGAATTCAAAACTCCACAAAAGATCAAACACAGTCACTATCACGAGATTGGGTGAGATCAAAATTCAATGATTTGGGCGATCGAAAAATCGAAACTTTAGTCGAAACCCTAAAACGTTGAAGAGAACGATCGAAGCGAACTACCGAATTGAGCAGAGAAGCTTCATTAATGGTTCTTGAAGTTGGTTTGTACATGAAGTTATGAACCCGCGTCGGCCATGACACGATCACCGTGTTTTGACTTTGGAGGTTGAGTACTTGACTGGATGATCCGGTGCTCCGAGTTGTTAAGTTGTAAATATGGCGACGCCATTTTTGATCAACTAACTGGGCGGCTCATAACTTCACTTTCTTTAATCAGTCAAAAAAAAAAAACTCAACGAGTGTGTTGTTTAATGGTGTGTGATTGTTGAAGTGGGATCGGGCGTATGGGATCATGTAGTGATTCAAATTTTCAGAATTTTCAACGGTTAAAAAATTAGAAAACCGTCTAGCAACTGAGTCAACTTCAAAATAAAAATAAAAATAAAATAGAATTGGAATTTTCTATTTTTTTTTTGTGAAGACCACTTAGTATTATCCGGACTAAATCGACTACTCTGAGATCACCCTGAGATATAGCCTGCAATTGGAGTAAAGAGCTTTTAGTCGCGGGTTTAAATCTTCTAACTTTTCTTTTCACCGCCTCATGAGATTAATCGAACTAAAGTAAAAAGAGAAAGAGAGAAAGAGAAGGAAGAAGGCTTAAATCTTATAACTGTCCTTCTTTGGGCCTCAAATGATTAGTTAAAAGTAAGAAGAGAATGAAAAGATTTGACACCCATAGTTATCAAAAAAAATCTCCTAACTTTTTGAGGGATATCTTTTATAAGATAAAAGTTAATATTTTTTAAGATGATCAAGGATTATCTTGACATCGTAATATCAAAAAAATCAAATAATATATATAAGATAGGGCTCCTCATGTTAAACGCCATGGTTTCTAAATATATATATATATATATACATATTTTAATTTCGAGGCCATGGTTTCTAAAAGGAGGAGCAAAAAATAGGGCATAGACAGATGGGAGAGATGGTTGGGTTGTGATTAGTTGACGTTGATTTTTGGTGTTTTCCCTTTTTAGTGTATAAAAGAAGTTTTGCTTTTTGTCATCACACATTTGTTTCTGTTTAAGTTGAACTTTTCAGATGACAAGTAAAGGTTGCTATAACATGTACGCATCCATAAAATCTTAACGATATCAGCATTACTGGAGTGGAGCGGACATGACTTGTGGTGCTTTAATCATCGGTTGTGATCTGTTTTGCTTTCTAAAGAAAAAGAAGGATTATTTCCCAACTTTGAGTCTATTCTAATTTCTAAGTTTCTTCAACTGCTTGTTTCATGGATGGATAAAGCCAATAACTTGAACAATGACTAATCATCTAGGCAGGCCAATTGAAGCTACCTAGTTCAAGGTGTTTGATTTGGAGAAATAGAACCTGGGCACTCTTTACCTTTCAAAGCAATACTTATCAGGACTGGAGGAGACATCAGAGATGAGGCATCAATAAATTCCAAAACATACTCACCTCAAGCATCTCATTATAATAAACAAGTCAGTTAGAAGTAGCTCATCAGCTAGACCAACCAATATTTTCTTGTTCAATTTGCTAGACTGCCTGACCAACCATGCCATTGCTGAAACAAGTTCCACAATTTATCCAATCAATAATGTGCGATTTTTACGCAGCAATGCTTGGAACTCGTTTAAGGATAGTGTTTAGATTTAGGTGCAATTATAGAGCAATACATCTGTAGAACAGGATCTACTTCATCAGAGTTTTGTGAAAGAAAGAAGCTTGAACAAATGGAGAATAATCAGCAAATCAAATACTTAATTAGATAGAGGTACGAGATACTGTTCATCTTCCACAAATTGAGATACACAGGCAATGGGAAGAAGACAAAATCAAACCTAACAAATCAAATTCTACAATCTCATTTCCTTCCTATGCTAGCTCAATGCATTTTCCTACTTCTGTCTCTTGTAGATCTTCCCTAAGAAGGATTTCAGCACTGCTTGCACCGCCTTACTTGGATGATCTTCAATGGATGAGACCAACTTCTCATAACTCTTGCTCTCAAACTCAGCAAAAACACCCTAGTAATGCAAGGAAAAGAAGAAATTCTATGAGCTTCTCACACTGCGCAGCAAAAAAAAAAAAAACTAGTTCATAGCATTTTGTCCAACGCATTGCCTCAATTACAAAATTTCAGTACGGAAGGCAGAAACATCTCGACACATGAAGGATTAGAAATGGATTAGAAATTAAGTTATCTGGCTAATTCATGCAAGTCAACATAAGGCAAATATGCCACTCTTTTGAATAAATTTGGCAAGGGACTCCAGTCCACTATGGTTCAAGTGTGCCTTTGAAAAGTCAAAGATATTTTAGGAGACATAAAAGACGGCCTTAGCACTAGAACTGCCTAAACATAAATGTTGCCAATTGAGGAAAATGAGAAATCACACGGAATTGAGCTTTCGAGATTGACTATTCTCATTATTCCTTGATAAAATTATGACCAATTCAAGGAGAATATTGTCAAAGTTTTGCTACTCATACATGAAACTAAAAAAGAAGACAAAATAAAGATTAGAAATTTTAGAACCTTGAGATCAAGATCATGGTAGAGTTTCTTCACTTGTTCAACAGAGGCTTTATCTTTCTTCCCATAGTTCTCCTGAAAAAAAAATATTGATTAAGAAATCAAGACCTCTGACATGTACAAGCAACAGATATCCCAAAATAATTATTGATTGAAGTGACTCGTACATATAACAATTTCTTCTGATCACTGTTGGCCCTCTCAAGTGCTTGTACAACTAACCATGAGCACTTAAAGTCCTCAATATCTGTTCCAATCTGGTAGAGGAAACAAAAGTTTAAGTGTTCTGAAACATACAAGAGCTTAATAATCCATGCAGCCCAACAGCATTACGATGCAAGAAAGTAATTTGATCTAACCTTTCCAATAACTTCAGGATCACCAAAGCAATCCAGATAGTCATCCTACATAAAATTATTAGGGTCATTTACTCAAGAAAGGTAATTGTTCAGAAAATGAATGGCACAGAAAATTTCTAAAAGTTTGACGTAAATGGCATTTACCTGCACTTGGAAGTAGATTCCCATTTCAACAAGAACATTCTTTACAAGGGCGTGATTGTCCAAATTCTCACCTGCCATAAGCAAAGCACATGCAACCTGTGTGTTCAGAAACAGAAGCAGTCAGTCACCCATCACAGCAAAGTCTTTAAACAGGAGCCAGGAAAGGAAGAGCAAAAAGCATTTAACAGAGGGATCTACATCGAAACTTGTTTCCAGAAAAGATTCTTTAATAAATAAGGAAAGTTTCCATTTAAAAGCAGCCGGTCATTAAGGCAAAATGAAAGAGAATAGGCCACCCATGATTCACATACCGGTAGATAAAATGAATAATAAGCAGTTTTGTACTGAACAATACGCCGGTGACTGCAAAGAATAAAAATGTCACATATCAGGAGTGACTAAAACAACTTTCATTTGAAACTCTGAAGTAATTGTATGAGTTATGAGATCATAAGCAGCAGAATGGAGAGACAATGTGAAAAAAATACAATATCCAAGAACATTAAAAGGTATTGGGACAATAGTATAACCAAAGGAAGAATGAACAATCTATGTGCTCTATAACCAAACATTGAGAGTAGCATTATAAATTGCCTGCTTTGATACTAAAAGAATCACGTTTAGGTGAAACTTCTGGTGTCCTCCATTTCTTATCAAAACAAGTGGCCAAACTTGTTTGCGTTGCCAAAGTACCGAATATTTGATAATTAGGAAACGAGCATCATGGCCCTTCCAAATCTAGCGAGCACGTCAGTTTGCATCCTGATGCATCAATTTAGTATAGTGACATCATTGACAATGTTCCAACATAAAGACAATCATTTGGCAATCGAGAACCCTAGAATCTAAGTTAATCAGCACTCTGTAGCTGGCACCACATGAATTGGGTACCACAGTATACATAAGAATGGCAATAAATATCATAAATGTATTATGTCCATTGCCCGCTGCAAATCTGTTCTTCAAAGTACCAGTTTAGCAACTTACACTGGCAATGTGTACTTTGATAGATCTTTCTCGCCTTCCAGAGTGGTAATTAAATCTATCATCTGTCCTGAAGCTGTCTGAAACTCTACCTGTTCAAAACACAACGTTGATCAACTGTAATTTCTGGAATTCACTTTTAAATCAGAACATTCTGCCCAAAGTCCAATACCTCATTAAATAAATCCAGTAGATCAACATAATATGGCTTCCCCCGGAAGTGGTTCTTGAGAATTCTAGGAATATGGTTCCTAAGAAGAATCCCATCATTCACGGCAATCATGCCAACCTAAGAGAACAGTTTAAACAAATTAGCAACCTCATGTTACAGGATAAATAGGACTAACAATTCCCAGCAAATGAACAATTCATTCCAAACATGACAAAAGACACCAGCAAGCGGAAATAAAGGCACAAACCTTCTCCACTCTGTACCAACAAGGTTGACCTCGTCGAGTGTGAGAATCATCCATGATATCATCCAGAACAAGAAAATATGCTTGAAGCTAAAAATGATGCAGACAGAAAGTTTAGATTTTCCATTCAGTACTGAAACTGAGAAAAAGCTTGATATATATACTTGTCCCAACAAAAAAAAGAAAAGAATGATTCTCAATGGATTTACCCATTCAATACACCAGCCAAGCGCGCAAGCAAAAAATTTCATCTTTTGTGAGATCTTTTCCTTCCTTCAACAACCTGTAGCTATCAATTACAGAGAGCCCCCGGTTCAGCTTGCCTGCCGAAATACAAATCAATCAAAAACTGCTCATGATCCTTCAATTGCGTCAAATTTACACTCGAACACCTTCTTGATTGATTGAAAGCTTAATGCATAATCATGCCTATGCAGACCTAACAATTTGGCAACTGAAAACGAAACATCAAGATAAGTAGGAGTTCATCCTCACCTCCAGGTACATTATAATCCAGCATCTGCAATATAATCAGCACACACAAAATCATGACATGAGCAAAGCAATAATTAAATAAAATAGCGTAAATCTTAAGCACATAGTAGTTTAGAGCAGATGTTCAGATTAAAAAGGAAATCTAGCATAAACCCATCCCTCAATAAGTATAATGATGTTTAACTAACAACAAAGTACCTTCCACACAGCATTAATCAAGGGAAATTTGAGAATAGATTTCCCAATAATTGTTTCCATCTAAGACACCAAGATGAAAAACCAAATCAAACGCCCCGATTTCGACCATAGAGCTAAACTTGGAAAAACTATGCATTTTGACTCATCAAAATTGAATCTTTAAAAATTCTTTCTGGTGATTATTCATTCTAGTAGCTTTGAAGTTAACATCATTAACTAAGAAAGGTCCCCCTTTTCAATGTTTTCCAATAACTTCTGTTCCTATTCAGACACAAATGAATCACATTTCTTGTTCAATTAATCAACTCCATCACTAAGTTTTCAACAATCTCTATTTCTACTACAATAATCCAATCAAACACTACAAAGGCCTTGTTCACAGATCACCAAAATCACTATACGAAATGAACAAGAGCACGCACACCAATCCGAGCAGTAAAGGAGCGAAATTTACAAATGAATCCGAAATCGGAAGAGAAAACAAGATCTGAGCAAGAAGAGATCGAAGAAGAGGCATTGCAGATCAGATCTCACCCGCTCGACCCATCGATAGGATTCAGGAGTGGACTCGAAAGCGGGATCTTCAAGGATTTCGGATTTGAGCACCGAATACACTTCCAGGAAGGTTTTCTTCACGTCGCTCGCTGATCCATTCGAAGCTGCCATTACAGAGAATCGCACAGAACACAAAAGAGAGAGAGAGAGAGAGAGAGAGAGAGAGAGAGAGAGAGATCCAATTGGAGCGTGTTTGGGAAGAGATCCAATTGGAGTGGTTTGTGCGCTTGCGGTCCCTAAAATATTAATCGGGAACGCGGACGTGCCAAACGTTCCCTCCAAGATTCATAGAGTTCATGAGTTACACATGTAGGAATTAGGATGGTTGCCTCAGATATTTAAGGCACTAATTAATATGCAATTAAGGTCATTATAATCACGCGCGTATTAACTCCTTCCCTTAAACCATATAGGTTCTTTTTTTGGACTCGTGAGTCCGGACTTCCTCGATCAATTAATGAAACAACTATAATCACTTGTAAAATTTATATTATACCCCTTAAATATTTACAAAAAATTTAAAAACCTCCTTATGAGTTCGGACTCATGAGTCCAAGTAGATTTTAAACGATATAGATTCTTTTTTATTTTGACTTACCGTACAGGTTCTTCTACATAGATACAGTAATAACAATACAAATTAAAGCCTATATTGTCCAACTCAAGTTTTTTTAAAGTAAACTTTACAAGCATTGTATGAATCTTCCTTCAAAAAACAAGACCATCATAAATTTTACAAGCATTTCTCAAGTAAAGCACTAGAAAAATAAGACTCGACTTCATGAAATTTGTTGTAGTTCGTGATAAAAAGCCATAGCATTAATTTAACGTCACTTCAAGTACAACACCAACAACAAAGTCTCAATCTCAAATTGAACTTCAAAAAAAAGGTTTTGAAAGCAAAAGTAGATCATGAGGATTGGAGGAGATGGAATATGGAAGGCGCAGTGGGAAAAAATACAGATGACACGTGACCAACACTGCACATACTGTCCCACCAAACCACTTGCAGTCACGTGATCAATCTTGAAAACAATACCTTAAGCGAGGACTGAACGTTTTATTGAAGAAAGACATGGAACTGTTACTGAAATAATCTATAACATTTGTTATGCCATGTGTATACATTTTTATGTGGACGTATTTCAGCAAAACAAAAAACTGAATGTACCACCAAAACATGAATACAGAGACCTCATGCCTTCACTTAATAAATAGTGTTGGCCAAGAAGTGCTGTGCTTTTACGTCTATTGAGTCACATTTTCCTTCTAAGAGTGTACACGAGAAACTGAAAGAAGGATATAGAAAAAACTTCGATTAAGAGAATCTGGTAGTAGGAGGAGGAGGAAAGAACCGCTTGTGTTGTATGTATTCAGCTGTACCAATCAAGGAAGAAAATGGACAAGATGAGGACAATGAAAAATAGCACGGTAAAGGTCCTCCCACTGCGGTTGCGGTCAATGGCTTGAGAGAGCTCTTTGTTGCCCATCTCTACGTTCTTTGTAGCTTCAACTGCCTGAAATTATAACCAAACAAGACTGGGTTTAGGATTCTCATTTCAACACAAGCCCCGGATAAATATATAACAAGAGAGAAAACAAATACAAAGAGACAACTGATTGGATTTAAGACGTTACATAAAACGCGTGATTTTGCTGCTTCTTCATTGATTTTGCCATTTTTATGCATTTAAGATGGCTAAAAAATGATAGCTAGAAGATGAGCTTTAACGCTCATGCATCAAAGCTCAAAAAATAGTGGCAAAATGGCATCCATGTTGTGAGTCCCTATAATTGGATGAGCTCTAATGTGAAGGGTAAAGTTCATATTGTTGGATGCCCGTGTCTCAGTTGTGAACTGCTGTCAATGGTTATTTATTGATCATAGTAGTTAACTGGATAACTAACAACAAAATGCATCATCATCAAACGCAAATAACAGATTAAGCAATGTGAGTTACTTCAAACCATTCAACTTCAGTTTTGCTTATATTATAGACAAACATCCGTCACAGATCAGATTTGCTAGAAAGTTCAGAGGGCTTTTAATGGATGACTGGCTACATATTCTTAAGACCTTTTTACATTTCTATAAAAGCATGATCTACAACAACAAAAACAAAAACAACAACCTACAGCGTGTACTCCAGAAAGTTGATGAAACCTAGATATTAAGAATAACCAAATTGAACTCAGATGGAATCAAACAATGATAAGGAAAGACTAGTAGGTTTGCACCTGATCGTATAAAAGCTCAATTTGCTTCGCCTGCTGGAGAACATGGGTAGACATGAGGTGATTCAGTGCAGACATTTCCACCATCTTAGTTTCAGTTTCTTGAGCAGCATCTAGAAGAGCAGTTAACTCTAACTGCACCAAATTCAGTCTTACTCAACAGTCCAGCAACCAGAAACTACCTAAGTTTTGATTAAATGAAAGAAAATCAATATCTGCACAGCATATATAGAGTGCTTACCTGAAGAGCCCTAGTTTCATCATCCAATAGCTGCTGATGAACTCTAGGAGCTTCATTTGATAGTTCATCTGGCTCCCTGACCTCAGAATGAGAAGATAGGGAAGTATCAAAAGACTCGGACTTTGTCTCTCTGGGAAGCTTTCTCCTAGGTATTGCCCTGTTAATAGCATCCTGAAAGCGTACTGCCCTTAGTTGGTCAAACTGTGCAGTAACTGCGTGCAACCTTTCACTTAGAATCAAAACCTGCATCAGCAAGAAAATAAGAACGCCTAAGCATTGCATCTTTCACCTCTCTAATTAAGTCCTGAACCAAATTTCAAGTAAAAGAATTGTGAATTTAACCATTACATCATGAATTATTCATCTCACTTATCTTACAAATCCAGAGAGCACAGAAAGAGACTTGTTACCATAAGGAATCCCAAAAGACATACAAAAAAGTAGTTTCTGGTGTAACACTGTGCCCTAGTAATCTATGAGATGAGAAGAATGCAAATTTATGTTGACAACCCACAAAAAAAAAAAAAAAAAAAAAAAAAAAAAAAAAAAAAAAAAAAAAAATCTAATATATCCTTCATCCTAGAAGATATGTGTTCTGATGTTCTTACAGTTTTTGCACCGCAGTATATCCATGAAATACAAAGTAGGGAAAAAGGCATACCACTTGCATGCAAAGCATGGTGTTCAAAAACTAGCTCCCATTCATAAAAGTAAGGAGCATAATTTAGAAAACAAAACAAACCCAAATACATAAAAATGAACATTTCTAATCAGTAGTTCCAATACCCGCCTATTTGGTTTTCAACAATTTGAGATTTATAGGTAAAGGACTAAAGGCTCAAAAAAATGTCCACAGCCTTAATGAAAATAAGTAACAGTGAAAATAAACATTCGTAACCATACCACTCCATGTTTGTGTGCCACAACATCAGCACCATAATTATTTTGGGTCCCCAACCATGCCTTCGAACTCATATTTTTATCTTCATTTATGCTATTTTTTAGAATATCTATCTGTTCTTTGCAGGCCTTCACAAAAATGCTTACCTGTAGTCAGAAAAACATGAAAGGAGAGATGAGTTTCAAATATGAAAATGCAGTTCAGGTATTATTGTTAGAAGCATACAGACACATAAATGATGAGCAAATTATACAACTAGCCCTGCAGTGTTATTATATTCTTACTACCCAAATCCTCAAAACTCTAAATTTACGGGCTAAAAGTTTCAGGCACTAAAATTTTGGAAATAGTTTAAAAGAACTATGCTTCACAAGCAATTTTCTGGTTATTGGGTTAATTCATATTTTCAAATGAACTAACCCAATAGTCAGCAGACTCAGCAGTGTTTTTTTTTTTTTTTTTGATAAAGGAACAAGCTTTATTGAATATCATTATACAAGGTCGAGGACAAAAGACGCCCCTCTCCTCTATACAAGTAGACTCGGCACTGTATGTTAGTTATACAAAAACATATGAACTGCTGAAACAATTTATGAGTCCACACCCAAACATCTGAACTACACTAAATATATTAAAAAAAAAGAAACTATAAATAAAAAGACTCACTTCATGTTCAATGCTGTCCTTTTCTCGTTCAGTAGTGCGATGAAGGTCCACATAATCCTTCCGATGCTTCAAAATAAATTGTCCCAATGCTTCAATGCTTTCAAGCTACAAAGCAACAAGTTAATTAAAAAAGAAAATCCTTAATACCAAAATAATGCAGTTCAATAGCTCGTCATAATCATAATATCAAATATAAATGATTTCATATAATGATGGCACCACCATTCAATTTGTCTAATAACAAATAGGACCTGTGGCACAACAAACAAAAGGTGAAGCTGAAAAGTTGTCAAAATACACATACCGTCTTCAATGCAGCTTTGGTAAAGGGTGACTTTTGCTGAGGCTTGTGCATAATGAAAGACGCCAGAATGGATGCCATTTTGGACTGTTAAAATTAATATTAAACAAAGCCACTAGTCAGAAAATGTAAAATTTTACTACTGCATCCAATTGTGATGGGCAAGAATCCTTATTTTAAAAGCATTTATTGCCGAAAACACATAAGGAAACACAAATAGATGAACATAAAATCAAATGTTTTGGTGTAAGTTGTGCTGCTTGTGCATACCTCATTATATCCAAGAGAAAGAGCCACAGAGCGAACAGTGTCCTTAAAATCCTCCGTTCTATCTCTGCTTCTTGACATTGCTTTATCATCCACCAAAAGCCATCTACACAAAATCACAAGCATCAGAAGGAAAACCAAATATGCTTACGTGGAGGGAGGGGAAGGCGTGAAAAAGTAAAGCACTGTTGCCATAGATACGTGTAAGTTTTTTTCAACAGTTAATTCTGCTAAAACAGAAGAAGCATTCACCAATCACAGTTTTCCACCTATATCCAGTGAAATAAAGTAAGAAACAACTACAATGTTGTTTTTCCTTGAGCAAAAAAAAACAATATCTAAAGAATAGAGAGAAGTAAACTAACCAACATCTATACATTCTCTAAGTTATTTAAAAAAAATTAAAGATATAACATTTGGGAGCTCATTTTAAGATAAAAAAGAGAGCATAGTGATAAATTTAGTGACTTATTATCACTAAGAAAAACAGATGGTTTATCAGCATCCTGCCACTAACAACTCCTTCTCTGCTTACATGATCTATATTTACCGATGGTTAAAAAATATTGGTAAACAATTTCCTAACATAGATGATAGATTTTACGGAGAAAGAAGGCACCCTACTTTCATTTTGTTATTCAAAAGAAACTATTAGAGTACAAGGCCTTGAACTGACTCAGCCTCCTAGTGAAATCTAACAAATAAAGTCCAATCAAAAGAGAGGGTTAGAGAGGGACTTAAAGTAGTGGCAGCATTCTTAAAATAACAATCAGGGACATCTAATTCCGTTCCCCATTCGACCAAACAAACCTCCAATCTCTTCCAAACATTAATTAAAAAACAAACCTACAAACCAAATTACACTCTCAAGGGACTGTCCGATTCGATTGTAATTGCATACACACAACATTTTTCATTCATGGTAGAGAAGCCCGCGTTCGTCTCACTTTATCACATTACCCTCGAAGAAAAAAATTGAAAAGATTAGGGCTTTTCATCAGTCCCAACTCCCAACCCCAAAATTTGTCACCCAAATCACCGATAATGATTGAACAATTGAAACCTATTGTAGAGGTTTCATCAGTCCCTCCCCGCCCAAAGCAGGGATCATCAACAACTGAAATTACAAATCTTTCTCTCTTTCCACCATTAATGGCAGTAAAAACAGACATGTCTCCTCCGATAACAATTGCTCAACGAATGTATTGATGAAATTCAGAAAAGTTAACAAATTTCAGGGATCCAATCTCTCTTCTTCAAATGGGGCATCGAAATTGAACTCAATCGAACTACTCCAAAGCCATTAAAGAAATAAATCATACCACAGCGAGAGAGCGAGAGAGCGAGAGAGAGAGAGAGTATCGCGGAGGCGGCGGCGGCGGTGCCGGAGAGAGGCGCGTGCGGCGGAGATCTGTACTGTGTAGAGAGGTCCCTCCGCCGCAGTGAAAGATCTGAGATCAAAGTGAAACCAAACACCAACAACACTGAATTCACGAATTCACTCTGCCTTATTTTTTCAATATTACCAAACTACCCCTATATATGTAAAGTCTGTTTTCCGCTTTGGCGCTATTTTTTCGCGCCGTCCGGTGTCCTCTATAGGTGCTGTGTTTAGTCTTACAACACTCATCACTACCTTATTCATTAGATAAGATAATTTGGAGTTTGTGTCAATGTAGGAAGGCCTAATTAAATTAATTTCGATTTGTTTTTAATAAAGGAGTTTATAGGAGTTGAGCTTACGTTGGAGTCTATGGTAGTTCATATTAAGCATAATACATATAAAGACTTTATCGATTTTTAAAATGAGTGATTTATTATGAGAAGTGCGAGAATAACAAAAGTATGACATACACCACAAGACATATTGACTCATAAAAGTCATTCATATGTGTGCCTCGAGATTCAAGCATGCACAAATCTCGATGCATAATATGCGAGTTAAAGTCGCATAAAATGCTTCTTGTGAATCAATGTGTCTTATGATGTTACATTGTTGTTGTCATTCTAGTATTTTTTTTACTATTATTTGATAAATAAAATTAATTTTGAGAGAGAATATATCTTTGTGTGTTTTGATTTTTTGAACTTTGTGTTCGATCACAAATCAA
This sequence comes from Stephania yunnanensis, assembly GCA_039657365.1. Lineage (NCBI taxonomy): Eukaryota > Viridiplantae > Streptophyta > Magnoliopsida > Ranunculales > Menispermaceae > Stephania > Stephania yunnanensis. Next base: position 61,688,290 of record CM077583.1, on the reverse strand, counting down.
AAATTCGTAAAGAATCAATCAATTTTCTTTGGAGCAAGCAATTTTTCAATTCTTCGTTGCATCAAAAGTCTCAATCCTAAATTAATTGTACATGAATCAAATTCTTTCATTATGCTTGATTTAAAACAATTGAAATGAAATCGCATTATTATCACAAGAACAACAATATAGCCTCAATCTCAAATTAATTGAAATCAACTACATGGATCAAAATTTTCCATTGTGCTCGATTAAACGCAATTGATGGTGAGCTTTCCACACCATTCAAATCCCAATTGCATTACTATCACAATCCATTGTATTTTTTAAACATGAGAAGCTCAACATCAACGACGCTACCTAAATCGATGACATTTCTCAAGTGTCCTGCGATCAGCAATATTAGGCAACAATTATTGATAATACATGTCTAAAATAAAACTAATAGGAGAAAACAAAGGTTACAATCACCAATTGATATATGGTGCCTTTGTGCTACAACAACTGCAAAAATATATCTACTTGTCATGGCAACTCTCAATTCACAATTCAATCCAATCTTTAGATAGCAACATCATGTATAAGGGAACATTGACTGCTGCTATTACCATGAGAGATTTCAATGTCCTAAAAAATCGCTTGGCCAGCGTATCCACCTTGTGTTTGCTGCTTCTTTGCAGTGACTTTCTACCATCATCTGACAGCAGATCTGCGCTCATCCCTGTCGATGTAGACACCTCGGTCTTCTGAGAGATGCTCTTCTTTGCGGTTGGCCGCACTGCAGCACTACCCCTGCCGATAACAAATGTTAATTTTCTCTGCTATCTAAGGTGCAATCACAAAATGAATCATTGAATACCCAGCACATTTTGACAATTTAGGCTAACTAAGCAAGCTCTCTCTTGCAACAATACTACAACAGGATTGCAAACAAAATCATAATAAAGAACAGAAATAAATATTGCAGATTTGCAGCAATCACAAATTGAATCATTGAACACTCATTAGCTAGATTGAAATATCCATGCAAGATAATTCTACACACAATGGAGCAAAACATTTAAGATTGACACTTCTAGCAATGAATTGATTTTTTTTTTTTTGGAGAGTAATGCTAGCAATGAATTAAATCAAACACACCTTTCAACCAATCCTGCTTCACTTGAATGCTTAAACCCAGCATTCCTAACCACTTTTTTGATGATATGCATTGTACCTTCTACATCCCAAACCATCTCGTATTCGCATGACTCATCATCGTCCTTCTCTTTATTTCCATCTTTAGTTGTTTTGCTACCTATTGCTCTCGTAATGCATCCCAAAATGCGAATCTGCTGATGCAGAAAGCCCAAGCCATGCATTGGCCAAAGTAGAAGTACCAGCATTGTAAATACAAACAGTGATAGATACCTGTCATCTTTGGCATTAACGATCAGAAATATAACCAATATGGACACTTAAAATTTTCAATTCACATAGGAGATTAGTTGGATCACCATATGTAAATATGTGTTTGCATAGGGAGAAAACATAGCTGAGCGGACACAGCATCTTCTGATTTGGTTATATTTGCCAAACTACTTACAGACAAAAGCATGAACGACGGATACAAGTTCCCTTGTTGCCAACTAAAAGTCCCTACAGTGTGCTGCGAAAAAAGCCAGTCATGTACAGTACTAAAAAAGAAAAACAAAATCCAGTTATTAAGTGTTCACCTCTATAACTGATCCATGTTGTGCCTTATGGGTCGCAGTACACTGATCGTGGTCGTGACCAGATAACACAAGTACCTGCAGCAAATATGAATTATTGCAGGTACTCTTAATTCAGTATCTCTCTTCAGTGGCTCCCTTCATATATTTTAACTACAAACAAATCAAAACAGATATATTCATAAATATCACAGGAACAGAAGATAAACCTACTGGCTTAATCAAGTCCAATAATCGGTTTGAAGTTTCCTCAGTAAGATAATTTTGGTACCTGCATTTCCGCGAAAGCATGTAAATCACAAATCTCTTAAAGGCAAGTGCCAAGTATAAATTTAGTTCCAACTGGGGATCACAAGACAAATAGAGGTTTGCAATAAGAGATCTTACGTTATTCCTTGGTCATGAACAGCTCGAGAAACCCTCTGGAGATTATTAAAATTAGTTAGATGAAATGCATGTGCGAATGCAGCCAAACTAATGAGGATTAACGAGAACACGAGGAAAAATGCAGCTAAAACAGCATGGAGCATAATCATATACCTGGTTGACGATTGGGGAAGCACGATGCGAACCACAAGGTGTCCAGTCAGGTCGATACAGAGGAATATGAGAGAGTAGCACCCTTGGACTCCTAGTGTCATCTAATCCAAGATTGAAATTGGTTAGTATAAAATTTCAACATTCAAAATCTAAAAATATGCTTTCATCAATATTGTTGCATACCCATGGACATATTTTTCACAAAATCCCATGTTGTAGAAGTCAGACTTCCATGCTTTAGCCCTGCAGATTCAACTTACGAGTCTTCAAGCCATGTATCTGTTCCAACTACAAATCATAAAAACTCCTAGAACAAGCGACATGTGATCCAGCAACATTCAAATATCCACAAATGAGCAATGCGCGAATCCATGTACATATTGTGAAACAAGGAAAGAAATCTTTTTCAGCAGTGTGTGATCCAGACATCTAGCTAGATAGAAATAAGCAATTTCAAGAACAAGCAACATCCAGTCCAGATCTTTAATGTGCAACAAAAATAATATTTTTTCTTCTTCTCCAACGCAAAGGGGAGACACAAATCTAAATGAAAGATATTCCTTAGCTGGATTTCACTTCTTAATCTATTAAGAGCATGAAAAGGCAAGTATCAGATAAAGGGTGGCATAAGCCTATGAGTTTGAACATTTGAGGCGTGTTGCTTAGTTTCAAATACAGGTATTTCATCATCATGAAAAGTGTGTGGTTGTTTCATCATGAAAACTGTATGGTAAAAAAAATGAGTTTTTCCTCAGATTAATATTTCTGAGAAGCGAGAGGAGGAGAAGAGTTTGATCCATGTAAACCCAACTAGTTTGGGATTGAGGCTTTTGTTGTTGTTGTTGTTGTTGTTGTTTCTGAGCCTCTATATTTTTCAATAAGGTTCTGATTATGAACAAAGCAAGCAGAAGTATCCTATCACCTTTACTTTTACACCAATCATAAGTTTTAATATATTTTACAGGTTGCAACTTGTAAGATAATAGAATTTGAATGTTGTAGATTTTTCAATAATTGCATGAAAAGGTTGCAATCTAGTGTAGGTGGAATAGTTTAAGAAGTCTGTCAAATTTACCATCAAGAGTTTGGGCATCTATTGCAACAAACTCCACTTTCCCAACATTGAAGTGATGATTTCTAGGACCAAACTCTTTCTCATAGCGACTGATTACCTGTATCAGAACAACGTAAGATACAGATGTCATAGTATAGACAACAAAATCATTCACCTGAGAAATAACAACTACATATTAATAATAACACCACATACAACTGTATTGTAGTTATGCTTGAATACCTTTGTGTTATAAGTATGCAGGGCCGTGTAACCAATGTCATGGTTGCCAGGTATGTAGTAGACTGGGATATCTGCACGTCTTCCTCGGTGATTCAAGTTGAAAATGTGCTTGAATCTCGTCAATGATTCCTGCCACCTGTTTAAAAAGACTTTGTTAATAGATAAAATACCATGGCAAGCAGTTTAACATGCTCTTATACAGCTTATGATACATGAACAATTCCAACTAAAAATGTACCAATCACTGTGTTAGTCTACGACACTGCAACTTTGACTCTCTTCTATTGCCAATCTAATACAAAAGAGTAAATAATTGAAAATTCCATCGATGATCCCTACGAATAAGAATGGAGATTTTCAGGTTGATAGCGATGCTTTCTTGCTCCAAAATATTAGAAACTAGCATACAATAAAACGGACACTCTACAAGATTGATGCATGGTTCGCTGGAAGCTTAAAAACAAAAAAATGATTTTTATCAGGCATCTAAAGCTACTAATTATTTCGGGTAAATTAAAGTAAATCCCAAGCTTCATCAGGCCTTACTCTTCATCAAGCAAATACGGGCCCCCATCAAAATAATCGCCTAGGAAGATAATTAAATGGGGCTTAAAAGGCAATACAGACGCAAGGAATGCTCTTCGCATGTATAGATCTGTATAAAATTGTGCAATCTCCAAAGCAACTGACTTTGGTGCAAGGGCATGAGATGTCCTGTCCATGAGCTGTTAATAATGGAAAGTTAAACAGCATTATACATAAGAACTCATATTGCAAACAAGAGAACATCAATTTAGGATATAATTACATAGTCACCTGTGGATCAGCAATAACGGCAACCTTCATATGGCTGCCCAAAGAAGGTACTCCACCTGCCATCTGTGCCAATGGTAGCGAATGTCATTATGTTAAAAATAAACTGGTAGTGATTTTTCCATGGTTTTGAGAGCTTCTATATCCCATTACATGTTGTATTTGTTTGAAGCACTAGATTTACAGCCTCTGGCACCTAATTAAACTGGTCTTTCTTCTTCCTCACAAATCTATAAAATCGGTTCAATTTAACTTGTCCGCTTCACATTCTTCGTACATTCATAATGGTTAACATGGCTAGCCCACGCATGTATGTCTCATTTTCCTCCAATAAATTTGGCAATGGTCTCATCTAGATACATATGTGTTTGATCCATTTCATGAAGAGTGACAAAAGTTTTACACTGGCTATCAACCTATTGCAACCCTCCTCCATTAGGCTTGGGGCCTCCCTCGAGTACTCCTTTATTTGGACTTGGGACCGCCTATGTAGTACACATAATGTTCTAAATATGTGGAAGTACATTGAAATGAAAACCATACTACTACAGATTGATTCAAGTTTTTTGAAACAAAAAAAAAAGGGTACAGTCTACAGACTAGACAGAATCCAATTAAAATCACAGATGCAGCTCCAAATTAAGGGGCTTCGTGGATCTACTACTATATAAGCTTAAACCCAATAAATCCAATGAATCGAGACATCTAATTAAGCTTACTAACGAGTGAAGTAGTGATCAGTGTACGTAATTAATTAGTACCCTTGTGTGATGATGAGGCCACGAACAGGTCCAGAGAGACGGCACCCAATACGCCACCATCTCACCGTACAGAAGAGACGCCGCCCAGAACGCAGCACAGAAACACTGTCGCCCTCCACAAGCTTTCCTCCATTAATTAATTGGGTGGTGGTGGTGGTGCAGATCTGTTCATCCGAGAAGGGTTTTTGACAAGTGAGGATCGATGATGGAGTACTTAGCGCGTGAGATTAGGGGGTTGGTCGGTACAAAAGGAGCTGTAAATTGTAAGAGTTCACTGAATTTGACTGTGTCCTTGGTCAGTTAACCGTGCGACTTGTTACTTTTGTATAGTAGTACGTACTTGTATGTTTTACCTTATCGGGCTTGCGTTACTGACCAAATTGGTCCAACTCTAACTCCAAATATAAAGAAGTGTATATACTGTCGATTAATACAGAAAAAAACAACCGAGATACAAAAAAAAAAAAAAAAAAAAAAAAAACATAACAATCAACATTACATGAACACAAGCAAGCCTATGTGTTGATCTTGCACATCAACTCAATTGTTCTTAAAATGCATGTAAATTGATACACTTTTAGGGTGCCCTTATAAATAATTGGGGTGCACATAGCGTCCATCTCAATATATCTTAAATTTAAATAGAGGTATATTGTCTAAATAACCCATTTTATCTTGATCTTCAAAAAAAAAACTAATTTCAATTCATCACAAAATTAAATGCATGCAGCGAGATCATGCATTTTCTACGTGTATTTGAGTAATATATGTAAAATCATTATATGTCTTGTAAACTTGTGTCTTAATTTAAGTAATTTATGAATTACTTAAAGTCTTTTGAGCTTTCTTTTTGTTACCAATTTGATGAAAATTAATATTTATGTGGGAAGCTTAAAGTTTCTCTCACAAGCTTGTAAAAATCGCACTTGTACCATCAAATAATGTGCAGAAAGTTGAATCTCACGAGAACATTACAAAAAATAGCCAATATATATAGAAACATAAATCAGCAATAGACTTAATTCTGAATCTAATTAGCAATAGAATAACAATGCCAATGGTCAAACTTTTAAGTTGACAATTTACAAATGGAATTGAAACGGAAAGCAACATAATTTTGAAACGGAATAAATCCCGTTTCTAAATCTGTTGCTAATTAACCTGCCTAAACTTATGTTGCTAATTTCGTTGCTAAATTTAGCAACAGACATCACATGGACACGTGTACATTTTAGTTACTAAAATTCCGTTGCTAATTCTATTTGTAAATTTAGAAATTGAATTAGTAATGGACTTCACTATACGAATATAAAAAGTCAATTAAGTAGATGGAGGAAGAATATATATAATTAAGGGGAAAAAATTTTAGTCTCACCAATTTCTCATCTATTGAACTTGATGACCTAGTAGAGATTCATTGTATTTGCTTTCTTACTATCCCACGCTCCACCTCCTCCCTCTCTCTCCCTAAATCCCTTGAGTGAGGTATGAACAATCACTAAAACTCATTTCATTGTGTTATTTTTTTTTATGAACCGCTGACCATTATTAATTATTATTGTGTTAATGTGTTTGTGATTGAATGCATTCACATCCTTAACAGAAGAAAAACTTTTTTTCTTTTTGAATTTTGGTTGAAAATTTGAATTTAAGAGGGAATATTTTGTTAAATTATCATTGGCTAACTTTAAGTCTATAAGAGAAGATTTGAGTTTAAAAGTGCAATTTCGTTTTCATCAAAGGTTTTTGTCAAAACTAATTAGTCTATAAGGGACCTTAGCTCAAGTGGCAAGTCACTCCCAACATTTTTCATCTCTTCTTTACTTTGATTTGCATGAGTTCGTCGAGTATCTCAACTTCATAATTAAATAGATGACTAACCGATTACTTTGTACTCCAAGCTCAAACAGTAATTACCCTATAAATACAACACGACACGTCATTAACATGTCGTGGGTTTGGCATAAGTGGGTATGGGTCATAAACAGGTTAACCGGTTTATATACGATTAATAAACGAGTCATTAACATGTTAACCAATGCAACTCGTTTATGATTCGCTTAATTATATACATATATAACTTATAATTTACATATAATTAATCACTCATATAAATACAACTTTTTTGCTCATTAAACTTAAATATATCTTTTATTTCTAGGTTAACTTCATATAACCTTGTAGTTGGGTTATTAAACTTGAACTTGACTATTTGAGAACTTGTATTTTTCTTTGTTAAACTTAAATTTTGTCCATTTCTATGTGATAACATTGATATAACTTGGTAGGTGAGTTTATATTTTATGTTGTTCTGTATTGATTTTGTAGTGATATATTATTAATCTAGTAGCATGTTTAACAGATTGATAAACAGGTACATAAAAGAGTCGAGTTAAACAGGGTAAACATGACCTGTTTAATAAACGTGTCATATACAGGTTACCTGTTTATTAAACGTGTCGTGTGTCGTGTTTGCAAATAGTGACTCGTTTAATAAACGTGTCGTGTCCTTGTTTAGGATAATTGGGTCGTGACTCGTTTACGACATGACACGTTTACGACTCGCTGACACGAATTGCCAGCCCTAACACACGTATACTCTTAACACTTTTAGCTATATTTAGATGATGTTAGCATCTTTGTGCCACTAAGTATAAAAAATGATTGGGTACTCACTTTGAGCACATAATTTAGCACAACTACCAAGGCGCGCCATCGATACACCTTAAAATAAGCGTTTGATTCAAACGATGCTCCTTGGTAAACGCACCGAATTGGGTGCCGAGTATCTTCCTTCACCTATTATTTATTCATATACAATTAAAAATCTGAATTTTCTCAAGTTAATTTTTTTTATATTCAAATTCAAGTATACATTTTAAACCTATATAGACAAATAAATAGAGAAAATGTTAAAACTAATATATTTGAATTAAAAGTTATATTAAATATTTTTCTTATTAATCATTTAGCTCAACTTTTTTTTTACTTATTTGAATTATTTAAATTTTAATATAAAATTTTAATTTTATAATCGTCATAACTTATTTAATTTTATATGTATTTAGTAAATTGGATTATCTAAGTAAACTAAATTTGGACTAAATTATAATTTTTCAATTCGTAATAATCGGAGTGGATTACTGTGCTTCACACCTCTACTGCTAGACATTCGAACACGCAGTAAATCAAGGGGCTACATGGCTTAGGGTTTTGAAATGTCTTATCACAGATAATTCGCTGCACAAGGAGAATCTGGTGGCCACAAGTTAAAGAAGCCCAATATCAGAGACGGACGAACGGGACGACCGAGGAGAACTCGCGACTGCGACACACGCAGCCTTCAAGCCTTCAATCTCTGTCGCCGGAATCCACAAATTTGACTTGTGTTTGAAGAAACCCTAATTTAGACCCAAAAAGGTATGAAAAGTTTCGATCTTTCCTTGTTTATTGGCTTATTTGTCTCTGTTGGAGCTTGTTTCGTGTTGATTTCTTCTGGGGTTTGATGGTTTCGATGTAGACATTGGGGAGTAGGGTTTTCTGGGTCGACCGATGTGAATTCCCTAATTTTTAATGAGAAAACGCTCTCTCGGTGTTAATGGCGTAGAGATTGTCGGATAATTTGGTTTGTGAGGATTAGTTTGATTGTTTTGTTTGTTATTCGCTTCAATTAGGTTATTCAATTGATTTACCGAAGCAGTGATGAAGTGGTTAGGTTAGTCACAAACTGTTTGTGATTGTTTTGGGGGAAGCCCTTGTTGGGGATTTAGCTGAGCTTGTGCTTTCCATGCTAAGCTCTTGCATGTTGAGGTTTTGGCTGTTTAGGGTTTTATTTTCTAAGCTCATTGTCATGAAAGGGCAGAAAAAAAGATGGTGCAATCACTAGAATGGTTAATGTGTCTTCCTTTTGAAGGCCAAACTACCGTCGGGGTTCGATGGGTGAGATCAGATTGTTGTTCCATGCTACCAATCCTCCTCTACCAGTGCTAGTGACCGCTAAGGTTCTGGAGATTCCAGTCGCAGCAGATCCAAGCCTGCCCTCTTCTGGCCAAGCTCCCTGCTTTCTCTTCGCTTCAGGGTAACTAACAATCCCCCATTCTTTATGTTTCATCTGTGTGTTCTTCTTTTTTAATAAATTGTGATTTCAAACTCGATTCAGTTCTAATTCGCTGCGTGAAAGCTATTGTGTTGCTATCTAAAGATAGATACTCTTTTTCCTATAGGGTAAATAAAGAGGGCAGACAAGTACATTTTAAAATCATTACTAATTCCGTATCTGAGTTGCTAACGGCCTAAAGTCCTGCTGTTTCATCACAATTCACAAGACCTTTCTTTGAGTTTTCATTTCTATTTTCAATGCAATTTACTGATTTGTCATTTAACTTTGAATTCTAGCTGAATTATATGCTCTTTCTTTGGTCTATAATTATGATTAGTGGTAGTGTTCTTAATCATATATTAGTTTTTTTAAATCAAATCTAATGTCAACTGTATGTTCCAGATTGAAATTACATGGTACAAATGTCCTACTTTCCTATCTTGGACGGGTGGCGAAAATTCCAAATTTCTATGGACAAAATGCATTTGAATCTGGGCAGGTACCTGTTGGATCCACTTTATAATTTGAGTAGCAGTTTTATTTGTAAATTTTCACCTTTTATTTTATGGTTCGATACTTCAAGCTATCGATGTTTGATGTGCTTTACCAGGGGACAAAGCCAGCATCCAAAAGACAATAAAAGCTTTGTAAAAATCATACCACTCCACTTGGCCCTTGCACTTTAAATTGGGTTGTTGTCTAAGAATAATGTTGAGGGGCCCTCACAATAGAAATCAGAAGACGTAATGACAAGCAATTAACTGATCATGCGACTTGCGGTGAGATTTTGCCAAGTTTTTAGAACACCAGACAAATGGGGGCTAGGGATTTGTGCTTTTAGCAAAAAAAGTTGGAGCTCTTTGTTAGGGCAATAAAAAAACAAGAAAATAAAGCACACAAGTGTCGGGTTGAGACCGAAAACAAAAAACAAAGAAAAGTCGTGTGCGGTCTAGAAATTGGAAACAAAAAACTAGAGTACATATTGGGCTTGGTGGAGTCATGAATTGATTAAGCCAATGTACATGGGCTGGGCTTTTTTAATTCTTTTTTTTTCTTTCAGATTGATGAATGGCTAGAGTATTCCAAGGCGTTCACGGTTGGATCAGAGTTTGAGAATGCTTGCAAGTATGTGGATGAGTATCTGTCGTTGAGAACTTTCTTGGTCGGTCATGGCTTGTCACTAGCAGATTTTGTTATCTGGTCACATCTTGTCGGTAAAAATCTCAGTCCTGTGTTTGTGTTAATGTTCTCGACTTCTCAGGTCATGTTTTTTCTTCGGAATTCCTTAAAACATGCATTGTGGTTTGGTGTTTTAGATAATTATTTGTTACACTCAAATATTTTATTTCTCTATCCAAGGTCAGAGAGCTGTACATAATACATATAATGATCGTAGGTCATCATAGGAAGCTGTAAAAATTAAAAGGTAAAAGATCACCCTGTTTGGTAGTCATGGCAATGATCCATCATGTGGATCATTCTTAACAAAAATCTTGGTAGAAAATACACACATCTCATTTATGGTCGAAACCTTTTAAAGCTAAATATTTATTTTGATACATGTCATTGGTCAAGATTATTTGTTGAAAGTAAAAGCTGGGACTGTATAGCTGCCATCCTTTTCGTTGATAAGAGTTCTGCTAGGTTTTACTTTTATTATTGTTTGTTGCTCTTGGTTGCTACTTTTGGTAACTTCTATCAGTATTCCAAAGCATAAGCTGTCAAACAAGGGGACACGGATGCATCAAACTAGCCCATCAATATTCCTAATGTGTTTATCCTGGTAAAAGATCGACTTTGCATTAGTATGAGTTCTGAAAGTCTACCATTTTGTTGCATTCACTGGCTTAAATTGAAAGTATTAAAATGTATATAAATACTGTTTTCCTTGGTAGCATAGTAGCAAATGAATTTTTGAATACTAATTTTAATTTAATGGCATTTATATGAGAAATCCGAACTCGTTTTAAATTTTTTAGAGTGATGAATAATATTAGAATCTTAGCAACAAATTATTTTTGTAGATCCAAGAAGCTTAAGTTTTAGGTTAGAAGTTCCTCTAATGGACGGTGGAGCTATCAAAGACATCTATGCATTACCCTTTTAATGATGTTAAAGTCATAGGTACTCGAGGCTTTTAATGACGTTTCAAACAACTGGTTTATTTCTAGGTAAAAGCCTTAAATAGTCTTAGTTTTCTAAACTATTCTAATATTTATGATATTCTTAGTTGTTCTAGCACTTTTTTTAAACATTGGTTCTAGATTTCAAAACTTGGGACTTAAAGAATCATGTATTTATTTATTTATTTATTTTTTTGGTTTTTGCTCTGTGAAAATCCACAAATAGGATGGAGTTTTTCTCTTTTGAGGCAATGAATAAAGGTACCTTTGTTCGCATATTTTCTATCAGTCTTCTGTATGTTTGTGACCGTGCCTTTGATGTGATGCAGGGTACTCTGGAGTGATTGCTAGAACTTCTACTTTATGTTTTTGTTTATTTTCTTCCAAATGTTCTCCATCTTAGTTTCTACATTCTAGACCTATTTCAGTCTCATTTCTGGTCTCATATCATCATTTCAGCCAAACACTTCTTTTCCCACATATCGAGTTATCCTATATAGATATGATAAATCTATAATATTCCCAAAAGAGTTGATGAATCATATGATATATGACCGAGAACACAAATGTGTATTAATGAATTATTGGTACAAGTATATTTTACTTGAAGTTCACATTATATATATATTTTCGAAGGCAAGTCCACATTATATTCATTGTACAGAAAAAGTAACAAATCTATATTGAAATTATCATATGAGGCACTAAATCGAGCGCAATGGAAGTGTTTCATCCATGTAGCTAACCCCAACTAATTTGGGATTGAGGCTTTGTTGTTTTAAATTATCATATGATGTTTACTTAACTTGGGAGTGACACTTAAGTTGATTGCATTCATTTATGATTCAAAATTGTTTTCTGAACACAATTCATTAATGCAAATCCTGACTCGATTTATTGGGCTTCCATCAATTTGTTCTTAGTTCATGATTCTGATATTTATGCTCCTAATTTCAGAGACTTATTCGTATGTTACTAATCCATTCTTAACATTTGTATTGACATTCAAGCTTGATCAGTTGTTTCATTAGGAAGTAAGTTCAGACCTCTTAGATGCGTAAAATTAATAATTTTCAGCTGCAATCGTTTGGCAAGTTCTGCTTGAATAAATTTGAGGTAATCAGTCCAGTAACATTAACAGAAAAACAATCGTAGCATTTATATGAACAATTTCTAATATCGAAGTCTGATTATATATTCAAACATGTTCCTTAAGTGTAGTATAGACTGTGACTTTGAGCTTTGATCTTGTATCCACATGTTTAGGAAATTCATGTGATATCTTATGTGTTTTCTTTGAATGTTTTCAATAATAATGCATGATTAACCTTTGAACCTTAGGCGTGAGCATGTCCATGTATTTGATGATATTTATATAGAGTTAAGATATCAAATATTTTGTGTTATGGTTTCCATTGTAGGAGGTATAAGATATGGAGATTATGCAGAGGTGAGTTGCTTAATCTCATAATGCTGATGTCACCTTGTGCAATCATATTTTTTAGGCTCTGATGGAATTTCTCAATCTTGTAAATTTATCTCGTTTCATGTCCTAGGTTCAATGCTAGTTATTTCCTGTCATTAACATGTAGTACGCCATATCTTGCAGGCACTGGGCAACGATGGGAAAGTTTGAGGAAATCAAGGAAATTTCAAAATTTGGTTCGCTGGTTCAATTCAATAGCAGAAGAGTATGATGAAGTGTTGCGTGATATAATGGCAGCTTATGTTGGAAAAAGGGGTTTAGGAAAGCCAACAATTGGAAAGGTAAAAGACTTGAATGTTCAGCAGTCAACCAGAACAATAGTGGAAAGCAATGACAAGGGAAAGGGTGTCAACCGGCCCACTTTTGAAGTAGATCTTCCTGGTGCTAAAGTAGGAGAAGTTTGCTTGCGGTTTGCTCCAGAACCCAGTGGGTATCTTCACATTGGGCACTCAAAAGCTGCATTGCTGAATCAGTATTTTGCTCAACGATATAATGGTCGGCTCATTATTAGATTTGATGACACAAATCCTTCTAAGGAAAGCAATGAATTTGTGGAGAATCTATTAAAAGATGTTGAGACACTTGGTATCAAGTATGATGCTGTGACGCACACGTCTGATTATTTTCCCCAATTGATGGAAATGGCTGAAAGCTTAATTCTTAAAGGGAAAGCATACGTTGATGACACCCCGAGGGAGCAGATGCAAAAAGAAAGGATGGACGGTATCGAGTCAAAATGTAGGAGCAACAACGTTGAGAAAAACATAGAGTTATGGAGAGAAATGATTGCAGGGTCTGAAAGGGGTCTGCAATGCTGTGTCAGGGGTAAGCTGGATATGCAAGATCCTAATAAGTCTCTTCGGGATCCAGTGTATTACCGCTGCAATCCAATTCCTCATCATCGTATTGGGTCAAAGTATAAAGTGTACCCAACATATGACTTTGCATGCCCATTTGTTGATGCTATCGAAGGCATTACACATGCCCTCCGATCAAGCGAGTACCACGACCGCAATGCACAATATTATAGGATTCTTGAAGATATGGGGTTGCGGAAAGTCCAAATTTATGAATTTAGTAGATTAAATATGGTCTATACATTGCTCAGCAAACGCAAGCTTCTTTGGTTCGTTCAAAATGGTAAAGTTGAGGGATGGGACGATCCTCGTTTCCCAACCGTGCAAGGAATAGTGCGGAGGGGTCTCAAGATTGAGGCCCTGATCCAGTTCATTCTTGAACAGGTAAGGCTTTGTACCTATTCCCTAGTAACAGTCATACAGAGAAAGAAATGCTAATTTTCTCTCTCGAACAAGAAAAAGAATATAGAAGAGTTTGTTGAGACGTTCCAATTCGTTCATTCAAACGATGGCAGATGCCTAGCATATCATGGGTTCCACCTGAAAACTATAACTTCACTGATAAAACTTTCCCCTGTAGTTCAATGTTATTTACCCTTCTTGTTTCAATTTATAAGTTTCATGACCATCTGAACGAATGTTGCATTTTCATGGTATGAACTATATAATCGAGTTATTTGGAGATCTACCCATAGGATGTCACTTGTCATGTTGTTCTGTCATTAAACTTCTTGCACCTCGGTTTCCATGCATATCATGGAGATTCTATCCTATTGGTGCAGGAAGATTGCTTCTTCTTTTTTTATTTGTTTATTTCCTTTATATGCACCTGAGGGGTAATAATGGAGGTTTTTCTTTTTCTTTGTTCCAGGGTGCATCCAAAAATCTCAATCTTATGGAGTGGGACAAGTTATGGACGATTAATAAGAAGATAATTGATCCAGTGTGTCCCAGGCATACTGCTGTCCTTGCAGAGAAGCGTGTGCTGTTGACGCTACTTGATGGCCCTGAGAAGCCATTTGTCCAAATCATTCCAAGGCATAAGAAGTTTGAAGGGGCTGGTACAAAAGCTACAACGTTTACAAAGAGAATATGGTTGGACAATGCAGATGCGTCTTCTATCTCAGTGGATGAGGAGGTCACTTTAATGGATTGGGGAAATGCAATTGTAAAAGAAATTGGGAAGGACAATGATGGAGAAATCACACACTTGACAGGAGTTCTGCACCTTGATGGCTCCGTAAAAACCACTAAATTGAAGCTTACATGGTTACCTGAAATAGATGAGTTGGTTAATCTATCATTGTTGGAGTTCAACTACCTAATCACAAAGAAGAAGGTATACATTTGCACCCCGACTTGTTTTCTTTTTTTTTTTGTTTAGTGAGTATTTCTGAACTTCAATTGATTAAAATTGACATCGCCAAATTGTCTGTCTCTTGGATACTACTGCAGCTTGAAGAAGATGAGGATTTCCTTGACGTGCTTAATCCATGTACTAAAATTGAGACTTCGGCACTTGGGGATTCTAATATGCGAAACCTGAAGCGTGGGGAAATTCTACAGGTGGAGAGGAAGGGCTATTTCATATGTGATGTTCCTTTTGTCAGACCCTCAAAGCCAATAGTTCTACTAGCAATTCCTGATGGCAGGCAGCAAACAACACACAGGTGAAAGATGAGGTGCATCATTAGACATGAATTTCTGACCCTTTGATTCTTCTTGTGGTGTTCTATAGATCTGAATTTAACTTAAAATGAACGAGAACAAAGTTTTGTCTTAAGCATTGAAAACTCAGGTCAAGTGATAAACTGTTATTTGCATGTAATGCATTAGACTGTTGTTTATCCTTGATGTTGATTTAAGTGCAGCTTATCAAGATGTAATTGCCCTTGATTACTGCACTGGAGAGTCGCGGTTTTCTTGTTTAGCCTATTGTTCATCCTGGCTTGCAACGTTTTCATGTCCCGACTTGTCTCGGAATATCCAATTCTGTTTTAGGCTTCTTGGATCATCTCAACTCATGATATTATGTATTCGGTTTGTGGATGTTTTTGTGAGATCTATTGTCTTCAACAGGCCTATCGATGCCTTTCCATGCACTGCACTCCATGCTTTTTTCTTCCTTGTGACTGCATCTATGTTTGGCGCCCTACTTAAATGTTACAGAACTTTAGTTAGGGGTTGTAAGTACTTTTTTTTTTTTTTTTTTTTTTTTTTATCATAAACAAGTTTTTTATTATATATGATGAAAATGTAGTACAAAATGTTGTGAGAGAGTTAGGGGTTTTACTTTGTTACATAGTTATTATTTCTTCTCAGTGTTGGAACTTTGTTCAAGTCAGGTGAACTAAATGTTTGAAAAGTTAGCATGATTTTTTGGTGATGATGCCAATGCATAATGTAGTTTGTCGTAAGGTTATGGTGAAGCCCTTTAGAAAAGCATTGGTGTAGTCCAGGAAAATGTAGTACAAAATTAGGTTTGGAAGTGATTGGTGGATGAGTTAGGCGGATGGTGTTGGAGAGGAATTGAAATGCATGTCCTTTCAAGATTAGATGTTTACTTGCACCAACACGGAGAATGATAACTGATTACTTAACAAGTTAAAACAAGTCAGTTTTGATTTCTCGATCCATTGCAACGCTTCCAAGGTTATACATGAAAAATTATACACATTGTGACCACACGCTGCTTAATGTATAACCATTAGGACTCCATTTGGCTGCCTACGTGGCTAGCGAAAGATTTGGTTCTTCTGGTGGCGTGTCGGTGCCCGGATGGTGGCGGCAGATAACAGTCCATCTATATCTATATATTCATTCCCTCATTTATTGAATTTATTTATAATTTGTATTTGATCGAAATAATAATTAAGTGCATTTAAATTCTTTTCTTGATTAACAAATAGTTGTTTCAATGTATTTAATCTACGTTTCAAATCTTACACTATCTCTTTGGTTACTGCAACATCATTTATACAAATAATTAATTTTCTCTTTATATATATATATATATATATATATATATATATATATATATATATAGATCATAAGTTCATAATTACTGCATGTTTTAGCAACATCTAAGTATCTTTTATAAAGTTTTTCACATTCGAATGTAATGTTGTGGCGATTGTTGAATTGCATGACACTCCAAGATGTATCAGATATCTTGCAGTGCGATTAACAACTTCAAATCTATATTTTCGTTGTTATAAGGATTGTTCAAGATGTTCGATAAGTGTGTGGTTTATAAGTAAATATTTTTTTACCCTCTATCGTATATCTTGAGTTGATTATTATGAATTATAATTATAATTGTAAAAAATATTACAATATATTAATGTAAATTAGTAGTTTATTAGCTTTCTCTTAAAGTTTTAATAACTTCTGCGTAGAGCGCATGAAATCGACTAGTTGGGAGATATGTTTGGGTGGTATCTTTCTCTGTGTGATTCTTCTTCTATAGGATTTAGTTTGTGTTTTCGTTTTAGATTTTATTTTCTCAAGTGCATGATTTTGCCAAATTGAGCTAGTTGTTTCCTTTATTAGGATTGGTTGCCCTTTCAATAGAGTAGGTGTCCCCTTAAGTAGGGTAGTTATTCAGAGCCTTATCTATTCCATTTCGCTTTAGGCAATTCTTTGTACACCTCTCCACAAAGCTTTAAACATGATTGATGATCTCATTCCTCGTATTAGGTAAGGATTTTCAAGTAACTACGTACAAATATATAGTTCTTTATACACTAGTTTCCTAGTGCTTTGTAATCGTTGAAGTTTATTTATAATTAAGTTATGAGATCGTCTCTAACCTGAAAAGTCAGAGAGTCATTAGCTCAAATCATCATGGCCCTGGTTTATTGTTTTATTGGTTATTTTATACTATGATCTCATATCACTTAATTAACTTCCAAATTTCAAATTATGTTTGGCATACAAATCAGACTTACAATGACATAAAATGGATATATAATAAATACTAAACAGAAAAAAGAGTTGTAAAAAAAAAAACACAGAAAAAAGAGTCAAATCATCTGTAATTTAAGTTCCAACCTTTACAAGGAGACAGGAAAAACTTTAAAAAATAGAAGGGAGAATAGATGAAGTTGCACGCCACGCACGTCTATGTTGAACATAACAATTTATAATGTTTACCAATTTAATATAAATAAAACAAAAATATAATAATCAATAACATAATTGAAATAACAAGTAAATTTAAAATTATATAATCGGAGGCTTGCATAGAAGTAATGTCGTAAGATAGAAATTTCTTTAAATTCTGTGATTGCATACAACCGGATGCTCTTCCGAAACAAAGTTCATCAATTATGAAACTGCCAAACCGTGATTTGCTTATCTCTATTTCGAAAATCAAGTGAGTTTTTCGGTGTTTCAGTTTTACTTATATAGAACTTGAAGCACTGGTTCAAATCAAGGTGACTGCACAAATTCGAAAATATTTAATTTTAAAATAAAAAATATATCTTGATTACACAAAACAAGCCTTATCTTTAACAAATATACTCTATTACCAATGTCACTTGGGATATATCTATTGGATTTCTTTAGAACAAAACTAAATGGAGGGTATGTAGATATAAAGAGTTGATACTTTTTGTAAGTGAGCAATGTGGGACTAAAGAGCTTTCGATTAAAACTCTCTTAAGTTCCAACAATCTCTTCAAGTTTTAAAAAGAAAAATGATCAAGACTATAAGAAATATAAAATAATACCACGTCTTGATCTGTTTGAAATTTGACTTTTAAGAAAACCGACTTCATTTTTTTTTTTTTTCTTCTTTGTTTTGTCTGCATAAATTAAAGCTTAAATTAAGTGATTGTCAATTTAATTTCTTCAGCTACATCTCCTTTCTAAATAAACTTCTGACTTCTATTATAAAAATAGTTTCTTCTATGCATTTTATGATACCAATTCTAAATTTGGATTCATACTAGTGTTGTTTTTTTTTTTTTTCATAAAATGATGTTCATGATTATTCATGACTATTCCACGTGAGGCACATCATATACTATGAAAATATGACTCCAAAAGTTATAAGATTCAAACTTGCGACTTCGAGGAGGTAAGGTGAATAAACATGCAAGTCTTCGTAGTTGTACCAAAGCAATTGACCAAAAAAAAAAAAAACATGGCACCAAGGCATGCAATTGCATTACTTCAAATTAATAGAGTTATTTTCCATTTTTCATCATATTAGATCTCTTGTCTCACAATTCAACAATAGTGATATCAAATAGACAGATTATAACAGGTTTAAAAAATCTTCCCAAAGTGGCTCTTAATCTTGCAAACAAACCAAAAGAAATAAAGAGAGCATCATATATAATTCCTCCAACTTTCAGCTTCATGATCTGCTCATATATTTAAAAGGGGGATTTGTACATCTCTTGTTGTTCAATCAAGGACTACAATTACAATCTATTCAAATCAAAACTTTCTAAGAACAAAAATAAATAAATAAAAACAAACTTGCACTCTTCATAATTCACATAATATACATTCCAAATTGTGGAATCTTAGTAAGTGATCTGTTTACACTACTATTCTCCTTCAAGAGATCAATCCAACCAAATTGAATTAGTTATGAAGTGGGTTCGGCCCTCCCGGAACTAGTCGTTTCGAAACTCCATAAAGCGGGTCGATGTCATCTTCCTCATTGTTGTTTCGAGAAGATGCAGTACTTGTTAATGTAGAAGAAACATCTACTTGCTCTGCAGTTTCTTGCCTGAGACTTGTAGAGCTGTGACTGCAACCTAACAATTGAGTTGCGACCAATAAAAGGATGAGAATTGTCGCGGATGAAAGCCAGTGATGATCTCGACGTCTCATGGTTGGGAAGATGATTAGTGATTCAGAAAGGAGAAGAAGATTGAGTTTTTTCTGAATTGAATTGAGTTTTTGTGACGGGTAGCTAGGCAGGGAGAAAGAGAAGTACATTAATATATGGGGCAGCAACTGTTGTGACGAAGACGTACATTAATATATGGGGCAGCAACCTAATTAATTAAGTGCGGAATGTTGAAAAATGAAAATGCCTTTCTTCAACCATTTATATATGACAAATTGGACGGGATGGTAGTGGTAAGGGCGAATGTAAGATCTCGAATCGACTACAGCTAAACGTTGGGTCACTGGTTTTGCAATCTCATTGTAACGATCCATTTTAATAATTGTTATCAAATTTACATACGTGGACACCGCGGTAGGTGTCACGGGCCAATTGAAGAGGGGTTTTCACTAGGAAATTTTTCTCACTCAATCGAACCCGTGGTGCCTAAGGACCTCCTTAGTACAGCACACCCAATACGCAATGCGGAAGAACAACACACAACAAGCACTAGCAACAACAATGCAATTGGCAACAAGGAAATGTTTATTAGCTCTCTATGGAATTACAACTGATCTCCCGTTGTATTTTCCTCTCCCGGATGGTACCCGATGCTTCCCACAAGCACCCCTGCCTCTGGCTTTATAGCTCAACCAGTCGGCAGTTACATAACCAATTAAGCCTACATTAAACACCACTCCCTTAGTGGGCGCGACAGTTACCTAACTGCCCGCCTTCCATGCCGCCACTAGGTTTCAACCGCCCACAATCTCGGGACGAGCCTTGATCATGCCCATGATCAAGGTAATCAATGAGCAGTTCCGTAACCGCTCCCACTTGTAACCGCTACCACCTGTAACCGTTACCACACTGGGTCAATACCACATGCTCCTGGTATTTAGCCTTCCTTGGACGTGCCTTGGTCATGGCTCCAGCCCATGACCAAGGTAGTTATCTAACTGCTTGGGAAACCGCCTTGACTGGGTCTAGCCACTCCACAAGGGACGTGGCCATGTTCTCTACGGGACAAGGGCTTGTCTGAACGTGCCTGTTCGTGCCCAGGCCACGCCGCATGCTAGCCGGGGCTCCGATGAGTCCCACCGGCTCGAAGGGTGGCCGACGCCATGGTCCGTCCATGGGTCGTGCCTTGGCATTGTGCCTAAGGCATGCTTGAGGGTCCCCGCTAGTCCGCCCGTGCCACCCCAAGGAGAGAGCACACCTCTCCTAATAGTAGATGTTAAGCCGTTTCCTCGGCTCCAATAGAAAACATCCCAAAATGAGACCAAGCGTACTTTGACCCGGGTCAACGCCCAAGTCAAGATTTGTCAACCCTTGTCTCGTGCCAAGCTCGTGCCAAGGAATCCACTTAAGTCTGGCCCGTGCCGCGCTCGTGCCAAGACTTGCCAAGATGTGCCAAGGTTTGCCAAGGTTTGCCGTGCTCGTGCCAAGGCGTGCCAAGGTGTGCCAAGGCGTGCCAAGGTGTGCCACGGCGTCGTGCCAAGGAAAAACACGCTCACGCTCGTCCATGTGCGCGCGCCCATGCGCGCTTGTCCATGCGCGTATATGCGCGCTCGTCCAAGCGCTTGCCCATGCGTCCGTCCGCGAGCGCTCGTCAGCGTCTCGCGCTCGTGGCCGCGCTCCGCGCTAAGGCATGACCGCATCATGCGCCAAGTGCTCGCCCGCATCACACGCCCCTGCATGCCTGCGCTCCGCGCTGCGTGCTCGCATCCTACGCTCGTGCCCGCGTTCCGCGCTAATGCGCCTCGCGCTAAGGCACGACCGCGTCGCGCCTCGGTACTACTTGGGCGCTACACCTAGGCCCGCGCCTATACGCACACCACACGCTGCCTTACTCAAGCCCATCACGCTGCCGCATACAATTTCCCAACTATACGCGCGCATCACCGCATGCCATGCTGCAATCCTCCGAGATCCAGCATCTAACCTTCATGGAACCACCCGAGTCCTCCGAAACTCGGTCATTTGCTAGGTTACCAGCTGCCCAACCCAGCCTATTCGGGTCTCGTTATTGGGGGTGTGACAGTAGGCTAGGACACACAGGGACTTAGGTATGGATGTTTGTGGTGTGTTGGTTGCTTATTTGCGTACAGTTGTTTACTTTGAAATGTTCAGCGTTTCTCCACACTAGGTTTTGTTAAATTGTTTCATGAAGATTTTTGTATTTAAAATACGACTTCCGCTGAATATATAATAACATACTTAAGTGGATACGAAATTCGAGACAGAGTAAGGCGGGCAGGTGCTGTACACGTGTAGTTGAACCAACAAGCAAGGAGTACATGGAGACACGTCACCCCGGGGCGGCGAGGGCCGCCACACTCATGGCCCATGGAACTAGTTAGACGAGTGTTTGAATACTCCTATTAGCCCGCCACTACTTTATATCAGCCCCCATTTAATTTAAAACATTTTTAAACTAAAATGTCTTAAGGTAAAATTACATAAATAACTCCACTTTAAAACATGAACTTATTGTTATGAAACGGATGGACACTTGTGCATGTAGGTGACCACATTGTGAAGCATGATTCTCACATTGAATTGTAACATCAAGCATGACTCTCACACTTTATGTAATTTGTAATCCTCTTTAATGTGCACCAACTCTTCCATGTATTGTCTATGTTGATTGTGATGTGTTGTATGACTTGTGGTGTATGTATAACTTATACACATTGTATAAGTACAATTATCATCATCACCAAATGACTATATAAAAGGATGCAAACCCCTTTGTAATTCACACACTAATGTTGAAATGAAAATCTCTACATTTCTCAACTCTAGCTCTTTTCTCTCTTGTTTCATCTTCTCTACTTGTTCTAGTAGTTCTTAGTTTATGCCTTCTATGCTTAAATCTCTAGCAAATCCAACTTAAAGTTCTAGTTGACTTACAACTTAGTTTACAACACTTATTTCATTTCTTTTTCCCACTTACTTTCATTTCTACACCCCTCAATTTTACTTTTCACTCTCTACACCCCTCCCTAAATGAAACCTTAAACTCATCCACAATTCCTATCTCACTAACTACATTCACTTTCTTTTCTACTTAATTTTCCCTTTCTATATTCCACCCAAATTAAACTATAGACTTATCTCATTTTCTCTTGTACTTCCTAATCTCTACACCCCTTATCATCTCTTTGTCTGTATATATTCAACAATTCAACAACAGTGCAACATCTTAATTATAGTATTTGGTTGAGATTTGATTCTTATTCTTGAATTGTTAGAGTTTTTTATTTGTGTTGAATATTAGCTTTTAAGGACTAAAGAATCAATCTTGATATTCATATATAACAAATTGAGTTTAAGAGAGAAAAAGATGATGTGCAACAAGATATTAGAGATTGAAGATCACAAAGATGAAAATAACTTTTTTTGGGGAGGGAGGGGGGCAAATATAAACTAGGGGTACAACAAAGAGTTTACTAATAACTAAGCGGGGTGCTCAGAGCATGAACTAACTTATTGAGGGCTACAAATAACATT
Organism: Stephania yunnanensis; assembly: GCA_039657365.1. Classification (NCBI taxonomy): domain Eukaryota; kingdom Viridiplantae; phylum Streptophyta; class Magnoliopsida; order Ranunculales; family Menispermaceae; genus Stephania; species Stephania yunnanensis. Next base: position 61,665,256 of record CM077583.1, on the reverse strand, counting down.
AAATTAAACGGGGGGCTAATATAACATAAATGGGTGCTAATAGTAACTCCCTAAAAAAACAATTTATATATATATATATATATATATATATATCATATATCATATATATTAAAGCACGAATCACAAATTTTTGAGTGGTAATGAAATTTACCTATTTGCCTGTACTTTTTTTTAATCTCCAAATCAACTTTTTCTTTTGTATACAAATCAAACTCTAACTCCTTATCAATCCACTACACGTTTTTTTTTCTTTATCTCCAAATCAATCATGAACTCATTCTCATCAATCCAATACACTTTTTTTGAAGCACTTTTTTTGAGGAAGTAATGTCCTAGCATGATTAGTTTGTTTTTCCATTCACGTATTATCTCAATCACAGTAGAGAATATTGATAAGCTAAAAAAGGTACTTGTATTTCTAATTTTTAAATTTTAATTACAATTTTAAATTTTGTTAATAAACTCTTAGAAATTAATTCCCGCGAGCGAAGCGAGAGGGGGAATCGTGCGTAGCACGTCTTGAAACTAGTATATATATATATCATCTCAGTTCTTTTACAATAATATTCATGTGACCTTGACGTGCATGTTATACGTCGGGATTTGTATATCCCTGCATCTCGATGCACATATGGATGGCTATTGTGAGCCAATGTGTCTTGTAGTGTAACATTGTTGTTGTCATTCTAGCACTTCCTAAAAAATATAGTATTGAACTTTTTTGGCAAAAAAAGTATTGGACTAAACTACCCTTTTTTTTCTCCATCTATTTGCTAAGAAAGTTGTATTTTTTAAAGGAAAATAATTAAGTAAGACACTTTAATTGGGCACACACTTTATTTTTTAGTTATTTATGATATTTTTTCACATATGGAGCCCACACCTTGGGAGACAAGAAAGAGTCATAAATGGCTAAAAAATAAATTGTGCGCCCAAAATGTGTTATTTTATCATTCTCATTTTTTAAAAAAAACACAAGGTCACGAGAGCTAGCTATCCTTTATGAGATACCGATGTTTTAATTGAAGCAATTTTAGTTATCCTTTATGATTAAATAACACTTAATTGATAGGGGTTTTTAGAAACCTCTATGTAATTGTATTAAAATTAAAATATAATACATTCTCACATGAATTTAATAACATTTTATTTAATAAGGATTTTAAAACCTCTATTAAAGGTTAAAAATGTTAGTGTTTTGTCCTAATTATAGGCTTTTATGAGTCAGAATGAATAATATCAATCTCAATGAAGTTTAGAAGATAAACCTTAGAAGTTACAATAGATCCATAGAAGCTTAATGACCCTAGTGAATAGGCACATATAAATTACTGTACAAATCATAATGAATTTGATTTTCTTTTGGATATATAAGAAAGGACTGACTTGCCTCTATTGAGACTCTAACCTTAAATCTTTTACACAAGTGAATGTATCAATTTAGTAAGGTATACACTTCATTGGTTAATGAACACGAGTTATATTTGGAAATACTAGAATGACAACAGTAATGTCACGTTACAAGACATATTGACTCACAAAGCTTTTCATGCGACTTTGACCCACGTATTATGCATCGTGATCTGTGTATGTTAGCATCCTGAGGCACATGTAGATGACTCTTGTGAGCCAGTATATCTTATAGTGTGACATGTTGTTGTCATTCTAAGACTTCTCTTATTTTTTTTTACCAAGATATGATGAACTTGCACTAAATATCAACTAAAACTCGAGCATTTATTATGTCATCCACAACTCGAATCTTGTGCTCTTTCATCAAGTAAAGTGGCTTGTATCTTAGACCAAAAAAAGGTGGCTTGTATTAAGGGCTAATTGGTAATTAATAAGGGTTTAATGTAACATTTGTAGAGGCCCTTGAGGACATTTGATAAAGATTGTGAGAGTTAACTTTGATAAAGAGTGCGGTTATGTGCATCCCGCACAATGATCAGGGCGCTCAACAAAAATTTTGTAAAAAATATATTTGAGGAAATGTCAAAAACGCCCTCCCAAACCCAACAAATTCAATCACGTTCCAAACTCTTCCTTTCCGCGCACCCCACCTTCGAAAGGTCAACTATATAATATACATTTTTCGCATGAAATTCTGATTTATTTGATCTATTTCTTAAGTTAAAAGTATGTTTACAATATATACTACATATTTTTTTTATATATTTGTTAATGTTGTAAAATTAACTAGATCATAAGCTAGGAAAGTAAACAAAGAACAAGAAAATAGAACAAGAGAAGAGATGGAGAGAAATATGATAACTTTATTTCAACTCGGTGTATACATTACATTGAGAGAACCCCTTTGTATAGCCCTTTTGGTCATAATGAGATGAAGACCAAAGGCACAAGTTACTCTTACATATAATACAATATTAACTAACAATTAAATAGGTGTTACATAATGTTGGGATATTAAGGGTCATCCATTTTCCTATTACATTTACAACACTTCCCCTTAAATGATACTTGCTAAGAGAATATGCATCGTTAAAACCTTTACTAAGAAAAATCATGTGGGAAAAAAAAGAGTACATCGTTCTCATCAATGTTGATATAAAATATGATATTGATAGAATTGACTCATTTAAAATCTTGCTAGGAAAACCCAAGGGGATAGAACCATAGCTAAGGGAAAAATAATACAATACATTAATCAATTTTGATAATGGAGTATTAATATTGTTAGGATTGTCTCGTTAAAAACTTTGCATGGAAAACCCGGTGGAATAAAACCATAGCTAAGGGGAAAAGAGCGCAATGCACTAGTCAATAATTCCTTTTGATTCTCCCCCTCATGTTCTAATGGGCAAGACATCATATGTTACATTGCAACAAATCTTTGCTAGTAATTTAAACTACAATATCTGGTCTTTTACACCTTAAGCATTTTGTTGATTCATGTATATTTTGTCGCATTTGAACATCATTTCATATATGAACCTTTAATGCCGGAACATATGATTTTGCCACTTTTTTATATTAGCACTTGATGTGTTTCAAGCAATTTCACGACATTCATTTTGAATTGAATTTATACATCTTCCCCTAATGGTGAGAAAATTAATTCATCAAAGTGACAGTCAGTAAAAATTGCAGTAAATATAATCCCTATCAGCTATGGGCCAAAGACATCCTAAATATGATTGATGGAGAGTTAAATTAATATAAGTCTCATATTGATTTGCCTTGAGATAATCAATATAATTGTTGTACCAGATACTATATGAACGCTAGCCCTCTCTAAGTTCAAATTCGAGAAATACTCTCTTTTATATTATAGTGTACATGTATGTAGCATAATAAGCAAGACGTAAATTCATCGTCTTTATTTAGCTCATGATTTGAACACATCTCAATGTGTCAATTTTAATGAACTATAAAATTCATAATTTGGCCTTTGATTGGCATGGTAATGTCGTCAAAATATTTGGGCCTATATGATAATATATATTCAATATGGCCTAATGACCTTTCACATATGACACAGTTTGTCACAATTTTGAGCATGCTCACTGTCAATAACTTAACCCCTTTATATTTCATGTGGTGCACCACTTTTATTCTACTTTTGATGAAATTACTAATACGACATTTACCATACATTTTCCAATTTCCACATCCATAATTTAATCATTGAGACCATGATCATTTTATAACGCAATGCATGCTTCATGAAGCTAGACCAATTGGACGGGAGTGATATTACATGTATAATATCTCATTATTTTACTCAGCTGCCATGATACAATAAACCAATTCATAATATTCATATTGAATTGATATACGCGCTCGGCATTTTGTTGTAATAATATATTGAGGCGTACCACGTTGATTTTTTTTTTTCTATCAGTGCTTCAGTCACTTTTCCGCTTAGCCTCAACCAAGAGTTAATTAAAATTACAGAATTATAATTCATATTCGACTAATATAAATATTGTAGCTTAAGACTTAACCGCCCATTTAAAGATTTTTGGAGCATCACCAATTTTGTTTTATATTCATAGCTCCATGAGGTGAAAATATATTATAAAGTGAAATATTAACTTTTCAAATCTCTATAGAGATATTTGCGAATGAATATTAACGATATGCGCACAGTCTTGCGTAGATGCTTTATTCATAATTTTAGCATCTAGTTTACCTTAACAAATAATTTTTGTCAATAATATTATGGCAACAAATTCGATCAAGTATAATATGTTTGAAAAACAGATACGACGTAAATAGTTTTCTCATTTTTTATATAAAATACATAATATACGATAAAATACATGTTCACGGGTGAGGCGAAAGTCTACTTAACAACCATGCCTCCTTGAACGGGATACCCCGTCTCCCTTTCAATGTTTAGCTTTACCAGGGACAAAGGTTACCCACCATCAACTCAAACTTGTAGTATTATTTGGATTAAAATAATCAAGAATAGAACATGCATAATTAATTGTTATAATAATTTTATGAGAAATATAGATATTCATAGGATCATAAAAAATGTATTTCAATTAATGGCAAAGCAGGATGTGCAAAATAGAATGCGTAAAAATTTCTAACCACGTACAGTTCTCTATATGTTCTCTATATGTCAATAGACTCAATACCAATATTTGCAACTATTCAAATTCATAGTTTCATTTTCGCAAGCAATGGTCATTAAGCTATGTCGGTGTGTATTCGACTGATTTACTGTCTACACGCGTACATAATTAGTAGTTTATTAGAAAATTTACCGCGCTATTTTTGCTAAAAACCAGAAGTAACCGAGCGTCGTCCTGCGCAGAGCCAGAAACCCCCCTCTCTCTCAATTCTCGACCCTGCTTTGTGCTCTTCTTCTTCTTCGTTGCTGTGATTTGAAGCGATGGCGCTGAAGTTTCTGAACAAGAAGGGATGGCACACGGGGAGCCTCCGAAACATAGAGAACGTCTGGAAGGCGGAGCAGAAGCACGAAGCGGAGCAGAGGAAGTTAGAGGAGCTTCGCAAGCAGATCCACGAGGAGAGGGAGCGCTCCGAGTTTCGTCTTCTCCAAGAACAAGCCGGTCTCGTCCCGTACGCACCCCTTCTCTCTCTCTCTCTCTTCCAATTTCTAGGGTTTCATTGTGTGTGTAGTCTGCTGCATCATCAACGCATCAATTCATCCGCCATCCTTTCTCGATTTCTAGGGTTTCATCGCTATATTATATAAAGACTCTAAATTTATCTTTCAATCTGCACTATTTGATTACTAATCAACAGAAATGCATCAAATTTACGTTTTTGTTATTGCAGAAAGCAGGAGCGATTGGATTTTTTGTACGAGTCGGGATTGGGGGTAGGCAAGGGTAGCTCTGATGGATTCACGCAATTTCAGTCTGCTCAGAAAACTGAGGCTGAGGCGCCTCAGCCAAGCTCTTCATCCTCCAAGGTATGCGTCTGGTGTTGGATTTCTAAGTCTTCTTTTCAATGCTTATATAGATTTTTCGCCGATCCGCCTTATAGAGGACGCTAAAAATTAACCTCTTTGAATGTTATATATTGCATTGATCCCCATAAAGAAGAAAAAAAGAGTAGAATTTATAGGATGCATGGACTTTAGGAGTTGATCCTTTGCAGAACAATTATAATTTCAAATTTGGGCGCATCTTCATCAATGTCTTCATGACCCTAATTCTGAAGATTTTTTTTTTCAGTAAACGTCTTGGAGATTCGGTCTCATTGTATTGAATATCGTAACTACAGTCTTCTCTACCTTCATCAATGCCCACTTAATCCTGTTCCAAGGATGTACCACCTTTTGCTGTATCACTGCGCTAGTAGAGAGTTTTGAATCAGATATGATTTTTTTGAAGGGTTTGTATAGTTGCACGATGGTTGACATTTGCAATGAAGATCATTTTTTTTTGCTAAAGACTCGGCAAAATTAGGAATCGTATAATTTAGTAAAAAAAAAGAAATGAAAAATGGTTAAACTTTTAGATCCTTTAGGTATAGTTATACCAGGACAAATGTTGAAACTCTGGTGTGGTCCCTTGATCAGTAAATAAACACTGAGCAGGGCGGACTTACTGATGACTCAAGAACTTGATAAGTTGATATTTTTACGTCATAATTAGCAGATAAGAATGGATGATATGTGTTCTTCTTTCACATGCTTCTCCTACATGTAATTCACTTTCTTTTATTGTTTGCGAAGTGATGGAAGCCTGATTTAATCGCACCAGGGAATTGCTTAGATCTGTTCATTTGCCTAACAAGGGCAATGTCCTAACCAAAGTTGTCAAATCAGAATCTAATCGTAAAATCGGTATGGGTGAATTGTGAATCGAATCGTAAATCGCAAGATTTTTTTTCGATTATTTTAAAATGCTTCTAAAAACTTTTAATTTGTGTACTCATTGATTTTCTTTTAATTTTAAATGATATATAATAGTTTTAATAGAAAGTTGAAGAAGAAAAGTTGTATTTTGTTTAAGAAAAGGTGTTTCTTACTAACGCGTGGAACACTTCCTATTTTATATACAAATATGTGTCTCACAAGGTGTGTATTTAATGGATTTGATCTTTCTCGTTTTGATTTCATTCCTAGATCTTCTCCAAAATCTTTATTTCTTTCCTTACCCTGATTTCTCTAACTCATCTCCCATTTCGCTAATTTCTCCCCTTTTTAAGAGTTAAAAAAAAAAAAAACTTAGGGTTGCTAGACAGTCCAACGACTCCTTTATCGAGTTAAAGAGGTTAACTCGTAAATCGCACGTTAACTCGTACGAGTTAAATCGAATTGCATGTCCAACGACCCCTTTATCGAGTTAAAGAGGTTAACTCGTAAATCGTACGTTAACTCATACGAGTTAAATCGAATCGCACGATTCGATTCATGAATCGTGCGATTCTTGTAGGTTTGTGATTTAATAGCAATCTCGACTCGTTTTTCCCTTGTATCGAGAGTTAACTAGTAAATCGTACGAGTTTGACAACAGAGGTCCTAACTTGTACTTTGATGTTTGATCCATCTTTTTATTCAACATTTCATTATTTTTGCCCGCAATTAGTTTGGGATTGAGACTATATTGTTGTTGTTGTTGTATTTCATTATTTTTGCGTATAAACTATTCTATGGCTTGCAGTCCTAATCACTGAATGCTTGTTCATGAAAATGGATATTAATTGGGAAAGGCGTTTGATTTTTGGTACTGAACATTTGGCTTGGTTTGTTTTGCCAGCCATCATCTACTCCTGGAGCCTTGTTTGAGGAGAAGCCTCAGTCAGCCAATGATGCTTGGAGGAAATTGCACTCAGACCCTTTGCTTTTGATACGACAGCGACAGCAGGAGGCTTTGGCTCGGGTTAAGAATAACCCTATCCAAATGGCTATGATTCGCAAATCGGTAAGAGCGATGTTGCCTTATGCTGAACTTGTTATATTTATTGGTTTAGATACTTATAGTTATTTTTATTAGCTGATATGTACTTCTTGATGAGATAATTCATATTATTAGGTGTGGTTGACGCTGAATCTCTATTAAGTGGTTTTACCTTCTTTTTTTTTGAGAAGGTACGGGTTATGTGGTTTTACTTTAATTATGAAAAAAAGGAGCTGAAATGATTGCATTTCTTAGAGGATGAATCTGAAATCCCAATTGAGTTTGCGATAGAGGTGTGATAGAGATCTTATATGGGAATCTTACGACAATAATAACCACCACAATAAAGTCTAAATCTCAAATTAGTTGGAATTAGTTGCATGTATCCAATGTATGTTTGCTTTAATGCAGTTTAGGACATGATTTGTTATATCCTCAACTTTATTAGAAACTATATTGGGACCTACTATTTTCTAAAGTAAAGCTTACAAGTCCTAAAAACCAATGAACTATTGCGTCACATTGAAATTGAGCTTTCTTTGTGATCATCCATCGCAAGAGTACTGCAATTTAATTAGTTAAATGAAGTGGCTTGGTGTGCCCTTATACTTATTGACCTTCTTGCTGATATTGTTGTTTGATGCTGTAGGTGGAAGCAAAGCAACAGAACGAGGGACTCAAGAAGGAGCTAAAGAAACATCGACATAAGACCAAGAAGCATGATGATCATACCCTACCCAAAAGGCATTCTGATTCAGAAGATGCCACCATGGAGAAAGAAAGACGGAAAGGGGGTCGTAACAGTGACTCAAAGTATGACAAGCAGTCTTCCAGAGATAGGTCTGACTCAGACAATGATGCGAGTGAGAGAGAGGAAAAAAGGAGGAAGCGGGAAAAGTTGAAGCAAGATAAACATTCATCAAGCAGGTCATACTCAGAAATTGATGCAAATGAAAGAGAGGAAAAGAGGGAAAGAAGCAGCCGTAGATCAATGGGGGAGAAACGTTCAACTGAAACCCGTTCCTCAACAGATATATCTGCTCCAGGACACTGGCACGGACCTCAGCATAGGCAACGCAAGTCTGCTCCAAAGCTCTCAGAAGAAGAAAGAGCTGCTAGGTTGCGGGAAATGCAATTAGATGCTGAGCTGCATGAGGAACAGAGGTGGAAGCGACTGAAGAAGGCTGCAGACAGTGATGCCCAGGAGGCAAGCCAAGCGCAGAAGCTAGGTGGTAGGAATTTCTTGGATGATGCTCGTAAGAGTGTTTATGGAGCTGAAAAAGGAGGGAGCTCAACAATTGAGGAGAGTGTTCGTCGTCGGATGCACTATTCGCAGAGGAGGTCGGATGCCAGCGATAGTAATGCTTTTAGGCGGTGACTACATCTGCATATTAACTGTAAGCTATTCTTCTTTACCTTGAAGATAGTTGTTCCTTCGCTCTTCTTGTATACTATTGTTATGTCATAACATCTGTTGTAGAAAACATTTGCATGCTACTTTGTAGCATTTTTTTAATGTTTGCTATGTTGATTGAAGAGGAAACTGCTTGGTATCAATTATCTGTGTACAATATTTTCATTCTCGAGTTCTTAACATTTTGTTTTCCCCTTAATGCATTCTCCATTTGTTCCATCGATGATTTTGGAGGTTATCTTTCATCTGTCATTTTAGGAATAATGACCAACAACAAAATAGCCTCAATCCCAAATTAGTTGGGGTCGGAGGCATGTTCGAACTTTTCCATTGTGCTAGTGCTTTAGGAATGACGACCACTTGCTATAATTATAAAAACCACTTGAAGAAAATTCTGATGAGACTTAGGGACGCTTCAAGAGATTAATTCTGATGTTCTAACTTCTAAGAACGGGATTTGTTGTCAAAGCACCTCTGATGGGATGGATAAGGCTTCACTTGTGAAAAGGCAGGGTTAGGGAAGGTCCCAAGTTCGACTAACGTTGCAGTCACTTCAAAAAAAAAAAAAACCAACAGAGATCTGTTTATGCTCTCTCTTTGTAATGTATGTTTCTCTGTACTTGAAGTTAAGCTAATAGTGGATCAATGGATTGAGATATTTTCTGTACATTTATTTGCTAAGCTAAGAGTTTGATCCATGTAGTCGATCCCATTTAATTTGGGACTTAAGCTATGTTGTTGTTATTGTTGTTGTATTGTATTGATCCCTCTTGTTTTCTTTCTTTTTCAAGAGGTAAGAAAAATATCCAATTCCTTGGGTTCGGAAACTAATCTCGATTCACTCAAATCTTCCATCAGCAATAGGAGAGTATGCAGACAATAACTTGGTAGACTTTGACAGTAGAGTAATGAATAGGAATTGGGGATTTTGTGGGTTTGATGAACAAAATGAAAATGTAGCCCTGAAGTTTCCTGACATGAAGAAAGAGAACAGCTTCCCAGCTCAGCCTTCTGAGCTTTCTTGCAAGATCGGTATCACTCCTTATTCTTCTATTTCGTCCATTTTGTGACATGTCTCCAAAGAAAAGTCCCTTCCATTTCATGACACAAGAAACTTTCTTATCAGCCACTCCAGCTGGCTAAAATAGTTCAAAACATGGTATGAAGCAAATGTGCTTCTGTGTACTAATCTGCTTAGATTTTAAAAGTGCAATCAACATTCAGTTAGTTTTATAGAGTTTCTTCTTTGATTTGAGTATTGTATTAGTTTATATCAACAGCCTGGGCCCCGGATATATGGCTGTTGACTTACAATGATATCAGCTTGGAGTCTTTGGCAATTGAGTATGGCATCTGCTCCCAACAAGTGGGCCAAGATTCTACTTGTATCAATCCTTTTATAATAGAAATACGTATTTGTGATCCCAAATGATCTACTAGACTACTACCAACCTTTCATTAGGAAAAATCCTTTCCAGTACTTGAATGGTCAAACTTCGAATATTTCCATTAGAACAGATTCTTCTGTTTGCATTGTTTTATTTTATATGATTAAAAGAACCAATGTACAGTAGTTGATTAAAAGTTTTTCATCATTCCAGAAGGAAAAAAAATATTTGTTATGTGTGGAAGACAGCACAAACTTTTCCACTAAACTTGCTTTTGTTTGATCAATACTTGGTTTTGGGAAGATCTGGGGGACCGTGCAAACTTTGAGGTTTGTGGTAAACTACAAGTAACTCTCTGACTCTTTAAGGTTTTGAATAAAATCATCTTTAGATGCAGTGCATATATGCTATGAAATGATCAAGTAATGGAACCGGGAAATGAGCTGAACATAGAGGTCCCAGTTTTTGGAGATAGGATTGCTCATGTATAAACTGGGTCAAGCTTGTAGCTAGGTTTGTCTACATACATATCAGTTCAGAAATAGTGACTCATATGTGATCTCTTTTGATTTCATTATATCTAAGAACTAAATCAAGAAAATTAAACATGAGATAGGGACATATATACGTATGCCTCTACTTCCATAACTGGTAGTCAGTAAGAAATGTGGATTGGTATCAGTCACTCTCTACTTCAAAAATTCTTCTAGAGTTAAAATGAGTAGAGTTACCATGAACACCACCAAGAAAATGTAAGCATTATTATATGCCTTGATTCTTGATATTCTATATATGTGAAATTAAAATATGGGAGTTGTTTAAATGATGGGACTCCTTTAATATGATATTACAGATTGTGATAGTTTGAGATTCTCTCCACTTTCCCCTTCTTGGTTGATCAACAGTGACTGGAGAGAAATCAAGAGACTTTGAAAAGATTTGAGGGATTAAGGAGAAAGAGATTAGAAGAAAGGGCAACATTGATATATAGAAGATTCTGCAAGAAAAGGGTGGACTTTTGATCATGTCAAATCATGAATTTGGAGTGAAGATGTAATAATAAAGTTGAAATATAAAAAAACAGCAGCTTTTTCTTTTTAGCCTCACAAGATGAATATGATAGCTAGTCTTTCAATTGTTTATACATTTTTACTTACCTTGTTTTGTTTCTTCTTGTTTGGTGCTTCTTTGTTCTCTCAATGACTCTCTCTCTTTTTCTTTTTTCTGGTACCCTGCTGAAAAAGAGCTATGGCGAAGGAGATTCCTTTGCAGTTTTCAGGAATTTCAAGTTTCACACGTTATTAAAGATCTCTCTCACATCTTTCACCAGCTCATATTTCAAACAAATTAAGCTATGCCCCCAGTTACACAACTTTTTCTTCTCTGATTAATTAAAGATTAATCACTCAAATATATATGTATGGATAATAAATATGTATATGCTTGTATGCATGTACGTGTGTTTCTTTCTTGTATATAATTAATGAATGCTTTTCTTGATCGATCAGGTGTTTATCTGTTGCCCTTTTGTGATTTATCCTTTTGAGTTAACTGATCATTCCTCATGAATTATATTAATGATGATGATGATGATGATAATGATGAGTTGTAGTAGCTTATGCAGGCAGGCAAGGGATCTTTAAAATCTGATTGATCTTATACTGATTTCCACAACTGGGTCTGCAAATAATATTCCATGGTGCTTTGTAAGTAGAGGTTGGTTGGATCTCTCTTTGGTTCTGCAATATTCTATTTGTTTGCTAATGAGTTGTACACAGATACTTTTATCTATTTTTATTTCATTGATGTGAGGGAACGAGAAGGCTAGGTCACAAATCACAGCAACATTGACGGATATATATTGGCTTGGCTTTGGCTTTGGCTTCCATGAATAATGATGTGGTTGCTGTTGGTGTTGCAATGCTGATGATGCTAGCTAGCTCTATTGTATGTTCCTTTATTAATATATAGTGGGTGAAAAGTGGGCAGGGCATATATGTTATGTACACGTGAGAGAGAGAGAGAGAGAGAAGTGAAGATCGATGGAGAGACTTTATTATGTATGATTAGGAAGAGAAAAAGGGTTTGTAGGGAGGGAGGGATTGCTTGTTGTGATGAACTTTTGTGGACTGACACCAAGAGAAGCCCTTACAAGGAAGTTATCTGAAACCCATCAATGAATATCCTCCACAAAGAGACAAACAAGGATGGGTAGTGGTGCTTAGAAAGGCAAATGCATCCTTGTGTAGTCTCTATTCAACATTTATTAAGGCTTCGCGTGTAAACTGGGTTTGTGCCGGTGTGGGTGTGGGTGTGGGTGTATGTGTGAGACTCTGAGTGGGGTGGGGTGGTGGGGTTTTGTAGGAACCCAAGTGTTGTCTGGGGCTTTAGGGATCCCGAAATTCTCTCCTCGTGGGGTCCTTTGATAGTCCCTTTTTGCTTGATTGATTGTATCACTTTGTTTTCTTGTGTGGCCCGGGTACCCTCCTTTGCTACTCATGCATACCTCAGTACTGCTACTATTACTACTACTACTACTTTTATTTATATATATATATATAGATATTTGTGACTTGTGATTCTGATGATTTTCTATCTAGCTATGTATATCTATACAATGCAATTGGTTCTCTCATTGTCTCTCAAATGCCCACGCCCACACATCTACACACCTACATAAAGACATATGTATACACCTATGTTCAGATATATATTTAATTAATCAATGTGCTTGTATGCATTAGTGTTTGTTTGTTAATTAATTCATCTCATTCTTAATCGTACGTATGTACGTACACCCTTGTGAATATATTCTCATCTTCAAAGCCAAAATGTTCTCCACACGTGTTCCCCCAACTCTTCATTGTAAGTATATAATTGTGAATAATACGTACTAATCATATATATATTTTTTATAGTACTCATGTATAATTATTAATTTTTATTTCCTTTTTGCTCCTTTTTCACCTCCGGTGATCAACCAATTGTAGTTAAATATATACAAATAATTGACTAGGGAGAATTTTATAAGAAAACACACACACATAAACACGTGCATGAGTCACAAAAAGAAGAAGGGAGTACTGATATATGAGAGTGACCAGTGATGCAGGGGAAAATAAGTGATCGAGAGGGCTTGAGATATAGTTTAGAATACATAATTAACTAAACATGCTTATATATAACATGGTGCCACATATAGGACTTCCCTCTATTATGAGTCATGAATGCTACTACTACTACTATCAGTACTACCACTTCATCTATCTATCTGTATCTAATAAAACGCATAACCACACACAAAGAGAGAGTGAGAGTGAGAGAGAGAGAGAGAGAGAGAGAGAGAGAGAGAGAGAGAGAGCTGTTTTTAGCTGCAGAAGGTGTCCTTTCAAGTAAACTGCATTCTCAGATGTTCTATTAAAGCAAAGGAATGCAAGGCCTCCCAAGCTCTCCCCCCCATGCATCTTGTCTCTGGATTTTCATTTTCTATTCTTTCCCCTCTTCCAACTCTCATCAATCTCCCCCCCCCCAAAAGCCACTCTCAATATTACTACTACCACCACTTCATCATCACAATCATCAACAACTACATTAACTACCTCATCCACTATCACTACTGCTACTACTACTACTGCGGCTACTACTTAATTAGCTGGTGAGATATGCTCAGCTCATTCACTGCAGGCACCACTACTTCTCATGAAGATCAAGAGGACCCCTCAGACCCCCACCACCAATACCACCACCACCACCACCACCACCACCACCACCGCCCTTATGCGCCTACCTTCATCTCCGCCGCCGCCCACCACCGCCAATTACTGATCAACTGCGCCGAGCTGGTCTCCCAAACTGACTTCTCCGCAGCGCAACGCCTCCTCTCTGTCCTCTCCTCCACCTCCTCCTCTTGCGGCGACTCCACCGACCGACTCGTCCACCAATTCACCCTAGCCCTCTCTATTAGGCTCGACCGCCACCGCCGCCGCCACCACTACACTAACCCTACTGATCCTACTTACATCAACTTCATGTCATCCCCCACAACCACCACCACTACTAGTACTACTACTAGTACTAGTACAAATTTAAATAGGGTTTCATCAATATTATCTAATTCTACTGATCACCATCACCCATCATCATCATCCATGATCATACCTTCCATCAATGCCCTTCATCATCATCATCATCATCATCATGGCATAATATTGAACTCTGAAATCGAGGCACTCCAATTTCAGTCCTCATTCATATCTCTCAACCAAGTGACCCCATTCATCAGATTCAGCCACCTCACAGCCAACCAAGCCATCTTAGAAGCAGTCGAAGGCCACCAATCCATTCACATACTCGACTTCGACACCATGCAGGGCGTCCAATGGCCTCCTCTCATGCAAGCCCTAGCTAGCCGCGCCGACCCATCCAGTCCTCCCTCGATCCGAATCACTGGGACCGGGCAAGACCCCGAAACCCTACGCCGCACCGGAGACCGCCTCGAGAGCTTCGCGCAGTCCCTCGGCCTCAGGTTCCAATTCCACCCTCTCCTCCTCCTCGACGATGTTTCATCAGCACTGTCACTTCAAGTGCCTCTCCTACCAAACGAGACACTCGCTGTGAATTGTGTGCTTTACTTGCACAGGCTTTTGAGTGAAGACTCTCGTGATGTGAGGTTGTTTCTTAGGACTGTCAAGGCCATGAACCCTAAAATAGTGACAGTTGCGGAGAGGGAAGCGAATCATAACCACCCGAGTTTCTTGAGGAGGTTTGTGGAGGCGGTGGATCATTACGCGGCGCTGTTCGAGTCGCTGGAGGCGACGCTGCCGCCGAGTAGCAGGGAGCGGTTAGCGGTGGAGCAAGTGTGGCTTGGGAGGGAGATTGTGGACATTGTGTGTGGGGAGGGGGAGGAGAGGAGGGAGAGGCATGAGAGGTTTGAGAGCTGGGTGGAGAAGATGTCCACTTCGGGGTTTTCGAATGTGGGGTTGAGCCCGTTCGCGCTGTCGCAGGCCAAGTTGCTGCTTAGGCTTCATTATCCCTCTGAAGGGTATCAGCTCAAGAATGTTAATGATTCTTTCTTTCTTGGGTGGAAAAATCAACCCCTCTTTTCAGTCTCTTCTTGGCGTTGATATAATTCATGATGATTGATCAACAACAACAACAAGAAGAAGAAGAAGAAGAAAGAGCTTAATTGCTAGCTAGCTAGAGATGTACGTATAGCTGGAGAGTTCATCACTAGCTACTAGCTAGATCTATTTATGCATATATACATATGGATGTTACACATGAATGAGGTGGAATCGAGCAACAACAACAACAACTGGCTCTTGTGAAGAGATCGAAAACCCTAGAAACGTCGATCGAGGTACTAGTACTAGCTAATGATCTACAAAAGGAGATCGGAGTATATATGCAAATTCCTGATGATGATGATGATCAATTTTTATGCTAGCTATATATTGACACAATCTTTGCCCGAAACCCTAATCATCTTAATGATGAGAGAGCGAGATCCTGTCACTAATTAATGAGCCTCGCATGCATGTGACAACTTAACTCTTCGTGTACGTTAATTGCAAGCCAAAGTTTAGGGAAGAAATGGTGGCTGGATCGGTGGCTAGCAGCTATTAATTTCATCATGCAGCTTCATGAATTCATCACATATGCATGGTCTAGCTTTCTCTCTCTCTCAAGGTTTTTCCTTCTTGAGGGGGAGCTCAAACCAAGTGCTATAGATGGTAATACTACTGCTACTAGTACTGATCATTATTTTGCTTAAGGTTTGGTCTGGATTTTTTTACTTAATTAATTTCCTATCTCTATATATAAAATATATGTATATGCCCTTGTTAATTATAAGTCCAAAGGGGAATCAAATTCAGCCTTTCTGAAAAGGAAGCAGTAGTGCTTTTGCGATATTTAACTCCTACATATTCTACGAATCAATTAAACATTTATGCTCTTCTTGGGGAATATATAAATGAGATTCTATGTCTTTTTGCTCGCTTTACTCTATTTCCTTGTGTTTTTATTCTTTTATTTATATGTATAATGGGTGCTCAACTAACATTCTCCTTTCCCTATCATTCACGTCATCATATTTTTTGTTTAACTAATTAATAGATATGCATTTCTTATCATTATACTTTTACATTATATGATATGAGCTATCAAAACTATCCTCTTCTTATCGTGTTAGAACAACTTGCATCTTTTTTAAGAAAAATCCTTACCTAACATCTTTTCTCTTGGGTTTCATTTGTTTTTTTGGTGAGAGGGGGTATCTTTCCTTCGATTATGCGCGTGATGTAACGATAGGCAGTTCTGCCTCCTTTTAATCCAATTTTTTTAAATTATTTTTTGCATCATTGATATATACTAATTTTAACAACATTCTCAGCTAATGTACATGCAGCATTATATATTAAAAAAAAATATATGATATATATATATATATATATATAAGAAGTACAGCTTCGGGTAGCCTCATCAAAGCTACTAATAATATATAGTAATCAATGTGAATATATATGTTATATATGTGATTAAATTAGGTAGAAGATGACATGGATAAGATGCAGTATAACTATATAGTAGTAGTGATAGTGTTAACTACTACTAGTAGTGCTCTTGTTTTCTGTAGCAAACAGTAGCCGCATATACCTAATGTTGTTCTGTTTGAGAGTGCATGCACCCATGTTTTGCCCCAATTTATGCCTTTTGTCTCCGCAGCAAAACCATTGAAGTTCACAAATAGGGTTTTTTTGGCCGCCTTGCCTGCACTATAGAAATCATTCCATTTCGAACCTCTCCTGCGTGCGTGGGATCTCGATCTCTTCTATCTATCTCCACTACCTTTCCTACCTACCTAGCCTTCCATGCACTAAGATCCCCTTTCTTTCCTCTTCATTATATTATTATTATTATATTAAATCTATCTCCATGGATATGGTAGTATTAATTAGGTTTCTAAAGTCTAGTGACCAAAAAACATTAGGGTTATAAAGTCGCACAATCTCATTAACTTTATTTGCCTAGCTATTATATAGATATATATAGCTACAGATCCCAGTGGATCAGTCTTTTCAAATTAAGGTGTTTATACGCCATTAGCAAGGAAACCTTGTAAGCTGCTTTGTAGCTACAATATGTAACACGTACTTAGGGTCTACATATATTATATATAATCATATGTAAGCTCGTTAATTGCTGATCAAGTTCGGTTTGTGATGATCGATCTATAGAATCTTTAAGAGGGTTTGATATCAATTAAAGTACGTGATTTGTTCCTTAAATATGTACGTAATCATTGACTGATGAGACCAAAACCAATACCCGGCCGGCCTATTGGATCATATGACGAATGAGTCTGCGAGAGTGCATTGATGAATGATGATGGCATTGTGGCATGTACGTACGTATATATATTAGCTAGCATATATTTTGCTCAATTATTGAATCGTACTTGGACATGGTATATATTGGAATGCTGATTGCATTTCTATATATATATATATATAATTTGAAGGTTTAGAAATCTTTTATTCAACATTAATAAGAATATGCCTTGTCCATATATATCAGCTTTGTTTGGTAAAGATGCAGTGCAGATTGATATCATTAAGTCATTATATATCAGCTCTTTTTTTTTGTATAATTTATATTTTTGTAACACTTGTTTTGTGTGTGTAGATATATATAAAGGAGTATCGCCTCCATTCAGCAAAAAAATTATTTCAGTCGAAGGATCAGTTTTATATATTTGTAATTATTTGGTATTATATGCATGTTGAGTTGAGGTGTTGAGTTGAGGTTTAAGATGCTTAATTATGGATCAAGTACTCTCCTTTTTCAATATTTTTCTTCTTTTTAGGTCTCATTTTCTTTGTAAATTAATTAGTATCAGTTTTGATAGGTAATCCAAATATATATTCATACCATGGGAATCCCTCAAAATGTATTGTGCATTAATTTTTTTATGCAATAAACTTGTATATCAGAAAATGAAGATCCATTAATACGAGGGGCATCTGCATATAACAATAATGCATCAAGTTGAGAATGGATAATACAGTGCGTAAAAAGTCTAGACTATATAATGATGTTTTCTTTCTTTTCTTTTTTTTTTTTTTTTGTTTTTTTGGTGTACAATGTAGTGTTTTCTTTAACAATGCTACAGCTAGCTTATATATATATAGAAATTAACTAATTAATCTGCAGGCTAGAAAATCAACATAAATCCTGGCATATTGCTAGAAGCAAGCGATTTCATCAAACGGAATAACGCATAGAAGAAACCCCCAAAGAATATTGGCATAGAATAGAAATTAAACATAAAAATTAATTAAATGCATCATGATCATTCTAAATTACGAACATCAATAAAAAACTTATTGACAAAAAAAGGGCTGATGAAAACTTAATTACGTACTGTACCCATTAACACAGTTATATATGCAACTTGGAGAATTGACTAATCCATTAAGGACTTCGTGTTTAAAAGTTAAATTAAGTACTAATAAAACTACCATATATACAATGTTAAAAGAAACAATCGATTGATGGACATATGCAAGTGACAGAAGCCTAGATGACAAAATGTTGCAAATTTCCTTTTGATTTAGAGTTGGAATAAAAAAGGGAAGATGTTGCAATAACACTCTAAAGTCATACCTTGGTCACGTGGTGGTGTGTATGCTCCACATGAAAATAGGATGTGCGGAAATAGTTTTCGGTGCGTACACTAGAACATTTTTGGCATTTAATAGAGGTTTAAAAATCCCTATTAAATAAAGTGTTATTAAATGTCATGTATAAAAATGTGTTATGTTTTAATTTTTAATACATGTATTACATAGACATTTTTTAAAACTCATATCAATTATGTATTATTTAATAACGTACACTCCCTTTTAATAGGGGTTTAAAAACCTCTATTAAATACCAAAATTGTTCTAGTGGTAGCACGTAAGGTATGTATCCCGAGGCATGCACTAACGATTCTCAAAGACGCAAGCTGCTCGCCACATCAAAGGATGCGACTTTGAGTATCATTGTACGTACTATGGAAAAGCGCGTGCCCTGACCGTTGGATCATGCAGATAAGAATATATAAATCGATTCATGGTTTTAATGGTTGGGGTGCTATGACAGGATTTTGTTGGTTAGCTACTTTGTTGGTTGCATGCTTTTGCTTTATAAGACATTGAAAGTGAGACCCTCTTTCTCTATCAATAGCCAAAATATCTTCTTCTTTTTTTAAGAAAAAGATTAATGAATAAAAATAGTAAAATTAAGGGATGTTAATTAGGCCTGCTCGCGACATTACTCAAGTGAGCTTGTGGATCTCTAGATTCTCTACTAGTACCGAGACTTTCACAAACTTAACCACTTTTAATTCAACTCAGGAGGTATAAGATTTTACTTCAAAAATCTTGGGAAATCCACACTTATAATATACTTATGAAGTCACAATCATCCGACATAAAACTAACTTTTCCAAGCATCAACAAGAGAAAAAAAAAGTAAATAATTTTTTTATAGGAAAGAAAAGTAATAATTAACTAATGAGTCCGGACTCATGAGTTCAAATAGATTTATTGAACCCCTCCGATAAAAAATCTAAGTCTTTCAAGCAAAAACTTTTTAGTCAAAATTATAAGTCTTTTTTTCAAATTCGAGAGCGTATTTATTTTTATTTTTTAACCAATTATATTATTATACAATTCAAATATTTATGATTATTCAATTCTTCAATTCATTTAATGTCAAAAAACGTATATGTAAATTATACTCGTAATTAAATTATCTTAATTATTGTGTCTTTACTTTAAACGAATTATATTTGTGACCGAAGGAAGTAGTAAATAGTTGACCCATTCTCATTCATATATATTTCTCGAGGCATATATCTCGAGGCACATCAATGAATATTAAAAAAAAATGTTCCTATAGGGAACCTCCTAGGTCGGGGGAGAAGCATCAATTAATGAAAGGAAAATATGCTGCGCATGCACACATATTCCAAAGGGACAATGTATAAAACAAATACAAGTCGATGAAAATGTTGACACCGGTGAGAAATTAAAGAAGTGGTAATTCAGGTCTCAAAACAAAAACTAGAGCAAATGTGTCAGCGCGAGAGCGACAATATTAATTGTGAACATATCCAATTATCCATCCATGTACGTACGTACGTACATAGATACATATACATACTCTCTCACTTTTTTGGGTGAAAAGATAGAGAAAGAGATCCCACGTTTGCGTCTGACATTTTGTGTTGAGGGATCTGTTTGGTGATCTTATAAATGACTTTCACAGAATCTGTAGGTCCGACCACACTCACTATATAACCAAAACCTACTATACGTAATAGATTGATTGATTTCTCTCTTGCTCATCACTTGCTTGTTTAGCTAGATAGATTGGGCTACATGTGCGACCTGCCTGCATCTTTAATTAATTAATTCATTCCACCTTATTAATGGGGGCCGGTATGACAGTTGGGTGTACATTACCAGTATGTCCTCTCAACCATTAATATACACTCACTCAACAACGAGAGATAAACTATATAACGTAGCAATCAACATTAATTACTTCAGGAGTAGTATTGCACCTTTGTTTCTTAGGCATGTGTGTATATATATATAAAAGATAGGTGCTTTTTGAGTCATACAATATATATATATATATATATATATATATATATATATATAAACTCAATGAAACTCAATTGCATAGCATTTATTGGGCATTTAATGTGTTTTAGGGAAGTATGAGTAGCACCAATTGATACAAAGATTAGGGAAGGGCGGTTGCGATGGTTTGGTCACCTACAAAGACGGCCTACAAATGCTCCAACTAGAAAACTTGACTCAATAGAAATTGTAAAAATTCGACGAGGTAAGAGCAGACCAAAGTTAACATGGATGCATTAATTATTAGAGATTTGAATGGTTTGCAAAGCTCGCCATCAATTGCACTTAATCGAACACAATGAAAAAATTTGATCTATGTAGCCAACCCCAGTTAATTTGAGACTGAGGCTATGTTGTTGTTGTTGTTGTTGTATCATGTATGTAGCCAACCCAGTTAATTTGGGAATGAGGCTATGTTGTTGTTGTTAATGTGTTTTACAATAAATGCACTACATCAATCACCATTAAATTGAAATCCCTTAATAATTCAATGGTGAGATATGTAATATGTACCCGTGACATGAGTATATCTTTAAACTCTATTGTAAAAATACCTATATATATATATATATATATATATATATATATATATATATATATATATATATATATATATCCATCGTTTCTCTGTTAAGGATTGGAGTTGGAACCAATATTGCACTTGATCAGAAGTAGTCTAGCTAGCCACTTAGAACCAACTAAGCATGTAACTCATGATTTCACATATATGTAGTCAAGTTGATGTTCGAAATGAGGGCAAATTGTGATTTCTTTCATAAGAAAAAATTGCATCATCGTGCATTAATGTGCATGTAATTAATGGTAAACCTCATGGAGAAATGTAAGCAATACCCTCATTGATCATATAAGATAATATAGACTCGCAACATTTATATATTGCACTCAGAAGAGAATATAACGTTAGAAAATGTTTATAGCTAGCTAGTTGGATGGACTGAACTATAGGAACAGCACACAGCACACAGCACACAGCACACAGCACAGTAGGGGCAGAAGAAAGACCAGTGCCTATCTAGCTATTGAGTGCATAAATTTACTCCTTGCATAGCAAGTTATCTATATAGAACAAAAAATGAGATGGTACTTGCTCAAAACCCATCACATATAACATTATAGGTAGACTGATGAAAGTGCACTAGGACTACTTGTTTACATATGTGGTTGCATTTATATTTGTTAGGGTGCGTGGGGGGTGGGGTTCAGGAAAGACGTGAAAGGGTTTGGTGGGCAGGGCGAGGCCGTGCAAGAGAAGTAAAAGGAAAAGCAGACAAAGTATTTATAATGGAGCACATGGTCGCCCGTACCACCTTTGCCATCCCCTGCCCACTGCACACAAGAAAGTGACAGAGGCCCTAATCACCACTGCATTGCACTGCTTCAACAAATAGTGAACAACGTTGATCAATCATGTATTTTACTGTTGTAGGTTGCTTATGGCATCTACGATAAAACAAAGCCATTTCTTCATCACCTGCAGACATGCAGTCGACTTAATTAGTTAGTATCAATCAAGTAAAACCAATCAATACTTCTTCAAAGGCCACAGCTCAAGAGCTCCTGCTCAATCATTAAGGGGAGACATCAGAAATATATTATGGATTTCAATTGAGACCAGTATATGATATGGAATACAAATTGAGAGAAAGAAAGGGTATACTAGTACCCCTTAATGAAAAGGATGCAGATAAGATTGAATTGTATTTTACAAGGCAGAATCCAATATAAGTATTTTGGCATTGGGCAACGCATGCAGTTTCACAATAGCGAAGCTAGCAAGTATGTGTGCCTGTAATATACAAATGAATCTCCCTTAATTTCTTCTAAAATTGTAGCTCGCATGTGATGGTAATTATTTGTAGCACGAAAGAATCCCTCTTCTCAATAAGCTTGGCAAGGATTCCAAATGTGAAACTTATTAGTTTTACTACTTCGAAAGAAAAAGAAAGACCTGCATGGCATCTCCAAGAATTTAGGAGGCTGCGGCGACATGTCCTTGAAATTCCACACCCAAATTGAAGCTGCAGGGAATTGAACTTGCACAATTTAGAACATAACTGCATTGAATAAGGCGGCATCTAAATAGAAGTACAACTTTATCATCTACAGACTTACTCTCTCGGTGTTTGTCCACAGCAGATAAGAATATTAGAGTGGAAATTCCCTTTGAAGAACATCAAGATTCCTCGAATCACAAGCTTCCAGCATGTCGTTTCGAGAAGCACAGCTACAAGAAGACATTTATAGATTGTTTGACTTTCTCCATTTAGTTTCAAAATTAACACGGTAGTTAATTGAAATATTGCGTACCTAAGAGATATTCTTAAATATTGCCACGCATTGTCTGCCTTGGGATTCATAGCAAGTGCTCGCACATAATAGCGAATGGAATCCTCATAGAGACCCTGATTCATATTTCAAGTTCGGATTTTAATTCATAAGAGAAAAAACAGTAGGGCTTGCATTTCTGAAAGATTCGAAGATTCTAGGTGCAGGAATGAGTGTTTTCTAATGCAGTGATGGAGTATAACAGTTCAAAAACAGCCATCAATCTTATTTTTTTTTAGGTTTTTACGATGCGTAAAGTTTCAGAACAAATTGTCAGATTTATAAGGTAGCATTTGGTTCAGCATTAACAAAATAAATTTGCATTTGCTATGAACAAAGGGTCCTAAAACTGCTTCCAATCCACCCCAAAAAAATTGACTCAAGTGGGGAAGTTGGAAAACATCTTGGTTCTCCCAAGTATTTCAAAATTTAATTCTAATACAAGATTTCAGCAAAACAATGAAAATGTTTTCAAATTTTATACCAAATGCAACCCAGTTTCATGGGTGCTAGCAATTAGAAAATAGCTCCCAGTTTCATGGGTGCTAGGATTTAGATAATAGCTGAAGGGGAAAAAACCTGCATCTGTACATTTACTTATTTATCTAGCCAAATTTTTTTTTTGAGGCCATTTAGCCAAATTAAATAGAAGTAACTCAAGTTAAGCAAAGGAACAGACCTGGTTTGCAAAGCTAATGCCCATATTCGCCCATGCTCGAACATAATTGGGCTTCAGGTCTAGTGCCTGGAGATCCACAAAGAAATAAGAGTCACAAAATCGCAAGTGTGTATGAATATAATAACCCATGGTTCATTTAAATGTAACAATTGACGAAGATTAGCAAATGCAAATCCAACAAGGATATGCATATTAGTTCATCTAATTTATGAAACACACTGAACGTACAATATATATTGGCAGAGGAATATTCAGTTCCAAACAACTATGGAAAGACATTCACTTCCCCCTAATGACCAGAGATTTTGATGAATTAAAACGGTACAAGGAGAGCAAGGGTAGTGGAGGTGCCTCCCTCTAACTGGAAGAGAGGCATAGAATGAGATTAGATTGTCTAGTTCTTTTGATGCTTTACGAAAAAGGAAACGGATGGAAGCCCCACACCCTCACATATGCAATTGTTTCTCATTATCCAAACACTATTAGACTCCGACAATAAGAATGGTTTATTGCCTGATGCTAGTGCCTTCTTTTTTTTTTTTAATCAAAGGTGACAGGAGAAGGAGTATCTCTATTTTTTCAGCTATTAGACTCCAAATTAATTGGGATCAACTTCCATGGATCAAACTCTTTCATTGTGCTCGATTAAGTGCAATTGATGGTGAATTTTACTTACAACAGCAACAACAAAAACTACCCTAGGAACGTTCATGAAAGGAAATAGCATTTTTGTGCCTTCTAAATATTATATGCTTTGGGGCTGTCAGAACATCAGAAATATCACCTGTTGATAAGCCAATAATGCATCGGCACTCTGAACACTGTTAGCTTGCGTTGCACCCAGTTTGTTCCAAAGAGAATAATCACGAGGTTTCAGTTTCAAAGCACTCTGAAAAGATTTTATTGCACTGTCAAACTCTCTTGATAAATTGTAAAGTACACCAAGAACTATGTGGACATCAGCATCATCTGGAGATAACCGAGCAGCTTCGTTGAACAACCCAGCAACCTGAAGAATGGAAAGTTGAGATTTCAAGAGTATTTTGTTTCAAAACAGCATTTTTAAAGACAAGTTTAGACATATTCAGATACTATTCTCTACAGGAACTATTCATAAGGAAAAAAAAAAAAAAAAAGAGGCAAATTTGAAAAAAAGGCCAATAACAGATCTATTCATGGCAAGTGCTTTCCAATGCACTTTCTTGACATGCCTATATCATGTTGCTGGAGGACCACAAATCAAGATCTGTATACTAATGTATCAACAGATCCCAGCATATGTTGTAGTTAAAGTATGTTTAGAAAAAGCGTTAGAATAACATTTCCATTCATTCATATAGCTTCAGAAACAAGGTAGAAGAAAGGTGTCAATGACGGGAACTTACATCGGCAAAAAACAAAGAAGCAGATTGCTCTGGCGGGGCAAGCGTTCCATACTTTGGATGGTGTTGAAGCCATCCATACAAATACTTCAATGCTTCAGCTTGTTCCAACTCTGATTTTGTCAAGAGAAAGGAAAAAATTAATGCAAATGCCAAGAATCTCCCATTAGATTTAAAGACAGTGAGGTGTAAACCTCCATCCAGTAAGCTCCTGAAGAAGCTTTAAAAGAAAATTACTAATTTACTAATCATATGCAACGCATTCAGCGACCACTGCCAAAAATGCAAAGTATGTAATGTCCCACTGACCGTTAGTATGACTCACTCCAAGAGCAAGAAGCACCTCCAAGTTTGTGGGATCAACCTCATGAGCACGCATCATTGACGCAATTGCCTGCAAAATGGTATGCTCTTTCAAAATGAATGAGGGTCCAGGGGAACCAATTCCAAAATCTTAAACAAACTATAACAATTTTGGTGCAGGGTGCGGAAGGGTGATTGGGGTCCTGCGGGAAGAGGGGTGGGGGGGTATGAACAGGTTTCAGGTAAAGCATATATCCATGATTTTTTTTTCCTAAAGAAAAAGAATGTCAACAAGAAGTTGCTGTCAAGTGGAGAACCTCCAAATCATGAATTGACAACAAATACTTTACAAAAGACTCAGTTAATGAATGGTCTGTAGGAAAAAAAAAAAGTCGTTGCTTTACAAAAGCAAAAGTCACCAAATCAACAGGTAGCCTCCAAACTCATAGAAACCGTTAATGGACTTTGAACAGGGACTAAAAATTAATTACTGGACTATTGTGTTCACGGGTGTATATTAAATTCCTCTTCCTTTGAGCATACAATCCAATCAATCGGTTTCGCCACCTTACATTTTGACACACCCATTCTTTTTCCAAGTACTAATTTTTCAATCTTACTGGCTATCATTCTCAACCTTTTGTCACATTATTACAAACAATATGCAAAAAGTCAAACCTAAAGCGGGGAGAGAAGAAGAAGGATGCGAGTGAACAGAAACGAAGAAACAAAACTTAAGACAAGGCAGCTAAATTGACCAACATGGCGATACTCATTGCATTAAGCATTTTCTACTTCATAAGGTACCAAGTGCTTTGTTCAATCAGTTCTATATCAAAATGGACAAACACAAACTGCATCATTACAAGCAACTGTCATAGTCACAAGTTAACTAAATAAGATGGCAGCAACTATACCAGGGACAAACCTACAAGACAACAATTGGGACTGATGACTAAAACATTCACAAATAGATCCAGCCACTAATATAATAAAAGGTGAAAGAACTTTTTGAAACAACAAAGAATTGAAGTCAAATATAATAGAACCTGTTGATCATCATCATTTTCTGCATGTGTTATTCCCAGTAACCTCCAACCTTCAGCATTTTCAGGGTTCTTTATAACTTCAGCCTCTAAAGCAAGTACTGCTTCACTTAAGAGCCCCTTCCGAAACAACTCCTGTCCTTCTTTCAAAGGGTCCGGATGTCCAACATAGGGGTTCATATCAGAAAATAAATAGACACCCCTTGAAGAATTTGACTGCTGTTTGACAGCTTGTTGCTCATTCAGGTACCTATTCAGTAATGTGAGAATAACAGGTCATGTGATGATATTTTTCTTTCAAGCAAGGATCGAAATTTCAGTTTCGCCTTATAATTCGCCCTCTTGATAATCGGAATTAATTCGGAGAAGTTTAATTCGACGTGAAGAATTTTGGTAAAAATTCGCTAACTTAGAGAAGTTTAAGAAATTTTTATTAAATGGTCAATAAACTAAAACTCATTTTATGAGATGTCAAAACAAGAACAATTATGCATTTATACCTAAAAAATTTACAATTTAATGGTTTCAAGTCAATTTTATTGACACTAGTCATGCATACTGTGTATGGTAGATCACTTTTTAGTGATAATAATTACACTTAATTTGATTCTCTAACCATTTATTAATTGCACATTCTCGTAAGTAAAATTAAAATTATGAAACATGCTTTTTTTTATATGGGTCAGTATTTAAAGCAAAAAAAAATATCCACTTTTTGACATTATACATCGATTGAAAAAACCGGAAAACGTAGTAGAGATGTGTGTGCAAAATTAAATCTCGATGCATACATTAAATCATAATACAAAGTCAAGGGATCACATGATCGGGGTAGAGATGTTTGTACAAAAGTGAGCCACTCTCAAATTCTCAATAACCCCTAAATGCCACCATCAATTACAACCCTCAACCCTTTCGTTTGATACACACTTATATGATTTTTTTTTTTTACCGAATGTTTGCAATTTCTCCTTGTTTTTAGCAATCCGTATCAATTTATATCAATGTTGTCGATTTTGAACATAAACTTCGGAGAAGTTTTGTAATTTTTAAAATACCCGTGAACTTCGTTTCGATCCCTTCAACTTCGTCTAATTTTATCGAATTTTCATTCCTTGCTTTCAAGAAAAAAGTGTATTAAGTCTCAATAGGAACTTTGCAAATCCTATGTATTCTATCAAATTTTCACAAGAAGAAACACAACCTCTACTTCAAACAAATGCGAAGAAAAAACTGGGCAAAGAAAATATTTATATGTAAAGTTCAAATTGGTTTTTTTGTTAAAAAAAATAAAAATAAAACTTAAATGAAACAAGTAATCGAGAAAGCTTGATGATTTAAAATGCAAATGAAAAAAAAAAATCTATATGCACAACCACAGAGGCTTGAGCTTACTCATTATACCCATCAAGCCACTCCGAACTTTCCCCCAAAACACCTTCACCAACCTGATGCCCAAATTCTTCGGCCCAGTCATTGACATTCAACTTGGAGAATTCCTGGACCCATTTATCATCAACTGATCCATGTAGCTCCCTTTCAGCACTGAACTCTTTCGCCCATCCATTGGTTCCATGAGAAAGCTAAAAGACGGCAACAGTAAGCAAACCAAACCATGTCACAAAAAAACATATGCAAACAGTTAAAGACTAACAAAATCGATTGAACTAAAAATTTCCATCTCTAAGTAAAGGAAATCCACATCCAAAAGCAATGTGTTAAAAGCCAATTGTAACTTTCTCAATGACCACCTCAGTTGGACAACTAACAAACCAAATATTTTTTTGGTTGAACAACTAAAAAATTATAATAAGAAAGGACCAAAGTAAACTAAAGTATGGACTACCTCGTTCTGTGCAAACTCATTGACCCAAGAAGTGGGAGCACCTTTATGTTGTTGCTGGTACTCCTCCGCCCAGCCAACATGAGAGGATACCCCAGCTGGTTTGATTTGATTATCGTCAACGATAAGCTCTCCACGACTCATTTTGGAAACAAATTGGTGGAACTTCGAGTTCTGGAGAAGTTAATCGGGAAATACATCAGCCCTTTTGTGGGGATATTATACACATTGTTCAACACAAGTTCTACATTGGTGATGCAGGCAAACAAGAAACCGATATGACATGATAAAGTTTACAGTGACCCAATAGAACGGAACGTTAAGGGCACTTACTGAGGCACTCAGCTCAACCAATTAAGCACCGTAAATGTACATGCATTTAACAAATTTTAATTTCCATTCATCATCAATAACAACATAGGCTCGATCCCAAATTAATTGAGTTAGACTACATGGATCAAACTCTTTCATTGCGCTAGATTTAGTGCATGATGATGTACTTTCCAGCTTAATTAAGTCCCTCCTAATCAATGTGTCCCAATTTAGCTTCGGTCTACCTCTACCTCATCAACTTTTTCAGTTTCTATTGAGTCAAGTTTTCTAATACAGGCATTTGTAAGCCGTCTTTAGAGGTGTCCAAACCAACGCAACCAACCTTCCCTAAACTTTGTGTCAATTGGTGCTACTTCTACTTTTCTTCTTTTCTTAGCCTATTATCAATTATCTTCTCTCAAATTTTCATAGTATGACTCAAAGTTGAATTCCTCGAAAATATGAACAACTTTGAATATCTCATTTGTTTTTAAAGATTGGTATGAAAGGCTTACCAAAAATAAAAGAATGGTACAAGGGTGCTTCTTCTTCAATTCATTGGCATTCGTTTTGGTTTTAAAATTTTGTCAAAAAATTTTGTTAACCAAGTCAATCTAATTTCTCCTAAGCATTTACAAACCTCTACGGATATTTCATCTGGATCACATGTTTTTTCTATTTTCATCATTTTCAATGTCTCTTTAACTTCCAAGATCCTAACTTTGCGTCTGTAGTTTACATTTATTTCTTGGTGTGGGTTTTCATATAGGAATCAACTAGGTCATCATTAAATAAACTATCAAAGTAGCTTCTTCATCTCTCCTTAATGTTGTCTTCGCATATTAAAACATTTTGATTTTCGTCCTTAATACATTTTACAAGACTTAGATCTTGTTCCTTTTTATCTCTTAATTTGGCTAGCTTATAAATATATTTTTCGCCATCTCTATTAGCTAATTTTATATATAAATCTTTCATGAAGTTTGTGTTAGGTTTACTAACTACTTTTTTAGTTTTCTTTCTAGCTTCTCTATGGATTGATTATACGCATCTTCATCTTGACACTTAGATAATTTCCTATATATCTCTCTTTTAGTTTTAATTACTTTTTGGACATCTTCATTCCACCACCATGTTTCCTTCTTTGGAGGTCCTAAGCTTTTAAATTCACCTAACACGTTCGATAATACTTTCCTTATGCAACAACTCATTTCTAACCACATTATATTGGCATCTATGTCAAGGTTCCAACTGTTTTCTTTACTAGCTTTTCTCTAAATTCTAATTGTTTATTATTCTTTAGGTTCTACCACTTTATTCTAGGGTATTTGTCTCTTTTATTCCTATTAAGTATTGTCTTAGCTTAATATCGAATACAACTTATGTTTTCTCTACATATTTTTCTATCTTTTTTTTTGTTAAAATAAAATCTATTTGAGTCTTGTTACGTCCACTACTAAAAGTAATAAAGTGCGACTCCATTTTCCTAAAACTAATATTAGCTAAGACAAGATCATATGGTGAAGCAATTCCAACATGGATTCTCCTTCTTCATTTCAATTACCATAACCATACCCTCCATGAACTCCCTCGAAACCATCATTACTTACTCCTACATGATCATTTATATCCCCTCCAATAAAGTTCACATTTTCATCTAACAGTATACCTTGCAGAAATCCATATCATCCCAAAATTTATGTTTGATGCTCTCATTTAATCCTACTTGTGGTGCATATGCACTAATTATGTTAATCTTTTTGTCTTCAATAATTAATTTAGCTATGTTCAATCTTCTCTTAACCTCTACAATCGTATCCTTATAACCATTATCCATAAGAGTCCCTACTCTATTGCATTTTCTCACAACTTAAATCCTATGTTTCCTATTTCCCTACTCATTTCTCCTACCCATTTTGTTTCTTAAAAGAAAGCAATATTGACTCTCCTTCAAATCATAGTGTTCCATTGATTTTCCCGTAAGTGTTCATATGTTCCATGTCCTAAACGAATTTTTTCTTCGTTTTTGTTTGTTTTCCTTTTCTATTTCTATTTCGTTTGAAAGATCTAGTCTCATTATCTATGATTTTGTTTTCAACTTGCTTCTTTACCTACACCTGTCTATGAGTGGGAACCCTTACTCATTTTCTTCACATCCGGGCGACGATGTGAATAAACTAGCTTATTTACTCATACATATCATATGTGTGGGAATCCTTACTCATTTTTCTTTACAGCCAGGCGGCAATGTGAATCACGCTCTTGCTCATTTTTCACTACACTCGTGCTCCGATGCAGCACGTCGCTAGGTGGGAACGCTCTAATATTTGTAAATGTTTGGTCCATTTCGTAAAGAGTAACAAAAGTTTTACCTTGACAATCAACCTATATCAACCCTCCCCATTTTTTAGGTATGAAAAATGGGCTTAAGACCTCCCTCCCCCGTTTTTTGAGTATGGAAAATGGGATGGGTTGGGAGCCCTCCTCTATTATCCAAACTTAGGACCGGCCTTATAGCATATAATGTTCTGCGTAGACTGAATTCCTAACTTTAAATTCATAACCTCCAAAAAAGAGATGTAGAATAACTCTGTGCAAATGAAGTACATGCACTAAAGGCTATACAACTAATGTGACAACTGAGAACACGTGTACTTCGGACATAGTAAAAAGGAGAAGGTGAATTCATGTACGATTGCTAAGGATACCAGGTGAAACCTTTGTAACTACAAAATTTTAAAAATAAAATAAAATAATTAAATCATTTACAAACCTGAAATTTAGGATTGTTGTTCTGAGATAATGTGTGAGCAAGCATACGTGCCTGCTCCATTGCAGCCATATTTGCACTGTTGATTTGATTCATAGAAGTCATCTGTGATTGCTCCTAGATAATATTGAAATAAACACTAAGTCAATTCATCATAATTTCCTAATTGCTTGAATTACAAGAGAAACTTCAACGTGATCAATTCATTAGTCTCATTACATATCGACGTCATCATGCTAGAACAAATACATAGTAAACATGAATACTTGTTCAGGAAGAAACCATGCTACCAAAGGAATGTTAACAAATACTATCATAAATAAAAAAGTAAGGCATCCATGTTCTATAGGCAACAAGTTTGCCATCTAAGACAGAAATAACAAATAAATTTCATCCATTCAACAAGAAAAATATAGTTTAAATGTCACACCAGTAACCATGTATAAATCCATAATTCCATATGAAAGACAAATAAAGTTAAATAAACAAATAATGTAGAAAAAGGTACTCAGTGACATACACTATAAATAGTACTTGGACAAGTAATGCAAATAAATCAGAGGAATCATAGATTCACTATGCTTTCTGACCTGTTGAAACTCAGATGCCCAGCCTTTAGCACCGTGTTGTTGTTCAAACATGTTTACCCACGCTTCGGGATCACTATGCAATGATTTCTGTTGGCTAAACTCATTAATCCATCCATTTGCTGGATTATGAATTACGGGTTGTATCGCACCCTGAGACTCATTCCAATATTCTTCCAACTCCGGGTACCTTCCAGGTATTGGCCCCTTAGCCCGAAAATCACTATCTATGTCTAAAGAGTGTAATAGAGTATTAACCTGAGGAAAAAAAAAGCCATAAATGAGACAATAGTTTCCCTTTTGCATTTGAAATTTCATGAAACTTCATAATTAAGTCCAATGACTAAACCTCTCAGAAAAACCATCTTTACCTCAAATTAGCTGTACACTTCAAAGCTTAGCTTGACATATTAACTATGTTTCGGAAGTTATATATATCTATATATAATCATACATAGAAATAAATACAAAACTATAGAGAAGAAAAGATGCGGAAGAAGACAAAATTATCTCAGCATATGATGCAACAGAAAAACTATAAGCCTAGTCCCCTTCACTTTGCATAGAAACCAGCAGCAATATGTGGTATGAATACATACGTATAAGAAGTAAGAACGGTACCACTGATGCTCAAGAAATAGAGAGTGTATTTTGTCAAGAGGGATAGCCCCAACCAAATCAATCTATTGCTCATTAAGAAAGTTAGGACAAAAGGACATTGATCCAACCATCCCATCTACAGTTTTTTTTATAAGTAAAGAATGCAAGGGAGCATTTTTTTTTCTTAAAGAATTAAAATTGAACAAAACATATAAACAAACCTGGGCATTAATAAACTCTTCACTCTTGTCTGCAAAAAAATGTCTAGCCATAATGCTGCTACGATCACGTATACATAGTTTGTCACGTTCAGACAGTCCAAGCACTGGAAGCATTGCAGGGCCAAAAGGAACCCCAGTACCGCTGCTCCTCATAAATGAGTGCAGAAAATTTGACAGAACCATTCCTGGTGGACCTGCAAACATATAAAACAGATTTAAGGGCGGGAATTAGCTTCCGACAAGTCAATCACTAGTACACTAAAGAACTGCATACATAAATTTTTAGGACATCCAAATCGAAGGCCAAGGCAATAATGGCTCAGCAAGAGAAAAAAACCAAATGAGCTTTTCACAATGAAAATGTTATCTAAAACTTCAGTCTTCAGCAATAATCACTCCTGAGAAGTGTTTTCTATATCAACTGTTTCTCTTCTCTAACGAAAGTGTGCCTTACCTCTGACTCTCTGAGATGTGAATATGCAATCTAAACCTTTAACTTTGGCTGTTTTTCAACAATGACCACTCTTGCTCAATGCATACCATATCAACAGTTGGTCCTCCTCATGAAAGTACCACGCTTCCAAGAAATTAGTACTAACCAATGAGACAAGCTCATTTTGTGCTATAAACCAAAACCTTAGCAATGCTCACAACAACAAACACAAGGGTAACAATCTAAAATCTATAACATTAACATTGAGTAAAGACTCGGGCACTGAAAAAATCATTGGAGTGGAGAACTAAAAACTGAAGAAAGTGCTCAAATGCCTTTGAAAACCTCCACGAACGTGCACTTTCCTTTCTCAATTGAACCATATGAAGAAATCATGGTATGGATGTAGGCCACAACAAAGTCGTCTTTCCCAACTAAACACAAAAACCAGTATTATGTGAGCAAATATTTCCTTTTCAACTATCAAAGATGCGTTTTGTGATAAAATGTCATATCCAAACATTTCAATAGATGATTGATCAAAGAGAAGTATATGAAGGATTTTAAATAAGGATTGAATAGAACAACGATTATCGTGCGCGAAAATAGAATCAAGGTAATTTGACAAATGCAAGGTTGACAAACCTATGTGCCCCCATCAACAACAAACAAGCAAAGCAAAAGCTTTCATATAATCACGCAACATTTTTCGCATAAACGCATATATTTTGCGCATAGAAGTGTAGGACCCCAAATTCAAAGCTTGATCAAATAGAGGCAACTAGCTCACCATCCAATGTAGGTGGAGGCTGAGACTGGAACCCATTTTCATAAACCCTATCAAATTCAGTATATGGAAGAGGACCTCCTCTAAGACCATGCGGAGGAAGTTGAGGCCGTTGAATTTCATTCCAAGCATCAGCAAAACCACCGTGATCAGCACCGCGGAAGCCGCGAAGGAATTCCGAGGCCTAATAAAGAAAGAAAAGATTCATAGCGTAAATACAACAATCAGAAGCACAAAATTGAAAACCACAAACGGAAATCAAATTCAAACCTGCGCATCTGGATGGCGCAATTCCTGTTCTTCGTTCTCGAACCCGGGCAGCGTCGACAACTGATTGTCTCCGCCGGAGTACAGAGAAGTGGATGGACCTGTGACCGCCGTTCCAGGCAGCTCATTCAGTTTCTCCTGTAATCAACCACACCAACAAAAAAAAAAAAAAAAAAAGCTTGAATTCGTAACTTTAAAGCCCTTCGATTGAGGCGACATCGTTGAATGTGAATTTCAATGATGATTAATTAGGTTTTGAATCAATTGATGTTCGGACTTGGAAGAAATTGAGCTTATACAAGGAAATTCGAAGAGAATGGATTGAAAGAGAGAGGGAGAGGGAGACCTGGGTCTTGGAAGAGGAGCCGAGGAGTGAGTTGGCGAGAGCACCGAGAGGGTTGGATGAAGAAGACGAGCCAGGGACGGCACAGGCCGCGCCGCCGGTCACGAGCTCTCGCATCGACATGTTGTCGGTCTCGGTGGCTCTGCGATTGGGTTTGGTATCTGGAGATGATGGATGGAGTGAAGAAGGCTCGCTCGGCGGCTTCTTTTCTTTGGTTCTATGCTCTTGGTGGGTATTGCTTTCCTCGCGCGATTAATCTGCTGTTTTTTCTCGGGTGTGGGTGTGTTTTGGATTTGATGGGGAATCGACGACTTAGATGAGTTCGTCGTGTTTTCTATGGCGCGGAACGAACATTGCGCAATGCACGTGCGATGGGATGGGGGTGAAGGCGCGTTGTTTTGCGTGCCTGCCGAATTTTTATTTTTATTTTTTTACCGCGGTACGATAACAACCAATTTTACACATAGAAATGCTAGGGGTGACTATACGAGAGGTGAGATATATCTGTGCACATATCGATGAACGATAAATAAATAGACGTTATCATCGGGTGTCTATCTTAGATGCCTTTCATTGGGTTATCTTAGTATTTTTTTTTAAACATATGGTAATTGTTTTTTAACAAATAATGATAATGGTGCTAAGCAACAAACGTGCGAGGCCATTAACTAAGTTTGTAGCGTAGTAAAAAAGATATGCTCTCATCTAACTATGTGATGTCAGATGAATAATGAAAATGAACATTCTCATAACAATTGAGACAAAAATAAATGCTTTTTGTAAGTTTAGTGAAACATTTAACTTACCTCAATATTTTTAAAAGTTCACTTATTCTTAAACTAAAACCCATAGGTAACTTAAAAAAAAAAAACACTAATAGTCGACAACAATTACTCTCTTTATTAATTAGCATAATAAAGTTAATATAATTATACACTTTCTTTCACACGACTTGAACTAAACTTTTTGCACTTACAAACCTTTGGGTTCGAAAACTTTACCTAAAAATGGATAGAAATAAATTTAACAGTGATAATAAGAGAAGATGAAACACAAACTAATACAACAAAAGAGAGGTTGAAGGTTAGACGCATATTAATATATTTAACATTTAAAGAACTATAAAAATATTGTACTGACTTAGGAATTAGGATACTTGATTAATTTTGTGTCAATAATAATAATAATAAGTAAACCTCCGCCAACAACCTTAAAATTTTGATTTAATGCAGTAAACCTTATTCTCACCACAAGTAAAACTTCAAGCAGATTAAGTTAAAAACTCTTTTGCCTATACAGCAGTAGCACTTACCTATGGCACCAATTCGTTTTTTTTTTTTTTAATTATTATTTTTTTTTGGAGGAAATGGCACCAGTTTGTTAATTATTTATAGATCACACTGAAATATTTGTGTCATTTCGTGTGCGGAGTCTCTTGGAGGTTATGCAATTGTTCACGACACGAAGTCACACGACGTCCACAACCACATCGTAATCGTCCGATTGGCGCGCGAGCGAAAGCGGTTCTGTGACACGCGCGGTCTATATCACGTGCGAGTCACGCGCGCGTCTCCCCAACGCTTTTGAAGCTCCTTCGCTCAATCGCTCCCCTAACCACGGCGCTTCAGAGAGCGAGAGAGCGAGAGAGAGAGGGTTGCCGCCCTGCACTGCAACTGCAATTGCAACTGCAACTGCAACGCGCGCATCTCAGCGACCAACAACAATGGCTTCTGGTTCGACATCCACGTCGAGCAGTGGACTGACCTTCAAGCTCCACCCACTCGTGATCGTCAACATATCCGATCACTACACGAGAGTGAAGTGCCAGTCTCAGCCCCCATCGCAGCAGTGCCACAACGCGCACGCGACCAGCAACGGAGCGCCTCCATCGCCTGGCCAGTCGGTTCCGCCTCCGAGAGTGTTCGGTTGCGTGATTGGGATTCAGAGGGGCCGCACCGTCGAGATCTTCAACAGTTTCGAGCTTCTCTATGACCCGTTAACCGAGTCGCTCGACCGATCCTTCTTAGAGAAGAAGCAAGAGCTCTGTAAGTTACCTGTGATTTCTAAACTGGTTAAAGATTGCTTTTTGGATTTGTATATGCGTGTTTCAATCAGGGCGGTTTTTGCGAAAAAAAAACCCTAGTTTTTTATGTTATATGTGTTATGAACCCTAGGCAAGAGAAGCTTCTATAGTTGATTTGTTTTTTTGTTTTTGAAATCTCTGGCAAATTTTAGTCTAAATTGTTTCATGTACTCTTCCTTTGTCTCTATTTGATGTGTAGATAAGAAAGTTTTCCCAAACTTCTACATCCTTGGATGGTATTCAACGGGAAGCGATGCGCAAGAATCAGATATGCAAATCCATAAAGCTGTAAGTTTTAGGGATCTCTTTTGATTTGTCGCGGTCGCGGGAAGTACTTTTACTAATGTTCTGCATTTTCCCATCTATTGTAGAATCTAACTTCCGTGTATCTTTATGGTATTCATGATGTTGCCTTAAGAATTATGTAGTATAAACTGGAAACAGTAAAAGAAATGAGTTGCAAGCAATTCTACAGTACTTTAGTTCAAAAGTCCTTTAAGAAGTATATGATTTATGTTACGAAGAATCCGTTGATAATTGATTATCCTAATTCCTTGCTAGAATTGAAATTCGTCCTTTGAATAATTTTGGTACGTAATGTGTGACTAACATTTGTTCATGTACTTGATTTTTGGCTAAGGTAAGAAGTGTATTTTATAAATATAGAACTTGGAGAAAAGTTTAGAAGTATACATATGTATTTTTCATATTCTCTATTTGTCGCTTCCATTTAGTGGCCGGTCAAAAGTTTGATAATTCGTGGCTTAAATTTGTAATATTCCAGAGCCAATTGCTTGAGGAAATTCGTAAAACTTGGTTTTTCTCGTGACCCCATTTGTTGTATGATTGGAGAATTGAATGCAGGTAAGACACTTCTTGGGTTGAGGGACTAACCTAAAGCCAGTCCTTGGGTTTAGCTTTGTTTATGGGAGTGGAAAGAAGGAGCGAAGTTTTTTCTTCTTAAAATAATAAAAGGAAAAAAAAACAATGAAAGAAGAACTCGAAGGGCTGTTTCAAGTGACTAGCGTTAGCGGAGTCCTGTTAGTTGCAGTTTTCTTCTTTCTAGAACTTTACTTACTCTTTATTTCATTATTCATAATTAATAGAAGTAAAATAAGTTAAGTGGTTTGCTTGTTTTTTCTGTTAACGTTGGATGAAAGCTAAGTGTTTAATTTGTTACGTTTGTATATTATGGATTATGTATGTAGCTATATACTGGTGTTTATTTGTACATACTCCTTTTTTTTTTTTGGTTGCATACATACTTCATTATTTATTTACTATTGCTACGGGTATTTCACTGTACTTATTTTTTATTTAGCTTCTTAACAATTATGTTCTCGTGTAACAGTTGATGAGCATCAACGAAAGTCCAGTTTACGTTCTTCTAAATCCTACAATCAATCATGCTCAGAAAGATCTTCCAGTGACCATTTACGAAAGTGGTAAAATAGTCTTATTTTCTAGTGGATGAATCTAAATATCTTTATTGTTTATTTGCTAAGCAGTTAAGCACCAGCTAGCTAGTTGTTTATGCTATGCTCAGAAGGATCTTAACAGGTGCACCTTAGCTAGCTAGCTTAAGTCACCTTTATATTCGTTCTTTTTACCTTGTCATTCGCTCAACGGGGCGTGATTTTTAGGTAAACTGTATCAATTGTGGTTGTAGCCATAGAGATTATACTAGTATAACTGAAGGAAGATATGAAATCATACCCTCTCTTATTCAAAAGGAAAAAAAAAATCTAAAGTGTGTTACTAAAGTTTGTTTTTTCCATAAGCATAAAATATGTTAGCCAGGTTGTAATAATAAATTCTTTGGTTCACTTTCTCTCGTACTTCCCTACTTTTTTCATTCCCTCCTTTTCCATTCATTGAAGGGTGCATCTGATTTGTCCCTTCCTTGAGCTTCTAAAAATTGCAAAAAGTTAGATGCTTTGAGGTATGTTGTGAAGATGAAACTCATGAGAAATTTCAACCTGATCAAAGATGCAGTTGTCGATTAAATAATTTGTGATAATTTGACATGAAAATGCAAAACGCAGAAATAGAATATTGAAATTTGGAACCAACCAAGTGGTGGCTCAATGGGTTGGCACGTGGTCTTTTAGGGATGTGGTTGAGTGTACGAATCTTCCTGCTATCAAGTTTGAGTGGTATTATAAGCTGGTTTCTTATCAAACAAAGTATTGAAATTTGGAAGACACAATCTATGAACTGTGAAATGAGGGGATGAGGTTATTACAAATGAATTCCTAGATCCAAATCATCCAACATGGAGCGAACAACATGCAACAAAGGATAAACCTAAGGTTTACCTAAGTGGTCTATGATCCAGAGATAGGTCATTGTAGTAAGAAATAAGAATACGACAGAGGTATTTGAAGCAATTTGAAAAAAAATTTCTCTTGTCTCATGACATCTATTCTTTAAAAACCTTATGATCTTGGCGAGTACAATTTGACATCAGTTCCACCAGTGCACAGATCCTCACCACCCTTAAAACCCAAACGGCCAAACTTGTGGAGTTCTCCATGCTTTAGAAAGCTCTTGATTGTTGCTAATTTTGAGTTTTGGTGGCGTCATCATATGTAATGCATTTTAGTTCCTTTAGACCCTTAACTCATTTTAGGATGCACGGGAACATTCATTTTCTCGTCTACCCTAAAATGACCATGATGTTAAGATGAGAGGATGAGCTGCTTGCTTCAGCATTTACCTGATTCTGTTGAAATATGACTAGTTTTCAATCTCCGAATGGTGGAAATTTGATGAGATTTTGGCACTTTTAAACGAAGATCATGCATCATTCCAAAGAAGGTGCAGTTGAGGATTATAGTCCTATTGAGTTGTTGGTTTATGCATAAATAGCATTACTTCATTGTAAAATATTCCATCTTGCCGTGAAATATGAACCTGAATACCTTTTTGTCATTCAGCATTACACATGCATTGCAAAATCAGGTTGCTCATACATGAAGTTGAGAACCATACAGCGATTTTAAAAGCATGTTTTTTAGCTGCTGTTGCCAGTGCCACTTGTCTTTTTTTATTTGCTTCCAGTGTTTTGGGGATATGTTTTTGAATAACGGATACTGCTTTTGATTTCTTATGCTGATGTATCTTTCCAACAGAACTGCATGTCATAGATGGCATTCCACAGCTAATCTTTGTTCGTTCGAGCTATACTATCGAGGTTGGTCCAGTTTGTTTCTTTCCTGTACTAACATTTATCAGGATCAAATAATTGAATCTTCTCGTTCATTTGAGATCCCAACTAATTTGAGATTGAGGCTTTGTTGTTTTTGTTTTTTATCCTCAATTTGAATGAAGACTGTAGAAGCAGAACGTATATCTGTTGATCATGTGGCACATCTTAAACCATCCGATGGTGGCTCAGCTGCAACACAGTGTGAGGCTTTCATTTGCATGTCTTTGGTTTCATTTGTTATCACAATCAAGGAGATGAGCAAACTGAAATTTTGGGTTTTGACTGCAGTGGCAGCACATCTTACTGGCATACATAGTGCCATTAAGATGCTGAACAGCAGAATTCGGGTGCTTCATTATTATCTTCTTGCAATGCAAAGAGGTGCGCCTACTCCTTAAGTAATTGACAGGCACAAAGGAATAGAAGAGCCCCTAAATCATAACTTTTTTCGGTTTTAAATTTTCTGCATGCAGGTGATGTACCATGTGAAAACTCATTACTCAGGCAAGTCTCTAGTCTTCTCAGAAGATTGCCTGCTGTTGAATCAGGGAAATTCCAAGATGACTTCTTGATGGTTAGTTCTAGTTATTCCTGTTGTACTCTGTTCATGGTACTTAGATTGGTCACGTTAGTCAGTGCAAGTGCATGCTAAGATGTTGAATTTTCACAGGAATACAATGACACTTTGCTGATAACTTACCTTGCCATGGTTACCAACTGTTCGAGGTAGATTGGAATTTATTTATGCTTGCGTTATTTGATATGGTGCTTCTATATTACAATTTGGAAGATATTAGGTATGCAATCACTTATGGCCATTACCACATACAGACTAACCATGATACGTCTTTTTTTTTTTCGCAGCACCATGAATGAGCTGGTCGACAAATTCAACCATGCATATGATAGGCACAGCCGGAGGGGAGGGAGAACTGCTTTCAGCTAAATGTACATGTACGACGTGGTTTTATCTGATGGGGGTGCAGGTTTCCGAGCCAGAAGTCTTGTGAATTTTCTCATCACCATGGGTTGATCTTGAATGCGGTACTGTTCTACTTTCGGGTTTGATTTCTCCCTTTCTTTTCCTTTTTCTTTCGTTTCCTCTCCTCCTAACACATGCCTGGATAGCTGGTAGACCTTTTGCGGTTGATATACCACAGTTGGTTATGATAGAAAATTATTGAATGATCCACAGTTGGTTAAGATAGGAAATTATGTTGTTTTTCCGTGAATGATCATTTGCAATGTTTACTTAAAAAAAAGGTGAATGAAAATCCATCAAATTAAGTATGGCACGTTTTTGCGGGTTTCCTCATCTGCTGCGATCACGACATGCTATTCATTCGTCATACTAACATTGGCGGAGTTTTTTATAAAGTAACGTAACCTTACTTTTTAATTCATGAAATAAGGATGGGTACTTTTTATTTATAAAATTAAGGTATGTCTCATTTTGAAAAAGAGTCATTGATGATGATGTGGTTTTATGTGTTGATGTGTGTTGATGAGGTGGAGTGAATGACTCATTTTGAAAATGAGTTATCTATACAACTAATGAGGTGGAATGAATGACACATTTTTAAAATGAGTCATCTATACAAAATACAAAACCTCTTATTACTTATCAAAATGAGTAATTTGTTCAATTCAAAGTAGTGAACTCATGGAAACGTCATGTACATATCGAGATGGACAAACTTCATCACGTACGTATCTCGAGATGGACAACCCGCATCACGCATATATCTTGAGGTAAACAATTGATGTAAAGGACACGCACGTATATGGACGTGGACAACTCATGCAAATGTCACGCATGTATCTTACGGTGAGAAGTCATGCAAACGACACGTGCAATTCATGAACGTGACACACGTATCGCAAGGTGTGCAACTCACGCAATCCATGCAAACGTCACATATGAATCTCGAGGTGGAGCCCACGTGGAGTGTTCGGAAAGGCCCACGTGGAGCCCACGCGACGCCAAGTGGATTCTTCCCCATACACTAATGGCGCATTTTGACAATGCGCCATTCGTGTAACAATTTTTGGTATATCTAAAAACGGATTTACCTTAGTTTTGGAATAAAAAAAAACCTATCTTATTACTTATTTCTTTTATTTTTAATAGTACATCTGTAATTTTTCCAACATTTGCAGTATTCAGTATTCAGTATATTACAGCATCTCAGATTCAAGAGTCAACAAAGAACGCCATTAATTGTTTCTCCAGTGGGGTCAATGTATGTTGTTTTTGGTAGAATATAAGTGGGTTGGTGGATAAATAATGTTGGTCATAGCCTTGGTTCTTCTCCCATCTCTGCCATTGCTACCCATCATGAGATCCATCTTGTTGCCCTTGCTCTTCCCTCTTCTTTGTTTTTTGACCCTCCTCATCTCTTCTTCTTCTTCCTTCCTCTCCAAGTGGTAAAGCTGGCGCTGGTGATGTGAAGGCCTTGATTGCTTTCAAAATTTCCTGTGTGACCAGCGATCCCAATGGTTTCTTCACCAGCTGGACTGCAGATAATCTCAGCCCATGTTCTTGGAGAGGAGTGATATGTTCTTTGCAATCGCGCGTCACCTTGCTCGATCTCTCAGACGCCCAGATCTCTGGTCGTCTCCATCTAGACCTCCTCTTAGGTTCTCTGCCACTGCTCCAGCATCTACATTTACGCGGCAACTACTTCTCTGGTAACCTCACCCATGCCCTCCCTTGTAACTTGGTGACTCTTGATTTGTCTTCCAATAACTTCTCCGACCCAATTTCCCTCTCCTGCCATCGCCTCACATATCTCAATCTCTCGCACAATGGGCTGCAGCACAACATTCCTTCTGTTCTAGGGAGCTTGCAGAATTTGGAGGTGCTATCTTTGGCGGATAATCGGTTTTCTGGTGAGATTCCCCCAGAGCTAGGCCGAACATGTGGGAGCATTCGAGTGCTAGATCTTTCTGGGAATGCTCTGCATGGAGGACTGCCTTCAACATTTGTGTCCTGTTCTTCTCTTCAAACTCTCAATCTCAAAAGCAACGAGCTTTCCGGCGATTTCCTGGATACAGTTGTAGGCACTCTCCCGGCGCTCAGAGAACTCTTAGTTTCTTTCAACAACTTAGAAGGCCGTATCCCTCCATCTTTAGCCAATTGTTCTCAACTTCAAGTTCTCGATCTCAGCTTCAACCGTTTGATTGGAAGTGTACCCACTTGGTTTTGCTCAGCTTCGAATTCCTCTCTTGCAAAAATTCTCTTGGCAGGAAACCTTATTTCAGGAACAGTGCCTCCAGAGCTTGGAAACTGCAACAACTTGAAGAGGCTCGATCTTAGCTTCAACAAGTTGAGAGGTTCTATTCCTTGGCAAGTGTGGGCACTGCCCAATGTTTCGGATTTGGTTTTGTGGGGGAATAGTCTTACTGGTGAACTCCCGGAGAGAGTCTGCAGGAATGGAGGAAATTTGGAGACACTGGTTCTCAACAACAATTTGATCACAGGTGCCATCCCAGTTTCCCTCGCAAGCTGCACTAACCTCATCATGGTGTCTCTCTCAAGCAATAGGCTCACTGGAGAAGTCCCTCCTGGGCTTGCAAATTTGAAGAAGTTGGCGATTCTCCAACTGGGCAACAATTCACTAACTGGAGAGATCCCGAAAGAGCTGGGAAAGTGTGAGAGCCTCATATGGCTTGATCTTAGTAGCAATAGATTTTCGGGCTTCATTCCGCCGGAACTATCTAGCCAATCTGGGTTAATTACTCCTGGACCTGCTTCTAGGAAACAATATGCATATTGGAGGAGCGATCGAAGAGATTGCAGCGTAGTTGGGGGATTAGTAGAATTCGATGGCATTCGCGCAGGTCGGCTTGCTTCTTCTCCTTGGGCTCATTCTTGTTCCTATGCTCAAGTCTATGCTGGCTTGAATCTTTATCCCTATGCCAACAATGGGACCATGATATACCTTGATCTCTCCTACAACTCCTTGTCAGGCGCAATTCCTGATACTTTTGGCTCCATGTCTTATCTGCAAGTCTTGAATTTGGGACATAACATGCTCACAGGAAGCATACCAGATGCCTTGGGTGGACTAAAGCAGGTTGGAGTTCTCGATCTCTCTTATAATGATCTCCAAGGTTTCCTTCCGAGTTCACTAGGAACGCTTTCGTTTCTCAGTGATCTTGATGTGTCCAACAACAACCTTACTGGACCGATTCCTTCCACTGGTCAGCTCACAACATTTCCATCTTCAAGATACGAGAACAATTCTGCTCTTTGTG
The DNA here is from genome assembly GCA_039657365.1 of Stephania yunnanensis. NCBI lineage: Eukaryota > Viridiplantae > Streptophyta > Magnoliopsida > Ranunculales > Menispermaceae > Stephania > Stephania yunnanensis. Next base: position 61,620,935 of record CM077583.1, on the reverse strand, counting down.
GAGTTCCATTGCCTCCTTGCGGCACCAGCTCCACGAGTCGGAATAACCCAGATTTCGATTTTCCGGTAAAGAAGCATTCTACTGATGCTGGTCTGGTGTTTAGTGTGGTTGCTGGAGTTATAACTGGCTGGGCCTTCGTATTGTATTTTCAAACACTTAAACACTACTGTAAGAAGAAGTGATAGTAGTGACACAAAGAAGCTAGTCTTTATTTATTATTGGAAACATACATAGATAGTAAGAAAGTCCTAGTACAGAAGTTGTTGAAAGATGGTAATCTCAGACGGACAATTCAGTGTTGGAAACAAGGACTCCATCAGAATCGGCATACAACCAATCCCCATCAGAAATAACAACACCCCCAATATGAACACTGACATGCTTCTCCCCAGTGCCCTTCTTGTAGGACTTGAGAGGGTGAGAAGCCAGAGCTCTGACACCAATATCACACCCATTGATCTCATCAACATCTCTAATGCACCCATTGACCACAATCCCAACCCAGCCCATGTTCTGGGCCAGCAGCGCCAAATTCCCCCCAAGAAGAGCGCATCTCATGCTCCCCCCACCGTCTATCACCAACACCCTCCCCTCCCCTTTTGTCTCCAACTGCTGCCTCACCAGCACATTGTCCTCGAACAGCTTCAGCGTCACCACACGCCCCCGAACGCCCTTCGCTGACCGTACATCTGGAAGATCGGATGGAGAACTCGCAGGTCGCCTCTCGTTATAAGCGAGGGGTTGGTGTCGCAAGCCTCCGCGGTCGCCAAGTAGGCCATCTCTTAATTGGTGTTGTGGTACGTGGTGGGCTTGTGTTTTTGTAGCGGTTGCGTATAGACTATGGATGGATATGTGGTTATAGCAGTTCGTCAGCTATTACCAGAGACTGACAGATTACGTTACCCATACTGCCATACATGAAAGTGTGCGGTGATCACTGATGATCAGGATATATATATTCCCAACAAAGACAGCCTTCCACGGTCAGTTACTCTACTCCCGTGTTTATATATTCCACTAATTAATTCATCACCTTTATCTTCTCTACTACTTGTGTGGATGGTTCCGAGAAAATGAAGACTGACGAAGTGACGAGTGTGTTTCTTGGAATGTTTGAAGAAGAAAGAAGGGAAGGTGCAGAGATGCAACTGAGTTTCCTTCTCGGAAGCCCCTGGTAGTAGTAGAGAACCATTGTGGTGGGGTGGACTTGGTCAAAAAGGATGTGCTTTTCGTACGTTATAGATTGGTTGGGCCATTGGTGTTGGGTCTGCCCCCCCAAATAAATGAGTTGGATGGGCTGGATGCCCGTCTTACAAGCCCATGGACATTAATTGTCTCTCGAGAAAGCCCCTAGACACCATTTTTATCCATTAAATACGCACGTATGACGTTCTCTTCTTGTTCTTTATTCTTTCATGATTAATTATAAATAAAAAAAATAACGAGGACTCAATAAACAAATGTATAAGTCTGGTCACTGGTGTGATACAGAATCAAAAACTCAGTATGGAATTAATTATATTTCACTTCTGGACGTATAAATAATGTACACCAGTTTACTAAGCTAACACAATCTTTAAGTAGATTTAGCATTGGTTGATAAATTAAATACTTATTTGACTGGACCAACGTGTGGAACATATTCACAGCAAGATTCTTACTTCCCACGTTTTCATTTTACAAATATATATAAAATAAATGTTTTTTAATAATTCATTTGTACGTAGTTGGATGAAAATACTATATTTCTCATCAATCCTATTTGGTCATTGAGCATCTCTAAACTTTACAACCCTATCTATCAATGACATTTTTTTTTTTTTTTTTGGAATCCAATAATATCGTTCAATTAAATCATCTAAAGTTACGGGAGCCGAGTATATAGACGTGTAGACCTGACATAAAAGTAGCAATCCGTGTAACCGAAAAAAAAAAAAAAAAGAAAAGCAGCAACCCGATTATCATATATCCCCACACTTGCTCTATGTTGACATCCTCAAATACATGCATTTTTAAGTACTGCTTCATTAAAAAGAGGTTGGATCAATTGATCATTTTTTTAATTTGCAAATTAACTTTTATTAATTATATCCAAAAAGATTGTAGTTTAGACGTCCTTTAAGAAAGGGATCAGCTCTCTAATCTTTAATTTCCTTGACACTTTTTCTTGGGATATATATATATAGCTACCTGAGTTTTACTAGGGATATATATTATTCTTCATATACCTACTCTTTCAATATTTGACATGCCCTCGATTTATTAATTTTTGTATATATTCTTCCCAGTGGGACCCGATTTGGGGTGTTTGAGTAACTTGAATGCCTCTCCTTCTTACGTAGGCCGGTATAACAACCTTAACCCAACTTTGTTTCGATGTCATGGATCCAATTTTAGAGGTTATATAGAAGGTAAATTATTCAAATAAAGAATAATGGAAACGGAATAATCTGTCTCCTCATTATTTACGTGAAACAATCAGGAAGCATAAAGGATAAAATCATACTTGAGATATGAATTATGCTATAGGTGCAAAGTGCAATTGTCAATATCTATTTATGTAATTAATTAATTATTCACTTGGGCCTCCTAAAAATCATAGAAATAAATATTTAAAAATTAAAAATTAAAATACTAAAATAACTACTCTACGTCATATATCGTAAAATACATTGACTCTCACGAGCCATTTATGTGGCTTTAGTCTCGTGTGTATATGCACCGAGATCTCTATATGTATCAAAACATACATAAATAATTAACATAACGTGTCTTGACATGTGATATATCCTTGGTAATTCTAACATTTCTCCTCAAGATTTCAGTATAGAAGGGGTAGCAAATTGGATACCGTTAGGTAGGGACGCGACTGAAATACTAAATGAGTTGGGCCGAGGAAGTACAGAATTAATAATAGAGAGTTTGTCTTTTTTGTCATTACTTTTCACGGGCACTCTCATTATACAATAATTGTTGGTGTCAGAACAGATCTATATGTGATGCATGCACTCTCACTACTGTGACCAAACATACATGTATACATAAAATAGGGTTATGCACGCGCATGGTCAATTCGTTAGGAGTCATGAATGAACGTACGTAACTACGTACGTGGAGGCGTCCTCATAAATATAATCTCTCTCTCTCTCTCCTCAACGGAGCAACCATGACTGATATATAATGTTCGATTCAAATTAATAATGTATGGTTCTCATAAGATCTGATCACTTCTCAATTATCAATTAAGTAGTGTTTGAATATCTTTCGAAATTGAGATTATGAAAACGTTAAAGATTAATTAACAATAATGTCTCGGACATGCGCACTCGCGGAGTCTATTTACGTGATGGATTAAATATGGGATGATTGGGCTTAGTCATTGGAGTCAAATAGACATTAATTAAAGTTGAATTAGGAAGCTGGATCCCATTATCTCGACAGATCTAGCTAGCTAGCCAGCTAGCTTAATCTTCTTGTATCAGGAAAAAAGGGCTCATAAGCATTCACAAGCATTTGGAGCAAGCCAAACCGAAATAACAATTCACATTCCCATGCTCTTTTTGTCTTCTAAATTAATTGTTTTTGTGAAAGATGTTCTCATATTTTGAAACATGCACGCATGTTGATTGGTCTAATATTAATCCAAACCAAGAGCAATTCATCTCCCAATATATATTAGTACGACTAGTTTTCAAAATAATATATAGATGAGATATTGACTCCTCTTTTTAAAGAGAATTTGTTATAGGGGAGTCACTACGGATCACGCAAATGGATATGAGAATATTTACGGGTGATAAAATTTACCGTAATGGGTACGAGTATGAGGATTTTAAATGGGGATGGGTATGGGAGTGTGTACAAAATCTTATACACGGACGGGTATGGGTAAGGTAATCCCTACGAGAATCCCCACGGGTAATCCCTACGTGTAATCCCCATTGAAATATCCATCTACCATTGAGAATCTTCATATATCAATTTATACACCATATAATATTTATTATTTATATATATATATACCATATAATATTTATATATAAATATTACATCATATTACAAAATTTTCAATTCGATCGAGACATTTATACATTATACATAAAATAAAAAATCTTTTAATGAGATTTATAATTTTAATTTATTTAATTAATTAATACCTATATATTTTGTTTTTTATTTTTTTGTTTTGGGTAGGAAAAAGGCCGAAGGCCCATGCTTAGTCTAATGCTAAGCTAATACAATCATTCTCTAATAAATAATATATGTTTCCTGGTGGATCACAAAAATTCTTGTATCCTCTACCCGCTTATTTCCCCTTGGTGTCCACATTGGTCGAACTTGCCAACATCGCCCCATATATTATCTCCTTGATTACCGAAACTATGTGGTCCTGTGAATTATCCACGCCCTCTTGCGCTATATGTTTTGTTTTGAATTCCCTCAAAAAAAATAATAAAATATGTTTTGCTTTGAATGGTTTTTGCAATTATATTTATAATTTAAAGTTTTAAGATCAAAATTACTAAAAAAAATTGATGACTCGTTGGTTTTAAAAGATAGTGACTTTAATGAATATTTTAAATTTAAATTTTTCGTTTTGCATATGCCAAATGATTTTTAAAAACTTAATTATAATTATTAGCACTTAGTAGTTAGAATTTTTATTGCATGATATGTGGATTTTTTTTTATTGGAATTTTAACGATTGTGTTGTTATGTATTTATATTTGACATCTTATTTGTTACAATTCTTTTTTCGAGAATCACCACGGAGATTTCCAATGGGAAATAGAATGAGGAAAAAAAAATCTTCACGGGGATTCTCTATCTAAGGATGCAGGTGGGGCGCATCGGGGATTCTCCGCTTGAAATTTCCTACTGAAATTTTTTTTACCCCCATTCTCCACTCGGCGGGGATCCCCACGCCATCACTTTTATACATAATATCTAAAAAAAGAGATCAAATACATTATAGATCCGAAATTAAAATCATTAAAAGCTTTTTCTTCATAATTGTAGGTCGATTTTCAAACTTTATGTGAAACATTCACTAAACAAAAAAGAGAAATATAAGATTTAATGATTTTGATGCAATTCATGCGTGAAAAATATTTTGGATCCCCGTGAGGAATCCCTATGGTGGGGGAGGGATAATACCACCCTCGCCCCGCCCTCGACGATGGGGATGAAATTGTCCCCGTCTCCAGCCCCGTTGGAGCTACTTGGCGGGGAATTTCCTTCCCATCGGGGGCGGATCCCCGTGGAGAATGGGGATTCCCCGCCCACGTGCATCTTTATCTCTATCCCCTCAAAGATTCTCATAGAGATCCTTAATGGGGAATGAAATAGGTAAAACATTTTACTTATAGGGATTCCACATACTCACATGATTTGATGGGTATGAGGATGAGTATGAGAATTCATCCCCAAATGGATATGGGTGATACATTTTTTAATGGATATGAGAATGAGAATGAGATCCCCATCCCTTACCCTACTCATTTGCATCCCTAGGTGGCACTATATAACCTTTGCGCAACAACATCAAATGTATATATGCCCGCTATTTACCTCGCCAAGTTAAAATGTTTTTTTTTTAATTGACCACATGTACCTAACACTTGTCTAACTAGTCTCATGTGCCCCGAAACTATGGAAAGATATCACCAATAGCTTGAAGTTTGATTGTTGTGTGGGGAATTAATCAAACTCGAGACCGTATGCGTAATCTACTCGTGCAGTTTTGCCGTTACCCTTGCCAGTTACCACTAAACCAACCTCTTTGGATTTATGTTTATGTTTTTTCTTTCTTTAATGAGTAAGAAAGTTATGACGCCACATTAGCTAATACATGGGGAATCATTAGACATAAAGTGTGCGAAGAGTGGAGGAGGTAGATAGGGATAGATGACAGCATTGTGATTCGAAGTGGAAAAGGACGGCCCGAAATTGCTCAGTTTCTTTGCGATGATTCCGCTGTGTTTTATAGTGAAATCAAGTTGAAAATTTGGGAGAAATTAAAGAATATGATGTCAAGATTAATTGGATATATAAGGGTCCAAAGACTCCAAAACAAAAAAGAAAGAGGGATGAGAAATTAAAAAATATGATGTCAAGATTAATTGGTTCATCGGAGAAATTAATTAATTAGTCCCCCTCCCCTCTTGCCTTAGGATTTTGAATTTTAGATTTTAAAGCATCATCTAACCACTACAATAGTAGATTCATAGGTGTTTATATATATATATATAATATATATAGATATAAATTATAGACCCATGTATGAATTATAGTAGACTCATAATAAAGTTTGGATATATGGGTTTATCTAGACTTTATGATTTTACTATAACCATGATATCTATAAATCTACTATGGTATTACATATTGTCTTTAGCTCTTGTGATTAAGCTTGTAATAAAGATGAATATATCTCTTGAAGGGTAGAAGTATTGGTTCTTCGTGAGCTTGCAATAATAATAGAAAAATCCATATTAGATTAAAGGAAAATACTGAAATGACAATAATAATGTCACGCTACAAAATACATTGACTTACAAAATAACCTTTTGTATGATTTTAACTCATGTGTTAAGTATCGAGATCTGTGTATATTCACATCTCGATACACATAAGAATAACTTTATGAGCTAATGTATCTTGTGATGTGACACGCATGGTGTCAATCGATATTTTAACACTTCTATTAGATTAATTACCCATCAGTGGGCCTCCCCCTTCAAAAGGGTCCTCTTTAATTTGTCGCCCTTTTCTTTCTTTTTCTTTTTTGTGTGAAGTCTTCCTTATTCTTCTCATCGATCAGTCCTCATAAAAAACTTGAAATTATAAATACACCCTGGTCTTTGCAGTTTAATTTGTTTGGTATATATAGTTAGCTACATGGCTAATATGCGTGGGTTTGCATGTCTCAATCAATCCTCTTTTTCTCATCATCTCCTCTTTTTGTTTTCAAACCAGAAATTCAAAAGTCTTCATCATTGCTTGACCTTAAAGATTAATTGATATATATAAATATCCATACAAAAAATATTAAAACCCACAATTTTGTTCAAGAAAACTGATTTAGTTCAAAAAAGCCTTTTTCCGTAACAATCAAGCCTTCCATCTACGGCACAAGTCAAAATTTGGTATGAAGAACATTATATATATATATGGCTCATACTGTGGAACTTAACTATGTATATATATTGGGGAATGCTAGTGTGCCTCAGGCCAAACGCACCTGTTGGATGCTCCTCATGCATACATCTCGAGGCACATGGACAACGCTCGTCAATCGCGGGTCCGACTTGGGTGCCTTCACTCTAGCATTTTTCATGTATACAAATTAAGTTAATCTTTAATTTATGTTCACCGAATTAAATTAGTTGAAAAAATTTGAAAAGAAATATAATTAGAAAATAGTAGGATGACCTAGTGACACACTCGAGATGCATAGACATCGGTGATAGTGTCCATCCATCATGCATCGATGTGTGTGCATACATATTTACTCGATGAGTAAATGGATGGACATCTTCACCAAGTGTCTCATTTTGGGTGACTCTAGCATTTCTCATATAATTAATATAGAAAGAAATTAAGTAAAGAAATTTGAAGTAAATTAAATGAGAGTGATAGATGAAGGAAGGTAGGCAAACAAATTAAAGCTGGAGAACAGTGTGTGCATTATACTCAACTCACGGAATTAGAAGACCGTCTCTTTCAACCCAAAGAAATTCACACGTACGTTCAACTACTACCTACTACTACTACTACTACTATTAATTAGTGGTACAAGCAGTAATAGTATTACTAGTAGCTAGTAGTGAAAGCAAATTAATCAAAGGAGAGGAGGGTCCCAGATTTGAACAACGTACACGTTTGATTATTTAATTAATCTCTTAGTCGTCTAAGATAGATCCAGCTGATTTCTTCTTGAAATTAAGGATAGCTAGGTAGCTGGCTGGTAGAGACTAGAGAGAGAGAGAGAGAGAGAGTGTCCGATGGACACGTTACTTGGATCGATCGATCCCTCATTAACTATGTATCTCTACTTATGACTGATCTTACCACGTTATTACACGTGATGATCGATGTAAAAATTTAGAAACTCTAAAACCCTAAAAAGAATTGATGCTAGATACTAATACTTATCTTTTAATGAATCTCCAAGTGATTTTGTATCCACACGCGCGCACACCTCTATATGCGTAAGCGTGAGGGAACATAGATATTTGGATATGCATATTGTATGTGAATCGAAATGATGAGTGAAGAGTTGGCGTTGGATGGCGTTGGAATGGGTGTGAGTAACATTGTTTAATAGTAAATAGGAGTACTAGTTTGGGACCTTTGATGCACAATTAGTGTTAATGTGTCGTGTGAGACACGGTGATATTATAATCAAAGAGTGTAGTGTATGTAAAGTGAATAACAACGTATATTTATTGTTAAACATAATAGTATAGTAAGATTAAAGAAAACGGGGGGGAGGGGAGGGAGGCAAGGCCCAACAAAAAGGCAGAAGGTGGGAGCATCAAATCCCGAGTTTGACCGTACTCGAATTTTAAGAAGAAGAGAGAGAGAGAGAGAGCATTGTGTTCCACATTTGTCCCCCTCTTTGTACAATATTTCCAATTTCTCTCTTCTTCTTCTTCTTCTTCTTCTTCTTTTGCGCCACTTGTCTCTTGTTTCTCGTTACGCAACTTCGAATTATTTGCAAGACTTTGAGAGATTTTGGTTGATTGATGAGCATAGCAGAGAAATGTAGTTGTTCTGTTTTGGCACCATGAGATTCTTCTTGTTCTGCTTGCTATTAACCCAGCTCATCTCATCATCTTCTGAAGCTGGCGATGATGAGGTCAAGGCCTTGATTGATTTCAAGGCTTCATCTGTCACCGGTGACCCCAAAGGACTATTGTCCGACTGGACTTTCGACTCTCCAAACCCCTGTTCTTGGCGTGGAGTGTTCTGTTCATCACGATCATCACGAGTCACTGGTCTCGACCTCTCAGACTATCAGCTCTCCGGTCGTCTCCATCTCGACCAGCTCATTAGTTCTCTGCCTCTGCTTGAGCGTCTGAGTTTGCGCGGCAACTACTTCTCTGGTAACATCTCCCATGTCTTCCCCTGCAACTTCCTTGCCCTTGATTTGTCTTCAAATAACTTCTCAGACCCAGTTTTCTTGTCGTGTCATCGCCTCCAATATCTCAATCTCTCGCGCAATTTCGTGCAATCCGTGAGTTTCCCTTTTGGGTCTTCTCTTCTCCAACTCGACATCTCTCGTAATCGTGTCTCTGATTATGGGTTTCTCAACTACTCCCTCTCTCACTGTCAAAGTCTCAATCTTTTGAACTTCTCTGACAACAAGATCTTCGGTAAATTCCCCTCTTTGTCTCTCTCTTCTTGTACCAATTTATCGACTCTCGACCTCTCCAACAATCTCTTGTTTGGTGTTCTTCCCCCCAATTTGTTGACCAACTCGATATCCCATTTGGACCTCTCATACAACAATTTTTCAGGGGATTTCTCTGCCTTGCAGTTCGGGCGATGCCCAAAGCTCATCCTGCTTCATTTGTCACACAATGGGCTTTCGGGCATTGGATTCCCACCTTCCTTGATCAACTGCCAGTCGCTAGAAATGCTCGACGTCTCTCACAATGCGCTGCAGCACAAGATTCCATCTTTTCTCGGGAGTTTGAAGAATTTAAAGGTGCTGTCTTTGGCGAAGAATCAGTTTTCTGGTGAGATACCTGCAGAGCTGGGCAGAACATGTGGGAGCATAAGAGTGCTTGATCTATCTGGGAATACCCTACAAGGAGGATTGCCTTGGACGTTCGTCTCCTGTTCTTCTCTCCAGACACTCAATCTTGGGAGCAATCAGCTCTCTGGGGATTTCTTGATTACAGTGGTAAGCACTCTTCGGGGGCTTGTAAATCTCTACGTTCCTTTCAATAACATAACTGGTGTTGTCCCCAAATCATTGACAAACTGTTCTCAACTTCAAGTTCTCGACTTGAGTTCTAATGGCTTCAATGGGAGTGTTCCCACTTGGTTTTGCTCCGATTCCTCGACTCTGGCGAAGATTTTATTGGCAGATAACCTTCTGTCTGGAGCAGTGCCTCCTGAGCTAGGGAACTGTAAGAACTTGAAGAGTATTGATCTTAGCTTTAACAAGTTGAGAGGTTCAATTCCTTGGCAAGTATGGGCATTGCCTAATCTTTCGAATTTGGTTATGTGGGGGAATGGTATTACTGGTGAACTCCCGGAGACGATATGCTTGAGTGGAGGGAATTTGGAGACACTGATTCTGAACAACAACTTGATCACAGGAACCATTCCTGTTTCGCTCGCGAGCTGCACTAACCTCATTTGGGTGTCTCTCTCGAGCAATAGGCTCACTGGAGGTATCCCTTCTGGGATTGGGAAGTTGAAGGACTTGGCGATTCTCCAACTCGGCAACAATTCACTTACCGGGGAGATTCCGAAAGAGTTGGGGAAGTGTGAAAGTCTTATATGGCTTGATCTCAATAGCAATAATTTGTCGGGGTCTATTCCGCCGGAGCTGTCTAGCCAATCTGGATTGATTACTCCTGGACCTGTATCGGGGAAGCAGTATGCATTTGTGAGGAATGAAGGGGGCACGGCGTGTAGAGGAGCTGGGGGGCTTGTAGAATTCGAGGGCATTCGTCCGGATCGGTTGGCTGCTTTTCCTATGATTCACTCCTGTTCTTCCATTCGAATCTACACTGGTTTAACTGTGTACTCGTATACTAACAATGGGACCATGATATACCTTGATCTCTCCTACAACTCCTTGTCAGGCGCAATTCCTGATACTTTTGGCTCCATGTCTTATCTGCAAGTCTTGAATTTGGGACATAACATGCTCGCGGGAAGCATACCGGATGCCTTGGGAGGTCTAAAGCAGGTTGGAGTTCTCGATCTCTCGCATAATGATCTCCAAGGTTTCCTTCCGAGTTCACTAGGAACGCTTTCGTTTCTCAGTGATCTTGATGTGTCCAACAACAACCTTACTGGACCGATTCCTTCCACTGGTCAGCTCACAACATTTCCATCTTCAAGATACGAGAACAATTCTGCTCTTTGTGGAGTTCCATTGCCTCCTTGCGGCACTGGCACTGGGACTCGTCGGGCTAATTCTAATTCACAGGGGAAGAGGCAGTCAATGGCTGCAGGTGTTATTGTTGGAATTGCCACTGCTCTTTTCTTCATCATTGGACTCACTCTAGCTTTGTACAAGACGAAGAAGTCCCAGATTAAGGAGGATCAGAGAGACAAGTACATCGAATCCCTCCCGACATCTGGTAGCAGCAGTTGGAAACTCTCTGGGGTTCTTGAGCCGCTGAGCATCAACATTGCTACATTTGAGAAGCCACTGAGGAAACTCACCTTTGCTCATTTACTTGAAGCCACGAATGGTTTTAGTGCCGACAGCTTGATTGGGTCCGGCGGGTTTGGTGAGGTCTACAAAGCCCGGCTGAAGGATGGCACTGTCGTGGCAATCAAGAAACTGATACAAGTCACAGGCCAAGGAGAAAGAGAATTTACTGCAGAAATGGAAACGATCGGTAAGATCAAGCATCGAAACCTTGTTCCTTTGTTGGGATATTGCAAGATTGGAGAAGAGAGACTTCTTGTCTACGAGTACATGGAATGGGGAAGCTTAGAGACGGTTCTTCACGAGAGGGGCAAAGGAGGGGCCTCAAATCTTGACTGGGCAGCTAGGAGGAAGATTGCGATTGGATCAGCTAGAGGACTCGCATTTCTTCACCATAGTTGCATACCTCACATAATTCACAGGGACATGAAGTCCAGCAATGTTCTTCTAGATGAGAATTTGGAGGCTCGGGTGTCGGATTTTGGGATGGCAAGGCTGATGAATGCTCTTGATACTCATCTCAGTGTCAGCACCCTTGCAGGAACTCCAGGATATGTTCCACCTGAATACTACCAGAGTTTCAGGTGCACAACCAAAGGAGATGTCTATAGCTACGGAGTTGTACTGTTGGAGCTTCTCTCGGGGAAGAGACCAATCGATCCTTCACAATTCGGCGATGAGAACAACCTTGTTGGGTGGGCAAAGCAATTGCAAAGAGAGAATAGAACTCATGAGATACTCGATTCCGAGCTGGTGAGACAAGAACCAGACGACCATTCCGAACTCTATCAGTATCTTAGGATTGCTTTTGAATGCTTGGATGACAGGCCACTACGTCGGCCAACCATGATTCAGGTGATGGCTAAGTTCAAGGAGCTTCAGATGGACTCTGAAAGTGACATCCTTGACGGGTTCTCTCTAAAGGAAGTAGTTATCGAAGAATCAAGAGAAAAAGAGGCGCCTTAATGTACATGGGACATGTTTCTTGTTCAAGAAAGGTTTTGTTCCTTAGCAGAGATTTGAACCCTTGAAACCATTTAGGAATGTTATTGTTCCCACGTTTTGCTTACTGTAAATAGCATAGAAAAAACTGGTCACCAAGGAGGGGGAACCATGTATGAAATATAGTCTCCAAGGCAGAAATGAAGAAACGGGCCTCTCATGGATTCAGGTTCAAATTCTTGGGTGTCCTTTATTTTCTGCATTGATCTGTTATCATAATACCCTACTGTTCTGTCTACTATTCTATTAACAGTTTTGCTAACATTATCCTTCTAATTTGTTGTTAAAATACATACTATGTAATTTTGGAGGAAATTATAAAATGCCATTTTGGTTTTTCTGTGGATTGTATGAGTATTTGAAGGCCCATGTCACTATGAAATATGGTTGGTAGAAAGTCGATCTGCTTAATTCCCTTACTCACTATATATCTACTTGAAGGGCATATTCTCCCCTCTCTCGGTCCAAACCTTGTCTAAGAAAGGTATCCCATATATTTGTAGCAAATAGCAATGCTTCAGACTCTCTTATTAACATTTATTTTGATTGGCTTGCAATATATTAATACTTTGTAGCATATAATTAAGTTTTGTAGCATTTGATGTGCATGTGCTTAATTTTAAAATGAATGTATCTTGTTCGTGGTCTCTGGTTTTGAGGCGATGCTTCTTAAACTGATTTTGTACATTTAGCTTGCTTGAGCATCTATATAAGTTCAAACAACTTGATTGTGGGCCATTTGATGAGAATGAAAGTCTCCTTGAATCAAGAATGTTGTTGTGCAATTTCTTTATTTTTGAGCTAGACCCTTTATTCTGGTGCCTATGTTTATTGGATGCAACTAAAAAAGAGTAAATTAAGCAACTAATTACTAAAATGTTTGCTCTTTTTGTTAGCTTGGATGGTGCTTTTCTTTGTGGTGCAGTGCGCAATTAGTGATTGTTAATTCTCTTTTGGCATTAGTGGATTTTAACTATTTCAATTAATAGATAGTCTTGTAAAACATGTCTAGCTAGTTTAAGATGCAAACTATTCTGCTTTATAGGCTGGGATTTTTTGTGCATGTTAACCATTTGATTAAACAGTAAGAAGTGAAGAACATAGAGAAAGATCCTAATGAAATCATCTATATATCATGAAATAGCCAGGGAGAAAGAATTAAAGTCATATTTATTCCCACACCATGCCAGCAGGAATAAAGCAAAGGCCTCAACTTTGTAGCACAAAAGCTTAGACAGATGTATTGTGTATGGCCACGTATTACCTTTATTGCTTTTGAATCTCATAGCCTATGGCGGTCCAAGGAACTATTCTGGAACTTTGCCCTTTTGACAAAGAGTGAAAAGGAAAATGAATACCCTTTTTTTTTTTTTTCCTTCTTCTTCCTCGCTTTCTTTCTTTCTTTCTAGCTTTTTTTTTTTCTTTTTTTCATAGGAATGAATGATTAAGGTGATGATGCTTAAAGCATTTGAAAATTCTCTTGGTTGCTATTTAGTGCTTTTCTTTTTCTTTTTTTCTTTCTTTAGGTACTGTTTTGAGCTTGTGTGTGAACTAGGATTATTGGACCTGAATTTTCCAAAGTCTTTATTAGCACAAATGAACCTTGTCTATTTTCAGGTATTCGTGGAAGTTCATTTACTTGAAAGATGAAAAGGAAAAGATAAAAGTTTCAAATTTACTGTTGTAACTTGTCTATGTTTGGAAAAGTAATCAAATCAGTGCTTAAAAGAAATTAAAAGAAATTTGGTGCTTAATGAGTGGATGTTTTTACTTTTGCTTCCATCTTTGTTCTTTTTGGTTAAAAGCAAGTTAAGGCTATCTTAAAGTAGTGTATTTGAAAATTAAGCAGAATTGAATGATTTCACCAACTCTCCAAATCATTCTAATTCAACATATCAACTCATACTAAAAATCCGGTCTTTGTAAACAATGATTTCAACATTTTGGACTATTTTGATTGATTAAACATGAATGAGTGGAGGACAGAGTGATTGGCTTGGCAACACGTGGAAATGGATAATGTTTGGACAAATGGCCCGTGTGATTGAAACTTAAACAACGCCCCCCTTTCGATCTTGGTCCCAAAATCTAGAATCGGATTGGTTTGGATTGGGAGTATGATTCTGAAGGCTCATCTTATCCTCACCGTGGCATCACTCAAATGTACTAATCTCTTCCCTCACCAATCTTCATCAAAACCACCGCCACTTGCACCATATTTTCCTTGTAATGTTGGTCTCAGAACTCAAAACATAGAGACACCCAAGCGAAATAGAAGAGGAGGAGGTAGAACAAGTGGTGGTGGAGTGATTTCGGCAGAACTTGGGCCTTCTTTAGACCTCACAGAGGACAACATCAAACTAGTCTTAGAGGATGCTCGAACACAGGTTAATGAATTTCATTTTCCGTAATTTGCTTTGGAATCATACATACATACATGCATGCATACATACATATAATATATATATTGTTGTGAGTTAGTTTGTTTTCATTGTTTTGATGGGTATTAATTATGTGCAGTTTGCCCAGATCTTTGATACTTCTGCTGGCATGACTGGTACGTACTTGTCGAATTTCCCAATGTAATTTGTAACTTAGTAGTACCCTTCTCAATGTTAACAATGAATGAATTAAGGACGAGTTGAGCTAGCTGAAGTTGATGGGCCCTTTGTGAAGATCAGTCTCAGCGGCCGTTTCTGGCACAAACGCTCCACTGTTGTAGCCAGGATTGCTAATTATCTCAAGCAGAGAATCCCTGTAAGATAAGTCGTCTAATTTGCCTTTTGTTTTAACTTGAGTTGTTGTAGCTATTAATTAATTAATAAATTCTGAGTTTTTGTGTTGTTTGGTCAGGAAATTTTGGAAGTAGACATCGAAGATGAGAAGCAATTGGATGATAGCCCTGCTAACTTTTGACCACCTAGACTTATTGTTTCTTATTTACAATAGTATTACTACTGTGTCTGTGTGGGAAATGAATGCCCATTTATAACCTCTCTTATGAGTTGTAACTGTGCTTAATAAAGAGAATATTAACTTGTTAGTGAAGAGGCAGAATGCCAAAACAAGTGTATGTGATGTGAGTGAGGTGTTGCAAGGTCTTGACTCTTGTTAGTTACTCATTGGGAGTGGGACTATTCATTTCCTGGTAATGCATGTGTTGAGTGGAGTGGTTATATTAATTAGTGGCAAACAATGCAAGTGATGTTAAATGAGAAGGAGAGCTTTTGGAATGAAAATCTTTAAAATCTTTAAAATCTTTGACTTGGACTAGACACTGCACACCGCCTGCGCCCCAGTCACGCCATAGGGGTGACATGACCTCAACTCCCACTACGCCTGCCTCTCACGCTCTCATCCATCAACAATGTTAAAGAAATTAAATATTATATTTAGTAAATAATAAATTTAGTATTTAGTGTATTTTTTTTTTATAATTTTTTTTAATATTTTAGACATGTATATATAGGATACTCTCACGGGGACAATTAAAGAGGGGTTTTTCACTAAGAAATTTTTCTCACTCAATCGAACTCGTGGTGTCTAAGGGCCACCTTAGTTCAGCACACCAATACTCGAATTAAAGGGACAACAAGCAATAAGCAACAAGGAAACGTTTTTACTAGCTCTCAATTGGGAATACAACTGTGGAACTCTATGCATACATGCCACTCATGCATCTACTCATGCATTTCCGTGTGTCCTGCTCCACCTAGAGCCTCTGGCTTTATAGACCAGCCAATAATCAGTTACATAACCGTCCTCCGTCCTAGACTAGGTAAAACACCACTCCTTGTGGTCGAGGCAGTTACCCAACTGCCTTGCTCCCTTCCTGCCACCTCGTGCCATAACTGTCTTGACCCCCTAGTCAAGAGGCACATGCTCTTCGTGCCTGGGAGTTGCTGGAACGTGGTTTGGTCATGCTTTGAGGCATGATCGAGGTAGTTACATAACCACCTGTAACCGCCCTTGACTTGGTCCGTCCAAGCCTTCAATTCACCTTGATTTTCGGGACAGGGTCTGTTCGTGATGCCTAGCTGCGCGCCTAGGCACCTCTGCGTGCTAGCCGGGGCTCGATCCGACCGAGTCCCACCGACTCGGAGTGGCCGACGCCATGGTCTGTCCATGGGTCGTGCCTTGGCATTGCGCCCAAGGCATCCTCGAGGGTCCCTGCTAGTTTGCCCACGCCGCCCCAAGGAGAGAGCACACCTCTCCTTATAGTAGATGTTAAGCCGTTTCCTCGGCTCCAATAGAAAACATCCCAAAATGAGACCAAGCGTACTTTGACCCGGGTCAACGCCCAAGTCAAGATTTGTCAACCCTTGCCTCGTGCCTTGCTCGTGCCAAAGGATCCGCTAAGTCTTGCTCGTGCCTGCGCTCGTGCCAAGACGTGCCAAGGTTTGCCCGCTCTTGTGCCAAGGCGTGCCAAGGCGCTGTGCCAAGGTGTGCCCGCGCTCGTGCCAAGGCGCATACTTAAGTCCGCGCCGTGCCTCGTGCTAAGGCGCGTACCTAAGTCCACCCGTGCCTCGCGCCAAGATGTGCCAAGGAGTGCCAAGGCGCCGTGCCAAGGAAAAACACGCCCGCGCTCATCCTTGTGCACGCGCTCGCCCAAGCGCGCTCGCGTCCATGCGCGCTCCAGGCCCGTGCCCAAGCGTAAACCCCTCTACGCCTGTGCACTGTTTCGCATGTTTACTCGCGTCCCAACCTTATGGAACCAGCCGAGCCCTCCTGAACTCGGCCATTGGCTAGGTTTCTTCTGCCTAGCCCAGCCTACTCGGGTTACGGTATTGAGTACACAAGTTCAATATATAATAAACATATTTTATTTAAAGTTATCATGGTATTAGAGCCCTAATCGTAGGTTTTTTTTTTTTTTTTGTCTCGTCTGCTGCGTCACTTCGAGTGTCGCGCCTGTACTACAATCTTGCCCAACGCCTGTTGCCACCTGCTTGGCTGACTGCTATTGCCTAGCCTCCTGCTGCCACGACGCCTAAACGCCTGTAATGCTCACTTCACTGTTGTTCTCCGCATCCTTCGATATGTGAAAGGCACCATGTTTCATGGTCTCCACTTCTTTTGTCAACTCTTCATTGGTATTATTTGGTTACTTGGATGCAGATTGGGTTGGTGATCCTATTGACCGACGTTCTACTACTGGTTATTGTTTCTTCGTGGACAACTCATTAATATCCTAACGAAGCAAGAAACAAACAATCACATCTCGCTCAAGCACAAAATCTGAGTATCGAGCTCTTGCTGATGCTACCTCTAAACTACTTTAGATTCTTTGGTTACTTGAAGATATGAGGGTCACACATGCTTTTGCTACCATTCTGCATTGTGACAATCAAAGTGCAATCCAAATTGCGCACAATGATGTTTTCATGAGAGAAAAAAACATAATGAGAATGATTGTCACTTTGTCCGTCAACATCTAGTTCGATACTCTTCAGCTTTTTTCTGTTTTATCCTCCAATCAGACGGTTGATATATTCACTAAAGCTCATTTTCTAGGTTGCTTTCATGCTTTGATTGACAAAGTCAAGTTGATTTCTATGAACCATCTTGAGTTTGAGAGAGGGTATTAAGAAAACTAAATATTGTATCTAGCAATTAAGAAACTAAATATTGTATTTAGCATATAAGGAAATTAGTATCTCGTGTATTTCATAGGTTCCTTTTGTGGTTATACTTTCTTTTGTATTTTAAATATGTGTATATATGTAATTGTAGGGTATCATGTACACAAGTTCAATATATAATATACATATTCTATTTAAAAGTTATCAAACAATATAACTAAGCCGAAAAATGTTCCATTACAAGATATCCATACAAATGTTGGCATCTCCACCGTGCAGTATATAAAACTAAACCAAAAGAACCGTGTTTACAGTACTTAGCATCCAAACAATGGCATATAGTAATACCCCATTTTGTCTTGTCTGTGCTTCATAATCATGAAAGATTAACGGGACTCCTTCAACACATAGAACTATGTTAACCAAAATTTGCAAGTATAATAGAAGGAAGCGTGTGCGTGTGCGTTGCGTTGCGTTGGTGGGGGACGACAAGACAAGAAAAAGCGCGTAACACACAGGCTGTCAAGTTGGGATCGATGATATTGATTGGAACCAAACCAACACACAAGGCACAAGCGTTGGTTTTATGTTCTGCTATGATCTCCACGTGTCGTTATCCCAACAGGGCTTACCAAAGTCCCCATCGTACAATAAACGGGCCCACCACCTCATCATCTGTAGGAGTGATACGTGGGAGTCGCTGATCATAGGAGGCAGAGTTGGTGATTGATCCACCAGACAAGGGAGGGATTAAACTAACTAATCCATGCAACGGAAATGGAGTAAAAAAAAAAAAAAAAAAAAAAAAAAGTAGGGAAAAGCCGAACGAACGAACGAACGAACGAACGAAGGAATACATACACCTTTGAGTGCCCCATTCTAATTCGTTCTAATTCGTTATAATTCGTTCCTGCCAGTGCCCGCCCAGTATTGAAATCTAACAGGTTTTTTCTCCTTTACCTCTTATATTCTCTCTATGCATTGTATTGGAATCTCTTACTCTTGTTTGTTTAACCAAATCATTCTTCATTTCACATGGTGCCCCCCTTGTTCTTGTTCTGGGCTTTCTCGAATTCATTTCAATCAAAGGCCCGTTTCGGCATTTGTTGCTTTTTGGGGGGTTTTGATTGTTAATTCCGTGATTTCATCTGATTTACCGGCATTGGCGTAGTAAAGGTTGCATTTTTATGAGATTTAGGGGGTCTTGGGTGCCTTTTTCATTGAGTGGGTTCCACTCTCTCTCTCTCTCTCTCTCGCTGCACTTTAATCATTCAACACCGACAGGAAAAGCAAGGAAAAACAGAATTTTATCTCTTACTACTTCACCTTCCCTGGATGATCAATTAAGGGTTTTCTGCTCCTCATCTTAATTAGGCTAGCTGATTGATTGGGTGGGGTGCCCTTTTCGTTACTGATTATTGTTTTTTTGTTTCATGGGCTTGGATCAAATGCCCCCTTTTTTCTACATTATTTCTTTCAGTACTTCATTTTGTTTTGATATGTTGATTTGCGCAAAAGAGGACTTGATTGGTTTCTGAGTGATATATAGCCTAGGAAAGATTATAACTTCCATGGGTGGGATTGATGACTATGTTGCTGTTGTGGGAGATTGGGCGCCTCCTACTCCCAGTTCTAGGACTTTTCCTTACCCCTCTTAGTTTTAGTTGATGATTTCAATCCAAAATCATTTACAGGGATTTTAGGAGAAGAAGGCCGAGCGGACCCTTTCATGGGGCCTGCTGAAAAGCTGGATCAAGTGTCTACGAATCTTGAAGAGAGAAGGGAAAATAGTGTTTCTGATGACCATCTATCGGATTTAAGCATGTTTTCCGGCCAGAAACCGAGCTGTCTTGCCGAGAGAGTGGCTGCAAGAGCTGGATTCAATGCTCCAAGGCTTAATACCATAAGGATTGAAGCTGGTAACTTATCCTCCTCTGAAGGGCGCTCGCCGTACTTGATGCTTTCACCGGGTCTCAGTCCCACAGTGTTGTTGGATTCGCCAGTTTTCCTTTCAAATTCAATGGTGAGTTTCAGTATTATATTGTTGTGTTATTCATTGATTCCGCCAAGTACTTGTGAACTTGCTTAGGTTAACAGATCAACAGATGATGCCATTTGAGAAATTACTCCACTATGGTTGAGGTTGAGGATAATATCATGCTTTTCATGTTGCTCTTCTCTAGTATTTTCATATATATGTATTTATCTCATAGTTTCTCTATATAAAACTAGCATCCATCGCACTTCTCGTTTCTTTCCAAAATTATTATTATTATTATCTCTTCTTGTTTTACAGGCTCAGCCATCTCCAACAACAGGAAAGTTTATTCCTGCTCGTGCTAATAACCGGAGTTCCATGGCATTGACAGAAGCATCAGATGTAGATAAAAACTCTGATACCCTACCATTTGCATTCAAGCCGCATGTGGAATCAAGTCCCTCTTATGGAGAAGGTGCAATTAGTGATGTAAGCTTCACACATGTTCGTGTTCTCTCGTATGATTTTCTTATTCTCTTTGTTAATTAATTGACTCTGGCATTTCTGCATACAGAACATTCAAGCTACCAAACCTAAGCAATCTCCTTCAAGTGTTGATATGTCCCTCCAGTCCGAGCAATCTCTTCAGTTCCAAAACTCAGAAGTTACTGAAGCTCATGAACAGAACAAAAGAAGCCCCCTCAGTTTGGGAAATTTTCCTATCTCAACAATGGAGAGAGATAATGATTCTTTGTTGGGACAAATGGTATTTGGCAATGTCAATATGAAAGAGGAAAACTCCACTTCCCTTGATGATCAACAAGAAGAGGAAGGAGACAGAAGGAGTTGTGGAGAAATGAATTCTATGCTCAGCAATGGTGGCCCAGCTGAAGATGGGTATAACTGGAGGAAGTATGGGCAAAAGCAAGTAAAAGGTAGTGAGTGCCCACGGAGTTATTATAAGTGCACACATCCAAATTGTCAGGTGAAGAAGAAGGTAGAGAGATCCCAAGAGGGTGATGTTATAGAGATAATCTACAAGGGAGGTCACAATCATCCTAAACCTCCCCCTAATCGCAGGTTGGCCATCGGTTCTTCTAACATACAACAAGATTCACATATTGAAGTTCCTGCACATGCCAACGGGCAGGCTTTCGCTGATCCTGATGCCATGTGGGAAAACTCGCAGAGAGGATCTGCCCATGGAGTTAATGGTTGGATGCATGATGATAATCTGGATGAGACCTCTCCTACATCTTGTGATCCATCTGCTTCTGTGCCTCCTCACAAGGGTGTTGATGTGTTGTCAGCCCTGTCTAATGACGATGAAGAAGAGGAGGATGTGGGCGCAAATGGAAGTGCATCATTAGCATGTGATGGTGAAGAAGATGAGTCGGAGTCAAAGAGAAGGTCAGCACTTACTCGTCTCATTTTGGAAATTCTGTGTTTTTACAATCTTCCATTGCTTAAATTTTTTATATGCTGCGTAATTACACTCTGCGCGCAGAAAGATAGACACAATAGATATGGCTGGGGCCTCGAGAGCAATTCGCGAACCGAGAGTGGTTGTCCAAACCACTAGTGAGGTAGACATCCTCGACGACGGATACCGCTGGCGTAAATATGGACAGAAGGTTGTCAAAGGAAATCCAAACCCAAGGT
This sequence comes from Stephania yunnanensis, assembly GCA_039657365.1. NCBI lineage: Eukaryota > Viridiplantae > Streptophyta > Magnoliopsida > Ranunculales > Menispermaceae > Stephania > Stephania yunnanensis. The sequence continues at coordinate 61,599,307 of CM077583.1, read as the reverse complement.
TAGCAGTTTCCCTGACAAACAAACTTTGCTTATTCCAATTGTATTGAAATTGATCCAAAAGTGAGATTTGAGTAAGCACATTTTCTTGTTTCTGTCGCGCAGGAGCTACTACAAATGTACAAACCCTGGTTGTACTGTCAGGAAGCACGTCGAGAGAGCATCTCATGACCTTAAATCAGTGATCACAACGTACGAGGGAAAGCACAACCACGATGTTCCAGCTGCAAGGAATGGCAGCCAAGCCAGCTCTGGCCCTGCTGCAGCAATGCCGTCTTCTGCTTCTCATTCTCGCGTCCAAAGGCCTGAAACAATTCCAGTCCAGGACGGTGGAGGAAGGTTTGAGGGGTCGGCATTGCTTGGAAAACTCAATCTTCATGCAAGGCAACAACAGCTGAGACACTCGCCTGGATTCACTTACTGTATGAATCAGGCAGGATTATCTGGTCTAACAATGGCCAGCCTAGGTACCAATCCCAGTTACCACCCCAATAAACTGCCTTCAATGCCCGTTAACCCGTTTTTAGGAGAGCAACACCTGCGCAATGAAGTGGGATTTATGGCACTGAAAGGGGAACCGAAGAGCGAAACTGGTCTAAACTTTCATCAAATGGACCCTCGGTTTATGGGCAGATGATGAAGAGGACGCCTCTCCAACCTTATTTGTGAGGTTGATAAGAGCTTTTGCATTTGTACATAATACTGAAATTTTCATGAATGAAATCTTGCGCTACATATAAGTGACACACCGTTATGTGGGATTTTAGCTCTGCTGATTATACGCATTTGATCATAGGCTTTAAGTAGAAACAAACCATATATATATTTAAGTAGAATTCTCATTCCTGTTTATGATGGGAATTTGGAAGCAGAAGCATAGAAGGTGTTAAACTAGTTTATTTCTGTTTCACGACTTTTTAAGGACAGACAAAGACATTGTTGAATCAATTGGCAACCAAGACTAGACTGTGGTCGTATCCACACATGGTTTGCAGAACCTCAAATTCTTGCAAATACTCCAGCACAATGGGGTCAGGTTCATCAGCCGAGCTTCCCAAACCTAGTCTGCCGTTGTTGCCACAACCCCAAACCCAGACTCGGCCTTGTGACGTGAGAGCGATAGAATGCACTCGGCCGCCTGAGACAGACAATGGCGTCTCTCCCTCTAGACCTTTAACCTGCATTGGTAGATCATTATGTAAACAAAGTTTTCCTGGCAGAGATCCCCAACTGAATATGCCAATGTTTTCTCCAGTTGCTTTTGCTTCTTTTACTGTTGCAAAAGAATGTCCAAGTCCTGCGGATATAGACAAAGGCCGGGCGCTCATCTCGACTTGAAGCATGTCGACTAAACATTGCGGCGGCGTTACTTGTGGTCGACCCAGCTGACCATTTTGATTGCTTCCACCACTAATTAACCTGCCTCCACCTGAAATCACAAATGATATCAGTGAGGACGTTACACAGTACAACCAATGACTTTTTTTTGATAACTTCATTCAAATAAAATGCTCATGCTCTCACTGAAAAGAACTAGAGAGTGATCATGGCCGCATGCGATATCGGAAACTTGAAAACCATGGGATTCTTGTACAAGGGTAGGTTCCCAGACGGTGGGCATGAAATTCTCCTTCTCCATCTGCTCTAGCACTGCCCTCTCTGCAACATCTAGTGATGAACTTGAAGGGTCTCTGGTGCTATAATGAGATGCAGTACCGCCAATCCTTCCTAACCTACCATCAGCAGAGTAACCCCAGCCAAATAACTTCCCATCCTTTGTACATGCCAAAGCGTGACCCCATCCAAATGATACCTGTTTCATCATCCACGATCAACACCAATTCATACTGTGCAATATATATATATACACATATCAGAACATGCATGCATACTATTACTATTACAGTATTACTATTACTATTACTACTCAATGCGACTTGAACAATGGTACTGCTGCACATGCACCTTAACAATGTGTTCCCCTGCCAGTGAGTCCACCCTGCTAGGCAAAGGAGATTCAATGACTCCTCTTCCAAGGCCGAGTTGGCCGCGCTTAGATTTGCCCCACACCCACAAGGAACCATCGTCTCCAATCGCGGCAGAGACAACACCAGACGCCGACACGCCGCTAACTCTCACTTGATCCAGCCCTTGTACCTTCCCAGGCTCGTTCCAGGAATCACTTCTGCAAGTGAAGTGAAGTGAAGTTAGTAATTCAGACATTTCGTCAAACATATATTATATATAAGAAGTCGTGGTTGTGGTTGTGTAACTTGTGTTACCTTAACTTACCTTCCAGAGTTAGAAGATGGTGATCTGCCCAGTTGGAATTCACGATTCCTTCCCCACGCCCACACGTGGCCTTCCGCGGTGACGGCGAGGGAGTGGTAATGGCCAGCAGCGATGGTGGTGATAATGGGCGGGAGAGCTGGGACGAGAGTGGGCTCGTAAGCGTCGGTTCCCAATCCAAAAGAAGAGGAGGGGAGTCCTAGTGCGCCATGGCTCCCATCTCCGAAGCTCATCACTGCTCCGCCACCGCCTCTTAAACAATTCTGTGAGTAGGCTTTGGTGGTGATGCTGTGGCAATAATGCCATAATTGCCATTGCCTTCCTCCTCCGATTGCTTTCCCGCGTCGCACTATGACACCAACCATTAATTGTACCTTGTTTTCACTTGACTCAACTACAACAATCTTAACAAATAAACAAGACAGACCAAAGTCTCTCTTTTTTCTCTATAAACTTATTCTTCTTCTTCATTTACTTTCTTTCTTCTTAAACCACTGCCGCCAATCCTCCTCCTGCATTTGATCTAATTAGATTTGGTTTACGGTGTTGTGTTGGAAGTGGATTCATCTTATCTTTAATTTTATTTTATAATCTTTAATTTTATTTATAGTTAATTTTATTTACTAATTGAAAGTTTTGTTGTCAAATTTTAGATTTTATTCTCTTTATTGAAGAGTTTTATTATTTGTTTTGTAGTTCTAATAGTTTTATACATTGTCATGTATTTCAAAATTGTAGAGAACAATCTTTAATTGTCAAATTGTTTTAATTTCATGTTTGCAGCCAAATTAATGATAGTTTGTTTAAACTAAGCGAATCAATATATTTAATTTCTAGGAGTTCTATGTTCTGATGTTTATTGAGTCATAAATGATTAATTAAATTTTTATTCTTTAAAAAAAAACAAAAAAAAAAAGACCAAAAGTGTAATGAAACAAAAGAGGATAACGTTGCTTAAAAAATTAAAAAAGAAAAACAAGGATCTCCGCTGGATTCCCTTGGCCAACAATTAAAGAAGACGCCATTTCTGACTAATAAGAGAAACTGCTGCTGCCGCTGCTGAAAAGTCCCAAAAAAAAAATATGTTAACAACTGACGTACATGCTTACATTTACATCGAGGTTTTACTGTGTACATTTTCTTTCTTTTCAATTCATTGAATGAAATGTACCGTATTTTCAACTATGATATGAAGGAATCCGATAGCAGAAAACCAATCTCATCTATCGATCTAATGCTTCTTTTCTTTTTTTTGTTGTTGGGGGGGAGGGGTAAAACTGATCAGACGTATATAGTTGTATATAACTTCACATCCATGGTTATCAACCATCTGCAGAAATGTCCTCAGAATCTTTCCTCTTACTTCGACGATCCATCTCCTCTCTGCACACGTAGAAAGATTAACTAATTCAGAAAACGTATGCCACTGAGTTCAATGGCACAAAAGTTATGCCAATCAAATGACTGATTGCAAAATCAAGCATACAGATCAAATTTCTTAAAGGCAAATCACTTCCTTCCGCAGTCATTCCTCCTCGTTCAACCTTTTCTACTCATGACCATGTCCTGTACCCTTACCAGGCATTCTTCACCTAGCACTACTTTTTCATCCAAATTACATTGAACAATTGAGTTTTAGACATGAACTAAGCGAATGAAGAACCCAAAAGACCAGACTCTATCTAGGTCACCCATCTTGTTGGTAATTGGCAATAAGCTTGAATGTCTAAGGCCACTATCAACCTAACATATATGCAACTTCTGATCCATCATAATAACAAACTGATCAAAACTAGGTTTTACTTAACATAACCTAATAAAAATATCTAGTGAAATCCAATCCTACAAGTGCGTTGCATAAGAGGAATATGGCATAAGAAAGGGAAAGGTACAATAGCAAGTGTAGAATTAATATCAACCTGAGACAACGCCAGATCAAATCGTAATAAAGAAGAGCAATAACTCTTCGTTTATGTTCCATTTTTGAATTCCCACGACGTCTAACAACAGGTAACTGCCTGATTCCTTTGGCTTCCATCAGCTCCTTCGCAGTTGCCAAATCAGTATCAGGATAACAAGTTAACAGTCCGCGCCCACGCCCACGATACTTTATTCCTCTGGTACAGATGGATGAAACAAGACATGAGTTCACCTGCAAAGAAAACGACCAAGTTCATGGATCTTTTATAAAGATGAAGATGGCAGTTTATAAGATAAAGTCATCGTCTTGGCCTTTTTGCAATACCAAGTAATAATCAAGTGATAACTCACTAAATCGAAAATTGACATCATCTTTCAGATTGTAAGCACATCATAAAATAAAACAACAAGAATTTAAATCATCTATCATTTTGCAAGCAAATCAAGAAACGACAAAAAAAAAAAAAAGGTCCACACGGAATAAGCATTATTTTAACAAAGATCTAAAATATTAAATGAGTGAAAACAAGCTCAAACAACCTTAGGAGAACATCATAAAATCTACCCAAATGAAACAAATACACGTAATACCATGTTAAAAAAATGCACTTAGTAATAGGGACCGTTATTTGAATGAGGGAATGATGGAATATCTACAACATATAAATATAAAATACAGATCACAATCATCACTGGTTCACACTTCACATACATGCCAACTCCAATAAATCCTTTTTGGCAATTACAGCTACCGAGCTACGGATTCAAACAATTCTATATAGTTGGCCAAAAAATATTTAAAAGAGATCTCCAAATGTTAATTTACCCAAAATGTCTATTGGTTCAGCCTCATGGTTCAATAAGTTAGCAATAAGATGCAAGTTTGAGGTAATGAACTTGAGCCTTGGCTTACCCCATAAAATAAAATAAAATGGTGTATTCACGGACTAAAAGCATGATATCTACAGACACAAATAGTTAGCAATAACAATATTACTTGAAAATCCCATTTTTTTTATGCAATCAGCATCAGTTATATGGACAATCAAGAATAAAAGCAAGATCATAAATCCTATTCGAAAATACAAAATTAGGATGGTTGCTGGAAATCTTACGTCGGTGTTGCCCTCAGAAGCAGAAGTGGACATGTTTCGGGTGCACCGTTCAATGTCTCCAACAGTAATGATTCCCTCAAGAAGACCTTCAGCATCAACGACAAGAGCGCAACTCTGATGCATATCATTCATGAGTTTAATTGTACCATCCAAGGTTACTGTTGGTAAAACCTTTAAATAGTTCTTGGACATAGCTTTCGACACCTAAAATTTACAAAAAAAAAAAAAAAAAAAAAAAAAAAAAAAAGGAATTTGCATCAGGATTCGAGCATAGAGTAGCTTTATAAAAGAAAACAGGTGATTCTAATGTAAATGAAATTTTAATTCTTATATTAACCAAAAATAAGTACAAAAGCCAAACGCAAACAAGGTAGACCTTCAAATCCTCCAATATTGAATCTTCAGTAATTGCTTCATGTTCAGTCTCTACAACAGAAAGTTCCAAAGAGTTTCCATCATCAGGCTCTCTCCAACTTTTGTCCTCAACAGGTGAAAGAGAAGAATAGCCTCTAGATAAAGACCTGTGATCAGATTCATCACTATCCTTAGGTTGATTCGTAACAGAAGGAACCCATATTGCCAATCCAACAGCTCCCTAAAGCCAATTCCACAAAAAAAAAAAGTTGAATTTTACAATCACAATCGATCTCTACTAAGATTGGTAATGCTCAAGCAATTAAGTATTACATCAAAATTTATAAACGAAAAAGCAAGCTAGCGAGACCTACACGTAGCAATCAACATATGTTTAAATTCTATAACTACCACGATATACAAGCATTAGAAGTGTACAAGTTAATATGCGCTGTAAGATAGAAATTGCAAATAAGCTGCATCCAAGCACTAGCCCCTTTTCTCTTTACTTATTTACTTTCTAACTAGGAAGAAATTACTGATGTGTAAATCAATAATAATATGTACTCCCCTCTAAATTTACTGAAGCAAATGTATGAAATCTGAAACTTCTTTCACTCTCTAGTTTCAGCAATAAAAATTGAGAATTAATATGAAGCAGAAATTAAATCTTTATAAGAGTCATTACAACCTGGAAGCATAAACCATTATTTTATTAGTAAATGAAAACTAATATCTTTGAGCAAAACGTGCAAGGAAAAAAAAAATTTGTATGAGTAAATCTAGCCATCTTCTTCTTTGATATTGAAGCTTAATACTTTCTTTCAAATTAACAAAGAAAAAATGGATATCCCACCATGAGTGGAAGCAAGATTCGGTAGTCTTTGGTGAGCTCAAAAAGCAGTAGAACAGATGTAAGGGGCACCGAACAATTTGAAGCTAATGTAGCAGCCATCCCAACCTACATTAGCAAGTTGAAAGTTAGTTATTGATAGAAATCCATCTATTTGAATAAGTCAAAAAGGCAAATAACAGTTATTTGGCTATTTTATTTGAACAGTCCATAGGTTGGAGTCTTACGAGAGCATAGGCTTGCGGATGGGCAACAGCTGCATTTCCAGGAATGGCTTTATTGATAAGTTCAGCAGCTGAACCCCCAAAAACAGCGCCAATAGCAGCACCTATCATCAAGCTTGGAGCATAAAGGCCACCAACAAGTCCAGACCCTTTGCATAGAGCCGTGGCAACTACTTTTGCCACGGCAAGCTGTGTAAGTAGCCAGATTCCTGGAGCGGACGCACTTTTCCCTGTGTGAAGGATTTCCTCAACGTTTGTAAAACCCCAGTAGAGTATACCAGGATACCTAAGAGCTATTAGTCCAGCTCCTAACCCACCCAACGCAGGGCAGACAACAGGAGAGAGGCCAAATCTTTCTTTCAAATATTCAAAGAACTTAGAGAACCAAGTGACCAAGCGTGTAAAAGCTACACTCACTACTCCACATAGCATACCTAAAATGAGGTAAAGAGGTAGTTCTGCAAGGGGAAATACAATGATTAGCTAGAGAAAAGATAAATGCCCATCCATCAAAACTACTTCACAAAATAAACAAAAACAATGAAAAAGTTCCCCAATTTTAGCTAGTCGCAGAGATTCATTGAAAGTCAATGATGAATAAAATTGTTTCCTCCATTATAGAGAGACACGGAGAAAGAAAAGAAAAAAAAAAAAAAATACCGGCAGCAGATTTTATTTCATATGTGGGCACAGTAAAAGCTGGCTTCTCCCCGAGTAAAACATTTGATACTGTGGATGATATGACCGAAGCCAATATTATCATCGCTGTTGTAAAAGGAGGAGAATTCTCAGCTCGGAGTGGCCTCAGTACAGTTTCAATAGCAAAGAAACAACCAGCAACTGCAGCATTAAACCCTGCCAACCCAGAAGAGAATATGATGGATAAGAATAACGGAAACACATACATATGAGTTTGATCCATTTCGTAGAGAGTGACAAAAGTTACGAATAATAAAACTCATATTTGTGCATGAATATGCGTATGTCATTAAATCGTATTGAAGCAAATGCAATTGGATATATTCAACCAAAATAAAGCGAGTCTGAAAGGTATAATAAACAAAAAATTAGTTGGGGTTAGCTACTAGGATCAAACTCTTCCATTGCGCTCGATTTAGTACATAATGAACACATGTGTAGATAATAATAAATAGAAATGTGAGCTCTTATTTATTAATTTTATTTATTTTTGTCAAAGAAGACGGAGCTCTTACTAGAACACAAGGAATGAGATTGTTCATACAAAAGAAAGAATATAACATAAAATTCAGTGCACATTCAAATGAAACCACAAGGAGCACTACCATGAGTGACAATCCAGACTTAATAATGAATCGGAAATATGAATAGTGAATGTATCTATCTCATTCTCTTTTATTATCGCTAGTCATAAGATTAACACATATTTCCAAAACCATCGATCATTAAAAAAAAATATATGTATATAGATTTAGCACCTCAAGAGAGAGAGAGAGAGAGAGAGAGAGCCCATTGTGAGCAACAATATCCACTAGGTCCTCATATATAAAGCAAGTGCAAGAATTTGATACCTGAAGCAATACCAGCAGCTGCACCAGCTGCAACAAGAGCTATCCTTCTTTCTTTGTTGTTCTCCATCATCTCAGAACAACCATTTGCACATGATTTTCCAATATCGACACTAGGACCTTCAGGACCCAAAGAGCATCCAGTACCTAAAGTCACAGCAGCTTGGATGGCCTTTATTGTTGGGAAGACAGCAGCAACCAAATCAAAGGCTTGCCTTGGGGATGATCTAGATTGCCTTATTTGATCAAGTATGTGAAGCAACCCATGCATCATGCCAACAACGACTCCGCCTGTGACGGGAATCAATAGTATTCGATGCCATGTATCAGCCAGTCTCTGCAAACGAAGCCAAGCAGCTCCTTCATCGGGAGTACCCGCCCATGCCCATTCATGAATTACATGAACCTATATAAAGAATACGAAAGAATGAGCAAGAAAGATGGATTAAAGTTGTTGAAATGAATTACAAGGCTTCACTTGGCTAATAATGGTTATAAGTAAAAAAAGAAATAATGGAGGTTCACGAGCAGCAGCTAAAATCTTGTGATTTCAATCGATAGTGATAGTGAAGCATGCAAGCATCCTTGTTGTGATCCTAAATTAAAGTTTATTAACGTGTGAACTTACATTAATGACTAAAATGTTGTGATTTTAACTGAACAAAGGCGGGTTGTGAAAGAGGAATGTGACGGAATGTGAAATGTGGCAGTAATTGGGATATATAGTAAGAGGAAATGGCTTGTTCAAGAAAGCAGGAAATTAAATTATGATAGCCCACCCCATAGTTGAAGGCAGCGACGCAGAGACCAGTGGCGAGGCCTAGAAAGCAGCCGACGAGGAGGAGGGCCCACTCCGGCGGTGCGCCGTCGGCGAGAGCATCGCAAGAAGACGGATCTTGGAGCGAATTGAGGTTGAGGGTCGGCCTTCGGCCGGAGAGTCGTCGATCCAATTTGTTGAACAAGCCATTGATTCCTTTCCTCTTCCGCCTCTGCGACTCCAAATCGGGCTCTGATGATGCGGAAGAATTCGACCGAAGAAGACTCGCGTGATCGTTGTCCGAATCTTCCTCCCTCCGCCTCCCCCTCCCCCTCCCGACGACATTATTATTATTATTATGTATATTCGAATCAAACCCTGCTAACTTACAATCTCATGTCTGATGCTAATGGTTCAGATTGAGATCCAACAGATCTCTCCTCTCCTCTCCTCCTATTAATTTCTATTTGCAGCGTCCCGCCTGCTTCATCATCATCATCATCATCCCCATCATCATCATCCCCAGTTGGTGTTGGTTCGACCCTGCCTGCCCGGCCTGGCCTTCACTTCTCAACCGCACCGGCTCAAGCCTCAAGCCGCACAAGTCGTCGCAACTCAGGGTCCAACACACTTTCTGGACCTTCTGCTTCGCCCTTGCTTGGGTGGTCCCCGACTACACTACGCTATTTAACTGCAGCCGTTGGATCTCAATCTGGGATATGCTCCTAATATATTGCAAATTGGACGAATCCATGTTTGATTAGCATCTCTAGGAACGTGCGGTGAACTGGTGAAGGGACCCGCCCACTACTACTACTTACTCTCAACACTCAACTGGGAACATGTCGCGTGCTCCTTGCTCCACAAATTGGCGGTGTATGATGAAACACCGAGACCCGCGTTGTGGACTTCTGTAACATCATTTAAGTTTTCATTTTTCATTTTTTCTAATTTTTTTATTCATTAGGGAGAAAAAATAAAGCTGGAATATTATTTAAACATATAAAAAAAATGAGTCTAAAAGGTAATAGGTGTTATAAATTGAGTTGGAACTTGCTAAGAACTAGATAAGTAAATAGAATACTAAAAATTTCTACTGCTACAAACTACTACTATAAAAAAGAATAGAATAAATGAGATAGTTGGAATGAGAAATTTTCATTCAACTTGATTTGTTTTTACAATGAAGTTGTCACCCTTTATATAGGTCATTTGGTGATGATGATAAATGTACTTTATACAATGTGTACAAGTAACACATAAACCCTATGTCATACAACATATTATAAGTAATTCGACGATACATGAAATAGTTGGTGTATATTGAAATAGTTACAAGTAACGTGATAATATATAGACAAGTGGATGTACTATTAAGTGAAAATACAAGTTACATACTACACAATATGTTGGTGTACATGTATAGTCATCCATATTTCACAACAATAGGTACCTTTTGTTTTTTTGTAGACCTAATTTTTGGTCATTTTCACCTTCATCACATTTTATTATTATTATTGTAAAAGGTCCGCGACAAATTTATTCATATCACTTATTTTATTTTTATTTTTTAGATATATCATTTTCTGTTCTTGGCATAAAAGAATTGTTGGCTTCATCTGCACATGTATTGATGAGTCTACAAATCTCAATATTATCGATATTGATCATTTTACTTTTTTTTAACCAAACCAACCGCTCTATCTTAGGCTCATTATACATATAATCTATTATCATTATTATCTAAGGAAAAATTTAATAATGCATACTCGTAATTACTGATAGACATGTTTAGTCATAACTGAAAAAAATTGAATTGAAATAAATATTATATCAAGTACAAAAAATAAAATAAATAATATCGAGGTGCATGTATGTACCACATACATATTTTTGATTAATAGGACTTCGCCTCGAAATTTGGACTTTAAGAACTTCAAAAGTTCAGTAAGCCTGATTTAATTTGAGCGCATTTTTTAATGGAAAAAAGTCTCAGAGTAATACGTTTCATTTTATTAGAAATTGCATTTTAATATATATATATATATATAGAGGTTTGTTTGATTGGATACTTGGAGTTAGATTAGAATTATATTTCTTAGATCTGTACAAAATGTATAGCTAGGAAGTTGGAAGCACTATTGTAAATTTGTAATTGATCTGTGCTGTGTGCTAGCTTTTTGTGTCGTGCACTTGTACGAATGCATGCCTTGGACAAAAAATAAAAATAAAATCTCATGTTCTTAAATCGCATCAAATTGATCTATCTATCTTAAATACGAACAAATATGTTATTAGGTTTAATTAAGGCGTATAGAAATTGCACATCATTTGCTCATTTCCAAATAAAATGGAATGCACTTGATTGATATAGTCATCAAGTTGTTAGATATTCTTAAGACGCAAATTAAGAAACACAAGAAGCGACATTCTTGGTCTACTAAGCTACTATACATTATTGGGAAGTTTAGGGGTGGTAGGAGTGTTTAGTAATTCACGAAATGTGGTCAAATTCGTAATGATATCAAAATTTGAATCTCTTGACTTAGAAAAAATCACAAATTTAAGTAAGTCACGTCGTAAAATGAATCCGTTTTTACTCTAATCTATTTATGTAATAGATGTATATGGTATTGGATGATATCTTTTTAATAGAGAGAGAGAGAGAGAGAGGAGTGATGAAAACATGATAAACATCATATTAAAAATCAGTTGAACTGGAGAAGTGGAGATGTAAATTAATAGAAGGAACTGAAGAAATGACAAACACGTTTCACTTTTTAGTTTGGCTATTAATAAATTAATAAAGTCTTGACTCTTGTTGTAATTAATAGAAATATATATAGTGATGATGCGTTGTTTGTTATTTATGGTTAATCGCACCTACATGTTATGCATTAATAATTGATAAAATATGTGGACTGCATAAGTAGCTAGGTAGGTAGATGAGTGGAAGTTAGAGTAATTAATTAGATGAATTAAAAAATTTCCATTTCATTGGCAAAGTATATATATTGAAAGGAAAGGTAGAAGGCATGGAAAGGGGGATAAAATGGTAAAAAGAGATAGGAGGAGTTGATATTATCCATCCAGAATCCAGATTCCAGAGCGAGTGAAGTGAGGTGCGTGGCAGTGGGCAATAAGATAAAAACCGAACCGAAAATAGATGCGTGTGAGTGTGAGTGTGATGGTGCGTGCGTGTGGTGGGCTGGGCTAAAAAAATGAAATGATAAAGAACGAAAAAGAAATGGTGGGGGTGGGGTTGGGGGTGGCGTGGGATGTAATTTGGTTGAAAAGCCATGGGTATAAAGGAGGGAGAGAATACGCATATCACATGGATAGGCCTAGTATGGATGGGCACTTAATAATTATTAAACAAAAGTAAGGGAAAAAAACAAAAACACACGAAATAGGGAAGCCAAAGGCAGAGTCATCAGTCCTGACTCTTGAGAGAGTAATAGTAGTAGTGGTAGTAGGAGGTATGAGAAAGGACTATTTATCTCTCTCTCTCTCTTTCTATATCTCCTCTTGAAACCCCTAAAACAAAACAACAAACCAATTAACCATTCTCTATCTTCCTCCCTGTACCTGTAGTGTGTCACTAACAACACTAGGTTTGTTTACTCTCGCCGCCGCTGCTGCTGCTGCTGTGTGTAGACTGTAGAGGGGAGGAACGAGGAGCAGATGTATTTGGTCTTGTATGTATGTATGTATGGGTAGTTGGTATATACATATATGTCATGTGATGTGATGTGATGTGGTGTGTGGGGGCACGAGAGATAGAGAGAGGGAGTGGCGTGTTTGTGTGTGTGTTTGTGTGTGTTAATGCTATTGCTACCTCTACAGTAGTAGTAGTAGTAGTAGTATGTAGTTGTACAATACAAATAATAGACAGGAAGATGGATGGATGGATGGATGTTCTCTCTCTATAGCTCTCTATAGCTCTCTCTCTCTCTCTCTCTAGCTCATTTTTATTTTAGGTGGAGAACTTGATGCTGATGCCCCTCTCCCTTTTGGTGGTGTGGTTTGATGTGTGAGTGGGTGGTGCCGATTGCTTCTTCTCTCTCCATTTATTTTTCCCCACAATTTAGTTGGGTGAACAATTACTCAGGCTTCATATATCCATTCCTCATATCATCAACTTCACAAGCTAGGTTGTGATTTTTTTTCTTTTTTTCTTTAATTTTCTCTCTTCATCATCATGCCATCTCTTAATTAATCTTGTCGTCTGGAGTGGTACTGAACAAGATCGTTTTCTCTCCGGCCGGGGATCACTAGCTAGTGCTAGCTAGATTTGGTTGTCGTCTGGATCGACCGCCCTCTTCTGCATGCCTGCATCTTAATTGATTACTTTCTTCTGATTTAGGGTGTGGGAATAATAACTGCAGCTCAGCTGGGCGCCGATGACGTTTGGTGTGTCATTTCATGCTCATCGATCCTTGCTATTTTATGATCACTAAGCTGCTACTCTTCTTCTTCTTCTTCTTCTTCTTCTTCTTAATTTGATTTTAGCAGTCAGTGTCTCTAGCTACTTAATTTCTCTCCTCCTCCTACCTAGGTACCTATATATTATTATCAGATGCAGATTTGGGCAATCGATCAGGGACGTCGATGAGTTGGGATATTAATTAATTAGCCCTTTGAAGATTAATTATTAATCACCTCTCAAACTACAGTAGTCTCTAGCTCTTAATTCGGATGATCTATAACTGATTCATCCATCCCTCTTTCCACTAATAATTTGTTATATATGTATGTATGATTTTAGTGGCGCTCGTCGATGGTGCAAGGTGGGTTTTTGATTTCCAAAAGTGGAAGACACAATTAGTAGTTCCATCCACATAAAATGACCTACGTACCCGCCTGCCTCCGGCGCCTACCTATGTATATGCACACGGAATATTAATTTGGGAAGAGTACGTAGTGCTGGGGATATCGAATTTCTACTCTTAAATTTAAATTAGCTAGTGGACTATATATATATAGTACGTAGTGGGATGTTATGGTGGTTGATTTGGGTGTGTGCTCTGAAGAAGAAGAAGAAGATGATGCAAGAAAAAGAGGAGCACATAAAATAACGTTCTAGAAGCATTTAGAAGGTGTGTTTTAAAAAGCGTGGGTGCGGTATTCATTTACCTTATCTGTCATTTTGCAGGTTGTTCAATTTCTCTCCCTCCCCACCGATCCATGATGATGATGATGAGTACGTAGCTGCCCAGACCCGCCTCTCTTATTAATTAATTCTCTCTCCGGTTCCGGGCAGGGGGGGCTTTTCGATCGATCCATCGATTTTCACCTTTTCTGGCCGGTCAGTGGTGGTGGCGGTCTCGCGCGGCGGTGTTTGGGTGGAGATCTGTTTACTTATATGCCGGAGAAGGGAGAAGAGAGAGCGAGCAGGTGGAAGAAGAAGAAGAAGGTGTTGACGACGACGGACGACGGACGGCGGCAGCACAACTAGCCGATGTTCTCCACTCATGGAAACCCACCAGATCCCCCATCTTCCTTCAACAATCGCGCTCTCTTACCAGTACTCGACCACCCAGATAATATTGAAGAAGATGATGATGGTGAAAGTGGAAGGCCTTCTTCTTCTTCTTCTTCTTCTCCTTCTTATTCTCACAAACTTGCCCTCTTAAACGCTAGTAGTCCCTGCAGTACTAGTGGCCGCCGACTTCCTCATGATGACGACGACGACGATGATGATGATGATCATCATAAACAGCTTCCCACCTTCTCCATAAGGTATATATATATATTTATCATCTCTAATTGCTTTCTTTTTTAACTGTTCCGATCGATCTGCCCTCTTTTTTTTCTTCCTTTCACTCGTACGTTCCGTACTTGGGACTATATTATCAGATCTTCATCGTCCCGTTGGATGTATATCTTGCTGGGCTCCTGCTCCATCCTAAGCTAGCTATATATGTATCAACAGTACGTACTGCGGTTGTTGGTCTCAATCCGACCTTGATTTCGCCACAATCAATGATGGGTGCTGCCCGTCGACCCATCTCACTTTCCCTTCTTTCTTGGGGATTTTTTTTTTTTTTTTTTTTTGGGCATGATTTCATGTTTATGTTTTAAGTTTTATGCCTTCGTTTTCCAGATTCAAGCACCTCCTCTCTTCTTCTTAATTTATTCCTTTTTGGTTGGTAATCCCTCTTAGAATTAATAGTGTTTTTAATCTCACCACTGTCCGATATTTTGTCGATTCATGTCTCCTTCGATCGATCGAAGCTCATAAAGTTTGAAGATTGATTTACTAGCTAGGTTTGCTGTGCCAAGTGCTAAGTTTGGTTTATTATTATTAATTTGCAGATATAGCCCATTTATATATATGTTTGATCTTGTGAGATTTGGTACCCATTCATCTGAATTTACTGTAAAATTAATTAGTGATCATATATTGCAGAGATTATGTTTTCACTGCCCGTCAAAACAATATTGGGACGAATTGGCCTTTTCCCCAACACTACTTGGAACTTTGCTTGCGACATGGAGTCAAGGAGCTACTACCTCCATTTCACCCTCCTCATTCATTGACAAATAGGGTCGTCTGTGGATCTCATCGCCCTGCTGTCTTTGATGATGTTGCTGCTTTGCATCATGGAGGACTAGATAAGGGTGTACTCATCAGAAGAGACAATCCTACCGAACGTCAGTCTTGTGAGAGATTATCATCAGATCAACCTCGATTGTTACCGCCTTCCGACCACCACCACCAGCAGCCCGATGATCACAAGTTAAGAGAAGAAGAGGTTTCAATTCCATCCACAGTGATCAGTCATGATGAACAACATCAGTTAGATGTCTCTTATAAGATAAGCTCTTGCCCACCCCAAGAAGCTCCTAATAAACTACTGCTAGATGATGTCTTAGACCCAGACTCCGACCCCCCTCTCGCACCCCAGAAGAACCAAAAACCGGTGGAAACAACAGGAAAGAAGCTCAGATTGGTTCTAAAATTGGGTTCCCAATCTGATCCCAGCCGGGTTGACAACATCACGTCCAGCATCACTACCATATCCGACCCCATGGCCTCCAAAGTTTGCCCTGTTTGTAAGACGTTTTCATCAACTTCCAACACTACCTTGAATGCTCATATCGACCAGTGCCTCTCTGTGGAGTCGACTTCCAAGTGGGCCATCGATGCCGCTAAGCTAACCAAACATAGAGTAAAGCCGAGGAAGGTGATGAGGTCCATGACAGATATCTATTTGACGGCCCCATGCTGCACTCTTGAAGATCTTGATCGCCGGAATGGTTCTAATTGGGCAACAGATATGACCTTGCTGAATGCTGCAGAAACTAATGTTCCTACTCAAGGCAAAAGGAAAAGGACTTCATTTCGTGCTGGACCCCCGGATGTGGAGGATGAAGGTGCAGTTTATTTTGATTCAAATGGTACAAAAGTTCGAATTCTATCTGGATTCTGTAATCCATCAATTCCAACTACTGGGGAGGTCACCAGGCCAAAGAAGCATGTAAAGGATGGCATACAATCAGTGGACAAGAAGATGCACCTCGGACATAAGCATTCAGGCAATCTGAAAGCCAAAATTCAAAAGAAAATACCATGCCGTTCCTTGCAGGATGGAACTGCGGTAAATCTTTCACATATATGTTCCTTTCATTTGCATTTTCTAACTTTGTTGATTAATCTTTTTGTTCCAATCAGTGGTTTGGTTTTTGCGTATTAAGGTGATTCATGCCAAGTTTCTTTCAAACCTTTTACATGCAAATTCCCAACATCCGTTAAGAACTGCATCCCTCCCCATGACTATGAATTACTGGGTCTTCACAGTTTTGGCTCCATTTTGTCTGTCAGATTTTATTGTCTAAGATGCTGGTGTCAATTAGTTTTCAAGTGAGCTTAGAATTGCATATGTTGCCATATACAGTCTATTCTATTCTATTATTTATTATGCATGCTTTCTTTTGATTGCAATATTTAATTAAAGTTCTCTTTTAAGACTAATTTCATTTACCTTTGTATGAGATGTTTAGTGTAATGGTTTTGTGATTGTTTGCAAACAGATTCTTGCTTCAGCAGAAGCTAAACATGCGATGGACACGAAACAGGAGAAGAAAGAGTCTCTATCTCACCTTTTGAAAACTCGAGCTCAAACTTCTCACGTTGATGCTGGGACTTTAAGGCAGTGGGTTTGCTCAAAACGGACTGGTATTTTGAAGAAATCTAATGGAAAGTATAACCCTCGAGGTTTGGAATATCCATTACCTGTGACAAGGGTTCCATTGGTTAACAGCAACCGATTAGCTTTGAGTAATTCTTTAGTGGAGGGAGGCCATTTGCCAAAATCTCATAATTTACCTGAGGATGCCATCTCTTCTCCAAATGAAGAGTATGTCGAGAGTGTATCATATGAACGCCAAATTAATGGCAGTTGCGGGCAGTCTTCCAAGTCAAGCGAGAATAATCGTCTCAACCAATTGAACAATGGTGGTACCTTGTCTTCTTATAGTGGATATGCAATGGAACCATCTAGCTCTTTGGCAAAAATTTCTTCATATCATCGAGGCAAAAGAAAAGAGGCTCATGCTGATCAAATAAAAAGATCTGATAGTTTACCGAAGATGACATATAGACCATCTAAAATCTCTCAGCCGTTCTCTGTAGGATACAAGGAATCCACAACTTTGGAAGATGATTTGTCAGCCCAACAATCATATCCTAGGTCTAAATCTAACAAGAGTAGGAAGCGTCCTACCTTGAAGAAGTCACGGATGCATCGATCTATTGCTGAAATGACTGAGCTGGTGAAGGCACCACTTCTTGAGTTGGATGGACAATGCAGTCAAATGCACGATTATATTGGTAATCCTTCTGGGTGCTCTAATCAGGCACAAAGAATGGGCAAATTTGACTGTTCAAGTGATAATGGAAATCTCGAAACAGAAATTTTCATTGATGAACTTCCATTTGGCGGAAGAAGATTAGACAATTTCAAGGAGGGGGGAGAAGACTCAGGTATTTCTGAAAGGGAGGAGCCTTCGACTTTGAATTCTTCGTATTCTGGTTCAGAAATATGTGGTCTTGATCTAGCATCTACTGATGATTCTCGAGCCCAACTTTCCAGCCTTCAACTCCAATTTAGTGATGGTGTCACGTACAAATCAGATGGGCTGGAAACTGATGCCATTTTACTCCAAAAGGATAGTGCTAGTAAGAAAACGTTTTCCAAGGAAGCTGTTGGAGGAACCATTCGTCGATGTAGCAGAAACTTGAATTCAGAACTCAGGAAGCCATTAATTCCTTCTAGTGTTCTCCCCAACTCCTTGCAACCAATCATTGAGCACGAGAGACCGGTATTTGGAAATGAACCTTTAATGCGAATGAACGAAAGCCCGTCTAGCAATCAAGTTGCATATGCCACAAATGTTTCTAAGTTTTTTAGTAACGGTGTAGTGGAGTTAGAAACTGATTATAGAGTTGATGAAAGAAATGAGTGTGAAGTTGCTCATACACAAGTTCAAGTATCATCAGGTTCATTGCCAGCGGAGTCTTTGAACTTGGTTTCTTCTGTTGATCATCTGGACCGCATGTCATTGGCGTCAAGCAAGATTCCTCCTTTTCATGATCAACATGTGGTTAATAGAGATGGATCAGGTTCTCCTGTTTCTGCCAGCTCAACCATTTCTCACACCCGGATTGCGAGAGCCGATTCAAATTACTTGGCACCCGACTCATCTGCAAAACCTCCTGAAAGTCAAGACCAGTTTATGTCAGGCTTCTCTTCTAGCAGTTCAGAACCATTAGCTGAAAAGGCTTCCATCTTTTCTTCTGCTGATTTGATTGAGAGAATGATTTTTGATACTGATCATCATGGAGGGACAAGATTGTCTACAGGTGAGGGAGCTGTGAAACGGTCAGATGCTCAATTTTGTTGTGCACAGAAGGATAAAAATTCTTTGGATGCCGCCTCAGCCTATCAGGTTCAACAAATCCCTGGGCAATTTACCATGGCCATGATGCAGCCCGCGAAGGAGATGCACGCCACTTTTTCTCCAAGCAACGGGCCTGAACTGGATGATAAGATGAATGCACCTTGCACCAAAACCCCTGATTGTCCTGTTACAATGAAAGGCCCTACCAGTCCTATCCGGAAGCCTCCAATTAATGGTGGCTTAGTTTCGTCGGGCCTAGCCTCTCAGGTTCATAATATCCAGTCCACTTCGAATCCAGTCCTGCGGCTGATGGGAAAGAACTTAATGGTTCTAAGCAATGGTGAGGACACGTCTGGGCAAATTACACAGCCATCCTCATGTGTTCTAAATGACTATATGGATGTAAGATATTCCGACCTTCTTGAATTCTCTAGTGGAAGCACCCCAAGTCGAGACAATTCTTCAATATGCCGCTCAGTTCCAGAAGGTCTTTCCATTTACAGGCAGGAATTATGCGATCCACCTTTGCACTGTTTTAATACTTCAAAAGGGCATAACATTATAGCTCAAGAGAGGATGCGGCATGGTATTAATTCTGAAACCGGCGAGAGATCTGCACACCCTCAAGCAAGCAACTATCAAAATTTGAATATGGAAGGTTTTTCTATGTCTTCCTTGATGCGGCATGGTTTTACCAGTGGATTTAATTTTCAGGCTCAAGAAAGGATGCCCATTTGCAGAGCAGGTTCTTCATTTGCATATGACGGTAAGAGAGTTGTTTCAGCTTCACCCGTCCAAAGTCTTAATTCTGTTTCTGCAGCTCAAGCTTCTGGAGGTCTGATGCGGGAGGTGATAGTCATTGATGACACACCGGATAATGAAGCTGATTCTAGAAAAACTTATGCTGAGCCCTCTCAGATGGCGAGGGAGATCACACAATCTTCCTTCACGGGAAATCCTGCAATGGTTTCAAATCAAAGGCACATGATGAGTGCATTTCCTTGTCATATGGTGTCACATTCATTTTCATCAAGGGTGCTGCCAGGATGCTCCAGGTCTGATTTCTCAATCCCATCCGCTGGGAGAGGAAATGCAAGTCCTTTGGAGTGGGGAGATAATTCTGTACTATCAGCTGTGAAGCTACAAAGTCCTTTTACGGCTCAAACTCCTCTCACCAGCCATCTATGCCCGACAGTGTACTACTCTCCAAGCATGTCATGACCAACCAGCGGCTTCAGTTGTTCGATGCATATACTAAATCAGGTAATAACAAATAAGAAGACATGTCATTAAATGTGCTTGCCACAGAACCTAACTGGTCACCCAAAACAGCGTGGCAGTGGTGATTAATTAAGTATCGGTGTTCCAGTCAACAGACGGTTATGAAGAAGCAAAGCCGATTGTGAAGCTGCAAGGCTTGGAAAGATAAGTTATTTTCTGCGGGTTAATTATTCTATTTGCATACTGAAAGTTGAGGAGATTTGAACAGTTTTCGAGGCTGCTATCTCCAATTGTAGTTTTACTACCTTAGACTATATATGTATATTGCATGCTGAATAACTGATAAATTTTTAGATCCTTTCTTAAATGTCAATGGGTTTAAAACTTTCATGAACAGAAATATGGACTAGCTTACTATGTTGTAGCTAGAAAACATGTTTGGCTTCATAAAATTATGAATGAGCTAGCTAGTGGGAGATGTTTCTTTTGATGCAGTTTGAGTCATCGAATTAATTAAGGTACGTACTGATATATTCCTCAAAAAAAAAAAAAAAAGGTACGTACTGATATGCACAGGTAAAAGTGAAAATTGTACAATGTTGTGATTAATGACCGAGAATTAAGCATGTAGTTTCCATCTTGACCAGATATTGTTGCCTTCCTGTTTGTTTTCACACTTTAGGAGACATAATCGATAATTTGATCGAAAGTAACAAGCTTTAATTATTTTGAATGTAAAGATAATTAAAGATGTTTCTCCATAGTTCGACTCTACTGTTTGTAATAAAGGATCATGAACATTATGTATAGTTAGTAGAGAGATGCTCAACAACAAAATATAGATTATTTGGAGATTTAAGTGTTATCTGGCTTGATAGGCATGCACAGGAAAGTATGAGCACAGAGGCATATGTATGTGTGTGTGTGTGTGTGTGTGTGAAGAACAATATCAGATGAAATAGAAGGAAAGTTAGGGATATCCAAGGCCTCATTTGGTTCGTTTATGCCAACTTATAGTGCAAGTGGAGATAACACAATGTAAGTTCATATTTCATGCTTGGTTAAACTTTAAATTTGCAGGAAAGTTGCAAATTTTTAAAAATAATAAAATGTGGTAATTGACGTAAATGCCATTCAAACATATTTTTTAAATAAAAAAAGATGATTTATAAAGGACTTGAGAAAAAGATGATTTGTAATGAGTATTTTTGTTTGTTCATTGAAAGATATCTCCTTGTAAAGGGGGGAGGTGAGAGCCATTATTTGATAACCGATTATTGCAATTTTGCTTACACGAGAAGGGGGAAGCATTGGAAAGATAAAGATTGGAAATCTGTACGTGGTAATTATATGAGTAGCAGTTTGACCGTGCACGGTACTAGCTACCTAAATAGTTTCCCTTAATTAGTTACTATGATTTGTGGTTAATATATTATATAGCATGTTGAAGTGATGAGATGGATCAGTTGAGTTCAGTGGGAGTGATAGTGTTCGTGGGGTAGAGCTACATGTTGATAGAAGGGCACGGTTGTATGCATTTGTGGGGTGGGATGAATTGCTTTTCTTTTTGAGTTAAAGCAGGGAGGGAGGGAGGGAGCAGAGCAGCAGATAGAGAATAGAGCCGTTGTGATAAGCCATCCGTACCTGAAAACTACGCAAGTACTGCTGCTCATCACTCATGCCTTATCATATATACATACGCATACCTACTTTTTCTTTGCTTTTTTGCTGCTTTCTTTTTCCGACACAAAAAGCAAACTTCATACATCAAACATGGGCGTATATATATATATATATACACAGCACTGCCACTTGAAAACTGATTAGAGAGAGCCCGCACTGCAGGCCAGCTATATATCCAAGATTCCAAGCAGCGATGGTGATCATGAGATTGCTGCTTCTTCTAATTCATGCAATAGTTTTAGCTTCACTTTATTAAGTAATTAGGAGGGAGGGATGTTGAAAAGGCTCATCAATTAAGCTTGGTAGACCAGGTACGTTGAAATTAAAGAAAGCAAGAGAGAGAAAATGAAGGAAATTAAGGAGGTGGAGCTAGCGCTAGAGTACGTATGGGACCTCATTAACTAAAGCAGCAGCAGTCGCAGCGGCAGTGTCCGCAGTGGCGAGCCTAGCTAGGGACGCCTTAAAGGAACCATCTTTGTGTTGTGTATTATATATGCAGTGTTTGCCAAATCTGTATATATAATACTATATTATATTGGCATACTTAACTGGGACTTCATCATCAATAGCTAGCCATTTTAATTAATACCATGGATTACTAATTTACTCCACTCTTCTTCATTTGATTATATGTATAGACATATGACTAATTAGGTGCATGCGCATGCTTATGCAATAGATGTCCATCTTGACGAGTAGTCAGTCGGGGTTGCTGGCCGCATGTATATGTATATGTATATATCAACACAGCTAGCTGTGCCTGTGCCTTGGTTCCAGGCCACTCTCCGTGGAAATGACATCACATTTGATATTTGTTTTCTTATATTCAAATTTCAAATTGAGAACTAGAGTGATGTCACTCTTGGTTGAAAGTCTTCACACGTACAAATTGATAGAGAGGGGACAGGTCGAGAATATTAAGCTAAGTTGGGATGGACATGAAAGGTGAGCAGTCTTGCAACGAAATCATTGTTTTGTCCCCAATATTGTTTTCTTTTAATTTCGAAACGTTAGATATATAATTCCTTCCACTGTGCCATACTGCCACGCTGCCTTAAAGGATTATGCTAATTAAATTGTTCTTTTAATTATGCATGTCATTTGTGCTCCCAATTATAAAATTGATTATTGCATGCAGTGGCTACTGACATATGTGCTTGATGGCCTATAGGCTAATTATTATGTGATTAAAATTTTGCCATCAAACCTTAAATATGTTGATTTTTTCTAAATCGTTGGGGTGCTAGAGAGCTCTTGCCTCTCGAGAATTAATTAATTATAGTCAACTTAAAAAGCTTAGACACAGACGATTATTCAAACAAAGGAAAATGTATAATCATTATTTGTAATGCAGTATCTAATTAACAATCTAAACCACAATTCTGACTAGCTAATTTCGTAATAAAACCAATTAATTAAACATGGCATGAATTAGATCCGGATGAACAGTAATCCAATTAATATCCACTTAAATAAACTCACTGGGAATCTTGGGAGAGGAATAATGATTTAAACTTTAGAAATTCAGTACTTGACCGCACAGTTACATATTGTGCGTTTCAAAGAAACACTCCTCAACACCATCAGGCTTTTCAATTATGAAATTTTGTCTAGTCAATCTTTATGGACTTGAAATCAACATTTGAGCTTAATGGGCAATTCATCACATCGTACCACATTGAAAAAATACTTGTGTTACTAACTCTTACTTTTCTGGTAATTGGCTACCTTCTTAACCTCAATTACGTTTGCCTTGTTGGCTTTGGA
The DNA here is from genome assembly GCA_039657365.1 of Stephania yunnanensis. Lineage (NCBI taxonomy): Eukaryota > Viridiplantae > Streptophyta > Magnoliopsida > Ranunculales > Menispermaceae > Stephania > Stephania yunnanensis. Next base: position 61,575,674 of record CM077583.1, on the reverse strand, counting down.
TATGCTTTCCTTTATCATAGTTAAATTTTTCCAAAACCTTAATAATATATGGCCATCCAATGACTTAAATATCCTCGGCTCAAATTAATCACCCAGTGGAAAGCTAGCTTGGCGATCAAGTACAGTTGAACTTTATATATATATGTATCCTCCACTACTACTTTAGCTGGCGGCCGGTCATGGTCATGCCCTCAAATTTTTAAGAATCCCAAGGAGGAGAAAAGAATATAAAAGAAAAGAAACGAAAAAAAGAAGATGCCAATTGAGTACAAATCACAAGCTTTCCATGGTTGGTTGGTTGGTACCCACTACTTAGTTTAATATATATATATAAGCAATGCCAAGTTACAAAGTCTTCACAAAATGTTACAAATGAGAGAAAGGGTGACTGAGAGAGAGAGAGAGAGAGAGAAGCATAAGCAGCATGCAGCACCACAACGCACAACGCACAACGCAGGCCATGCGTGCGTATATATGGCATGGCTAGTGGAACTTAAGGCTGGTCAAGACATTGTTGTTGACCGGGTCAGACAAGTGGTCCAACAGGTTCTGGTACGGCCCAACTCCCGTGACGAGGGCCTGGATGAAGTAGCCCAAGATGGCCAACATGGCCAGCCTCCCGTTCTTCACCTCCTTCAGCTTCAAATCTTTGAGGGACTTTTCGTCCTTACCAAAGCCCAATGGGTTGAAGATAGGGCCTCCAGGATAGGCTGGGTTGTCGGTCCCGCCCAAATACTTCTCCAGGCCCAAGAAGTATTGCTTGCTCATGGAGCCTGGGTTGTACCAATCCTGGAAGCGTCTGTGCTCGGCAAAGCCCATGAGCGCCATCTCCAATACGAAGAGGGTGTAGTTGTCGGCCCAGTAGGTGTAGGTCCCAGCTGGAGGGATGACGCCGGTTTTGAACCATGGGAGGGCTGTTTCGGGTGGGATTAAGCCTGCCTGTCCTAGAATCTCTGGGGCTATGGCTCCTACGGCCCCCAACATGGCGAACCGCCCGTTGATTATCTCTCCGTAGGCTAGCCATCTGGGCTCGAAGAACATCCCGCTGCCTTCAGGGTCCGACAGCCCCAGTGGGTCGAATCCATAATCGCCAGGGAGGCTAATATACATACACATACATACAAAAATATATATATTATACTTAATTCTAATCAATCAATTAGTGCATGCATCACAATCACAATCACAATCACAATATTGAGTGTGCAAGAGAATGAGAAATACCTGCCATCTAGGTAACCAAGGCTCTGCTTCGATGCAAACCATAACTGTCTGTCTGCTCCTTGCTGAAATTAATTAATTAACCACATGCATGCATGTGCATGCTCCATCATCATGCACTCATTAAACTAGACGATCGACTAATAATTATTATTTAAAAAAAAAAAAAAACACACACACACACACACACACACACACATTGAAATATTGTAGCACTAACCTTGACAGGGGGGGTAGACGCTGCTTTAACCACAAAGGACGCCTTTCTTGCGGATCCAATGGGGGATGATCGAGCGCCTCTTCCACCTAAGATCTTTCTTGCAGATTCAACTGAAGATGTTAGTGAAGAAGAAACAAGGGCCTGTGTCGCCATTTCTTCTTCTTCTTCTTCTTCTTGTTCTTCTTTCTTGTTTACTTTCTTTCCGAGTGATCAGAGGGTGAATTAGAAGAAAGTTGTGTAGAATAAGAAAAAAACCCCTGAAACTGATGATTATGGTGGCGATGGAGGGGCTTGGTACGTGATATTGGGATTAGATATGATCCCATCCGCCAACAAATGCCCAACACGTGGACTTGTAGCTTGGATAAGAGATCCTCAAGTGTTGGGGATGATGCCACGTGTGCTGGTTTTAAGCCACTGCAACACCCCTGCCTCTGACACGCTTAAAAATCCTGGCTCATATTGCTTGAGTTAGATTCTCTACTCCTTCAAGCCGCATAAAATCTCCCAATATTATCACACCAAGTTGTCCACACACCACTCTCCTACCAATTATAATCGCAATTCTCTTTCTATTTACACAACAGTGTACTCAATGGCAAAATGTAACCCAACATTAATAGCACTAAATGGCCTTTTGGGACACTGTAATTTTAGGACTTTAATGCAATCTCCAATGTTACAGCGGTAAGAAAATTAAAGAACCAATATGCAAAAAAAAAAAAAAAAAACTAAGCCACAAGGTTTGTAGACCGTGTGTTATATATATATATATATATACTATTTGTAATTACTAAATCAAAAAATTATTCGAACTCTTTGAGTTCAGACTCAAAGATTTTTTATTAATAATTTAAGATATATATCTAAGTAAAAGACTTAATTACCTTCTACCCCAAACACCAATAATGAATTTGAATTAAGGACATCAACAACACAAATTAAGTTCACACTAATTAACATGAACCAAACTTAATTAGTAAGGTACATGAACCAAACTCTTCCGCTTTACTAAGTTCAATGTAATCAATGAGATGCTTTTAAAATCCTCTATATCCATTGTTTGTAAATCAACTGCTCAAATTGATATATAGCGCAAGATTGAACAAGAAAAATAGATAAATTGCTCAACTGAGCAAACTCCAGAGTCAATGATCAATCGATGTTTCTGAAGGGGAAAAAAAGTACAAATAAAAAAGATTGATTAGTTGTTACGACATTAAATATTCCTCTTTTGGACGAAGATCCAAGTTATAATTTTTTTTTTTTTTAGGGTTCCAAATCATAATTAGCGATTGAGACCACTTTGTTCCAGGTATTTTGCTAAAGGTTATAAAGTAGCTTTTAAACTTGTAAGATGAAGGTGCTGGCCGTGCATTGCGACTGTTAGAGATGCCAAACTGGCCAAGACACATCAAGCACGTACACACAAGTTTTGGGTCGTCAAATGTACCTCGTATCATGCATATATGTGCCAGTTCATTTCATCCTACAATTTCCATTTCTATTGAAGCGCCCTAGCTGTATAAGTGTATCAATAACTAGTTTGGAAAGCACTTGTGAGTTGAGTTGTGGAGAGAGAGAGAGAGAGAGAGAGCATGTGAGGCGTGCATCTCCAAATATCCCAAATGAGCCTTGCCTCCTTGCCTCCTTGGTACGAGTGTTGCCGACTGTCCATTGGACCGTCAATCCCTCTCATTTCAAATTGATTAATGATGTATTATGCCACTCACAAAATAACCAGCAAGTCAAGATAATCCAATGGTTTGCACCAACACACCGCCTCAATCAATTAATGTTAACTTTTAATCCCATACGAGATCAAAAACAGAAAAAGGAACTCATGGTGGCTAGATATATAGTACTTATATGGGGAAGGCAGTAATATATATAGTACTGGAGTACTAAATTGAAGAATAAGATAGTGATCAAACCATGAAACTAAAATATGGACAACCATTAAAAGATAAGGAAAAAGTGTAGGAAAGAAACCATTCGCAGTTGGAAAGCTTAGTCAGCATTAATCGCCACACATGGCGCCATAATGCCTCCATCAAGTGGTCGAGTGGAAGCCCTTTAACCCATTAACATTGGAAAGTGATGCTAGAAAAGCGACTTGTACTACTACCTAGCTACTAGTAATTCAACAGATACAATTTATTAGTAGTAGTAAGTTCAATTCAAGTGGTGGTGGTGGTGGTGAATTTAAGAGGACTTCCAAATTCAAGTACTGCAAAACCACACGTCTCACTCTCAAACTCTACCTCAGTACTCTTGAAGTCTTATTATAATCTGTTGAACACATGTAATACACAATGGTTCCAATCAGAACCCAAAAAAATGCAGCAAGGACTTTTGACCATATGCTTACTCACACAAAGCAACAAGCTCTGATCCTCTGAGCATTGGTTCCCCTCCCAATGCTCTTACCAACACTCACTTCCCCCCCGCAGAGAGAAAGAAATATATAAAAAAACTCGACACAACACATGAAACAAAAAGACCATCCCAGCTCCCACAAAGCAAACCCCATTAAACTATGCCACTACTCCCCTTTTCGAGTGCCGCCTCATTATTTTACTTTCAAACCCTCCTTACAGATCGACCTCATGCATTAGATTCCCTCTCTGCAGTTTTACAGCTTGGTCTATGGGGGCGACCGCCCCCTCTCTTCTTCTTCTTCTTCTTCTTCTTCACTTCCATCATTTTGAATCCTAAAAGATTCAGACTTGCTCATCTCCATTTATGGATCATTAGTTTTCTCTCATCCTTGCTGCAATGAAAGGCTTTGATTCTTAAAAGAGTTTTTAGAGTTGGGGCCGTCCCCACATCTGAATCTCAGCGTTCTGGAGTTGGATTGAACATTTGAGACTACCCATGATCAGATGAATCAAAGGTATTCATTTTTCTCTCTCTCTCTTTTTTTTTTTTTTTTTAAAAAAAAAACTTCTTCTCTTTCATTCGCATTCATAGCTTTAATTAATTGTTTTCTCAAAGGAATGCTCTTAGAAGAGTAGAACAGGAATAACATATGATAGGGGTTGATTGCAATCTTTCCTTCTTTCTTTCTTTCTCATCAGATAACCCATCGTTTCAAGAATTATTTGAATAAGAGCAACTACAGTATAAGAAGCAAGGTGGAGGCAGAGAGATGAATAATAAAGTGGTATTTGATTAGAAAAGGTTTTAAAACTTTGAGGACTGCTGCATTGCAAGCATTCTCTTCTTCATGGATGCAGTATCAGCACTAGAGCCCTCTAATGGTCATTGTTGTAAGCCCCTCACCATTAAGACTGCAAGTTCAGATACTGATCAATGCAAGAAAACCACCATCATCACTGTTTCTCCTTCAATTGAATCATCCCCCCTACATTCTCCCTCACTCATCTCCCCTCCGTCATCAGCATTCGTTTCAGCTCTACAGTCACCTTATATCTCTCCAAGGGCCTTGAATCCACCTCCACCAGAGAAACAGCCCGAAGCTCCTCCTCCACCTCCGGCGACCCACCCGTCCCCACCAATCTCCTATTGTGGCTCTCACTCCGATGACATCCCTAGCACTTCTTACACTCCACCACCAGAAAGATTTGATTTTTCGGATGAACAAACTGATCCCAAGATCAGATACACTACATGCTTTCCAGCCCCAGAACCAGCTCCCCCTCGAATCTCATTCTCTTTCCAAGTCCCTAGAATATCTTTCGCGAAAGGATCACTTTCTCCTTCCTCCAATGCAAAGCTTAGGAGCTGTGATGTTTACATTGGCTACCATGGGCAGAGTTCCAATTTGGCTCGCTTCTGCAAGTGGTTGAAATCGGAATTGGAGCTTCAGGGAATAGCTTGCTTTGTTGCTGATAGAGCCAAGTACTCGGATAACCAAAGTCATGAGATTGCTGATCGAATCATTTGCTCGGCGACATTTGGTGTTGTAGTTGTTACTAGGGCAAGCTTCCTCAATCATCTCAGCATTGAGGAGATTGTATTCTTTACTCAAAAGAAGAACCTAATTCCAGTGCTGTTTGACATAGACCCTGGTGAGATTTCATGCCTTGCCTCTCGCAATTCAGATGATAGGGAATGGAAAGATGCAATTGAGAGCTTGATCAAGTTCCACGAATTCAAGCTGGAAGCTAATGACAGTAACTGGAGAAGCTGTGTGGCTAGAGCTACTGCAATATTGAGAGGTAAGCTAGGAAGAAAAAGTATTTCTAAGATAGAGCCCCAAATTCATTTGGAGGAGTTGCCATTCCCCAGAAACAAATTCTTCGTTGGGAGGGAAAAGGAGCTGATGGAGATGGACACGGCCTTTTTTGGATGTGGGGATAGCCTTGACCGTGATTATTCAAAGCCAGCAATAAAAGGAGGAGGAGATGGATCTTCTGAAGGCTTCGCAGATGAAGAAAGTGATACAATCAGTACCAAGGGAGGAAGATTTATTAGTTTAGAGATGAGAAAGTGCAAAGAGCCTACTCTAGAGGCTTGGATTGAACCTGTGTTTGGAAAAAGCCCCTCGAAACGGCCAAAACATAAGAAATCAATTAGCGGGAACAACAGGAGTTTAAACAACGTGGTGTGCGTAATGGGGGCTTCTGGTATTGGAAAGACAGAGTTGGCGTTGGAGTTTGCTTACAGATATTTGCAGAGATACAAAATGGTTTTGTGGGTAGGAGGAGAAGCGCGGTATTTCAGGCAAAATATTCTGAACCTTTCAAGGAACTTGGGGTTAGACGTGAGCGCAGAGCCAGAGAAGGAAAGAGGAAGGATCAAAAGTTTTGAGGAACAAGAAATTGAAGCATTCCTAAGAGTGAAAAGAGAACTATTCCGCGACATGCCATACTTACTAATCATTGACAACCTCGAGACTGAAAAGGAATGGTGGGACAACAAGGATCTGCATGACTTGATTCCAAGGAACACTGGAGCAACCCATGTAATTGTCACCACCCGTCTTCCAAAGGTGATGAATTTCGATCTGCTACAGCTCTCACCATTGCCCTTTTCTGATGCAATGACTTTAACTAAAGGAAAGAGAAAGGACTACCCAACAGAGGAGCTGGAATTCCTAAGGAAATTTGATGAGAGATTGGGCAGGTCAAGCTTTGGATTGTGGATTGTTGGATCACTGCTATCAGAGCTTGCCATCTCCCCATCAGCTCTTTTTGATGCCGTGAACCAAGTTCCTTTTGATGATGATGATGATGATGATGATTCTTCTTTGCACTCATCGAGCACAATGGATGAACAACTCTACAAGAACAATCCTTTCTTAATGAAGATATTGAATTTTTGCTTGATTGTGTTGGATCAAGCCAGTAGGAGAAGGAATCTCCTAACTTCAAGAATGCTTCTTGCTGGAGCTTGGTTTGCTCCTGCACCAATTTCAGTCAATCTGTTAGCTACAGCAGCTAAAAAGCTACCCACTGCGAGAAACCAGTTGAAGCAGTGGACAAGGTGCATAAGAATGGCCCTCTGTTGCAGCTCCAGCTGCTGTGCCTCTCAAGGTCGGAAAAGCGAAGTGGAATCGGCTCTACTTCTAGTGAAATTGGGTCTGGCGAAACGAACTAGTGGAAGATCCGGATGTTTGATTCAGTTCCATCCAATCACACAGGTTTTTGCTAAAAGAAAAGGGGGCTTAGCAGCCGCTAAGGCTGCAGTTTACAGTGTGAGAAAGATTGGAAATCCAATACAGAATTCCGATCACCTATGGTCTGCTGCTTTTATTGTGTTTGGATTCAAATCAGATCCTCCAATTTTTCAAATGAAGGCAATTGAGATGGTCCTATTCATACAGAAGATAGCTCTCCCTCTCGCTCTCTGGGCCTTCACGACATTCTCACGATGCAACTCCTCATTGGAGCTTCTGAAGGTATGCACCAACGTGCTGGAAGAGGTTGAGAAGTCGTTCCTCTCTCAGATTCAGGACTTGTGTCATGGTTCACTTTGCTGGAAGAAGAGATTACAATCTCACCAAAGAGTGGATGAGTATGTATGGCAAGACGTGACGCTTCTAAAGGCGACGCTACTCGAGACCAGAGCTAAGCTGCTTCTAAGAGGCGGTAACTTCGACAGTGGCGAAGAGCTATGCAGGACTTGTATTAGCATCAGGACAGTAATGCTTGGACACAACCATGCACAGACATTGGCATCTCAGGAAACATTGGCCAAGTTGGTGAGGTCGAGGAGTAAAATGTGAGAGTAGTTTGAAAAATAGAGATGATTAATGAGTTATGATTAGCACTTGTACAATGTAACCATATTGTGATGGGAGACAAAGAAAGTGTTGATGATTCATGGAGCTCTTTGAAATACATAGTGGGATGATCATATCCTGGTCGTTGTATTAGAAACCCAGAAGTTTTTGGAGTTATTTCTGAGAATGCTAACTAATTAAAAGACACTTGTCTCTCAGAGAGCTTTGTATTTATTTATCCAAAGAGCGTGAAAAACCATGCAGTAACTGAATCTCGCATGCAAGAGGCAAGGCCAGGTGGTGGGTGGTCCATTCTGCTCTACTCACTGGTGGAGCAGTTTTAGATTCTCTTGTTCTTGTCGTTTCTTTTATTACAGAGTTAATAGTAGTTGTTGAATATAGATTTGCGTATGAACATGACTTCTTCCACATCCAATTATGTATTTGGTTGAAGAAAGATGTATGTTTTTCCTCTAAAATTGACTAACAATAGCAACAAGAAGGAACATATGGAAAAGAACGGGTTATTTTGAAATGAAAATCTGAGACAGTAAGTATTCCATGTGGGTTTTCCTTATTACAAACGAAGAAGAAGAAGAAACAAAGATAGTCAGTTTTAGTTTTAGTTTTGGTGACATACCTCCTTCAAAGCCCCTTGAATTACATCAAGTCAGAAGAAGAAGTCACATTTTGAAGCAATCACAGTCACAGGCACGATCAACGCAAGAAAGTCAAAAGTCTTTTGAAGACAACAACAGGCATGCATATATATGTGCTCTTCCCAATCAATGAATGAATGCACGGACGGCAGAGGCGAAAGAACCCAAACCCAATTAAGAAAACAACAAACCAATCAATCAATCAATCAATCAAAGGCACAGTTGAAATCGCCATCACCAAGCGAGAGTCATGAGGACCACCCACCCACACCTTCTAGTTCTACCGATGAACCATGTCCTTACTGTGTAAAGCGCCCTTGTTAGCTAGCTAGGTCAACAAAACAAAATTGATTCCTTTTTCCCCCAGTCCACACACACGCGCGCGCGCACCTGCTGATGACCTACAACGCTCTCACACCGTCCGTCCGTCCTATCAATCCACTGGAAGCCGCTTCGGCCTCATCCATGAACAATCCTTCCGGATTCCTGAAAACACCATGAAAGGCCGACACCACCAACCCTAACCCCAATCCAACAACCACACTCTCAACAACTCTGGCGAACCAAAAGGTCACTAGAGTCACGCAGATCAAAGCCGCCAAAACGAAGCGGTCGCTGATGGAGTGTCCCCACAAGTAGAGAGGGTCTTCGCGGAAGAAGTAGAAGATCAACCAGAGAGCGAAGACGGCAGAGATGAGGATCAGATACAGAGGGGTTCCGATGAGGGAGAGGAGAGCGCAGGCGCACAGAAAGATCCCGTAGTTCAATCTGAAGTAGGCCAAGTTCTTGCGGAGGCGCTGGGCGGCGGCGGAGAGGGATTCCGGCCGGTCGAAGACTCCGCTGGCGAGGACCTCAGTCCAGGGCCGCCGGAGGGAGAGGAAGGATGAGATGTTGTAGATGGATCGGGATATGACGTCACTGCCGGAGATTGGGATGGTGGTATAGGTGGCGGTGGCGGTGGCGGTGGCGGTGGCGGTGGCGGTGGCGGGTGGCGGAGGAGCAGGAGCAGTGCCGTTTTTCATGTTGTTGAGTATGGGCCTGGGCAACTCATGAGTTGGGTTTGCGACATTTGTCCCTGTTTTTGTTTTTGTTTTTGTTTTCGCGAATCCCGCGTAAATCTTATTATTCGCTCGCCACCGAACCATTGTGGCAACAAAATTGGAAACGTATAGGGGTCCGTTCGATACCCATCTTGATGTGCGATCCACTAATCTTTATGCTTGTTATACTTTCTGGACTTGTAGTAGTGGGTAGGACACTTCACCAGGACTAAAGGAAGACAAGAAACGAATTGCTTTCTGCAAAGTCTCCAAATGGGACACACACAAACTGAGTGAGCCTTGGCATGTTAATATAAAACAAGTTAAAGAGGCTTCAATCAATCTTCATGGTTAATTAATTAATTAATCAATTAGTAGCCTCTTCCGGGCTAATGTAGGAGTTAGCTTGATTATACTATTGGATGGATATATTTTTTATTTAACGAATATTCATGATTGATTTAAAGTATCAATAATGACTACTTGTTTCTATCTTTATTTAATTCATTTTCATGTTTTTCATAACAGTAAGATAGGAAAAAAATTTAGAGAAGTATTTTCTTTCTTTATAATATTTTTTTGTAAGTTTATTTTTTTATTTTATTTCTATGTAATGCCACACAGGATAGACATCATCTCTCAAATTCATGAAAAGAAAGAAGATATTTTCATTTCTACCAAAAAGAAAAAAAAGAAAATGCTTTCATCAATATTTAAAATTTTCAATTACGGGTATAGAACGAAAATGAAATAAAAATTAGACAAAAGTTTTGTAAGTTAATGTTGGAATTTTCAGCTAAAAATAATTTATTAATTGTGCTGGTTAATTAAAAAAAAAATTATAGGAAAGAAATCACAACTTGACTCATTGACACTTATAATTAATTAGCTAGCAAAAGATTAAGAAAAGATTTTATATTAAGTTTTGTTAACTTTTATAAACTCAGTCTCATATGCCCAACCTTACACAAATGACCTCTTAGGAAACTAGTGAGCTACTCAGATTGGTGTTAGTTAAGTTTATAATTATTAATAATTATAATCGAAATGTGCTTGGTAGTGTGGCGCAGTGTATAGGTACTTTAGCATAGGATTGTGATTGGTAATGTAAACAACAACCCTACCCTACTAAGTAGTAACACACTCAATCGGCGCCGCACAGCTGATTAATGAACATAATAATAAAACTTGCTTTTCTACGCAGTTGGTGGAGAGTAGTATTTTTGTACATATATGCATTTTCCTGATTGAATCTTTGGTTGACAAAGCCAGTAAACAATCTCCCTCGCGGCCCCCCAGTATATAGAGTTTTTTGAGGCGTGAAAAGTTAGTTAAAATTAATTAAGTAGGGGGTAATTAATTAATAATGTATGTGAGAAAGCGTTGAATATTGCTTGAGTATGGACTATGGAGAGGTTATATATGATTCATGTACAGCCAGCCAGCAAGCCAACCAGGCCGCAAAGAAAACACGCATAAATAATAGATTGGGTCCTCCTTCCGGGCCTCCACAACTACCATATGCTACTACTAATTAATTAATTAGTAATTGGAGGGGCGTCCGGTTATAGTGGCATAAACCTGTTCCCACTCCCACCTACTTAATTTGCTCTGCTTATTCTGCCTCCCCGGCCCCCAGTCAAACCACCGCAGGCAAACGCTATCTAGCGAGGAACAAAAGAAAAAAAAAATCGATAGATAGATAGATAGATAGATAGATAGATAGGAGGGAATTAGTCCCCAGCAGCAGGCAGTGGCACTACTTTGTACTCATCAATCGCAAATAACAGCAACAGGTACGTATGAATTTGTTTTCAGATGTTCTCTTCTTATTGTTAATTAGTCTTCTTTTTTATTCATTCAATCAGATTGCTGCAGAGCCCCTATACATATCCCATCCGATCCCCAACCATCCATCTTTCTTCTTCTTCTTCTTCTTCTTCTTCTTCTTCACGTATGAATAACTGAACAGTTAATTGATCGATCATTACTTCCAACAACAAATTAATAAATAGGGCGCTGAATGAACATCCTTGTTATATAACATGCCTCTTTCTTACTTGTCTTTTGAGTTAAGTTTTACATGTATATAATACGGATCCATTTTCCGTCCTTTTCCTTACTATACATATATATAGTAGCTTGCTTTTTAAGTTAAAAAGAGAGTATCTACTAGCTAGCTAGCTAGCTAGGCATTTCTTGAATTAATCAACTGTTCCTGCCAATTGAGTTTTCTTGATTAATTGCATGTTGTTTTGCGGCCGGCCGGCAGGCGTCCCATGGGCTGCATCACTTCAAAAGTTCTGACCAGATCAGGTAGTTTCCAAGAAGAATTAAGACACAGCCTTAGGAGACGGGACAGCAAAAAAGGCTTTCCTATCGCAACTAATATAAGTGGCGGTGGCGGCGATCATCAACAGTTTCTAGCACTTGTTTACTCCTCCTCCAATTCCTCATCACTTCCTGCCATTCTCCAATCTGCAAATTATTCTGATGATGATGATCACAGACATTACGCCTCCGCCACTAATGTGGAACCAATTGATCATTACCTTGGTACCAAAAAAGGTGCCGCTACTTGGGCGGAATTATTGGCTGGCCTAGAAAATGTTCCACACGCACAAGAAAGTGCCAACATTAATGTGGATGCACCTAAGCGATCTAAAAGCTTTGATTGGTCATTTGGAGAGCCCGAGTTATCGATCCAAGGAAGCAGCATTGTAGATGATAAGGCGGACAACTGGGGAATTGAAAGGTGTCGAAGCTTCCACACGGTCGAAGAGTATGAAAAGCTGCTTGTAAAAGCCAATTCATCATCATGCATGATTGATGATCAGGAGGTGAAGAACAAAAGTGAATTTTCAGTAATTCCAGACACTCCTGAACTTGTTCTCACTACTTATTCTAATAATCATACCTATGATTCAGTACCAGTAGTTGAGCCAGATCAGCCAAAAACAAACTTTGAGGATACGATTAGTAATAGATCAGCTGATGATGTATTATTAGTAAAGGAAAAAGCAGCAGGATCGAGAAGGAAGGCGATGGCAAAGGAGCTGTCATCGCTTAAAATCCCATCAACCATGGAATTGCCAAACATAGCAAGCCTTAAGGAGTGGGTAGTGCAAGTAGAGGAACAAGTAGCAGTGAATGCATCTCCTCCTGAAGTTAGTGCCGACGAGCCTAAATTCGGCAGTTTTGATCTATCATCAAACACTAGTAGCAGCAGCAGCAGTAGTAGTAATTACAAATGCAATGGAGAGGGTGAGGGTGATGGTGGCTCCCCTGCAGACTCCAATTACTCTAATATTTTTGATCCGGAAATGCTATCAGCAATTGAAGAGGCAATGCAGCAGCTAGATACAGAGGAAGAAGGCGTTGTCAAATTGATTGAAGATGCAGATATTAATTATTACTAGTACCAAGCTTGATGTGGCATTGATCATTATATAGTGGAGCTTGATAGTGAGATTTGTCAAATTAACTTTGGTGAAATTGGGTTTGAGAGGGGGCTCTTGTTATTGCTTATGCTATACATATATTTCCTTTTGATTCATCTTTAGCTAGCTTGTTTTCATCAGTCCACCTAGGTACCAATTTGTGGATGGTAATATCAAAGCATATCAGGACTCTCTCTCTCTCTCTATATATATATATATATATATTGGCTGTTCATTGCATTTTATTTTGAAATTTCCTTGCAATTCTGATACATATAATAAACAACTTGAGAGAGTCCAATGAGAATGAAGAAGATCCTCTTTATTAATTATGAAAGGAATGAATCGATCATAGCTTAAAAAAGTAGTTGTCACCATTTAATTTGTTTTTCTTAATATACTGGTGATTAGGAGTAGAGTACGTGGTAATACTGAATGCCAATAATTAACATACTATTTAACTTTATATTTTATTATTATTATTATTATTATTATGTAGTACAGTTCAAACATGGTTGTCAAATAAGCAGAGAACACATACAAGTAGTATTTGGATTGAAAAGTTAAAATGAACAGACTATATTATATATATACAGCATGCCTTAAAAAGAGTAGAGGAATATATTAAAAGTTAGAAGGGTATTATAGTGATTTGGGAAGGAGAAAAGCGGTGGTGGATTGGTACCTGTGGGGCATGACACGTGTGTGGGTCCCAGAACCCATAGCCAGCCAGCCAGCCAGCCAGCCGAGGGTAGATGGTAGCGTAGGTAGAGTCGGGGGAAGAAGCAAAAAAGGGGGGACTTTGCAACTTTTTCTAATTTTATTTTATTTTGGGTTTACAAGGGGGAATAAATTTCGGCTTTAAAGTTGGAAATCCAGGCCAATTGTAGGGTTCCCAGATCCGCAAACTTCATTCGCTCATCTCTCTCGGCGCTTCCGCCACCGTTGTTCACCAAGGTACCTGCTACCTCTTCTCTTTCCATCTCTTTTTTTTTTTTTGATTGATCGAATCGATCGATCGGATTTGTGATTTCTGCTCTCAATCTCCGCTGTATATTGTGATGGGAATATTGTTGTAGGACATTTTCAATTGAAACCAAAGATCCTTTTTATTGGATTTCATTGGGTAAAACAACAACGACAACAAACAACATCATTTCACCGACTGCCTTATTAATTAATGGATTCTACTTCTGCAGTCGATGAGTTGAATGAATCCATCTCTAATCCGACACAAATAACTGATCAGATAGGTAGTAGTCGTACTACTAGTACTACTACTACTACTACTACTACTACTAATGGGGTTTGTGATCCTAAAATTGACAAATCACCTCCATCTGAGGAGCCAATTGCTATCGTCCAAGGAAATGGGAAAGATATTGATTTAGAGGACGACCGACCGGAAGGAACCTCCCCAAATTCCCCTCAATTACCTTCGCCACCCACCACCAAAGGCTACGGATTGAAGAAATGGAGGAGAATTAGGAGGGATGTTTCCAAGGACGGATCCAATGCTCTCGATTCCAATAAGAACTTGAAGAGAGGCTTGCCCAATCCTAAACTATCCCCAAAACTCCACATCTTTTATCTCATGACTTCAAGATTGCCAATGACGCACCTTCCCTTGCCTCTACCGATTCCTACATTACAACTCCAACCATGACGCCCGCTGGTTTTGCTTTATTAGATCCCAGGTTGCTGCACGGTCCTGCTTTTGCATTTGGCGCCACTGATTCTGATAACAGTGAGGATCAGAGTAGCAAGTCTTCTACTGCCGCCAGCGCTCCCAGATTTAGATTCCCCAATGCCATCAACACCGGATCCGCCCGGGACAAAACCAAGGGGAACAAGTACCCGAGTGGGGACACTTCTGGACCTAATCTTACTGCTCAATTGGGAAAAGCCAGTGGGCCTCAGACCACCAAGAAATTCAGAGGAGATAAAAAGGGTAGGATCGAAAAAGATCATTCGCATTCCAGCGTCGAATCTGACTTGAGAAGCTCCAACGTCCTTTTCCCGGAGAATGGTAGTTTTTCTGGCATTATCAGTGGGAGGCAGATGGAAAGGTCTTCCAATTACGACCGAGAAAGTAGCATTGAGGCTCAGGCAAGCAACCAACAGTCTAGCGAGGAAGTTCGGATGGATTCCTGCAAAGGCAATGGGGGAGAAGCTGACGATGATTCACAAATTGATGAGGGCGCTGAGTTGTCATGGGAAGAGAAGGAAGAACAAAGTATTAATCTTCAATCATCAACGAGTCACGACCCGCTTGATGAAGCAATCATATCACTCCAAGCTGTTCAAGATGCTCTTCAAGAAGGTGACCTTTACCATCCTTGTACTGCTTTTGCTTCTCTCTCCCTTTTTTTTTTTTTTTTTTTACTAATGTGTATTATTAAATTCTGCATGTGCTCTTTTTAGATGTTTCCCCTTCCTGTGCGTTATCCTATATTCCTTAAATATATAGAGCATCTAAATGAACCACCAGCTTGGCTTCACTCTAAGCCTACTATCTCTGTATCTGTTTATGATATGTCAATACGTAAGCGACCTGTTCAAAGGGCTCTTCATATTTAAAGATCTGTTCCATAAATATAAGTTCAATTTGACTGGATTACGAGAGCATCCAAACTTTTTTGGCTAGGTTAGTATCAACAAAGGGCCAAATATATTTTAAGCAAATTTTAGCTCAAAATATATTTGATATTTCTATAGCTATGTAGGAGGAATTTCTATTTGAGGATCATAAAAATTGCATATCGGTATCAATGGAATGCAAACACTATTAAAAAACCATGGAATCTGATATTGCACGCGTGACTGGTCCTGCCACAATTATTCTTATTCTTATTCTTATTCTTATTATTATTCTTATTATTCTTATTGTTCTTATTATTCTTTTTCTTATTGTTCTTATTATTGTTATTGTTCTTGTTCTTGTTGTGCACGATAAGGTTATGCATTCAGTTTTACTCTTTTTTTGTTAAACTAAGGGATAATGATCCATTGCTAAGTCAGTACTGGATTTCTCATTATATTTTTTGTCAGGAAACCAATTATCTATGGTGTTAATGGATTCCTAGTTATTTTTTTAGCTAGTTATTTGTAAAAATTTATTCGGTTTATTAGATTAATATTGGTGCTTGTTTTTTACATTTTGGTGGGAAAGTTAACGGGGTAGGACTTGAGAGGTCATTGATGCTTAAAATTCACATGCGCCACTTTCTTAATTTGTATTAAAGAACTCCATCTCTTTTTTGATCATAAATTTCTAGTATGAATGCACAAATTTAGATTTATAAGGAAATGGAAGAAGGTAGAACCTTTTATATAATCACGACAAAGAAGATTCCGCTGCTATTTTCGGAGCACGTGTAGCTAAATAATTCTACTGTAACCAATCGTTAAATTCCTTGTTAAATGTGAAAACTTATTTCTATTTTGAAAGCCCATCGATTGTCTCTGATATCCTAGTTAAATATACAGTTACTTGAAACCTTCTTACTGCAAATGTGAGTGTATCTATGTTTGCCATATAGCTCATTTTAGTACTTCGATGCACATGATCTTTTTATTTTTTTATTTTTTTGAATATTTCTAGCCATGTAGGATGACTCTCGATGTTGAGGATCATAAAAATAACATATTAGTATTAATGGAACGCGAAACTATAGAAATTTGACGAGGTAAGGGCAGACCAAAGTTAACATGGGATGCATTAATTAGAGGGATTTGAATGGTTTGCAAAGCTCACCATCAATTGCACTTAATCGAGCACAATGGAAAAGTTTGATCCAATGTAGCCGACCCCAGTTAATTTGGGACTGAGGCTATGTTGTTGTTGTTGTTGTTGTAGTATTTAATGGAATGCGGCCACTATTCAAAAACCATGGAACCTGATATTGAACGTGCGACTTGTCATCTGTTTTCTTTAACTCTAGGATGAAAGAACAGTATTTCTTATATTGGTGAAAGAAGTTTGTGTCCCATTTATTAAGGATCACTATGGACTTCCCATCCAAAGCTTGCAATTTATGTTGCATGTTTCTTCCACTTCCTTCTTGAATCTGTGTATGCAGGCATAATTTGTTGGTTTGGCCTATTTTTGTTGCACGGACTCATGTCATAATGGTAAACATGCCCATCTGATGAAATGGTTCCATATTTTCCGTAAATGCGTTCATATGCAAATCTATCTTTTGTTTACGTGTAGAGAATTTCATTGTGATTTCCAACTCAAACTGTTGATTAAGCTAGTCGGCTGCATGAACTTATGTGGTGTTTGAACTTTCTAGAACTTGGTTTTTCAGAATTTTATTTGAGAGATTTAAGCAGCATTTCACAGGTCTATGTATGCGCGCTCAAGATGCTCTTCTGATGGAACTTGATTCTTTTGCAGAAATTGACAAATTCCGTGCACTAGGAAGGGAACCTAGTTTGCTTCCCAATGATGTAACCCGTGATTTAGAGACTCATGGTCTCGGCTCATCCAGCAGCCAGTTGCACTCTGATGAGGTACAGAAAATCGAAGCATTGCATGGAGAAGAAGGGGTAGTAGAAACGAATCACAAAATTTGTCTGCTGGAAGAGAAACTTGAAGATGCACTGTACAAGCTGGAGGTCAAGGAATCCATGGTTGCTGAACTTGAAGACATCGTAAGAAAAAATGAGTTGCCCCAGGGAGGATCAGGGAGCCAAACTGTACTAGAGAGATTGAGGGAGATGGAAGTTGAGGTTGAAAGTTTGTATAGGCAGAAGATAGAAGCTGAGCTCGAGTATGTGGCAATCACAAAAGCAACCGAGGAGTTGAAAGTTGCTGTGAAGGACCAACTTGACGAAGTCTTGGAGGGGGAAAGGTCTGTGACTGGGGAGCAACAGGAGAGTCTGCATAAGGTCTTAGATGCGGAAACCAGTGAGGCTCTGGAGAGGAGAAAAGAGGGAGAAGCGGAATCTTGTAACCGGGAACTAGTTCGCGGAGAGGAAGTTTTGGGAAGTGAAGGTAGAATATGTAAGTATGCTGTGTGTTTTTTTGGTGCAGTTGATTCTGCTGGTGTTAGCCTTTTTGTTGTTGGAGTTGCCCAATTCGACTGGAACCGTGCCCACCTGAGTGTTGAAAAGTTTTTTTGTTTTTTTGGTTAAATGCTATATTCTTAAATTCATATTCCGTGTTTCCTATTTAGTGAGGTTGATAAATGGAATTAATTGGTTGATGCTGTATTATATATTCTGTCAACATTGCATGTTATTGGGGAATAACGTTGCACAAGATTAACAGTAGGGATCTTGCTTAAGTGACTTGTAGCTGCTTTCACTTGAGTTTCAACTCTTATAGATGTAGGTGTTGAAGTTAAGAGGCGGTGAATAGGTAGGTATCCTCATTGTCTTTTTTCCCTTTGAAGGTGTGATGTTTTTGTCAAGAAAAAGATAGTGGGGGAGTGGGGCTTACTTTCCTCCATGTACTGTATGTCCCTCCTAGCCTCCTACCCTCCTACCCTCCTAGGAGGGAGGGAGAGGAGGCCCACTCATCAACCAACGATTCTCCAGCTGAAATAATCGTGGTAGTTATAACTGACAACTGCCTGATCCTTTGAGAGTGTTTCAGTCTCATGACCACCCTTTTTTTTTTTTTTTTGTCTTTTCTCTTCTTTCTCGTGCGTTATGAAAAGCCTATTCAATCCCACTCCATACGCATCGCCTCCTTAATTTCAAACTCCATGGAGGTGGATGTAATACTACTATATATATATTAGCTAGTGCAGTGATGGAACTTGGAAGAGCAGCCAATTTTTATTTACCATTTGATAAGATGCATGAGTAGATCTAGTTGTGCACGAGAAGGGCTTTGTATCTGAGCTGCCACTGCCAAGTAGTAGTACTGTACCTCACTTTTCTTTAAATAGATCGAGTGATGGAAGACATGCACATACTATTTAAGTAATTGAATGAAGGAGGATCGGAGGAGGAGGAGGAGCGGTGCACCTCATGCATGATCTGGTCCCACGACTGTGACAAGAAAGCTCCCACCTTATAATATGTGTACGCTCCATTCTTGGTAGCTATAGCTGCAGGTGACGCTCATCGCCACGCTCGTTCACTCCCAACAGGACATATATACATATATATATACATATAATAATGCTTATTTGCTTGTTATTTATTAATTTACTTACGATTGCCCTCCCAGTCAATCACACTCATTAAACAACTTACATTTATCTTAACATACAATTATATATAGTCCTAGTGTGTCTCAAATTCATGACATGACTTTTTTTCTTTTTCCCTTTTCAATGTACGGCCTTAATTAATTGTTTGTTTCCAACGCTGGAATTTTATTGAAATTAAACTTAGTTCATCAAAAACAAAATTGAAACTATACTTCGTAGTAATGTTGGGTTGGGAGAAAAAAAAAAAAAAAAAAAGGGGGGTGTTGCCGTTGGAGATACGATTTGGTGGGAGAAGTAATTGAAATAAAGCTCACGAGGGCTTCATGACCTTGCTAATCCAATATTCACCAATCACTCATCCAAGTGCAGGACAACGGGGTTGTATAGTCACCATGCACGCGTCTACATACACACGTGTTGCTTCAAATCACTTATTTTTGGAAGAATATTTAAAACTTTATTTATTTCTTTTTCATGACTTAGCATAATAATAATAATAATAATAATAATAATAATAATAATAATAATAATAATAATAATAATGATAATAATGATATAGGATATAATGGAATCCCTTTACGATTTGAGTAGATATACACTCCATTATTATCTATTTCTATAAAAATTATCCTCAATTTGGAATAATATCATAATTCGATTTAACAATATAATTACTTTCCTTCTTACTTATATATATATATATAACCCTCAAATTAATAAAGGGTCACGAGACTGATCAGTTAACCTCACATATATATATTGTATATACTTTTAAGATTACGGTAGCCGATGAGTCTATATATAAAATACTGAGAGGTTTTAATTAAATTTGAAGGTATAAATTAATTAATTCAACTTAAATGCCCTGTTTAATAAATTGGATTGTACTATTGATCTTGTTAATAACTAGTCAAGTAAGAAGTCAAAAGTTGTACATCGGACCTGGTCCACCATAACTCTTTACTCATTCACTCTTCCTCTCACTTTCAGCTCCCCGTTTTTCTCTACTCCCTTTTTCTTTGCATTTCTTAATTTCATCTCTCTCATCAACAAATTATATAATGCCACTGCTACTAATCTATATCTATATACATATAAACTCATAGGACTACGTATACGTAGTATCCCTTTGTTAAAACAACAACAACAACATAGCCTCAGTCTCAAATAAAAAACAACAACAACAACATAGCCTCAGTCTCAAATTTTTTTTATTAAAACAAATTAATTAAATTAAAGCTGCCCGGCCAAGAGAAGAGGAATATATATATTTAACCATCAACCATGTGTACAAACGATCAATTCTGTGGATCACGTTCTATTGATTTCCAAACTGCCTGGAACAAACATGCATGTTTTCTGGATGATTTTGGCTCAAGTAGAAAACAAACAATACACAATATTAAACTGATGAAATTTAAGAAAAAAAAATGTTTACCGGATATATATATTATATATTATATATATAAAAGCAGAATCACAAATTTTTGAGTGATAATGAAATTTACTTATTTTGTCATACTTTTTTTTTTTTTCATTCCAAATCAACCTTACGTTTTCATAAACTCATTTTTATCAATCCAATACATTTTTTTTATGACTAGCTTATTTTTTCATTCACATCTTATCTCAATCAAATTAGAGAATATTGATAAGTTAAAAAATGTACTTGTATTTCTAATTTTTAAATTATAATTATAATTTTAAATTTTGTTAATAAATTTTTAGAAATTAATTCCCGCGATCGAAACGACTAGTATATATATATGGATCCTTTATTTTTTTTTAAAAAAAAAGTAGAAAGAAATAAAGAAATTATGTACACAGACACTTTCTTTACATTATACCAGCTACTACTGCTGCTGCTAGAAGAAGGCATATATTGGAGGTGACGAATCAACAAAAATTGATGATGAGAACCCTCCAATCCCAAATTACAGCTAAAGCTAATATAATAGTACTGAAACCAAACAACTGATGGATGATCGATGAGCATTAGCAGTGATTCATCTATCTGCGAACAAATTAACAAATGGATTAAAAAAACCAATAGAACGAAAAGCTAGCTAGCTAGCTAATATATATATATATATAGTATTAATTGGATGGAGGTCATGAGCTGAAAGAAGAAGAAGAAGAAGATGGGTAGTCCACTAATTCATCTTGATTAATGGCAGCAAACTCTTTATGATGATCTTCCTCCATTGGGGGCAGCTCGTTCAGATCAAACTTGATGGCGGCGGGCCGCTTAATAACGATCTGCTCATCATCAGCAGTAGTAGTAGTAATCATCTTGACAACAGTTGGTGGTGGTGGTGGTGGTGGTGGTGGTGGTGGTGTTGGGTCAACAGGTGGACCAGTCCAATGGCACCTCTTGTGGCCTCCGAGAGCCTGACCAGTTGGGAAAGCCTTGTGGCAAATCTGACATATATGCAAGCTTTCTCCGCCGCCCATGATGATCTTGCTGGCAGCTGGCAGCTGCGGCTTGGACACGTCATGATATAATGGTGGTGGTGGTGCTGCTGGTAATGCAAGCTCTGATTGATGATCTCGATCTGCCACGGTGGTGGTGGTGGTGGTGGTGGTTTTGATTTTGTTGTGACTGGACTTGTGGCCTCCCAAAGCTTGATGGGTAGGGAAGGACTTATTGCAAGTGCTGCACTTGAATCTTTCTGGGAATGCGTGCGGGAGAGACTCCTCGTGATTCACAACAACATCTCCTCCTCCAGTAGGAGTAGGAGTAGGAGTAGGAGCAACAGTAACAGTAATAGCAGCAAGTGGTTTTTGTTGAGCTGCAGGCATGATTGGGGTGGTGGTCGTGCAGGGATGTAAGTCTCTGAGCAGCTTCTTCTTCTTTCTGACCACTGCTGCTGCTGCTGCTGTGCCCGCCTTTTCTTCATCATCATCTTCTTCTTTCATCAGTCGTTGTTGTTCCACTAGTACTAGTGCCTGTGCTTGTGGTAGTGGTAGTGGTAGTGGTAGTGGGGGGTTTTCTTGGGCTTTACGTTTCATTGGTAAATGATGATATTGAGGAGAATAATCGAAATCGGCATCGCCCAATAAATAATATTCCTCCTCACTTAATAAATCCAGATTGTAGTGGTGAAGAGGGGTAGGGGTTGGGGTTGGGGTTGGGGTTGGGGTAGTGTTGTTGGCAAGACTGAGAAGAAGACCGCACGCAGCTTTCTCAGATAAGGGCTTGCCGGGATGGACAGAGCCGATACTCTTGCGGCCTCTCTTGGCGGTGACTGACCATGACGGGAGACGTCGAGGCGGCGGGGGGTCGTCGTGACAAAGGGGAGTAGCTGGGGCGGTGGGGACCACCGAATCGGAAGAAGAGGGGGCGGCGGCGGTCATCTTCTTGATCATCATCTTATTATTTCTAACTTTCTTGATCATCATCAACTTGGAGTTGGAGTTGGAGTTGGAGTTGGAGTTGGAGTTGGAGGAGGAAGGAGGTTGAATCCCTCTCCACTGTCTCTCGGGATGACACCTCATGTGACCGAACAGTGCCTTCTGCGAGGGGAACTCCTTACTGCACTCCGAACACCTATTCATATTAATAATCTTATTATTCATCGACGACGGATCTTGATCATTGCCGCTGCTGGGTTTCTTTTCTGAGGAACAAGAAGAATAAGGGGAGGTGGATGAATAAGAGTGGCGCCGCCGTGGCCGATCCTCTACCTCCACCTCCACCTCCACCTCCACCTCCTCCTCCTCCTCCTTCATCTGATTATCATGATCAGGATGATGAAGATAGTGGACTCTCATGTGACCTCCCAGTGCTCTCCCAGAGCTGAATACCTTGTTGCACAGCTTGCAGACCCTGCTCTCCTCCTCCTCCTCCTCCTTTCATCAATATCGCTCCACCATTGATCATCATGAGTGTTCTTGGGCGGACTCCGAATCTTGAGCTTGATCCGAAGCGGGGGGTGCACCTCACCCTCACCCTCACCCTCCCCTCCTCCTCCTCATTGCTCGCTATCTCTCCTTCTTCTAATTCCTCCTCCATCGGCGCCGCCGAAGACCGCTTATTATTATTCTCTTCATCATCCAAATACATTGCTTGCTTGCTTTCTTTCTTGAGAAACAAACAAAAAACAAAAACTTATATTACTAGTAATTAAGGAGTAGTGAATATGGGGGGGAATGGGGATGGAGCTGATCGATAGAATATATAGAGCTGCGGCTGGGGTGGGGTGGGGGATATGATTTGAGGCTTATGAGCTGTGTGTGTTGTGGAAATATAAAGAAACAAGAAAAATAGAAAGTTTAATAGGAAGTAGTAGTATGGTAGTAGAAGCAGCAGCAGTAGTAGTGTCAGTGTTGGAGTGGGTTTTCAAATCCTCTTCCAAATCAATTAATCAAATAACGCTCATACTCTCGTAGTTATCGCGATGCGTTCGTCACTCTGATTGTCTAAATCAATCCCAACCCCACTTAACTCCATCTCTAAATAACCGAACCCAAACAAATCTCCTCTCTCTCTCTCTCTCTCTCTACTCCACTCGGTTCACAGTATCAATCACTTTTTTTTTTTCAATAAATAAAATAAATTTTAATTATATTAGATTTCCAAATCTAAACCAACGATATCTCTCCCTAAATAAAAGCCCCTACCAAAAATCTTCTTAAATTGGAAACTAATCCATACTAATTAATTCGCTCATATATTTTTTTCCGTAATATCTATTAGTAATTTTGGCAATTTTGTTACGCAATGGTGGAAGTGTGTGGTTAATTCGGTTTTTCTTAAAAAAAAAAATAGCATAAGTGTCACATTATTACTATATTTCATATTTATTTTAATTACAAGCTCACAACAAGCCCTTTTCATCCTTTTAAAATACATAGTTGTCCTTATTACAAGCTTGAAAAAAATTCATTCAAGCTTACTAAACAAGCTTAATCGGTAATAGTCGACTCCATAAAAAAAAATATTACTTTTTCAATTAGGAAATATAAGTAATAATAATATATTAAATGTGTAATAATAAATAATGTATTTATATACCTACTAATAAATGAT
The DNA here is from genome assembly GCA_039657365.1 of Stephania yunnanensis. Taxonomy (NCBI): domain Eukaryota; kingdom Viridiplantae; phylum Streptophyta; class Magnoliopsida; order Ranunculales; family Menispermaceae; genus Stephania; species Stephania yunnanensis. The sequence continues at coordinate 61,551,702 of CM077583.1, read as the reverse complement.
GATGCATTAGTATGAGAAATGAATGACACTAACTTCTAAATCACAATACAATGCCCCTTACCATGCCGTCTTACACATTAGGAATGCATAATCTAGAATATTAAGGTGCATCTACGAGGGTTAAACTTTATAAATTATAATATTTTGGTTACAAAAATCATAAATCCTTTTGAAAAACCTTTCATGATGGTCACCCAACTTTTTTTTCTAATCGTTTTTTTTAAAAAATTGCTAACGTGGCAATAATGTGGCGCCACATTCTCAATTAAAGGTAAAAAATACTCCTCACTCTAAATCAGACAACTAATTTTTTATCTCATAATTCCCACAAATATCAAAACATTATTCACCCCAAAGAAAATTAAAGAACACGAAAAAAAAAACGGACATTTTAGCTTTGGTGCTGAACTCTCTACATCCTAAACATTGTTTTTTCTTTTCTACGAAGGTGATTTATCTTTGTAGTTTTTTAGTACAACAACAAAACTTTTTAAAAGAGTATGAAAATTTATAATCAACAAATATAGATAAACTCTTTTCACTTGGAACAACAAATCTTATAAATTAATTTGCAGCAACACATCACCTATAACGTTTCAAAAAAGAAGAAGAAGAATAGTTGCAAATTAATTTTAATCAATAAGATCACACATGGTCATGGAATGTACCCAAAAGTTTAATTACATATAATTATTTTTTAAATATAATAAAAATCATATAATTTTGACAAACATATCTCAAGATATCGATTGCTCCTTGTGAGCTAGTAATCGCTTGTTTGGGCTTCAAACAAAATTTAAAAATAAAAATAAAAATTGATTTGCTAATTTGCAGTGAAAAAATCATGCTCTTGCTTCTGTGAAGTTTATTAATTGAATATCCTCAAAAGAAAAGTATTTAGCGCGCTAGCATAAAAAATGTATTTTCTCCAAAAAAAAAAAGGAAAAAAAAAACTAATAAATGCTTGATGTCTATGAACATATAAAAAATGATATATTCTCGATCCAAGTATTTTTATCTCAGAAATCTTTTAAATGAATCCCATTAATCAATCAAAACATTTGTAAAGCCGTACGTACATATATATCTTAATTTCCAATTTACTTATCATAATTCTTTTTCGAAGCAACTTCTCATTACTTGAATACAATTTATGGAAATCCTTTTTTTTTTCTGAAGATATTTATGGAAATACTTCAACCGTTACAAAACGACATTAAATTTAGGGAATTAACCACCCAGGTTTGTTAAATAATGCTAGTATCGTCCTTGAAAATCCTTTTTTTGAAACTTAATTAGTTGAGCATGTTTCTTTTGTTACGCGATTGACCGAATTGGCCTTTGGAAATCAAAAGCCATCGAGTCAGAGGAATTTGATATTTTTATGCGTTTCGTTTCCAAGAGCCAAGACTTGACTATTAATTAATCTGACCTTCTCCGACTTTCCAACCGGCTACAAATTACTAATTAAAGCAACAAAACTTTCACTTGCATATACAAATACTTGTACACAAGAAAAACCAAATTTCTACGGAAGATTTTTGAACTTTTCCTGTTCGAGCTTAATTTATAATTAAGTAGGATCAAATTAAGATAATTAAATTGTATAGTTTTGTAACTTTTGTTGCACAATATATTAAATTGAATACAAATTGTTTTCATGTATATATATTGAAGATGCTGCTGCTCGCGATTTGGTTGAATGGGGACAATTAAGCTTAGCTTACAGAAATAGTACATACTGATCATCATTATCCTACCAAAAAAAAAAGAAAAATAGTACACATGCAGTCATGAAGCTAATTGAGCTTATAATTACTCTATCGATGGATTTATGGTACTGGAACCGTGCACTATAGAATTCATGCATGTTGTCATGCATGCATGTCTCAGTTTGGCTCGCTCCAAACGCCAATATTGGTGTAGTTGGATCGGTCAAATTGACTTTACTAGGAAAAAAAAAACTCTCTCGATGGATCGTCAAGCACGTACGCATGATGCATAAATATAATTAATGCGCATGTATATATGGTTGCATGAATAATTAACGGCACGTATATATAGAGATCGAAGAGATGCGGGATCGACTGCTAATTAATTACTAATTCATTTAACCAGGCCATTGTTTAATTAATTTGTCCTCATCCCCTGCTAGCTAATGGTTAATGCATGCATGCATGCCCATTGCATAGCTAGCTAGTACTACCAAATGTCAAACCATCTCATCTCATGCATCATCATCATCCGTTCGAGTTTCAAACTCTGCATAATCATCATCAGTGCCCGGCCGGCCACACAAACCCCACCCAATTAAGACGCATACATGCATTGACCTGCCTCTAGCTAGCTTTATATTAGGAGTTGAGAAAGTTAATTATGTATATGATCATCATCAGGAGTCAGGACGTAGTGTATATACAATTAGGTAGCAGGGATTTAATTAATTTAGTTCCTATATAATCCCTTAATTACTTAATTCGATCGATTATGCAAAAGAGTTGTAATTAAGTCGATCAAGTAAAGCCAACAAACACCCATCCATGCATATATATGAATCCAGAGATGGATCTGGATCTGGGTAGGTAGTAGGCGCGCGCATGCATGCACTTTAATTAATCAATTATATATGATTAATGATGATTTGATGAGAATTAGAAGCGCAGAGCAAATTAAGCAATTAAATAGAAGAAGATAAAGTAAAAAGTAAAAAAATAAATAATTAAAAAATTAAGCAAGTAGAGTAGTCGTTTGATGATGGAATTAATTTGATAAAAAGGCACTACACAATGATGGATTAATAATCCTGTGCTGCTATATATATATGCGCGCAGGGGTGGTGGTGACTAATTAATTAGGAAAGAAGTTGGGATCGTAGCCGTTGCTGGAAGTGGCGAGGACGTAGTAAGCGACGATGTGGCCGATGGATCCCCACGCCAAGACATCGACGATGTTGAAGCCGACGGGGTCGTTGGACTTGAGGAGGCTGACGTACTCCTTGGCACGGCTGTCACCGGCGTCGAAGTGAGTGAGGCCGTTCTGCTCTGGGACCTGCTTCGCCACGTTCTCACGCTGGAAATTGAAGAACACGAATCTCCCGAGGAAAAGGGACAGTCCAGTGCTCAGGCTGATCACAAGAGCGCTGTTCAGCTCCGATCTGATCATCATCCCATTACCACCTCTCTTTGGCGCCGCTGCCTCCTTCAAGCTCTTGCTGCTTCTGCTGCTTCTTGCCGCCAATGCTCCAAAGGCGGCCTTGTTGAGGGGTGCGAGGCCGTGGTATGAACGTTGCTGCAGTAGTAATTGGGAGTGGTTCACCAGCTGGGTGGCCGCAGGGGGGGTGTACAACAACGCTGAGGCCATTAATTGCTAATTGCTTGCTATGCTCGATCTGATCTGATATCAAACTGTTTACTAGCTAAGGATCAATTAATTAATTGGAGAAGATGTATGTGGTACTACATGCATGTGCTTCCCATCTTCATACACACTACTTTTTTTTAAGAGATATGGGAAATGAGGAGGAGAAGGAATGGGAAAAGATTGCGGCAGTTGAGTTGGGAGGATTTCATTGGCTCTCTTCCGGATAAGGGAGATTATAAAGCAGCTTTGGTGGCCCACCCTTTAACCCTTCTAATTTTCTTTCTCATGCCACTCCATCCATAGAGGATCCGTGGCGCAATGGTAGCGCGTCTGACTCCAGATCAGAAGGTTGCGTGTTCGATTCACGTCGGGTTCAACTTATTATTCCACCTTTAATTTTTTTTTGTCCTAATCTTTGGACCTGCGTATTATAAGATATACAATATGCATGGATTTCAGATCAATTCTATTAATTTAAGATAAACATAATTCTACCACATAAACACACAACAAGTGTTCTGTTTGATCAATAGGCCCTTGGTTTCATTTTTTTTTTTAGCCCAACCCATCCATCCATCCATCCATCCATCCATCAGGAGGAGGAGAATGATTAGGGAATGAAAATGGAACCACAACCTTAAAAGATACAACACAAGGGTCCAAGCCCCCTTTAAATTACCCACTACAAATATTTCTCTCCCGCTCTTCCATTACTTGTACACTCCGATGCCTCTCTGTACATACAATTTCTTTAGTCCTCCTATCACATTCACATTGATGATGCCAAAGTACAATCAACAGAAGAATAAAAGAACCAAGTACAGTAGTCTACTTCCAGTCTTTTCACCGGCCAAATCCTTTCCTCATCACTAACTTCATATCCCAGTTTCAAATGATTTCCTTCTTTTTTTCACCTGGGCATCATCGTGTACCACGTCTGAAAAGCAAATGAGCATTGCAGACAAGATCGACACACGTTGTAAATTTACATCAAATTAAGGAATCCAGATATGAACGATTCCGACAACGACCATACTGGAGGAGGCTACCGTATGTTCTGTCCCATACCCCAATGAAAAGCGACTCCGTATCTGGGCTGAAGGACACCCCCGATATCTCACCAAAGAAATCAATTTCTTGCTCCTTCTCAAACCCATTTTTTGCATCATAAACATGTACAAAATCAGCTGGTTCTGCCATTGCCATAAACCGCCCATCACTTGTAAAGCGAATCGATCTCACGGCTCCAAGGTTGCCCTTAAGAACAGCTAATGACTTGGAGAGATTCCGAGTATCCCAAACACGACAAGTCTTATCCTGGTTTCCAGTAGCAAAGATACGACCCTCTGGGTGCCATGCTGATGCAAACGAGTAATCCAAATGCCCACAAAGAGGTGTGATCGTCTGCAAAAACCAAGTTAATTAGATTTCATCATCCTCTAAAAAGGATTTAGTTTACAATACTCATTTCACTTGCGCAGAGCATCATATGATCCCGACGAAATGAAATGTAAATGAAACTTAAAGGTGACCACCTTTCCAGAGTTAGAATCCACCAGCACACCCTCAGGGTTATCTCCAACTACCACGAGAATCTTGCCATCAGGACTTAAAGAAGTGTGCTGCATATATTTCAAAACAAATGAATAAATAATTTTAATGTGCAGGATGTTGTACATGTCAACCTTTGGTATCGTATAACAAATTAATGATTAATAAGATAAGACAACCCTTTCTATCACCAAATGTCCCAACTAAATCCCGAATCCTGATTTAATACCAAAGCCTACCAGCCATCAAGATTCCCAGATTAACTGCCAATTGCAGGAGTAAGTTATGACCAAACAAAAAATTAATAAATGAATATTTTACTGTAGCCTGCCATCACATCTAATCTAGAGAAACCTATATATGAATATAGCTTAACCTAGTGCTTCAGCGTTATATCATCTATGCAATTTAATTTTAAATTTTCTTTTTACAAACAAGATATCCATATACCATTAGCTTGTTCTAGTTAAAATGATTAACCTATAAGGCAATTTTTGTTCCTTCTTACATCCTCCTTGTCATGAGCTCATCTTGATGTTGACAGCAAGAAGATTGAAAAGAAAACGAAAATGAAAACTATGTACATTATTAAACAAATGAATTCACAAGAAACTGAACCCCGAACGTCTCACAAACCTAAGCTGTCATGATAACAGCCAGTACTCACTACTCAGTAGGAGTTCATCAATAAATATCAAGCCATTCAAATACTTCCAACACAGAATTGCTGTCAATTTCGGTTAGCCAACATTGGGATGGTGGCAGTATTAAAGCATTTATGTAACATTGATGTAATCAATGGTTCACATTCCAGTGTTAATCCAAACTAAACAGTTGAGGATTTAGAGAAAAAAGAAAGAAAGAAAGGGGAGAGCGTTCAAATCATAACCCTTTATTGAAATTATTAGAATAGTTCACATCTCCAAACAATTTCGAGCTTCCTATTTATTTGAACATGAAGAACGTGAGTGAGGATAAAATGCAATGCTTACATTTACTGGCCAAGGAAACCGGAAATGCTTCAAGAGTTGAAATTTCTCCAAGTCAAAGTCTCTGACTCCACAATCATTGTTCGAAGCAACAAAACTCAGAGCACCACTGTAAATATATGAAGCAGGTTCAACCTTTATGTTCTAAGACAAAAGGAAACAAATGCCAGCAAAGGACAAGACCATGCACCTGGCACTATTGTAAATCTCCACAGCATTTGTGATAGCGTTGTCATCATACGTTGTTCTAGAACAAAAGCTAACTCCGGACCTATTTAAATACTGCACTTGGACATTGGATGCAAAAAAATAAAAATAAAAATCGTTTATTCAATGTCATACAAAGCCATTCCAGTTTACTAGAAGAAATGGAAAAGATACCTTGCAGATAAGTTCCCCTTGAAACCCCCCAGCTACGAGTACCTTATCCTTCACGGCCCAGGTACTGACTTGGGTCTGTGTAAAACCTTCTAAAAGACTTCCAGGGTGTTTCTATCAGTCCAGAAAGAACAATTTTAGATCAGCTTATAGAAAGATTTACGCCAAATTGGTTAAAATATCATAACCTTTAACAACTTTTATTATTATATCCTAACCTTTTTAGAGTTGTTATTATATCGTAACCTTTCTAAATTGTTTGACTTGTATACTAGATTCCTTTTGAACTCCAAATTTGATGATGTGGCACCAAAACTCCAAATTTAAATAATAAATTTAATATTTATTTTAGTAATTATGGGTGATGAGGTCGCTTTTTAAATTCATTATTTAGGTGTCACCTCATCAACTTTTGAGTTAAGAAGTGGCCTAAGATACAAATCAAACAATCTAGAAAGGTTATGATATCATAACAACTCTCAAAAGGTTAGGATACAATGATAAAAGTTGTGGAAGGTGAGGATATTTTAACCAATTAAGCCAACTATTTAACTATAAAACAAGTCAAGAAATATAAATTGCCCAAAGGTATCTCTAAGGAAATAAATTTATGACAAAAACAAGTACCTCATTTGGTGCCAGTCCTGAAACATTGAGTACTTCAGACTTCTTACATGTCATTGAAGACCAGTGGATAACAGAAAAGTGTGACATGAGATACACATCATGCTTTGATGTAGCCCATACCAAGTTTCTCAACTGCGAAAACAAGAAACCAATATTAGCAATTCAGCATTAACCAGAACTTGCAGATAGAAGCAAAATGGTAAATGATAAGATGTTAAAGAACTTAGCATTCAGATTTCAAATTTGAAACAAAATGCATGCATCAAAATAAAATTGCCTAGACAATGGCCTGAGCAATGCAATAACAATATCGGCCACCGAATCAAGGTGACATCCTTTACCAGTATCGTCTCATTCTAGAATCTTAAGAAGCCTTCAAATATTCTCACTTTCTCATTTTTCCTTACACAGTGAACATAGGAAAGAAAAAAAAAATCTTCCAATCTAAATCCACATTGCTTTATTATCTTCAATTTACTTCTTTTTTTAAAAGAAATATGGGATGAAAACATCTTTGACTACTGATTTTCTTCATTTTTGCCACTTCTTGAATGTCTCCCATTCTTCTACAACAACTGCTGCGCTTAAACGAAGTTAGCCTTTTCATCTAATTTGAAGTTATGATATTCTTCTTCGGTTGCTAATTATTCTTTTCTTCCTTTAACTCTTGCCGTCGCAAAGCACTACTTATTTCAAGTTTGCAACTACCTAATCCAATCAAAACTCCACGAGGTGAGTTGTGAACAGATTGTGGAAGGAGTTGGCCTTGGATTGGATTGAATTAGTCCAACAAAGGTTCCGATACCAAAAAATAAAAGTACACCTCAAAACGTCATTGTCAAAGTGAAGAGTGACTAGAGAAGCCAAGCTCTCTCCTAGAGGATAATATCTCTCACACCACTATATGTCTTTATATATCCCAATAATTGATTGAAAAACAATGACACAATTAGCATCCTCATCCAACAACAACAACAATAACATAGCCTCAGTCCCAAATTAATTGGGGTCGGCTACATGGATCAAACTTGTCTATTGTGCTCGATTAAGTGCAATTGCTGGTGAGCTTTCCAAACCATTCAAATCCCTTCTAATTAATGCATCCCATGTTTACTTTGGTCTACCCCAACCTCGTCGAATTTCTACAGCTTCTATTGAGTCAAGTTTTATAGTGGGAGCATTTGTAGGCCGTCTTTGCGGGTGACCAAACCACCGCAACCGTCATTCCCTAATCTTTGTATCAATAGGTGCTACTCCTACTTGTCTTTGAATTTCTATATTTTTTATTCTATCTTTACGAATTTTACCACACATCCACCTAAGCATCCCCATTTTTACTACGCTTATTTAATGTAATTATTGTTGCTTTACCGCCCAACATTCACTTCCATAAAACATAGCTGGTCTAATTGCGATCCTATAAAATTTTCCTTTTAACTAAATAGGAACATTTCGATCACAGATCACCCATGTCACACTTCGTCATTTCTTCCATCCAGCTTGAATTTTGTGTGACATCATTCTTAATATTACCATCATTTTGTATGATTCATCCTAGGTATCTAAAGTGGTTCACCTTAGGAACTTCTACTTCCCCTAATTTTACCACTCCATCATCTTGATGTCTAGTGTTTCTAAACTCACAATGCATGGATTCGATTTTCGTCCTACTCAACTTAAAGCCTTTAGATTCTAATGCATTCCTCCAGAGTTATAATTTCCTATTCATTCCATCTTTTATTTCATCCACTAAGACGATATCATCTATAAATAGCATACACCATGGTATATCCTCTTGAATATGCCTAGTGAGTTCATCCGTAACTAAAGTAAATAGATATGAGCTTAAAGCCGATCCTTGATATAGTCCTATCGTAATTGAAAATTCTTTTGTAGCTCCTCCAAACGTCTTTATACTCGTTACGACTCCATCATACATATCCTTAATAGTGTCTATCTATCTAACGTGCACTCCTTTTCTTTCTAGAACCCACCAAAGAACATCTCTAGGGACCCTACCATATGTTTTTTCTAAATCTACGAATACCATATGAAGATCTTTTTCTTTTCTCTATATTTTTCTAACAATCGTCTTACAAAGAAAATCGCCTCCACAGTTAACCTCCCAGGCATGGAGCCAAATTGGTTCTCTGATATTGTTGTTTCTCTCCTTAGCCTATTGTCAATTATCCATTCCCAAAGTTTCATAGTGTGACTTATAATTTTAATTCCCTGTAGTATGAGCAACTTTGAATGTCTCCTTTGTTTTTGAAGATTAGCGTGCTTCTTCTCCAATCCATTGGCATCCGTTTTGATTTTAGAATTTTATTAAAAAGTTTTGTTAACCAAGTCAATCCAATTTCTTCAAAGTTTTGTTAACCAAGTCAATCCAATTTTTTCTAAGCATTTCCAAACCTCTATAGGTATTTCATCTGGGCCACATGCTTTCCCTATTTTCATTCTTTTCAATACCTCTTTCACTTCTAGAATTCTAATATTGCGTGTATAGTTTACATTTCTTTCTTGGTGTAGGTTTTCGTCTATTATAGTATGAACTTGGCCATTATTAAATAAATTATCAAAGTAACTTCTCCATCTCTCCTTACTATCATCCTCGCGTGTTAAAACATTTTGATTTTCGTCCTTAATACATCTTACATGACTTAAGCCTTGTTTCTTTTTATCTCTTAATTTAGCTAGCATATATATATTTCACCATTTCTATTACATAACCTTGTATATAGATCTTTCATGAAATTTGTTTTAGCTTGACTAACCACTTTTTTAGCTTCTCTATATTGATTGTACGCATCTTCTCTTGACACTTATGTATTTTCCTATACATCTCTCTTTTAGTCTCAATTGCTCATTGGACATCCTCGTTCCACCACCATGAATTAGCATCCTCATCCATAGGAGGGATATCGTCCGCTAAATGTGAATGGAGGCACTACCTGCTTAAAGCAATTGTTTTTCTCCACTTCGAACATTTTCTTCCTATAGTGAATGTTGGGCGTTAAAAAACAAAGTACATAAAAATGAGTGTAGCGAATATGAGAATGCATAGGCGGATGTGTTGTAAAATTCGTAAAGATAGGATACGTAATATAAAGATTCAAAAAAAAGTAGGAGTAGGTTGCAAAAACCAAGGAAGGGGGTTGAAATGGTTTGGACAAATCCAAAGATGGCTTGCAAATGCCTCGAATAAAAAACTCGACATGGTAAAAATTGATTGACGTTGTAGGGATAGACCTAAGCTTACTTGGATACATTGATTAGATAGGGTTTAAAGGACTTTTAAAGCAAGTTATCAAGGGCATTGAATCAAACGGAGAGGAAGAGTTTGACTGAGCATGCTTTGTTGTAATAGTATAGTCCACTGTAGCATACTCTAAACTTAGGTAATTACGAAACAGTGAAACACACATCAAAGTTCTTTGGAGTAGTCAACATCTGTTGTTAAAGGCACTACATTCAAATCTTACGATAAGAAACACAAACCTTCTTGATCTTGATAAAGTACGACAAGTAGCACAAAAATGAAATATATGCATTCACAACGACAACTATAAGCATTAAACTTCAGCTAGATTAGAAAAAAAAAGGGGATACACAAAAATTTACGATAGTAAGAGAAGTATTTATGCAGTGAAAGACTTGTAAGTAGAAATATATTTTTTTCAAAAGAAACCGACTTAATTACAAACTTGCTTCATCCATCTCACAAGAGATGCTTCGGCAGCAGAAATAATAACCTCAACAAAAGATCAAGTACAATATTCATGAAAGAGACACAAGAATTGCACTATTTTACACAAGCAATCAGGCATAAAACCTTAGAAAGAAGTTTTTGTGTTAAGTATTATAATTCAAATTTTTAATACAGAAATTGAATCTCAGAATACAACTCGAGCACAAAAATTCATGAAAGCTTTGAAGTTGGGGTGCACCTGAAAATGAAGGATGGTGGATTTAACAGATCTTGTGTTGCGGCAAAATTCATAATACTTGCCTCCTTTCTTGGTAGGTTTGCATTCCTAGTAACAATGACAAAAGGAAATTGTTTGCATTTAAATCCTTACTAAAACAAACATGTGAAAGGAGTAACTTTTCAAATTTGTCAAAATAGGATGACAAACATTTACCTTTTCCGATCCCTCTCCAGATTGCGGGATATTTTCATAATTCTTGTATTGTTCCAACCTAGTTTGTCGATATTTTTCACGAGTAATGCTTAGTCTATCCCAAGGAATTCCTTGAATATCTTTACCTCTCCTAGCTTGCGCAGATGAAGTATCTGTTATCTTAGTGTTCTTTACATATTAAAATAACACACGAAAGAAAAAAAAAAAAAATACATAAACATCTTAGAGAAACATTTGAAGGAACACCATATTACATTATGGGCAGCATCAAAAACAATTTCGCATTAAAAAACCAAAACGGAAAAAAGAAATATGTACTACGTAGAGAGTCAGAGAACACAAACCAGGTGATCGTATTCATCATCATCCGACTTTGACTCTCCTATTCCTCTACCGTGAAACTCTTCCTCCATTTCGTCATCTATATCTGCCATTTCATTATCATCTGCCATGTAATCAACATCATCTTCCATGTATTGAGCCATCTGTCACACCAGGTACGGGGATCTATAAGGGCAATAGAACAACAAAAAAGGTCATCACAACAACAGCAAAGACATAACAAAACACGATTTACATTTTCCAAGACAAATAGATGATTGGGATGCATGAAAAATGTCCCAGGTGATGATATCATTGAAAATGGAGAATATTGACGATTTTGACGATATGAAAGGTAAATGCAAGCCAAACTAATACCTTGATAGCCTTGAAACAATTTATGGTGGTCTAGATTAGTAGTGATTATCACCTAGGATAAGAAAATCTTCTTATTGTGATATCACACGTTAAATTGCAAGAATGCAAATTAATTTTATGTTTAGATGCACTCTTTAGAACATAATAGGTGAAATAGGGAAAAAAAAAAAAAAAAAAAATTGGTTTTGTTTTGAATTAAGTAATGAATACTACTTGCACACCTGCGTCTTTTATAGATAGGCATCTTTCTTAGTAAGTGTCTTCTATTGCTAAGCGTAGTGGTAACAAATAAATTTTACAAATAGACACATTGAACATTCCATTATGAGCAGTCACTTGTGACGCGCTCATTACTAACAATGTGCCATTTCAATCAATCTCACGTTCACATATTATTAAAAAAAAATGATTTGCAACCAAGTTGATACAGTTGAAGAAGCATATTGGAGATAGAATTAAGAAGTTATTCGGCCACCAAAATGTATTCAAAGATTGAATCGGGAAGGAGTGGAACAAAAGGGGGCAAAAACAACATTGGATTAAACAGAAAATTAGTGGGCAAGGTTGAAAATTTATGCATGAAATAGGATGATGCAATGTGATTGTGGAGGTGAATTGGAATGAAAAGAAGCCCCATAAGACAAAATGTGTTGACGGGGCCAAATAATCGCGAAAGGAAGGCGAGATCCGGTACATAATAAGGGTAGGGCAGGGCAGGGCAGGGCAGGGATGAGTGGAGGGAGGCAAAGCAGGTGCGATGGAATCTGTGTGAATGTAGGTTTGAGCAGGCAACCTTGCAGGGACAGTAGAAAGATAATACCATCTTAAGCTAAAAAAAAAAAACAAAAGATGAAACAATAGGGTTTCGTACGGAACGTGAAAACCCTAGAACGAGTGCACAAATGAATCATGATGATAATACGGTCGATGCGTGAAATCAATCGATAAAGAAATAAAGGGAGATCGAGAGTGTATACGTACCGATGCCCTGGAGAAAGAGAATTCAAATCGATGGATGATGAGATTGAGATTGAGATTGAGATTGTGATTGAGCCTGTCTATCAATTACTCCCAACAAGGAAGAATTGGGACTAACAACGAGAGAGAGAGAGAGAAGACGGTGTCCAACCATAAATTAATTAAATTTATAGAAGAAAGCGATGTCTTCGGAAAGGACCCATGGTTACGTGCCTAATCCCCTCTAACCAACTACTACTATTTTACTCCCCAACACAAATTTTATTTACTTTTATGACCGTCACCCCATCGCAAACTAAATATTTGACATATTCCATGTTCTCTCTTCTTTTCTTTTTTTTTTTTTTTGTTTTGCATTGTTTTGAATTGGTTTTGCTTTCCTTATCGATGGACCGAAAGTTTTCTTTGAGTTTAAGAGAACCCGCTAGCTGAGAAGATTAAGCTCCATATTAGAAAAGGCCTGCAACACAACTAGATTGTTACATATATCATCTTGACTATCAATATAAAATGTGGTTCGAAGATCCCATAATATGGACAAATAACTTGGCGCAATATAACTTTTCTCATTTATCAGAAAAAAAAAAAAAAAAAAATGTAATTGGGGCATAATCAAATTCTGTAGTTATTAAGCTTCTACGAGTCTCATTTGTTTTGTGAGATTTGAGTGCGGGTGTGCAGACCTGCATGCATGCTCTTATGTTATTGAAAAATAGATTGGTCCCTCTTTTTTGTGAGATTTGCTTAGTACTTCTGGACTGAATTCTAATAGATTCTTCTTCTTTTTCTCCTTTTCTTTTGATGAATTAGAATGGAAATGGTCATTCTTGCTCTTTTCTTCAGAATGTGCTGTCAAATATCAGTCAACAGTTTTTCATTAAATTCTTTCTTTGGATCTTATGTTCCTTTTAGATACTGAATCTGCTAAAGCAGCAAGAAGGCAGTCCTATTTGACATGAATGTTCCCGCTGTTTGTGCCATCAATCAAGTAGGTTTGTTGAACTTGATCTATATATAGCACAATATGTTAAAGAGTTTTCTTCCACGATAACTTTTAATCCGCAATTAATTTTGTAGTAATCCTATCTTTTACAGGCGACTTTAACTTTATTTGCTGCAAGGAGGACTTCTGGTATTGTCGTGAATATTGGTTTCCATGCCACCTCCGTTGTCCCAGGTGAGTTGTTTCATCTTATCTTTTGCTTTGAGTACCTCTGCTTAAATCGTTGACTTAAGATATGTTTGAGAAATGGCATCTCAATTATTTGTTCTTTGTGTTATTGTCGTGGTAGTATTTCTTTCGATAGTGTCATAACTTATGGATGGTTAACCTCTGAGATCAGATATTGTGCCAAATATACATAGATATATCATGAAGAAAAAGACAAGTTCTACCTCCATGATCTGGGTCCCATTTAGAAATTCCTTCCTTAGGCAATCACAAGGCCCCTCCTCATCTCCGTTGATATTATTATCTCACTCGGTCACTAGGTCAAACTCTTCTGGTATTGGAAACCTTGACAGTCTCAAGCTATTGCTTTTCTTTTTCTTTTCTTTTCTTAATCAAGATGAGAGTGAGCCTCAAGGTCTCTGAAGCTAGGAGATTACTACCATTTGTGTCGCCAAACTCTGGTCTTTTTAGTTGTGACAATTTTCTTTTTGATATCTCATTATTTTTCTATAAGGTCATTTTTCTTTTGAGATCAGCTTTAAGTTGCATTTTTCTTTTGAGAGAAGCTTCAAGTTCTTTTCTAAAAAGTTCTTGTACAATTTCTTGGTCATTTGCTTGATTTGTTGTGCAACAGTCTTTCAGGGTAAAGCGATGCGGGAGGTTGGTGTAGAGGTTGTAGGACAGGGAGCCCTCAAACTGACAGGTTTCCTTAAGGAGCTTATGCTACAGGTGGAACATTAATTTTGAGTCACTATACACAGTCCGAACACTTAAGGAGGTGTGTGTGTGTGTGTGTGTGTATATATATATATATTTTTTTTTTCTTGGAGAAAGGAGACGTAGTTCAGGACTTTGTATTAATTTGTGAAAATAATTACAACCTAGAGGGAATGTATACCCTCTGAACCGAACTAACACTTAGTTCACTTTACAAGTACACTGTATACCCTACATTATGCCTTTGGAGTTTGGATAGTTGCGTGGGCATTCCCCCACAACCCCAAATAAAGAGGTATATATTTTGCATGATTTCATTTCTGGACAAACCTGAATGGTTGCCTCAAGTTTTTTACTTCATCCATCTAATATCTATGTAATCAGTAGTTCTAATTATTTGTTATTTTGTATGTTTGATGTTTCTGTTCGAATTCAAAAGATAGGCAATGATTAAAAATAAATAAACAACAACAACATCAACAACAACAAAGCCTCAATGCCAAATTCGTTGGGGTTGGCATAAATCAAATTCTTCCATTTTGCTCGATTTAGTGCAATTGATGGATTTAAAATACATACACCACAAAAGAAAATTATCAATATGCGTGAGTATTTTTCTCTCCAAAAGAGCCTTTCTTTTGTATGGAAACTATTCCACGGCATCTTTATACAAAACTTCCCATTAAAAAACTTTCATAGATCATTCCAGTCAATCCTGAAAAAGCTCAACATGGTTTTTTTTTTTTTTTTTTTTTTGCCTATCTAGTCTTTTATGTTATTAATTGTTGAGGTAAACTTAATTATGCATTATGAGATAATATGGTGCCTTAAAATGGCTTGCAGAATCTATGCTATGTTGCTGACTCCGAAGCAGAAATGTCCAAAGACACCCAGTCTTCATTTGAAGTTCCGGGAGAGGGATGGTTTAGTCTCTCGTAAGAACGATTTCAGACTGGAGAGATCCTGTTCAAGCCACGTATGGGAGGGATGTATGTTTCTGCTCTTATATTCTGGTTCTTTTAAGCAAAAGATGTTTGCTTCTTGGTATTTTTTGTTTCAGTGATTGCTCTGATGATTATATTTTATCCAAGAGGGAAATGAGAATTTTATTAGAAGTAAGATAAAGCACTAATTTATAATGAACATACCCTACTTTGTAAACCTAGGCCAAGAGTATAGAGTTGCTGCATTCGAACTCGCGCAACTTTGATCACCCCACACATTGCTCCCAGAAACTCCCAATGGCACAAAATATACAAGCCTATATAACCACATCATAACAAACAAACAACAACATAGCCTCAGTCCCAAATTAATTGAGGTTGACTACATGGATCAAACTCTTCAATTGTGCTCGATTAAGCAACCTCATCATCTTTTGACAAAGAAAAAAAAAAAAAAAAACACGTCATCTGATGTAAAATTACTGCTTAAAGTTAAAAACATCCTTGCAAGTTGCAAATATGTTATAAGAAGTGAAAATCCTTAGTTGGATCCATGCAGCCGATACCTACTAATTCGGAGTTGAGACTTGGTGGTTGTTTTTCTTGAACGACTTGTCAATTGGAACTTTTTAATTAGTTCGTCCAACTACCACATCGATTTGTATTTGCTTATGCAATTTCTCAAAGCAATGTTGTTTCGTAATTATCACGTCTCAGGATCTTGCTAAAATGTTTAATCTAATATGGCTGTGTAGGCGCGCAATGGGTTTGCATCAGGCAGTTGCACTTTGTATGGATCATTGTGAAGCCTCAGAAGTGTCATGTGATGAGTCGTGGTTTCAGAATGTCGTGTTGGCAGGTGGAAGTGCCTGTTTACCGGGTCTTCCAGGTATGACTTTGGACAGCCTTTGTAATTTTTGTGCTAAATCATCTAAATTGCATACTTTTGACTGGATGTGCAGAGAAAAATGTGCATCTGGTAAGCAAGTAGACTAACACTGCTATCAATTTCATTTGTTTCGTTTTTGAAAGCCAATTTTATTTGTTTTAGAGAGGTTAGAGAAGGAGTTGCTTGCACTTCTTCCCCCATCCATGTCCAAAGGTTTGAGAGTAATTCCTCCTCCATATGGTACAGAATCTGCCTGGTTTGGTGGAAAGATTCTGAGCAATGTAAGATGATGCTTTTATCTTAACTAGTACTAGTGAATTGTAGGAACTGCATGTGGTTTTACTGTCAAAATTAAAACCTTGTGTCATTGTTAGGAATCTGACTAGGCATGTTTCAATGTTGAGCAATTGTTTGAATCCACACCAAACTTATTTTGCTGATTTGACACTAGTGGCTAGCTGAGAGGTTTGTGAGCATGCCAGGCTCATGGCACTTTAATATCTATGGTTAAGAAGTTTAGAAAGCCTAGGATCAAGTTACGAAGACAGCACCCAAATAAAGAATGTTCCAAGCTACGATCATGCAAGTCTATACCATCTTTTTTAAGGTGTCCATCCTCTGTCGCGACTTCACATTTAGTTCAAGTGTAGAACACGACGCAACGTTATCAATGCATGGTGAGAATATGAATACTTTAGCGTATAATTTGATGAATGTATATTGAAACTTGAGAGATGAAGATTGCAATCAGCAAGATCCATTCACTTGAGATTGAAGCTTGTGTTTTTGATTGCCCTTATTCAATACTCAGCATGAATGCATGATAATCTAGCTCTTGCTTTATAGTCAAACATGTAGATAGTATATAGTGGCCTAAATGGGCGACCTGTGTACTCGTACTGAGACATTAGAACTTTGCTGTAAAATATATTTATAGTTGAAATTGATGAAGAATTAATGATATCGATTTTGAATTAAATAAACAGATAGGTTGTGAAGAGACGGTTATGCATTACATACATTTTCATTTTCAAAAAATCTATTAAGACTCTTTGAGTCCAGACTATTAAGACTCTTTGAGTCCAGACTCAAATGATTTTTACTAGTAACTTAAATTACTCAATTATATAAAAAGATATAATTGCCCTTACCTCTAATTAAAACCAATACTACTCAAAATGGTATATAAGTCTTTATTGTTATTTGAGTCTGGACTCTTTGAGTCTACTTAGCACTACCTTATATATCTTTCTTACAGATGAAGTATTTGATGGCCTCAACATAAAAATTAGGAAGATGATAATCTAATATTCTAGGAGATATACATTTGTTACACAATGATATAAACTTGATTGAGATGTGTGGACTCCACAAATTTTCAGGGAATTTAAACCATTGCGTAGCAAATGTATGTAACAAAAGAATATCAAAAAATCATTTTCCTAAAAATTACAGTGATGGGATACACAGTTGCTCTTGTGGTGTGGTGTGTGGTGTGGTATGGCCAAAACCGCACCTTGCTTAGCTAGCTATTTAAAGTTGAGATCTCTTCCTTTTCTCTATTCCAAAATAAGTCATCTTTTTTCACTACAAACCCCACCCTTGTGTGATCTTCTCTCCATCTCATCAAACATTTTTATTGATCTCTCTAAGTCTTTTAAGCCACAATTAAACCCATGAATCATGCCATTGACTTCCACATAACTCGAACTGCAATTGGTCTCCATTTCCTTCTCCATCAATTTCCTCAGCTTCACTCTTTCCCTAATTGTCATGTCAATGCAACATGAGAAGCGCTAGAATGAAAACGCGAAAGTCACACCAAAAGTCAAATTTGGTCTTTGAGTCGTTCGTGCATACCTCAAGATGTGGACACACAAACAGATCTCGATACTCACAACAATGTTGTCTAAGCTTAGTTTCACTCAATCTATATCTATCTATATACAATGTCGACACATACACATAAATAGAAATTTAGACAATTATGAATTCAATGTAAGCGAATCCGAACATAAACATAGCTACACACAGAGGTTCTTTTACAGATGGAGCTGACGAACATGAAATAAATCTGGTAATTTGAATACAGAAAGTAGGTAGAAAAGATGGGCGTGGAAAGGGGTAAAATAAGGGCTTTGATAGTAGAGCACAAGAGTCTAAATTAATAATGTTGGAGAAACTCAGGAGACAATTTGAAATAGTAGTAGTAATGATGAGGCAAGTGGAAGGATGAAGGAAGACAATGTTTTGCGGAGAGTGAAGGCATGATTAGTGTCGTTGGCAGGTTGGCCGGGAGGCAGCGCAGGGCATTCAAGCCCTTGCTTCCCCTCACGACATTCGCTTGCAAAGAGACCGGGTGGATACTTGCCATACAAATTAATGTAGCTGAACATGGTGGAGGCACAGTCATTAGATATATCGTTTAACTGGGCAGCGTAGGGGCAGGCGAATTCCTTTAACGCTCCACAGCAAAGGTTAGGAGGGTACTTGGGGCCTTTGCACTGACTTGTGATGATGGTGTAGTTTAGATACTCAAAATTCACAGGACAAGCTGATATATAATTTATAAATAGAGAGCATCAGAAGAAGAAGAAGAAGAAGAAGAAAAAGAAATAGGAAAACCCATGCATGATGATACCTAAAAGAAATCATTCTTTTTTTAATTTTGGACATGATTAAAGGTAAGTATTGATAGGCATCTTTGATTCATAGGTAGGTAGGGAAATTAAGTTTGGTTGGGTTGTACCTTTTTTGGTCTGAAGGAGGGCTCGTCCCCCTGGCAGAGCCACAGGTCCGTGTGCCTCAAATACATCACCTGCAACACGTACGTGTATATCAAAATGGAGACAATTAGAGGAATTATTGAATTGCTCCGATCCATTGTTCAAGAAACAAACCCTACCTGAAATTGAAGAGGAAGAAGCTGATATGCCGGCATAGCCCATCAGGAATAGCAAGACAAGAGGCACAAAGCCCCGCCGCATCCACGCCATTGATAATGGATTCATTCGTCTCCGTCGGATCCTAGATCGATCCTATCAAAAACAAACAAACAAATAAAAACACAGAAACAAAAGGAGAGTGAGACGACCGAGTGACTCCACCTGTCTTTTTTAGCTGCCAACCCAACACGCTTTCCTGTCCAACCTGGATCTTCATGTTTTACCCAACAAACTATTTTAATTACACCTTCCTCCTTTTTAATTCTCCATTACTATTATTTATTATGGGACTCTCAATCTCTTGTCTTATGTTAATTAATCATTTACAACTCAATCCATCACTTAATTAATGTCTTTTAATTCAATCTTTGCAGTGATAATTAATGTAGCATTATATTTTAAATCTATAGAGCAACACCAACAACATCTCAATCTCAAATTATATAGTTGGAGTCAGTTATACGAATTATAAAATAGAATGACAAAAAAGGTCATCACAACAACAACAACAAAGGCATAATGAAACACGATTTACACATTCTCCAAGACAAATAGATGATTGGGCTTCATGAAAAATGTTGCAGGTGATGATATCATTGAAAATGGAGAATATTGACGATTTTGACGATATGAAAGGTAAATGCAAGCCAAACTAATACCTTGATAGCCTTGAAACAATTTATGGTGGTCTAGATTAGTAGTGATTATCACCTAGGATAAGAAAATCTTCTTATTGTGATATCACACGTTAAATTGCAAGAATGCAAATTAATTTTATGTTTAGATGCACTCTTTAGAACATAATAAGTGAAATAGGGAAAAAAAATAAAAAATAAAAATGGTTTTGTTTTGAATTAAGTAATGAATACTACTTGCACACCTGCGTCTTTTATAGATAGGCATCTTTCTTAGTAAGTGTCTTCTGTTGCTAAGCGTAGTGGTAACAAATAAATTTTACAAATAGACACATTGAACATTCCATTATGAGCAGTCACTTGTGACGCGCTCATTACTAACAATGTGCCATTTCAATCAATCTCACGTTCACATATTATTAAAAAAAAAGATTTGCAACCAAGTTCATACAGTTGAAGAAGCATATTGGAGATAGAATTAAGAAGTTATTCGGCCACCAAAATGTATTCAAAGATTGAATCGGGAAGGAGTGGAACAAAAGGTGGGCAAAAACAACATTGGATTAAACAGAAAATTAGTGGGCAAGGTTGAAAATTTATGCATGAAATAGGATGATGCAATGTGATTGTGGAGGTGAATTGGAATGAAAAGAAGCCCCATAAGACAAAATGTGCCGACGGGGCAAAATAATCGCGAAAGGAAGGCGAGATCCGGTACATAATAAGGGTAGGGCAGGGCAGGGATGAGTGGAGGGAGGCAAAGCAGGTGCGATGGAATCTGTGTGAATGTAGGTTTGAGCAGGCAACCTTGCAGGGACAGTAGAATGATAATACCATCTTAAGCTAAAAAAAAAAACAAAAGATGAAACAATAGGGTTTCGTACGGAACGCGAAAACCCTAGAACGAGTGCACAAACGAATCATGATGATAATACGGTCGATGCGTGAAATCAATCGATAAAGAAATAAAGGGAGATCGAGAGTGTATACGTACCGATGCCCTGGAGAAAGAGAATTCAAATCGATGGATGATGAGATTGAGATTGAGATTGAGATTGAGATTGTCTATCAATTACTCCCAACAAGGAAGAATTGGGACTAACAACGAGAGAGAGAGAGAGAGAGAAAGAGAGAGAGAGAGAGAGAGAGAGAGAGAGAGAGAAGACGGTGTCCAACCATAAATTAATTAAATTTATAGAAGAAAGCGATGTCTTCGGAAAGGACCCATGGTTACGTGCCTAATCCCCTCTAACCAACTACTACTATTTTACTCCCCAACACAAATTTTATTTACTTTTATGACCGTCACTCCATCGCAAACTAAATATTTGACATATTCCATGTTCACACCCGCATGCAATGCAATAACTTGCATGCATGGAGACCGTCTGATGTGCTCGAGACCTGTATATGTGATCTCTCCATGCACCTCACCTGTCTATCTAGTGAAAAAATAGATGATTATGTACTCTTTGATTTTAGTTTTTGAACGGTCGCTGATCTTGTCTTCTAATCATCCATGTATTGGCTTGGCGTTCATTTATAATGTTTAGATATGGGGTGATTAGTTTAATCTTTATAGTGATAATAATCAGATTTAATATTAATTTGCCATAATCTTTATGATTAGGTAATGGTTCGTAATAGTATTGAATTTATTAATCCATTAATTAATAATGAATGGTTAATCAACAAAATTGAACTGTTGATGATCGGTCCACATGGGGGTACGTGTAAGGTCCAGGATGGTGCAACGTGTGAAAGGTAGCAAGGCCCAAGGAAGGAGTAGTTCTGGACTTGTGAAAAAGGTGGAAGTCTGATAGTCGTCGTCACAGTTACTGCAGGGATTGGGCTTGGGCTTGGGCTTAGGCTTGGGCTTGGGCTTGGGCTTGGGCTTAGGCTTGGGCTTGGGCTTGGGCTTGGGTAAAAGGAAGGAATTAGTTAAGTAAGATGGCCTGCACGACGACGTAGGTTGGTGAAGAAATCATGGTATCTGATAATCAGCTCTGGCTCTACTTCCTCCGCAACACTAGTCTTAGTCTTCAGGACCCTAATTGCCTTCGGGAATCTGCCGTCTTCGCTGAAAACCATCTCAGATCCGGCTATCCTCTCAGGTCAGGTCAGGTCAGGTCACTACTACTACTACTAGCTATATACGAGTAGTATTTTCTTATAGATTCTGGATGGATGGATGGATGGATGTTTATGGGGGGAACTTAGTGAGTTGTCTATCATGCGTGTCTGTCTACGCCCAACGTGTACAATTGGCTGGTGCTGTTATTAACTTATTATCGACGGTATGTCTACTTACACAATACTGCTACATGTATATCTGTTTATTAGAGTTCTTTGTCCATTGCAATATTAATTTCTTCCCTTTAACTATATACTATATACTATACATATGATCACTTGAAGGAGGCAATTTGGTTGGAGCAAATATGCTTCTCCTTCTGGCCGTTCAGCTTCATTTTTGGTAAATCTTTTATTTCTTCATTCAGTCTTGCTGCTGCTCTGCTTCATGTCTAGACAAGTCGATTCAACTTCCGTCTTTCATGATGATTTCAATACAAGGAAAGGATATTTTGCGGTTGAATTAATTTGATCTTTTTCTCAACAAATTAACAGGAGTTTGGTAATGTTGAGTCTCCCACATACTCCAAACTCCTCAACTTTTTTGCAACAATTTATACCAGGTCTGTACCCTTTCTACTTTATTCTTCTTTTTCTCTCTTGTTATTATTATTATTTTTTTTTTGTTTTGCATTGTTTTGAATTGGTTTTGCTTTCCTTATCGATGGACCGAAAGTTTTCTTTGAGTTTAAGAGAACCCGCTAGCTGAGAAGATTAAGCTCCATATTAGAAAAGGCCTGCAACACAACTAGATTGTTACATATATCATCTTGACTATCAATATAAAATGTGGTTCGAAGATCCCATAATATGGACAAATAACTTGGCGCAATATAACTTTTCTCATTTATCAGAAAAAAAAAAAAAAAAAAATGTAATTGGGGCATAATCAAATTCTGTAGTTATTAAGCTTCTACGAGTCTCATTTGTTTTGTGAGATTTGAGTGCGGGTGTGCAGACCTGCATGCATGCTCTTATGTTATTGAAAAATAGATTGGTCCCTCTTTTTTGTGAGATTTGCTTAGTACTTCTGGACTGAATTCTAATAGAATCTTCTTCTTTTTCTCCTTTTCTTTTGATGAATTAGAATGGAAATGGTCATTCTTGCTCTTTTCTTCAGAATGTGCTGTCAAATATCACTCAACAGTTTTTCATTAAATTCTTTCTTTGGATCTTATGTTCCTTTTAGATACTGAATCTGCTAAAGCAGCAAGAAGGCAGTCCTATTTGACATGAATGTTCCCGCTGTTTGTGCCATCAATCAAGTAGGTTTGTTGAACTTGATCTATATCTAGCACAATATGTTAAAGAGTTTTCTTCCACGATAACTTTTAATCCGCAATTAATTTTGTAGTAATCCTATCTTTACAGGCGACTTTAACTTTATTTGCTGCAAGGAGGACTTCTGGTATCGTCGTGAATATTGGTTTCCATGCCACCTCCGTTGTCCCAGGTGAGTTGTTTCATCTTATCTTTTGCTTTGAGTACCTCTGCTTAAATCGTTGACTTAAGATATGTTTGAGAAATGGCATCTCAATTAATTGTTCTTTGTGTTATTGTCGTGGTAGTATTTCTTTCGATAGTGTCATAACTTATGGATGGTTAACCTCTGAGATCAGATATTGTGCCAAATATACATAGATATATCATGAAGAAAAAGACAAGTTCTACCTCCATGATCTGGGTCCCATTTAGAAATTCCTTCCTTGGGCAATCACAAGGCCCCTCCTCATCTCCATTGATATTATTATCTCACTCGGTAACTAGGTCGAACTCTTCTGGTATTGGAAACCTTGACAGTCGCAAGCTATTGCTTTTCTTTTTCTTTTCTTTTCTTAATCAAGATGAGAGTGAGCCTCAAGGTCTCTGAAGCTAGGAGATTACTGCCATTTGTGTCGCCAAACTCTGGTCTTTTTAGTTGTGACAATTTTCTTTTTGATATCTCATTATTTTTCTGTAAGGTCATTTTTCTTTTGAGATCAGCTTTAAGTTGCATTTTTCTTTTGAGAGAAGCTTTAAGTTCTTTTCTGAAAAGTTCTTTTACAATTTCTTGGTCATTTGCTTGATTTGTTGTGCAACAGTCTTTCAGGGTAAAGTGATGCGGGACGTTGGTGTAGAGGTTGTAGGACAGGGGGCCCTCAAACTGACAGGTTTCCTTAAGGAGCTTATGCTACAGGTGGAACATTAATTTTGAGTCACTATACACAGTCCGAACACTTAAGGAGGTGTGTGTGTGTATATATATATTTTTTTATTTTTTTTATTTTTTTCTTGGAGAAAGGAGACGTAGTTCAGGACTTTCTATTAATTTGTGAAAATAATTACAACCTAGAGGGAATGTATACCCTCTGAACCGAACTAACACTTAGTTCACTTTACAAGTACACTGTATACCCTACATTATGCCTTTGGATAGTTGCGTGGGCATTCCCCCACAACCCCAAATAAAGAGGTATATATATTGCTTCGTGCATGATTTCATTTCTGGACAAACCTTCATCCATCTAATATCTATGTAATCAGTAGTTCTAATTATTTGTTATTTTGTATGTTTGATGTTTCTGTTCGAATTCAAAAGATAGGCAATGATTAAAAATAAATAAACAACAACAACATCAACAACAACAAAGCCTCAATGCCAAATTAGTTGGGGTTGGCATAAATCAAATTCTTCCATTTTGCTCGATTTAGTGCAATTGATGGATTTAAAATACATACACCACAAAAGAAAATTATCAATATGCATGAGTATTTTTCTCTCCAAAAGATCCTTTCTTTTGTATGGAAACTATTCCACGGCTTCCCATTAAAAAACTTTCATAGATCATTCCAGTCAATCCTGAAAAAGCTCAGCATGGTTTTTTTTTTTTTTTTTTTGCCTATCTAGTCTTTTATGTTATTAATTGTTGAGGTAAACTTAATTATGCATTATGAGATAATATGGTGCCTTAAAATGGCTTGCAGAATCTATGCTATGTTGCTGCTGACTACGAAGCAGAAATGTCCAAAGACACCCAGTCTTCATTTGAAGTTCCGGGAGAGGGATGGTTTAGTCTCTCGTAAGAACGATTTCAGACTGGAGAGATCCTGTTCAAGCCACGTATGGGAGGGATGTATGTTTCTGCTCTTATATTCTGGTTCTTTTAAGCAAAAGATGTTTGTTTCTTGGTATTTTTTGTTTCAGTGATTGCTCTGATGATTATATTTTATCCAAGAGGGAAATGAGAATTTTATTAGAAGTAAGATAAAGCACTAATTTATAATGAACATACCCTACTTTGTAAACCTAGGCCAAGAGTATAGAGTTGCTGCATTCGAACTCGCGCAACTTTGATCACCCCACACATTGCTGCCAGAAACTCCCAATGGCACAAAATATACAAGCCTATATAACCACATCATGACAAACAAACAAACAAACAACAACATAGCCTCAGTCCCAAATTAATTGAGGTTGACTACATAGATCAAACTCTTCAATTGTGCTCGATTAAGCAACCTCATCATCTTTTGACAAAGAAAAAAAAAAAAACACATCATCTGATGTAAAATTACTGCTTAAAGTTAAAACATCCTTGCAAGTTGCAAATATGTTATAAGAAGTGAAAATCCTTAGTTGGATCCATGCAGCCGATACCTACTAATTCGGAGTTAAGACTTGGTGGTTGTTTTTCTTGAACGACTTGTCAATTGGAACTTTTTAATTAGTTCGTCCAACTACCACATCGATTTGTATTTGCTTATGCAATTTCTCAAAGCAATGTTGTTTCGTAATTATCACGTCTCAGGATCTTGCTAAAATGTTTAATCTAATATGGCTGTGTAGGCGCGCGATGGGTTTGCATCAGGCAGTTGCACTTTGTATGGATCATTGTGAAGCCTCAGAAGTGTCATGGTGTCATGTGATGAGTCGTGGTTTCAGAATGTCGTGTTGGCAGGTGGAAGTGCCTGTTTACCGGGTCTTCCAGGTATGACTTTGGACAGCCTTTGTAATTTTTGTGCTAAATCATCTAAATTGCATACTTTTGACTGGATGTGCAGAGAAAAATGTGCATCTGGTAAGCAAGTAGACTTACACTACTATCAATTTCATTTGTTTCGTTTTCGAAAACCAATTTTATTTGTTTTAGAGAGGTTAGAGAAGGAGTTGCTTGCACTTCTTCCTCATCTATGTCCAAAGGTTTGAGAGTAATTCCTTCTCCATATGGTGCAGAATCTGTCTGGTTTGGTGGAAAGATTCTGAGCAATGTAAGATGATGCTTTTATCCTAACTAGTACTAGAGAATTGTAGGAACTGCATGTGGTTTTACTGTCAAAATTAAAACCTTGTGTCATTGTTAGGAATCTGACTAGGCATGTTTCAATGTTGAGCAATTGTTTGAATCCACACCAAACTTATTTTGCTGATTTGACACTAGTGGCTAGCTGAGAGGTTTGTGAGCATGCCAGGCTCATGGCACTTTAATATCTATGGTTAAGAAGTTTAGAAAGCCTAGGATCAAGTTACGAAGACAGCACCCAAATAAAGAATGTTCCAAGCTACGATCATGCAAGTCTATACCATCTTTTTTAAGGTGTCCATCCTCTGTCGCGACTTCACATTTAGTTCAAGTGTAGAACACGACGCAACGTTATCAATGCATGGTGAGAATATGAATACTTTAGCGTATAATTTGATGAATGTATATTGAAACTTGAGAGATGAAGTGCAATCAGCAAGATCCATTCACTTGAGATTGAAGCTAGTGTTTTTGATTGCCCTTATTCAATACTCAGCATGAATGCATGATAATCTAGCTCTTGCTTTATAGTCAAACATGTAGATAGTATATAGTGGCCTAAATGGGCGACCTGTGTACTCGTACTGAGACATTAGAACTTTGCTGTAAAATATATTTATAGTTGAAATTGATGAAGAATTAATGATATCGATTTTGAATTAAATAAACAGATAGGTTGTGAAGAGACGGTTATGCATTACATACATTTTCATTTTCAAAAAATCTATTAAGACTCTTTGAGTCCAGGACTATTAAGACTCTTTGAGTCCAGACTCAAATGATTTTTACTAGTAACTTAAATTACTCAATTATATAAAAAGATATAATTGCCCTTACCTCTAATTAAAACCAATACTACTCAAAATGGTATATAAGTCTTTATTGTTATTTGAGTCTGGACTCTTTGAGTCTACTTAGCACTACCTTATATATCTTTCTTACAGATGAAGTATTTGATGGCCTCAACATAAAAATTAGGAAGATGATAATCTAATATTCTAGGAGATATACATTTGTTACACAATGATATAAATTTGATTGAGATGTGTGGACTCCACAAATTTTAAGGGAATTTAAACCATTGCGTAGCAAATGTATGTAACAAAAGAATATCAAAAAATCATTTTCCTAAAAATTACAGTGATGGGATACACAGTTGCTCGTGTGGTGTGGTGTGTGGTGTGGTATGGCCAAAACCGCACCTTGCTTAGCTAGCTATTTAAAGTTGAGATCTCTTCCTTTTCTCTATTCCAAAATAAGTCATCTTTTTTCACTACAAACCCCACCCTTGTGTGATCTTCTCTCCATCTCATCAAACATTTTTATTGATCTCTCTAAGTCTTTTAAGCCACAATTAAACCCATGAACCATGCCATTGACTTCCACATAACTCGAACTGCAATTGGTCTCCATTTCCTTCTCCATCAATTTCCTCAGCTTCACTCTTTCCCTAATTGTCATGTCAATGCAACATGAGAAGCGCTAGAATGAAAACGCGAAAGTCACACCAAAAGTCAAATTTGGTCTTTGAGTCGTTCGTGCATACCTCAAGATGTGGACACACAAACAGATCTCGATACTCACAACAATGTTGTCTAAGCTTAGTTTCACTCAATCTATATCTATCTATATACAATGTCGACACATACACATAAATAGAAATTTAGACAATTATGAATTCAATGTAAGCGAATCCGAACATAAACATAGCTACACACAGAGGTTCTTTTACAGATGGAGCTGACGAACATGAAATAAATCTGGTAATTTGAATACAGAAAGTAGGTAGAAAAGATGGGTGTGGAAAGGGGTAAAATAAGGGCTTTGATAGTAGAGCACAAGAGTCTAAATTAATAATGTTGGAGAAACTCAGGAGACAATTTGAAATAGTAGTAGTAATGATAAGGCAAGCGGAAGGATGAAGGAAGACAATGTTCTGCGGAGAGTGAAGGCATGATTAGTGTCGTTGGCAGGTTGGCCGGGAGGCAGAGCAGGGCATTCAAGTCCTTGCTTCCCCTCACGACATTCGCTTGCAAAGAGACCGGGTGGATACTTGCCATACAAATTAATGTAGCTGAACATGGTGGAGGCACAGTCATTAGATATATCGTTTAACTGGGCAGCGTAGGGGCAGGCGAATTCCTTTAACGCTCCACAGCAAAGGTTAGGAGGGTACTTGGGGCCTTTGCACTGACTTGTGATGATGGTGTAGTTTAGATACTCAAAATTCACAGGACAAGCTGATATATAATTTATAAATAGAGAGCATCAGAAGAAGAAGAAGAAGAAAAAGGAAAACCCATGCATGATGATACCTAAAAGAAATCATTCTTTTTTTTTTTTTAATTTTGGACATGATTAAAGGTAAGTATTGATAGGCATCTTTGATTCATAGGTAGGTAGGGAAATTAAGTTTGGTTGGGTTGTACCTTTTTTGGTCTGAAGGAGGGCTCGTCCCCCTGGCAGAGCCACAGGTCCGTGTGCCTCAAATACATCACCTGCAACACGTACGTGTATATCAAAATGGAGACAATTAGAGGAATCATTGAATTGCCCCGATCCATTGTTCAAGAAACAAACCCTACCTGAAATTGAAGAGGAAGAAGCTGAGCTGCCGGCATAGCCCATCAGGAATAGCAAGACAAGAGGCACAAAGCCCCGCCGCATCCACGCCATTGATAATGGATTCGTTCGTCTCCGTCGGATCCTAGATCGATCCTATCAAAAACAAACAAACAAATAAAAACACACAGAAACAAAAGGAGAGTGAGACGATCGAGTGACTCCACCTGTCTTTTTTAGCTGCCAACCCAACACGCTTTCCTGTCCAACCTGGATCTTCATGTTTTACCCAACAAACTATTTTAATTTCACCTTCCTCCTTTTTAATTCTCCATTACTATTATTTATTATGGGACTCTCAATCTCTTGTCTTATGTTAATTAATCATTTACACCTCAATTTATTCCATCACTAAATTAATGTCTTTTAATTCAATTTTTGCAGTGATAATTAATGTAGCATTATATTTTAAATCTATAGAGCAACACCAACAACATCTCAATCCCAAATTATATAGTTGGAGTCAGCTATACGAATTATAAAATAGAACAACAAAAAAGGTCATCACAACAACAACAACAACAAAGGCATAATGAAACACGATTTACATATTCTCCAAGACAAATAGATGATTGGGCTTCATGAAAAATGTTGCAGGTGATGATATCATTGAAAATGGAGAATATTGACGATTTTGACGATATGAAAGGTAAATGCAAGCCAAACTAATACCTTGATAGCCTTGAAACAATTTATGGTGGTCTAGATTAGTAGTGATTATCACATAGGATAAGAAAATCTTCTTATTCTTATTGTGATATCACACGTTAAATTGCAAGAATGCAAATAAATTATATGTTTCGATGCACTCTTTAGGACATAATAAGCAAAATAGGGAAATGAAAATAAAATTGGTTTTGTTTTGAATTAAGTAATTAATACTAGTTGCACACCGGCGTCTTTTATGGATAGGCATCTTTCTTCTAAGAGTAGCGGTAACAAATAAATTTTACAAATAGACACATTGAACATTCCATTAGGAGCAGTCACTTGTGACGCGCTCATTGCTAACAACGTGCCATTTCAATCAATCTCACGTTCACATATTATTAAAAAAAAATGATTTGCAACCAAGTTGATACAGTTGAAGAAGCATATTGGAGATAGAATTAAGAAGTTATTCGGCCACCAAAATGTATTCAAAGATTGAATCGGGAAGGAGTGGAACAAAAGGGGCCAAAAACAGCATTGGATTAAACACAAAATTAGTGGGCAAGGTTGAAAATTTATGCATGAAATAGGATGATGCAATGTGATTGTGGAGGTGAATTGGAATGAAAAGAAGCCCCATAAGACAAAATGTGTTGACGGGGCCAAATAATCGCGAAAGGAAGGCGAGATCCGGTACATAATAAGGGTAGGGCAGGGCAGGGATGAGTGGAGGGAGGCAAAGCAGGTGCGATGGAATCTGTGTGAATGTAGGTTTGAGCAGGCAACCTTGCAGGGACAGTAGAATGATAATACCATCTTAAGCTAAAAAAAAAAAAAACAAAAGATGAAACAATAGGGTTTCGTACGGAACGTAAAAACCCTAGAACGAGTGCACAAACGAATCATGATGATAATACGGTCGATGCGTGAAATCAATCGATAAAGAAATAAAGGGAGATCGAGAGTGTATACGTACCGATGCCTTGGAGAAAGAGAATTCAAATCGATGGATGATGAGATTGAGATTGAGATTGAGATTGTGATTGTCTATCAATTACTCCCAACAAGTAAGAATTGGGACTAACAACGAAAGAGAGAGAGAGAGAAGACGGTGTCCAACCATAAATTAATTAAATTTATAGAAGAAAGCGCTGTATTCGGAACGGACCCATGGTTTCGTGCCTAGATCGATTCTGTCTTTCTTAGCTGCCCACCCAACGCGCTTTCCTGTCCAACCTGGATCTTCATGTTTTCCCCAACAAACTATTTTAATTACATCTCCCTCCTTTTTAATTCTCCATTACTATTATTTATTTATTATAGGAGTCTCACTCTCTCTTGTCTTGTGTTTGTTAATTAATTATTTACAACTCAATTTATTCCATCACTAAATTAATGTCTTTTAATTTAATATGTGCAGTAAGAATGTAGCATTATATCTTAAATCTATACAACAACAACAACAATCTCAATCTCAAATTATATAGTTGGAATCAAATATATAGATCAAACTCTTATGTTGCACTCCAATTAGCCCAACCCATCCATCCATCCATCAGGAGGAGGAGAATGATTAGGGAATGAAAATGGAACCACAACCTTAAAAGATACAACACAAGGGTCCAAGCCCCCTTTAAATTACCCACTACAAATATTTCTCTCCCGCTCTTCCATTACTTGTACACTCCGATGCCTCTCTGTACATACAATTTCTTTAGTCCTCCTATCACATTCACATTGATGATGCCAAAGTACAATCAACAGAAGAATAAAAGAACCAAGTACAGTAGTCTACTTCCAGTCTTTTCACCGGCCAAATCCTTTCCTCATCACTAACTTCATATCCCAGTTTCAAATGATTTCCTTCTTTTTTTCACCTGGGCATCATCGTGTACCACGTCTGAAAAGCAAATGAGCATTGCAGACAAGATCGACACACGTTGTAAATTTACATCAAATTAAGGAATCCAGATATGAACGATTCCGACAACGACCATACTGGAGGAGGCTACCGTATGTTCTGTCCCATACCCCAATGAAAAGCGACTCCGTATCTGGGCTGAAGGACACCCCCGATATCTCACCAAAGAAATCAATTTCTTGCTCCTTCTCAAACCCATTTTTTGCATCATAAACATGTACAAAATCAGCTGGTTCTGCCATTGCCATAAACCGCCCATCACTTGTAAAGCGAATCGATCTCACGGCTCCAAGGTTGCCCTTAAGAACAGCTAATGACTTGGAGAGATTCCGAGTATCCCAAACACGACAAGTCTTATCCTGGTTTCCAGTAGCAAAGATACGACCCTCTGGGTGCCATGCTGATGCAAACGAGTAATCCAAATGCCCACAAAGAGGTGTGATCGTCTGCAAAAACCAAGTTAATTAGATTTCATCATCCTCTAAAAAGGATTTAGTTTACAATACTCATTTCACTTGCGCAGAGCATCATATGATCCCGACGAAATGAAATGTAAATGAAACTTAAAGGTGACCACCTTTCCAGAGTTAGAATCCACCAGCACACCCTCAGGGTTATCTCCAACTACCACGAGAATCTTGCCATCAGGACTTAAAGAAGTGTGCTGCATATATTTCAAAACAAATGAATAAATAATTTTAATGTGCAGGATGTTGTACATGTCAACCTTTGGTATCGTATAACAAATTAATGATTAATAAGATAAGACAACCCTTTCTATCACCAAATGTCCCAACTAAATCCCGAATCCTGATTTAATACCAAAGCCTACCAGCCATCAAGATTCCCAGATTAACTGCCAATTGCAGGAGTAAGTTAATACCAAACAAAAAATTAATAAATGAATATTTTACTGTAGCCTGCCATCACATCTAATCTAGAGAAACCTATATATGAATATAGCTTAACCTAGTGCTTCAGCGTTATATCATCTATGCAATTTAATTTTAAATTTTCTTTTTACAAACAAGATATCCATATACCATTAGCTTGTTCTAGTTAAAATGATTAACCTATAAGGCAATTTTTGTTCCTTCTTACATCCTCCTTGTCATGAGCTCATCTTGATGTTGACAGCAAGAAGATTGAAAAGAAAACGAAAATGAAAACTATGTACATTATTAAACAAATGAATTCACAAGAAACTGAACCCCGAACGTCTCACAAACCTAAGCTGTCATGATAACAGCCAGTACTCACTACTCAGTAGGAGTTCATCAATAAATATCAAGCCATTCAAATACTTCCAACACAGAATTGCTGTCAATTTCGGTTAGCCAACATTGGGATGGTGGCAGTATTAAAGCATTTATGTAACATTGATGTAATCAATGGTTCACATTCCAGTGTTAATCCAAACTAAACAGTTGAGGATTTAGAGAAAAAAAGAAAGAAAGAAAGGGGGGAGAGCGTTCAAATCATAACCCTTTATTGAAATTATTAGAATAGTTCACATCTCCAAACAATTTCGAGCTTCCTATTTATTTGAACATGAAGAACGTGAGTGAGGATAAAATGCAATGCTTACATTTACTGGCCAAGGAAACCGGAAATGCTTCAAGAGTTGAAATTTCTCCAAGTCAAAGTCTCTGACTCCACAATCATTGTTCGAAGCAACAAAACTCAGAGCACCACTGTAAATATATGAAGCAGGTTCAACCTTTATGTTCTAAGACAAAAGAAAACAAATGCCAGCAAAGGACAAGACCATGCACCTGGCACTATTGTAAATCTCCACAGCATTTGTGATAGCGTTGTCATCATACGTTGTTCTAGAACAAAAGCTAACTCCGGACCTATTTAAATACTGCACTTGGACATTGGATGCAAAAAAATAAAAATAAAAATCGTTTATTCAATGTCATACAAAGCCATTCCAGTTTACTAGAAGAAATGGAAAAGATACCTTGCAGATAAGTTCCCCTTGAAACCCCCCAGCTACGAGTAACTTATCCTTCACGGCCAAGGTACTGACTTGGGTCTGTGTAAAACCTTCTAAAAGACTTCCAGGGTGTTTCTATCAGTCCAGAAAGAACAATTTTAGATCAGCTTATAGAAAGATTTACGCCAAATTGGTTAAAATATCATAACCTTTAACAACTTTTATTATTATATCCTAACCTTTTTAGAGTTGTTATTATATCGTAACCTTTCTAAATTGTTTGACTTGTATACTAGATTCCTTTTGAACTCCAAATTTGATGATGTGGCACCAAAACTCCAAATTTAAATAATAAATTTAATATTTATTTTAGTAATTATGGGTAATGAGGTCGCTTTTTAAATTCATTATTTAGGTGTCACCTCATCAACTTTTGAGTTAAGAAGTGGCCTAAGATACAAATCAAACAATCTAGAAAGGTTATGATATCATAACAACACTCGAAAGGTTAGGATACAATGATAAAAGTTGTGAAAGGTGAGGATATTTTAACCAATTAAGCCAACTATTTAACTATAAAACAAGTCAAGAAATATAAATTGCCCAAAGGTATCTCTAAGGAAATAAATTTATGACAAAAACAAGTACCTCATTTGGTGCCACATGTCCTGAAACATTGAGTACTTCAGACTTCTTACATGTCATTGAAGACCAGTGGATAACAGAAAAGTGTGACATGAGATACACATCATGCTTCGATGTAGCCCATACCAAGTTTCTCAACTGCAAAAACAAGAAACCAATATTAGCAATTCAGCATTAACCAGAACTTGCAGATAGAAGCAAAATGGTAACTGATAAGATGTTAAAGAACTTAGCATTCAGATTTCAAATTTGAAACAAAATGCATGCATCAAAATAAAATTGCCTAGACAATGGCCTGAGCAATGCAATAACAATATCGGCCACCAAATCAAGGTGACATCCTTTACCAGTATCGTCTCATTCTAGAATCTTAAGAAGCCTTCAAATATTCTCACTTTCTCATTTTTCCTTACACAGTGAACATAGGAAAGAAAAAAAAAATCTTCCAATCTAAACCCACATTGCTTTATTATCTTCAATTTACTTCTTTTTTTAAAAGAAATATGGGATGAAAACATCTTTGACTACTGATTTTCTTCATTTTTGCCACTTCTTGAATGTCTCCCATTCTTCTACAACAACTGCTGCGCTTAAACGAAGTTAGCCTTTTCATCTAATTTGAAGTTATGATATTCTTCTTCGGTTGCTAATTATTCTTTTCTTCCTTTAACTCTTGCCGTCGCAAAGCACTACTTATTTCAAGTTTGCAACTACCTAATCCAATCAAAACTCCACTGAGGTCAACTGAATAGATTGAGGTGAGTTGTGAACAGATTGTGGAAGGAGTTGGCCTTGGATTGGATTGAATTAGTCCAACAAAGGTTCCGATACCAAAAAATAAAAGTACACCTCAAAACGTCATTGTCAAAGTGAAGAGTGACTAGAGAAGCCAAGCTCTCTCCTAGAGGATAATATCTCTCACACCACTATATGTCTTTATATATCCCAATAATTGATTGAAAAACAATGACACAATTAGCATCCTCATCCAACAACAACAACAACAACAACAACAACAACAACATAGCCTCAGTCCCAAATTAATTGGGGTCGGCTACATGGATCAAACTTGTCTATTGTGCTCGATTAAGTGCAATTGATGGTGAGCTTTCCAAACCATTCAAATCTCTTCTAATTAATGCATCCCATGTTAACTTTGGTCTACCCCTACCTCGTCGAATTTCTACAGTTTCTATTGAGTCAAGTTTTTTAGTGGGAGCATTTGTAGGCCGTCTTTGCGAGTGACCAAACCACCGCAACCGCCATTCCCTAATCTTTGTATCAATAGGTGCTACTCCTACTTGTCTTTGAATTTCTATATTTTTTATTCTATCTTTACGAATTTTACCACACATCCACCTAAGCATCCTCATTTCTACTACGCTCATTTAATGTAATTATTGTTGCTTTACCGCCCAACATTCACTTCCGTAGAACATAGCTGGCCTAATTGCGATCCTATAAAATTTTCCTTTTAACTAAATAGGAACATTTCGATCACAAATCACCCATGTCACACTTCGTCATTTCTTCCATCCAGCTTGAATTCTATGTGTGACATCATTCTTAATATTACCATCATTTTGTATGATTCATCCTAGGTATCTAAAGTGGTTCACCTTAGGAACTTCTACTTCCCCTAATTTTACCACTCCATCATCTTGATGTCTAGTGTTTCTAAACTCACAGTGCATGTATTCGGTTTTCATCCTACTCAACTTAAAGCCTTTAGATTCTAATGTATTCCTCCAGAGTTCTAATTTCCTATTCACTCCATCTTTTATTTCATCCACTAAGACGATATCATCTGTAAATAGCATACACCATGGTATATCCTCTTGAATATGCCTAGTGAGTTCATCCGTAACTAAAGTAAATAGATATGGGCTAAAAGCCGATCCTTGATATAGTCCTATCGTAATTGAAAATTCTTTTGTAGCTCCTCCAAACGTCTTTATACTCGTTACTACTCCATCATACATATCCTTAATAGTGTCTATCTATCTAACATGCACTCCTTTTCTTTCTAGAACCCACCAAAGAACATCTCTAGGGACCCTACCATATGTTTTTTCTAAATCTACGAATACCATATGAAGATTTTTTTCTTTTCTCTATATTTTTCTAACAATCGTCTTACAAGGAAAATCGCCTCCATAGTTAACCTCCAAGGCATGGAACCAAATTGGTTCTCTGATATTGTTGTTTCTCTCCTTAGCCTATTGTTAATTATCCACTCCCAAAGTTTCATAGTGTGACTTATAATTTTAATTCCCCGGTAGTATGAGCAACTTTGAATGTCTCCTTTGTTTTTGAAGATTGGCGTGCTTCTTCTCCAATCCATTGGCATCCGTTTTGATTTTAGAATTTTATTAAAAAGTTTTGTTAACCAAGTCAATCCAATTTCTTCAAAGTTTTGTTAACCAAGTCAATCCAATTTCTCCTAAGCATTTCCAAACCTCTATAGGTATTTCATCTGGGCCACATGTTTTCCCTAGTTTCATTCTTTTCAATACCTCTTTAACTTCTAGAATTCTAATATTGCGTGTATAGTTTACATTTCTATCTTGGTGTAGGTTTTCATCTATTATAGTATGAACTTGGCAATTATTAAATAAATTATCGAAGTAACTTCTCCATCTCTCCTTACTATCATCCTCGCGCGTTAAAACATTTTGATTTTCGTCCTTAATACATCTTACATGACTTAAGTCTTGTTTCTTTTTATCTCTTAATTTAGCTAGCATATATATATATTTCACCATTTCTATTACATAACCTTGTATATAGATTTTTCATGAAATTTGTTTTAGCTTGACTAACCACTTTTTTAGCTTCTCTATATTGATTGTACGCATCTTCATCTTGACGCTTATGTATTTTCCTATACATCTCTCTTTTAGTCTCAATTGCTCATTGGACATCCTCGTTCCACCACCATGAATTAGCATCCTCATCCATAGGAGGGATATCGTCCGCTAAATGTGAATGGAGGCACTACCTGCTTAAAGCAATTGTTTTTCTCCACTTCGAACATTTTCTTCCTACAGTGAATGTTGGGCGTTAAAAAACAAAGTACATAAAAATGAGTGTAGCGAATATGAGAACGCATAGGCGGATGTGTTGTAAAATTCGTAAATATAGGATACGTAATATAAAGATTCAAAAAAAAGTAGGAGTAGGTTGCAAAAACCAAGGAAGGGGGTTGAAATGGTTTGGACACATCCAAAGATGGCTTGCAAATGCCTCGAATAAAAAACTCGACATGGTAAAAATTGATTGACGTTGTAGGGATAGACCTAAGCTTACTTGGATACATTGATTAGATAGGGTTTAAAGGACTTTTAAAGCAAGTTATCAAGGGCATTGAATCAAACGGAGAGGAAGAGTTTGACTTAGCATGCTTTGTTGTAATAGTATAGTCCGCTGTAGCATACTCTAAACTTAGGTAATTACGAAACAGTGAAACACACATCAAAGTTCTTTGGAGTAGTCAACAGCTGTTGTTAAAGGTACTACATTCAAATCTTACGATAAGAAACACAAACCTTCTTGATCTTGATAAAGTACGATAAGTAGCACAAAAATGAATTATATGCATTCACAACGACAACTATAAGCATTAAACTTCAGCTAGATTAGAAAAAAAAAGGGGATACACAAAAATTTACGATAGTAAGAGAAGTATTTATGCAGTGAAAGACTTGTAAGTAGAAATATATTTTTTTTCAAAAGAAACCGACTTAATTACAAACTTGCTTCATCCATCTCACAAGAGATGCTTTGGCAGCAGAAATAATAACCTCAACAAAAGATCAAGTACAATATTCATGAAAGAGACACAAGAATTGCACTATTTTACACAAGCAATCAGGCATAAAATCTTAGAAATAAGTTTTTGTGTTAAGTATTATAATTCAAATTTTTAATACAGAAATTGAATCTCAGAATACAACTCGAGCACAAAAATTCATGAAAGCTTTGAAGTTGGGGTGCACCTGAAAATGAAGGATGGTGGATTTAACAGATCTTGTGTTGCGGCAAAATTCATAATACTTGCCTCCTTTCTTGGTAGGTTTGCATTCCTAGTAACAATGACAAAAGGAAATTGTTTGCATTTAAATCCTTACTAAAACAAACATGTGAAAGGAGTAACTTTTCAAATTTGTCAAAATAGGATGACAAACATTTACCTTTTCCGATCCCTCTCCAGATTGCGGGATATTTTCATAATTCTTGTATTGTTCCAACCTAGTTTGTCGATATTTTTCACGAGTAATGCTTAGTCTATCCCAAGGAATTCCTTGAATATCTTTACCTCTCCTAGCTTGCGCAGATGAAGTATCTGTTATCTTAGTGTTCTTTACATATTAAAAAAACACAAGAAAGAAAAAAAAAAAAAATACATAAACATCTTAGAGAAACATTTGAAGGAACACCATATTACATTATGGGCAGCATCAAAAACAATTTCGCATTAAAAAACCAAAACGGAAAAAAGAAATATGTACTACGTAGAGAGTCAGAGAACACAAACCAGGTGATCGTATTCATCATCATCCGACTCTGACGCGCCTATTCCTCTACCGTGAAACTCTTCCTCCATTTCGTCATCTATATCTGCCATTTCATTATCATCTGCCATGTAATCAACATCATCTTCCATGTATTGAGCCATCTGTCACACCAGGTACGGGGATCTATAAGGGCAATAGAACAACAAAAAAGGTCATCACAACAACAGCAAAGACATAACAAAACACGATTTACATTTTCCAAGACAAATAGATGATTGGGCTGCATGAAAAATGTCCCAGGTGATGATATGATTGAAAATGGAGAATATTGACTATTTTGACGATATGAAAGGTAAATGCAAGCCAAACTAATACCTTGATAGCCTTGAAACAATTTATGGTGGTCTAGATTAGTAGTGATTATCATTTATCACCTAGGATAAGAAAATCTTCTTATTGTGATATCACAAGTTAAATTGCAAGAATGCAAATTAATTTTATGTTTAGATGCACTCTTTAGAACATAATAAGTGAAATAGGGAAAAAAAAATAAAAAAAAAATTGGTTTTGTTTTGAATTAAGTAATGAATACTACTTGCACACCTGCGTCTTTTACAGATAGGCATCTTTCTTAGTAAGTGTCTTCTATTGCTAAGCGTAGTGGTAACAAATAAATTTTACAAATAGACACATTGAACATTCCATTAGGAGCAGTCACTTGTGACGCGCTCATTACTAACAACGTGCCATTTCAATTAGGGCTGGCAATTCGTGTCAGCGAGTCGTAAACGTGTCGTGTCATAATTATCCTAAACCCGCACACGACACGTTTATTAAACGAGTCACCATTTGCAAACACGACACACGACACGTTTAATAACCAGGTAACCTGTATATAACAGGTTTATTAAACAGGTCATGTTTAACCTGCTTAACTGTGTACCTGTTTAACATGTTTACCAACCTGTTAAACATGAATGATATTTCACTACAAAAATACAAAATTAATACAAACAACATAAAATACAAAATTAATACAAACAACCAGCTGATGGAGGCGGAGATCGGAGGCGGAGATGGCAGAGGCGGAGGGGCGGATGGAGGCGGAGATCGGAGGCGGAGATGGCAGAGGCGGAGGGGCGAATGGAGGCGGAGATCGGAGGCGGAGATGGCGGAGATGGCAGAGGCGGAGCGGATGGAGACGGAGATCAGAGGCAGAGATGGCAGAGGCGGAGCGGCGGATGGAGGCGGAGATGGCGGAGATGGCAGAGGCGGAGAGGCGGAGATGGCGGAAGAGCAGAGGCGGAGAGGATGGAGACGGAGATCAGAGGCAGAGATGGCAGAGGCGGAGAGGCGGAGAGGCGGAGAGGCGGAGAGGCGGAGATGGCGGAAGAGCAGAGGCGGAGATCGGAGGCGGAGATCAGAGGCAGAGATGGCAGAGGCGGATGGAGATGGCGGAAGAGCAGAGGCGGAGAGGATGGAAACGGAGATCAGAGGCAGATATGGCAGAGGCGGAGAGGCGGAGAGGCGGAGATGGCGGAGATGGCAGAGGCGGAGAGGCGGAGAGGCGGAGATGACGGAAGAGCAGAGGCGGAGAGGGTAGAACCGTGGAAGAAGAAGATTGAGAGAGAGAGAGAAAGAGAGAAGACGGTGTCCAACCAAAAATTAATTAAATTTATAGAAGAAAGCGATGTCTTCGGAAAGGACCCATGGTTACGTGCCTAATCCCCTCTAACCAACTACTACTATTTTACTCCCCAACACAAATTTTATTTACTTTTATGACCGTCACTCCATCGCAAACTAAATATTTGACATATTCCATGTTCACACCCACATGCAATGCAATAACTTGCATGCATGGAGACCGTCTGATGTGCTCGAGACCTGTATATGTGATCTCTCCATGCACCTCACCTGTCTATCTAGTGAAAAAATAGATGATTGTTTACTCTTTGATTTTAGTTTTTGAACGGTCACTGATCTTGTGTTGTAATAATCCATGTATTGGCTTGGCCTTCATTTATAATGTTTAGATACGGGGTGATTAGTTTAATCTTTATAGTGATAATAATCAGATTTAATATTAATTTGTCATAATCTTTATGATTAGGTAATGGTTCGTAATAGTATTGAATTTATTAATCCATTAATTAATAATGAATGGTTAATCAACAAAATTGAACTGTTGATGATCGGTCCACATGGGGGTACGTGTAAGGTCCAGGATGGTGCAACGTGTGAAAGGTAGCAAGGCCCAAGGAAGGAGTAGTTCTGGACTTGTGAGAAAGGTAGAAGTCTGATAGTCGTCGTCACAGTTACTGCAGGGCTTGGGCTTGGGCTTGGGCTTGGGCTTGGGCTTGGGCTTGGGTAAAAAGAAGGAATTAATTAAGTAAGATGGCCTGCACGACGACGTAGGTTGGTGAAGAAATCATGGTATCTGATAATCAGCTCTGGCTCTACTTCCTCCGCAACACTAGTTTTAGTCTTCAGGACCCTAATTGCCTTCGGGAATCTGCCGTCTTCGCTGAAAACCATCTCAGATCTGGCTATCCTCTCAGGTCAGGTCAGTTCAGGTAAGATTTGGGCATAAATATTTTTTGGTTCTTAACGTAAGATTTAAGAGATTTTTGGGTGTGGCAAAATGTATATTTTGAAAAATTGGGCTTAGAAAAAAAAAAAAAAAAAATTTTGGGCTTGCCCTGGGCTGTACTAGTCTCAGGTCACTACTACTACCACTACTACTACTACTAGTAGCTATATACGAGTAGTATTTTCTTATATATTCTGGATGGATGGATGGATGTATGTTTATGGGGGGAACTTAGTGAGTTATCTATCATGCATGTCACTGTCTGTCTACGCCCAACGTGTACAATTGACTGGTGCTGTTATTATCGACGGTATGTCTACTTACACAACACTGCTACATGTATATCTTTTTATTAGAGTTCTTTGTCCATTGCAATATTAATTTCTTCCCTTAACTATATACTATGTATATACTATATATATGATCACTTGAAGGAGGCAATTTGGATGGAGCAAATATGCTTCTCCATCTGGCCTTTCAGCTTCATTTTTGGTAAATCTTTTCTTTCTTCATTCAGTCTTGCTGCTGCTCTGCTTCATGTCTAGACAAGTCGATTCAACGTCCGTCTTTCATGATGATTTCAATACAAGGAAAGGATATTTTGCGGTTGAATTAATTTGATCTTTTTCTCAATAAACAGGAGTTTGGTAATATTGAGTCTCCCACATACTCCAAACTCCTCAACTTTTTTGCAACAATTCATACCAGGTCTGTACCCTTTCTACTTTATTCTTTTTTTCTCTCTTGTTATTATTATTTTTTTTTTGTTTTGCATTGTTTTGAATTGGTTTTGCTTTCCTTATCGATGGACCGAAAGTTTTCTTTGAGTTTAAGAGAACCCGCTAGCTGAGAAGATTAAGCTCCATATTAGAAAAGGCCTGCAACACAACTAGATTGTTGCATATATCATCTTCACTATCAATATAAAATGTGGTTCGAAGATCCCATAATATGGACAAATAACTTGGCGCAATATAACTTTTCTCATTTATCAGAAAAAAAAAAATGTAATTGGGGCATAATCAAATTCTGTAGTTATTAAGCTTCTACGAGTCTCATTTGTTTTGTGAGATTTGAGTGCGGGTGTGCAGACCTGCATGCATGCTCTTATGTTATTGAAAAATAGATTGGTCCCTCTTTTTTGTGAGATTTGCTTAGTACTTCTGGACTGAATTCTAATAGATTCTTCTTCTTTTTCTCCTTTTCTTTTGATGAATTAGAATGGAAATGGTCATTCTTGCTCTTTTCTTCAGAATGTGCTGTCAAATATCACTCAACAGTTTTTCATTAAATTCTTTCTTTGGATCTTATGTTCCTTTTAGATACTGAATCTGCTAAAGCAGCAAGAAGGCAGTCCTATTTGACATGAATGTTCCCGCTGTTCGTGCCATCAATCAAGTAGGTTTGTTGAACTTGATCTATATCTAGCACAATATATTAAAGAGTTTTCTTCCACGATAACTTTTAATCCTCAATTAATTTTGTAGTAATCCTATCTTTTACAGGTGACTTTAACTTTATTTGCTGCAAGGAGGACTTCTGGTATTGTCGTGAATATTGGTTTCCATGCCACCTCCGTTGTCCCAGGTGAGTTGTTTCATCTTATCTTTTGCTTTGAGTACCTCTGCTTAAATCGTTGACTTAAGATATGTTTGAGAAATGGCATCTCAATTAATTGTTCTTTGTGTTATTGTCGTGGTAGTATTTCTTTCGATAGTGTCATAACTTATGGATGGTTAACCTCTGAGATCAGATATTGTGCCAAATATACATAGATATATCATGAAGAAAAAGACAAGTTCTACCTCCATGATCTGGGTCCCATTTAGAAATTCCTTCCTTAGGCAATCACAAGGCCCCTCCTCATCTCCGTTGATATTATTATCTCACTCGGTCACTAGGTCAAACTCTTCTGGTATTGGAAACCTTGACAGTCTCAAGCTATTGCTTTTCTTTTTCTTTTCTTTTCTTAATCAAGATGAGAGTGAGCCTCAAGGTCTCTGAAGCTAGGAGATTACTACCATTTGTGTCGCCAAACTCTGGTCTTTTTAGTTGTGACAATTTTCTTTTTGATATCTCATTATTTTTCTGTAAGGTCATTTTTCTTTTGAGATCAGCTTTAAGTTGCATTTTTCTTCTGAGAGAAGCTTTAAGTTCTTTTCTGAAAAGTTCTTGTACAATTTCTTGGTCATTTGCTTGATTTGTTATGCAACAGTGTTTCAGGGTAAAGTGATGCGGGAGGTTGGTGTAGAGGTTGTAGGACAGAGAGCCCTCAAACTGACAAGTTTCCTTAAGGAGCTTATCCTACAGGTGGAACATTAATTTTGAGTCACTATACACAGTCCGAACACTTAAGGAGGTGTGTGTGTGTGTCTATATATATATATATATATATTTTTTTTTTTTTTTTTTTTTCTCTTGGGGAAAGGAGACGTAGTTCAGGACTTTGTATTAATTTGTGAAAATAATTACAACCTAGAGGGAATGTATACCCTCTGAACCGAACTAACACTTAGTTCACTTCACAAGTACACTGTATACCCTACATTATGCCTTTGGATAGTTGCGTGGGCATTCCCCACAACCCCAAATAAAGAGGTATATATATTGCTTCGTGCATGATTTCATTTCTGGACAAACCTGAATGGTTGCCTCAAGTTTTTTACTTCATCCATCTAATATCTATGTAATCAGTAGTTCTAATTATTTGTTATTTTGTATGTTTGATGTTTCTGTTCGAATTCAAAAGATAGGCAATGATTAAAAATAAATAAACAACAACAACATCAACAACAACAAAGCTTCAATGCCAAATTAGTTGGGGTTGGCATAAATCAAATTCTTCCATTTTGCTCGATTTAGTGCAATTGATGGATTTAAAATACATACAGCACAAAAGAAAATTATCAAGATGCGTGAGAATTTTTCTCTCCAAAAGATCCTTTCTTTTGTATGGAAACTATTCCACGGCATCTTTATACAAAACTTCCCATTAAAAAACTTTCATAGATCATTCCAGTCAATCCTGAAAAAGCTCAGCATGGTTTTTTTTTTTTTTTCCCTATCTAATCTTTTATGTTATTAATTGTTGAGGTAAACTTAATTATGCATTATGAGATAATATGGCGCCTTAAAATGGCTTGCAGAATCTATGCTATGTTGCTGCTGACTACGAAGCAGAAATGTCCAAAGACACCCAGTCTTCATTTGAAGTTCCCGGAGAGGGATGGTTTAGTCTCTCGTCAGAACGATTTCAGACTGCAGAGAAAAATGTGCATCTGGTAAGCAAGTAGACTAACACTACTATCAATTTCATTTGTTTCGTTTTTGAAAGCCAATTTTATTTGTTTTAG
This sequence comes from Stephania yunnanensis, assembly GCA_039657365.1. Classification (NCBI taxonomy): domain Eukaryota; kingdom Viridiplantae; phylum Streptophyta; class Magnoliopsida; order Ranunculales; family Menispermaceae; genus Stephania; species Stephania yunnanensis. The sequence goes on along the minus strand of CM077583.1, from coordinate 61,507,017 downwards.
AGAGGTTAGAGAAGGAGTTGCTTGCACTTCTTCCCCCATCCATGTCCAAAGGTTTGAGAGTAATTCCTCCTCCATATGGTACAGAATCTGCCTGGTTTGGTGGAAAGATTCTGAGCAATGTAAGATGATGCTTTTATCTTAACTAGTACTAGTGAATTGTAGGAACTGCATGTGGTTTTACTGTCAAAATTAAAACCTTGTGTCATTGTTAGGAATCTGACTAGGCATGTTTCAATGTTGAGCAATTGTTTGAATCCACACCAAACTTATTTTGCTGATTTGACACTAGTGGCTACCTGAGAGGTTTGTGAGCTTGCCAGGCTCATGGCACTTTAATATCTATGGTTAAGAAGTTTAGAAAGCCTAGGATCAAGTTACGAGGACAGCACCCAAATAATTTGATGAATGTATATTGAAACTTGAGAGATGAAGATTGCAATCAGCAAGATCCATTCACTTGAGATTGAAGCTTGTGTTTTTGATTGCCCTTATTCAATACTCAGCATGAATGCATGATAATCTAGCTCTTGCTTTATAGTCAAACATGTAGATAGTATATAGTGGCCTAAATGGGCGACCTGTGTACTCGTACTGAGACATTAGAACTTTGCTGTAAAATATATTTATAGTTGAAATTGATGAAGAATTAATGATATCGATTTTGAATTAAATAAACAGATAGGTTGTGAAGAGACGGTTATGCATTACATACATTTTCATTTTCAAAAAATCTATTAAGACTTTTGAGTCAGTATTAAGACTCTTTGAGTCACTAAATGATTTTTACTAGTAACTTAAATTACTCAATTATATAAAAAGATATAATTGCCCTTACCTCTAATTAAAACCAATACTACTCAAAATAGTATATAAGTCTTTATTGTTATTTGAGTCTGTGGCAGTCTACTTAGCACTACCTTATATATCTTTTCTTACGATGAAGTATTTGATGGCCTCAACATAAAAATTAGGAAGATTATAATCTAATATTCTAGGAGATATATATTTGTTACACAATGATGTAGATTTGATTGAGATGTATAGACTCCACAAATTTTAAGAAAATTTAAACCATTGTGTAGCAAATGCAAATGTATGTAACAAAAGAATATCAAAAACAGTCATTTTCCTAAAAATTACCCTGATATGATACACAGTTGCTCGTGTGGTGTGTGGTTTGTGGTGTGTGGTGTGGCCAAAACCGCACCTTGCTTAGCTAGCCATTTAAAGCTGAGATCTCTTCCTTAACTCTATTCCAAAATAAGCATCTTTTTTCACTACAAACCCCACCCTTGTGTGATCTTCTCTCCTTCTCATCAAACATTTTTATTCATCTCTCTAAGTCTTTCAAGCCACAATTAAACCCATGAATCATGCCATTGACTTCCACATAACTCGAACTGCAATTGGTCTCCATTTCCTTCTCCATCAATTTCCTCAGCTTCACTCTTTCCCTAATTGTCATGTCAATGCAACATGAGAAGCGCTAGAATGAAAACGCGAAAGTCACACCAAAAGTCAAATTTGGTCTTTGAGTCGTTCGTGCATACCTCAAGATGTGGACACACAAACAGATCTCGATACTCACAACAATGTTGTCTAAGCTTAGTTTCACTCAATCTATATCTATCTATATACAATGTCGACACATACACATAAATAGAAATTTAGACAATTATGAATTCAATGTAAGCGAATCCGAACATAAACATAGCTACACACAGAGGTTCTTTTACAGATGGAGCTGACGAACATGAAATAAATCTGGTAATTTGAATACAGAAAGTAGGTAGAAAAGATGGGCGTGGAAAGGGGTAAAATAAGGGCTTTGATAGTAGAGCACAAGAGTCTAAATTAATAATGTTGGAGAAACTCAGGAGACAATTTGAAATAGTAGTAGTAATGATAAGGCAAGCGGAAGGATGAAGGAAGACAATGTTCTGCGGAGAGTGAAGGCATGATTAGTGTCGTTGGCAGGTTGGCCGGGAGGCAGCGCAGGGCATTCAAGCCCTTGCTTCCCCTCACGACATTCGCTTGCAAAGAGACCGGGTGGATACTTGCCATACAAATTAATGTAGCTGAACATGGTGGAGGCACAGTCATTAGATACATCGTTTAACTGGGCAGCGTAGGGGCAGGCGAATTCCTTTAACGCTCCACAGCAAAGGTTAGGAGGGTACTTGGGGCCTTTGCACTGACTTGTGATGATGGTGTAGTTTAGATACTCAAAATTCACAGGACAAGCTGATATATAATTTATAAATAGATAGCATCAGAAGAAGAAGAAGATGAAGAAGAAGAAGAAGAAAAAAAGAAAAAGGAAAGCCCGTGCATGATGATACCTAAAAGAAATCATTCTTTTTTTAATTTTGGACATGATTAAAGATAAGTATTGATAGGCATCTTTGATTCATAGGTAGGTAGGGAAATTAAGTTTGGTTGGGTTGTACCTTTTTTGGTCTGAAGGAGGGCTCGTCCCACTGGCAGAGCCACAGGTCCGTGTGCCTCAAATACATCACCTGCAACACGTACGTGTATATCAAAATGGAGACAATTAGAGGAATTATTGAATTGCTCCGATCCATTGTTCAAGAAACAAACCCTACCTGAAATTGAAGAGGAAGAAGCTGAGATGCCGGCATAGCCCATCAGGAATAGCAAGACAAGAGGCACAAAGCCCCGCCGCATCCACGCCATTGATAATGGATTCATTCGTCTCCGTCGGATCCTAGATCGATCCTGTCAAAAACAAACAAACAAATAAAAACACAGAAACAAAAGGAGAGTGAGACGACCGAGTGACTCCACCTGTCTTTTTTAGCTGCCAACCCAACACGCTTTCCTGTCCAACCTGGATCTTCATGTTTTACCCAACAAACTATTTTAATTACACCTTCCTCCTTTTTAATTCTCCATTACGATTATTTATTATGGGACTCTCGATCTCTTGTGTTATGTTAATTAATCATTTACAACTCAATCCATCACTAAATTAATGTCTTTTAATTCAATCTTTGCAGTGATAATTAATGTAGCATTATATTTTAAATCTATAGAGCAACACCAACAACATCTCAATCTCAAATTATATAGTTGGAGTCAGTTATACGAATTATAAAATAGAATGACAAAAAAGGTCATCACAACAACAACAACAAAGGCATAATGAAACACGATTTACACATTCTCCAAGACAAATAGATGATTGGGCTTCATGAAAAATGTTGCAGGTGATGATATCATTGAAAATGGAGAATATTGACGATTTTGACGATATGAAAGGTAAATGCAAGCCAAACTAATACCTTGATAGCCTTGAAACAATTTATGGTGGTCTAGATTAGTAGTGATTATCACCTAGGATAAGAAAATCTTCTTATTGTGATATCACACGTTAAATTGCAAGAATGCAAATTAATTTTATGTTTAGATGCACTCTTTAGGACATAATAAGCAAAATAGGGAAATGAAAATAAAATTGGTTTTGTTTTGAATTAAGTAATTAATACTACTTGCACACCTGCGTCTTTTATAGACAGGCATCTTTCTTAGTAAGTGTCTTCTATTGCTAAGCATAGCGGTAACAAACAAATAAATTTTACAAATAGACACATTGAACATTCCATTAGGAGCAGTCACTTGTGACGCGCTCATTACTAACAACGTCCCATTTCAATCAATCTCACGTTCACATATTATGAAAAAAAAAGATTTGCAACCAAGTTGATACAGTTGAAGAAGCATATTGGAGATAGAATTAAGAAGTTATTCGGCCACCAAAATGTATTCAAAGATTGAATCGGGAAGGAGGGGAACAAAAGGGGGCAAAAACAGCATTGGATTAAACAGAAAATTAATGGGCAAGATTGAAAATTTATGCATGAAATAGGATGATGCAGTGTGATTGTGGAGGTGAATTGGAATGAAAAGAAGCCCCATAAGACAAAATGTGTTGACGGGGCCAAATAATCGCGAAAGGAAGGCGAGATCCGGTACATAATAAGGCAGGGCAGGGATGAGTGGAGGGAGGCGAAGCAATGACGAAGAAACCCAGGTGCAATGGAATCTGTGTGAATGTAGGCTTGAGCAGGCAACCTTGCAGGGACAGTAGAATGATAATACCATCTTAAGCTAAAAAAACAAAAAAAACAAAAGATGAAACAATAGGGTTTCGTACGGAACGTGAAAACCCTAGAACGAGTGTACAAATGAATCGTGATGATAATACGATCGATGCGTGAAATCAATCGATAAAGAAATAAAGGGAGATCGAGAGTGTAGACGTACCGATGCCTGGAGAAAGAGAATTCAAATTGATGGATGATGAGATTGAGATTGAGATTGAGATTGTCAATCAATTACTCCCAACAAGGAAGAATTGGGACAAACAACGAGAGAGAGAAGACGGTGTCCAACCATAAATTAATTAAATTTATAAAAGAAAGCGCTGTATTCGGAACGGACCCATGGTTTCGTGCCTAGATCAATTCTGTCTTTCTTAGCTGCCCACCCAACGCGCTTTCCTGTCCAACCTGGATCTTCATGTTTTACCCAACAAACTATTTTAATTACATCTCCCTCCTTTTTAATTCTCCATTACTATTATTTATTTATTATAGGAGTCTCACTCTCTTGTCTTGTGTTTGTTAATTAATTATTTACAACTCAATTTATTCCATCACTAAATTAATGTCTTTTAATTTAATCTTTGCAGTAAGAATGTAGCATTATATCTTAAATCTATACTACAACAACAACAACAATCTCAATCTCAAATTATATAGTTGGAATCAGATATATAGATCAAACTCTTATGTTGCACTCCATTTAGTGACGACGTGTTTTTCAAATCTTTTAAATCTCTTTTAATCAATACACTTTCTATCAAACAAAGTTTTCCAACTTGAGCATTTGTAGCACATCTTTAGAGGTGTCTAAATTTTGGTAACTAATAAGAAAGCAATTTGCATTGCATTGCGAAGGTCAACAATGTGATTGATATAAAATTAATATCTTTTGTTCCAGGGGTAGGAGGCGATGGATGATAATGCCTTGATGGCCACGCATGTACAAAATGTTGAATTGGTATATATACATGTATGTATGCATGTTATCACCTAATTATATAAGAAAATACTAGCGTGCGGAGGAGATATCAGATATGGATAGAAAGACTGGTAAGCAGAAGATAAACAAGCAAGGCAGAAAGAAGAATAAGCTTGTGGATCATCATCATCATCATCATCATCATGATCCCTTCCACAAACTAATATCAAACCCATACCTCTATGGAACTTATTTCCACAATACCTGCATCACCAAACTGTGGAAGACTGCTCCCAGGCTCTGCTCTCCCACCCTGCTCCGTCCCTGGCTCGTTCTTCATCATCATCATCCACACCCCGACCACATACTGCGCACTGAATGGTCTCAATATTGGTGGTCAATCCATCACAACACATGGAGGTCACCTTGCTCCTGTTGTCCCAGAGGTACTACTCGCCAGGTAATCCTTAATTAATTCTTGTACCAATGATCCATCCATCCTTAATTATTCCAATATTTCATTAATTAATTATTAGACCATATAAAGTACTCCTATGTATTAACAATAACAATCATTCATGATCTGATCAATCATCATCATCATCATATATACATATGATTTCTAATCAATAAACTTGATATGCAATTAATTAATTAATATATATATATATAGGGGCCGGAGCTTACATGGACCAAAGAAGAAAGCAAGCTCCTGGATTCCAATTCTCCCCACCAGAATGATCCACTTCAATTCACAAATGCAATCATGTTGAGGGATAAGGTCTATGCGCTGAGCCTTCATGGTACTCTCGCAACACTGGATTTGGCTTCTCAACCCCGACTCCGGGTGTTGAATGTGAGGACACCGCTTCCCACCACCCTCACCAGAGGCTTCCGAGAGTGTTTGCTGGAATATTGTGGACAATTGATGCTAGTTTTTCTCATCTTCACCAACTCCACCAACATCGTGGGCAACGTAGAGGTTCATCGGCTCCAAGATGACAAGTCATGGATCAGGGTGGCTTCCCTTGGGGACATTGCGCTGTTTGCTACCCATACCAATTGTGGGGGCGTCTCACCATCTAAATTGGCGGGTTGCACAAGGAACTCCGTATATTTTAAGCAGGTGGAGGAGGGGGGTTGGTGGGTGTTCAACATGGAAGACGGACGTATCTCTCCCATCTGCCCCAACGGCTCAACACCCTAGCTAATAATTAAGCCTCACCATCTCATCTGACCACTCCACTCCTATTTGTGAATTGTGCATTGTGAATTGTGAATTGTGAATTGTGATTTGAACACCATCGTCTCACACTTCTAAATAAAAACGTACTTTCGACAACTAAGTAATAAGAGCCAAATTCAGATCCAACACCCAAGCAAGTAGCAACACAGGAAAATGGCAATGCCAACTGAGTCAGTGCTGCTAAAGACTGCGTATAAATAATAATATTCATTGCATTGTTTTCTCAACATTTTCCAGTGAATCAAAGTTGAGAAATTAGCGTCACGTGTAACAACTGTCAGTCCGCTCGTTAACAAGTGTAGTATGTAACTCTATGAGATGGTGCGTTAAGCGGAAAAACCAAATATCATGAAACAAGGATTAACACAGCCCTTGAGCCTCCATTCAAATGGGAAGGAAAAGAGCGCCCGAGAGGTAGCCTCAACCTCGCAGGGGCTTCACTGAATGGTACAACTCGTCAAAACGTACAAAGAGCTGCTCCTGAAAAGTATACCAACTCACCCAAACTTCTCGTCTTTCACCAACTTTCTAGCAGAAGAGTCTCCTTCTCTACAACAAAATAAGATTCGGCATGGGGGGTCAAAAACTGCTTAATTCTCTTTCAAAATATAGTAATGCAATGCAATCCTCCAAAAGAATCTTCACGACTCCATTTCATAAATGCATGCATTCATATGATTATTCATGCTCTTTTGAAATCAAATGAGAAAAGAGAGCAAAGTTCTAGAAATCTTTGCTTAAATAATGACTTTATAGCCCCCACTCATGCAACTATCAAGAATGCAATAGGCCATGACTGAAGACAAATGTTCTTGTGGAAGTGCAAAGACCAGTGTACTGAGAATTCAATTTCCCTTACTTAATTGAGTTTTAGAAATAAAATTGGGCAATCATATGAGAACTCACTCGAAATTTAGTTTCCTTCATACTCTCCAACGAGTTGGCAAGTTCGAGTTGCTTCATCACAGCGGCATGCAACACCTGAGGAGCATAAAGAATGCATGTGGATACACTAATGAAATGGTAATGAAGAAATGTGTAGAGAACCAGGCTAACAAATGTGCTTACCCTCTTTGTCCTCTCAAGGTCAAACTCAACAGACTTGATACGATCCAAAGACTCCTGTAGCATTTTGTCCTTCTCCAATGGTATCACTGCCGCCTTTCCATTAAGCTCCTTGAATAATGCCTCAAGCCTCTGAAGACGCTGCAAGCATGGAAGGATCCGGTCTTCCTCCTTGACAGCTTCTGCAGGAGGAGGAGAAGGATGGATCTCTGGCTTCAACTCCAATGAATTAGATAAAGGGACATTGTTCCGCCTCCACCCAATCCCACGACAAATGACTTTAAACAAGGTAAATAGCTTGACCAAAAAAACTATTAGCACCCCTGCCACGTATAGAAGATCTTTCCTCTCTTCAACTACATCTTCAATTACTGATGCTGAAGTATTTCTGACCAGACTACCTGTAATTTTCAACAAAACAACCAATCTTTTGAGGAAATGATTACCAGAAAATGCAAGTGGCATAGAAACAGCAAAACCCAAACATAAGAGGACCTCATAAGAAATAGAAAGGGGATCCAATGAAAAAAAAAAAGCCAAATAGCGGTAGAAAGAAATGAAAAGTAAAGTGCACAGGTGCAGCAGCAACTTAGGCCATACAAACAACAACAGCAACACCAACAACAACATAACCTTAGTCCCAACTTAAAACTGTACATCTCACTCTAAGCCACCCAAAATAATATAGAAACACACAAAAATAAAAGGTCTCTAACACCAGACAAAGTATCCACCTACACCAACTCCAAAATAATATACTAATGAGTGCACCTTTTGGCTTGCATTGGTCATCCCTACAGGACTCTTGATGGGCAGTTGCAAGCGAATGCTTCTCAGACCGCCAAACACCATGGCTACAATCGATAGCTTTATCAACCATGGAAAAATGGTCATCACAACTGTAGTAAGCAGTTGGATCCAATCCCTTCACCTGAGGAAACTGCAAATGCAACGAAAAGGAATAATATTAATATAAAAAGTGCAATCAATACAGCAATTCGAAATTCAATATATCTATGCAAAAATATTCCATACTTAAAGAATGCTCAGTTAAAATGTACGTTGGTCCCATCAACCAAGCACATGTTCCCCAAACATCAACTGTAAATGATCTAAGCATGGTCCCTGAACTCTTACTTCATCTAATTTTCCCCTTGCTCTCCTATTCTAGGAATCATAACCAGTACATTTTAGCTTCCATCCCTGAGTTCCAATCATATTCCTCATACTGCTTTTAAGGTACAATTACTCACCATTCAATTTTTGAAGCCCAAATTAGCATTTATAATTTGAAGGTACTTTACAAAATGGATCCACAACCTCACAAAAATAGTATAACTCACATCTTCATGAACAGGGGCCAACCGGGCAAATCCAGAGCTCCTTGATCCAATGGGAGAGCAAGGATCATCAATATCTGAACCAGACTCGGCAGCTGACGTATCACTACTTCTTCCCTAATCGAAATAACAGTATAAACAAACACAAAGTAAAGAGTGAAAACAGAGTTCACCATCATGTATAACTTTCCTCAACAAAAGCAGCAGATTAAAGCTAGAAGATCTTGCCTTTGATGGTCGTATTTTGATATAGGAATGAACTTTCTGTTCATCATCTGAAACTCTTCTGATTTGCCTCACAAAAGTTGCTTCGGCATTGTGCACAATCTACAAAAGTAAAACAAGCTTCAACATGATGCTTTACGACACTAATCATGTTGTGAATTGCGTTGAAGGCAAGCCAATATTATAGATTGATTTAAGAAGAACCACTAAAAGGTAAGAATCTAAAGATCCAACCTTCATAATCGTGGGATTGTTCCAAGGTCCTTTATTAGACCTAAGACATCCTCCATGACATGTACATGAACCACCAAGGAAATCAGGCAGTTGACTGACAAAAAGGAAAGAAAATCAAAATTAAGTTTGAAAGAGAGAATTAAGCACTCATCATAAATGTCTAGTATATAAAATGACCTTGAATCAATAGTTTCAAGAAGTTTATAAAGTGATTTCGGTTCCAGCACCTGCAAGAGAAATAAAAAAAATTTAAATGAAGCGACAAAGATCACTAACGTAGGAGATATTTAAGAAATTTAACAAAAATTATTGTGTTTACTTGTATCTTTGATATAGTTTTGGGATCAAGAAACTTCTTTGCAGTCCCAAAAAGCATCTTAAAGCCAGAACCAGCATTTACTATAAACATGCGATGCAAAGTCTGCACACAAATTCAATATTGTTAATTGAATCTCAAAGATGAATTTTAGCAAACCCAAGATTCAATCATAGAAATTACACCAATAAATACCTCTGGATAGTAGCTACTATCTATCTTTGCCATGCCTGCCACAAGATCAGCAGCAGTCTTGCTGAAGTTCTTCAAACCCTGCATTTCAATATCAACACTAGAATTTTATTTGATATGATGAAATCCGATTCACATGCGAGCGACAACATAACCAGGGAAAATAAAACTCTCCTCATCAATTGACAAAGCTGAATAAACAAAAAGAAAGAGGCAACGAGACAACCGCATGAACAATAGGAAGAGGGCTACAGCTAGAATATGTGTCTTGAATATACAGGATATGCAAAAATCATTGCTAGTTTAATTTGCAATAACTGACAGGGGCGTTAAAATAGCATACCAATCCCTGCACATCCAGTATTGTTGTGGTTGAACCGATGTGCTTTTTTGCTGCAATTGAACAAGCTGGAAACTTCTCTCGTAGAGCCTTCTCAAACTCTTGCACGTGATGCTTCAAGTACCGCTCAACTGAGGTGATCTGCACGAGCTTACTCGGATGCGCTTTGCCAAGCCTCTCAATATAGACTGGTCTTCCCTCTTTGTCAACACCATGGTAGCCTTGAGGATAGTATTGCAAAACCTCCTCTAGCTCCTCAAACTCGAAATCCTTGAAAATGAATGGACAGTTAGTTTTTTTTTGGGTTTTTCTTACAAACATAATGAATATACAGGTGGTCATAGGCGAGAAATGAACAAGACTAGGAAGCAAAAAGGATCCAGTACAAAATCATGAGATTAATGTGAATTGCTAACCTCCAATATGGTATCTGTTCCGTAGTGTTTTCTCCACTGGAGCATATCTTCCCACATTTGGATTGTTTTATCAATGTTGAATTCTCTGGCTTTCAAGAATCTGTGGCAAACTGAAATGATGAAGCAAGGAAGAAATGAAAGAGTTGAAGAGAGAGAGAGAATGAAAAAGGTGACCTCAAAAGCGTGTGATAGTCATCATGCCTAGGGGGCAAGGAGTTTCGGGCGAGAAGGTTGAGGCGCAGTTGGTGCACTGCACTCTCCTCCTTAGCATCGCGAATGTCCTCAATAGAAACGGAAGGAACCCTGTAATCGACTTTCCTTTTCCCTCGCTTCTTGAGAGAATGGGTGAACTTGTTAGAAGCATTTATAGCCTTCTTCTTAAGGGTTCCAATCTTAGTGCGAGGCCTTTCATCTTCAGAGTTTTCAACATCAGAGCGCCTTTCTTTAATTTCATCGAGACTTGTCATTCCTTCAAGGCCTTGAACATGAAAGAAATGGTAATTGAGTTGAAGAGACCGTCCGCATGTGATAGATAGGGGGTAATCTGATCGAAGAGACGGTGTTACCTGACATATTGTGGTTCCAAGAGCTTAGGAAAGGGGGACTTGAGCTTTACACAAGTAAGTAGCTAGATTCGGTAGAGCTCCATCAAATCAAAATCAAAATCAAAATCAAAGTGAATGCGCGCGGATCTAAACCCAGAAAGAATAAAAAACACTTGTAAGGAGATGATCAAGCAAGTTATAAAAAAAAAAAAAAAAAAAGAATGAGGAGGAGGAGGAGGAGGAATTCAGGATTTGTTTACACACAAAGAGAGCAGAAGAAGAAAAACACTAATAAATAAATAAATAAAAAAAGGTAGCAGATCTGAAAGTTGCAATGAGAGGAAGATCGGTGGGGGTGGGAATGAAGAAGCATGCAGGAAATCCATCGGAATGCGTAACATTGAAGGAACGTTTCACTTTCTCCCGGTCTTCTCCGTAACGTATGCAACAATAGATAGATAGATAGATAGATAGATGGCAAATTAAAATAGATATGAAACAGAAAAAGTAAAAAAAAAAAGTAGGTACAGTACCTCTTTAGAACCCTAATCTGAGATTGTGAGGCAGGAAATGGACATGCATTTGAGCATAGATGAGGTAGGAAAGCAAAGACCAATATGAATGGAGTTAATTTGGTGCGGTTTGTTAAGTGGTGTCGGCAGGCGGCAGATACCCTTGATTCCTTGAAGAGGAAGAGCAGAGAGAGAGAGAGAGAGGAAAGTTTCCTCTCTTTCCTCCAAAGCTCTTTGGATGGTTGTGTGTGTGTGTGTGTGGGATCTGTTCTGCGTGAGAGTAAAATTAGAAGGTTCCAGCGTTCCTTTCCTTTCTTACGTTTTGCTTTACTTTTTGCCACTCCTCCGCCTCCCTCTCCGACCTATTATACTATACGTACGTGCTCTCTCTCTCTCTCTCCACTTCTTCTTTATTCTTTAGTACCACTCCATCTTCATTAATTAAGGGAAACAAGAGATTGGAGAGAGTAATAGAAAATAGTATGCATTAGTAGTATAAATTAAGCGTGCTAGTGTTTCATTGTAGTAGAGTCCGCGAGTTACCACTTACCAGTTACCATCCAAGTCACTCCTACACACATGCAATTGCTACCACTGTAACATAGCGCCGTTAACGTCACAAACACAAGCTCGCATTCAATGCAACATGTAATGCAATTGAATGCAAGGAGATGGATTTTTTTCTTACTTAACAAGTAGGGGTGGCCCCATCAAACCTCAATCAAACGTTACAATTTATGTGGTTTGGTCAGTTTGATTTTTTAGTTTTTCTCTGCGACACATTTAAAAAATAAAAAATATCATACATTACATAAATGCCCATTATCAAAACATGCAATAAAAGGTGTGTTTATATATATAAATGTCTATACATGATCATCAAAAACACAATGCAACACATTAACTCAATTAAAATTAGGAGTCTTACTTTATTTTCAAATTTAAAACAACTTTTAAAAGCTTCAACTTAATTGTAGTCATTCGGTTTGATGAACCGCAATTTTTCATAAATGAAAACTACTACTAAACCACATAATCGTAGTTTCAAATTTTTTTATAACACCCCCAAAATTTTAAAAAAATCACAGTAGACAAGGCGATTTAGACTATTTGACCGATTTATAAAAACCACGGTACAACCACCCTTACAACAAGTAAGACGTGGAGGGAATTCATGTGGATTCCATCCTCGATAAACTCAAATACCACCCGCCACCACCAACCAGTACTATACTCTAGCACTCTAGCAAGTGCATGAGTAGATACTGAGTAGATACTAGCAGTAATAGGGTAGGGTAGGGTAGGATGTAATTAGTAAGTAATAATAGGTTACTGCCCGCAAGTAATTGCTAAGTTGGTGTGATGAATAGAGTGGTTAAGCATTAAAGAGGGAGGAAACAGTGGCACGTGGGAAGAGTGTAACAATGAGCAGTGCCTGTGGACTGCTCCTCTGAAGAGTAGCTACTGAGTAACGTTGGGAGCAATGCCATATGCAATTGGAGAGGAAAAAAGATGGCAGCGTAGCGTGCGTGGTCACATCGCCATCAGAGAGAGTGGTAAGGCAACAACCGGAGACATTCCGACGGCGAACAAACCGACAAAACAACAGATACTTACCTCCCCGCCCCCTCTTCACAGATCCTACATTACATTACCATTGATTGCATTAATCTGACACTCTTCCCGTGATTCTCTTTTTTCTCTCTCTCTCTCTCTCTCTCACAGACACACATAGAGTACATCATATTCAAATCAAATCAAATCAGATCCTCTCCTCCCGGGAAAAAACAACATAAAACCAAAGGCATCTCGCATCGATTCACGCACTTTCTCCACCTCCCTTCACTACTTACCACACTCTCTCGGTCAACCCATGATTCTATTTACCATACAGACCCTGCACTCCACTGCAGACTGCACTGTGCATCAAAAAATCATTCACTCCATCATCAATGCCCCCCCTTCTCAATATCCCCCCGTTTTTAAACTGTACAATACTACTAACTGAAATCCTTTTCTCTAACTTTCCTTTATTCAAAGAAAAAATAAAGTTCAATTCTTCTTTTTTTTTTTTTTTTTTTTTTTTTTAGAGGTAACTGGCAAGGGTGGATTTCAATTTTGAAGAACACGACAACCAATTTGAAAAAGTTTAAACTTGGCAATCTTTTTCTTTGGGACAAGTAAAGCACTGCCTTTTGATTCTTTTTACATGAAAATATCGTAAAAGGGGGTAGCATGGCTGTGGATCATATGCACCCATGCAGCAAACCAAACCAATATACTAAACTACTAACATCTTTCACACCTTTACCAAACCAAACCAATATATTACTAGTATGAGCTACTATCCATCCCTACCACTCTGTATCGAAAATGATATAACTCCCTCTTCAGGGTTGTCGCCCTGTTTCCACAGTATATATACATATATATTCTCCTTCATATAATAAAATAAAATCACAGAAAAGCAAGTCATAAGAATCAATGGTGAATGTGTGTGTGATAACGGATGTCTCGTGAACTTCTTTCTGCCTGTGACTCCAACTTGGTCCCCCACGTCACACCCACCCAATCTTCCACTTGGATCATCAAACACACTAGGAGTACAAGGGTGGAGTGGAGGAATGTATACGTGCACCATAGATACCTTACAATATTCCCACCCTTCTAAGTTCTAATTAACTTCTAACCCTCACAACAATCACCTTTAAAATAAAAAATATCAATGCAACTATTCTACGCTACATTCCCCTCCTCCTTCATGCATTTATTTTCTTTCTTTCTTTCTCGTCAACGAGCAACTCAATTCAATTTTCCTCTCCCCTACGACACCTAACTTTACTCCACATATGGTGGTATTTGTATTATTCATCAACAATTTTTTCCTTCCCCGGCCTTTAATTAAGGATTGACCGAGACCGACCTTCATAGCACGCACATGTGACATGACCATATGTGAAGTTTGCTAACATCATACTCTTCCACCACTTAGCTCGATCCTGCACTTTCCAGCAGTGTCCCCCAGAGTGCTCCTCCCACTTCTACAATTCTTTATCTTCACCCCCACCCGGGCCCTTCCCCTTCTTGTGGTGTCTGTCAAAACAAGGCCCACGAGATCCCTTGCAAAGGTAAAAACAAAACACCACACCGTGCCACTGCCACTGCCTGCCACTGCCACTGCCACTGCTACCGCTGAGAGAGATCCCAATCATCAATACAAATATACCAAAGGTCCAATACCATACATACTACATGTGCATGCATGGGATTACAATCATGGGGGCATTCCACCACTTAACCTACCATTTGTTCAATTAGGAAAATAACACTCCATTAATTTACTTCCCCACATTCAACACGACGCCGAGCCGAACTCTCCATTGATGTTTGCCACGCGCTCTATATTTTTATATCAATTTCAATTGAGGCGTCTCTAACAACAATCAAAATTATGGTATTTGAAGGACTGGTGGGGCGGGGCAGTAATGCTATTTGAACAACTTATTCATCACACACTGTAATAGTTGGCAGTTGGCACCTCCAACGGCCCATAAAGAAGAATGCGACTTCCTTGTACTACTCAAAAGGGGTCCCCATCAAAACCATCTTCCACTTTCTCTAGTCCCTTTCACACTCCTCTCTGTCTCTAACAATTCGAATTCCCTCTCCTCAGTCCTCAGTCCTCATCCCCCACAGTTGCAGGAGCAGGACCGACTTATCATAATCAATATCAGAACGAACCTGCATCACTGCACGTGCCACCTGCACTACACTCCAAAACTCACTTGTCTCCCTCTTCTTCCATCCCAATCTAAATTTCTACTACTTTCAGCATTCGGCCACTAATAATATATATTTTTCCCAAGCTATGTAGTTAGGACTAGGAGTGACCAAATCCTACCATTGCTCTCTGCACTCGAATCTACAACTGGATTCTAATTTCTAAATAGGCCAAACAAGAATACTGATGTTTCACCAATAAGCCCTCCAAATCATCAACAGAAAGTGATTAACCAAACACACACGTGCACGCGCAAAAGGGATTTCATCATGCTAACACAAATGAACTTTTAAACGGGATTTAGTCAATCAAAACAGGATAACAATATAGATAATCACACTAAACAAAATCAAAACCTACAATTTGTTTATCCGATAGTTGTCACAGTAAAAATCAAAGTATTAATGACACCCCAACCTTTACGACATGCCTAACAAAAATGTTTCCCGCTTGATATACCTCACAAACTTGCTTTCTCAATAGATAATGTTTATTTGGTTTCAAGCTATATTTTTATAAAAAAGAATACACAGCACTAAGCAGGAGAGAACCAACAGTGTTATCAAGGTTTAAATGCATAGCCCCACTGATCCAGTCAACTAACGGCCAAAAAAAAAAAAAAGGTGAAAATTTCCACCAAAAAAGGTATCACCTCAATTAAGCAGCTTGAGCCAGACCTTCAGGAGCATTGGAAGCTTCAACCCTACACAGATAAACATGGTTTTCAGTATTTGCTAGATAGGCCAAGAAACAATCTTTACCACTTATTAAACAAACAAGACGATCTCGAAAAACAAACAAACAAGACACTTCAAGTACATAAGGCTATTATGCAGCGAGAAATTTTAGGATGAATGGGTATTAGTAATTTAGTATTAGGAAACTCTATAAACCCAAGCGATGTCATACAAAATGTTTCAATGTCACAGGAATATATCATCTGCTCATATTGATTAAAATGAAACACTAGCTATAATAGGTAACATGTAAATCACTAACAGGGTGAAGAGTAAGTAAAAATGTTGTAAGATGGCATACAAGGTCTCGGCATGCATATTGTCACTGTCATCCTGATTTTCACTTGGGGATCGCAAGGCTACAGAACTTGGGAAAAAAATAGGATTCAAATGATACTCTAATTTGTAACAACCATATCTGTCAATCTTTTCGCAAGAAGAATATTTAGGTTCCAGAGAAAGACAAAAGTCGTTGGTGGTCCAGCTTTGCATTTACAGTTGTAAGGCATGATTCAGTAATAATAAGCTATAGACAAGAATCACCAAACAACTTCACCCAGAAGAGAAAAAGATAAATACAAAGTTACAAACACACAAACAGCAAAACAAACAAAAACATGGAGGAGAATGGACAAGTCATCTGTTTTCATTACAACTGATCATGATGAAAACATGATCAGCACATTTGCTTACCTTTGAATACCTTCTCCAACTTCCAATCTCAAGAAATTGCTGACCTTAACTGGCGAGCCCACTTCCCTTGACAAATTATCAATCAATGACTGCAGAATGGATCAGAAACCACGAATGAGAGATACTTTCAATAGACGAGTGAGAGAAATAGAAAAAATGTGAACTTATATGACGACTACGCTTCACCACATTAACTGAAGGAAAATGACTAAATAACATTCTTTTGCTTCATTCATTTGCTACACAGTTATTAGGATCCTTTCAATCATGCACCGAGATATGTGTGCACACATTCCGATGTGTGCAAAGGACCCCTAACATCTGTGCAGCAAATGTATACATCCAAACCATGTCACCTAGCATTATTTCTGATCACCTTCTCAATCAATGGTAAAGAACGGAATAGCCATAGCTGATCCTGACTTAAAACAGTTGATCCAACTGTTGCAAATTAATTACTGTACAATTTCTCAATGGCTCCTTCAAATCACCCTCAGTGTTTAGAAAATCATTTCACAAATAGAAGAGCTAGGACAATAAATACAAGTAAGCATATCAGCTTCCTTGAAGCTTCAAGAATAGAAATCTTTCATAAAATGGTTCTCATTACTGATCGTGGTGAACAATACATCAGGACTATCAATCAGACATTACTAAAAATTTGTGACAAGTTCACACTGCACACTAGACTTGCTTGGATAGTTAAACTAGAAATTGTCATGAGTAATAAAATTGTAATTTATTCAACAATGATAAAGCTACTCAACAGAAGATTGAAATCTACAGAGAGCTAAATAAATAAGCAAAATCTTGTAAACAAAAAAAAAGCAAAATTTTATGAATCTGAATCTTGTAGTTGGGACAAGGGTTAACACTGCAATATGTTCATGCTTATGTGAAAGTGTTCGAGATTGTATGAGGATCATGCAATGATTGCAAGGCACTAAGGCGGGTCCCGAGGGGTGCTTAGATGGCGCCTAGGCGAACAAAATAATATTTATTTAGAGGTCCCTGGATAAGTATTTATTTATTTATAAGACCTAAGTAACACCAATTGTCCATCAATCAATGTTATTCCTATTCAATATACACTTCAAGAATACTAATAAGTTTTTAGGTCCTTATGTAACATTAATTGGGTTAAGATTTTATTGATGGGTAAGTATTTTTATTATCAAACTTAATGTCAAAAAACCCATCCAAATTTCTAAAAATGTTGTCGAAGGATGCCGACCGCCTAAGGCACTGCCTAGAAGGTTTTGCCCCAAAACGCTTGGCGGCGCCTTGCAATCACTGGGATCATGATTATCTGATGATAATTATAAAGATAAACAACCTAGTTAACGAATAAGAATCAAAAGTTATTATAGCAACAAAAAAGTGTTTGAAGAAAAATATAAGTAGCAACGAGATCAATCATCAGAGTGAACAGCCACTTACCTTGACATTGACTGAATCGTTCACAATAAACTTTTGCTCCATAAAAACCACTTCTTCCAAGTACTTCTTCAAACGCCCTTCCACCATTTTTTCTACGGCCAATTGAGACTTCCCTGTGGATTCTGCCTGAAAAAGATTAAAAAAAAAAATGAAGAGAATGATTGGAAACAGCTAGCTGCTTTGATTAAGTGTTGAGAACTCAAGAGTCCTGCTGTACATACCCACTGCAACATACTTATAAATATATATTTCCCAAACACCATAAGCTACAAAATGTCTCAATTTTTGTGAAGAAAAATAATAACTGCCTGCAGTAAACACAAGACAGGATACCTGAGATTTCAATATGTCACGTTCATTCTCTAGAGCTTCAGAAGGAACGAGATCCTTTGATAAGAATAGAGGCTTTGAGGCCACAACATGCATTGCCAATTGGGAACCAACTTGCTGAAGAGCATCCACTAATACACTATGAACCTCTGGTTCGAGAGTTACAATTCCTGCAAACCGGCCCAAACCTGCAAAAAGCTCAATAGTATCATTCAAAAGGTACAGCAACAAACAAAATGAGAATTTGTATGTGGCACTTATACATCATATTTATCCAAGAAATTAAATACACAAATCAACCCAAGTGGAAAGCTTATTAATTGCTTAGCAGTACCTGGCTGAGGGCATGAGTGGAGGTAGGAAGAGATAACTCCATGTGGAGATTTTAAGACTCTAAAGCCCCGTCGGAGTTTTACATTTTCCCCCACCATTGCAGCCACTTCTGTAATTGCACTTTGCACAGTTGTTTCTCCACTTAGTTTTTCATGACTTAGATTTATCTTCAATTCCTATATATCAACAAGACAACAACTACGTTTATATCTATTTGATCCACTTTAGTTCCTATAAAACAACAACAACATCAACATAGCCTCAGTCCCAAATTAATTGGGATCAGGCAACTGGTGCACCAAGTCCTTCCCTACCCACCAAGCTTTGGATGACCAAACCACCCCAACCGCCATTCCCTAATCTTTGTGTCAATTGGTGCTACTTCTACTTGTCTTTAAATTTTTATATTTCTTATTCTATCTTTACGAGTACACACATCCACCTAAGCATCCTCACTTTTGCTACGTAAAGTAAATGGGGAGGGCAATATTAAAGAAAGTTAAGCATATAACAAACTATCATAATGCCATCCAAATTTGTCTAACCCTACAGAGGACTGTAACAACAACAACAACAACAACATAGCCTCAGTCCCAAATTAATTGGGGTCGACAACATTGATAAAACTTTTCTATTGTGCTCGATTAAGTGCAATTGATGGTGAGCTTTCCAAATCATTCAAATCTCTCATAATTAATGCATCTCACATTAACTTTGGTCTACCCCTACCTCGTCGAATTTCTACAGTTTCTATTGAGTCAAGTTTTCTAATGAGGGCATTTGTAAGCCGTCTTTGCGGGTGACCAAACCAACGCAACCGCCCTTCCCTAATCTTTGTATCAATTGGTGCTACTCTACTTGTCTTTGAATTTCTATATTTTTTATTCTATCTTTACGAGTTTTACCACATATCCACCTAAGCATCCTCATTTCTGCTACGTTCATTTTATGTAATTGTTGTTGCTTTACCGTCCAACATTCACTTCCATAGAGTATAGCTGGCCTAATTGCGGTCCTATAAAATTTTCATTTTAACTTAGTAGGAACATTTCGATCACAAATCACCCCCGTTGCACTCCGTCATTTCTTCCATCCAACTTGAATTCCATGTGTGATATCATTCTCAATGTTACCATCATTTTGTATGATTGATCCTAGGTATCTAAAGTGGCTCACTTTAGGAACTTCTACTTCCCCTAATTTTATCACTCCATCATCTCGATGTCTAGCATTTCTAAATTCACAGTGCATGTATTCGGTTTTCGTCCTACTCAACTTAAAGCCTTTAGATTCTAATGTATTCCTCCAGAGTTCTAATTTCCTATTCACTCCATCTATTGTTTCATCCACTAAGACAATATCATCTGCAAATAGCATACACCATGGTATATAAGAACCATAGACAATTCTAGGATTTTACAGAACATCAGTAAGCTAGCCAAAGTGATCCCCATAATCTCATACCATGAAATAGAAAAGCCTTTAACATTTGGCATTTAATAATAGGAAATGAATCACCTCCAGGTATTCTGGACCAAAAGGAAATATAGTAGCAGCCTTCTCACCAGAACTTCCAATTGACAAAACCTTATTTGCCAAAGATAAGGCCTGCAAGAATTGTGACAAAAAAGGTGTTGTAAGATCGAGGGTTATAAACCAAAGCAATATTTGCATGTTATACCTAACCAAGTAAGTCATGAGAAACACTTTTAGGATCGCACTAATACATAAATCACATAGACACAATCAAATTGCTAAACATAAACTTGTTTGACAACATAGATAAATATAACAATTAGCAAAACTTTTCAGCAATTGCACCAACAATTTGAAGGCATACACTCTAGAGATCATATCTTACAAAGGTAAGCTCTCATCCTGAGGTTCAGTGAACTACAGAAGAACCCGCAAAATGATATTGCGTATTTGTTTAATAAAATTAACTAATTTTAGGAATATATTCCTTATATGTTTATCTACAACATGTCAAGGATGGAAACTAGGGTTTTAGGAGTAACATACTAGGACATTCAAGTAATTTTATATTTTTTAGATAGCGGTTTTAGAGATTAATTAAGGGATGCATACATAAGATATGCTAAAAAGAGATGTAAAATGTGGAACTCAATGTTCCAATAGAGAACTTTTGTTTCGAAAGTATGCATTTAAGCAGACAATACCATCACAATAAACGTGGAACTTTTTTTTTCCATTTCTCCTATTCAAAACTCTCAATCGAGGACAATGGAAGAGTTTGATTTACGTAGTCGATCCTAATTAATTTGGGACTGAGGCTATTCAAAATTCTCATAAGCATGTTACTGGAAGGCATGGATAACCGTTCTTTTCTTTACAACATCATTAAAGTCATGCATTGGTTTAAGATCTTACTCATTTAGAGATTCAACTTTACACTATGGCCCTCCTTATCCCCACTTTTAATAAAAAAATTTCTCTTACATATCTATATCCAAAAAACAGCATCCCTTGATTAATTATAAATCTACTAAGTAGAAATTATTTTCTATCACTACAAATAAGGTGGAAAAAAAAATCAGAGAAGAGATATGTAGAAATTTAAAGAAGATAACTGATAGGCACAGATGCACAAGAAACTAAAAAGATACTAACCAAATACTGAAATACTTCATTCCTTGCTACAAAATCTGTCTCACAGTTAAGCTCAATAACAGCTGCTTCCTTGTCATTCTTAACTAATGCGAGTAAACCCTCAGCAGCAGTTCTCGATGACTTTTTTGAAGCTAACACCACACCTCTTTTCCTCAGGTCTTTCTGTGCAGCCTCTGCATTGAGTAGCAGCCAATACTGTACACAATTAATGAATTACGAAAAAAAAAATGCTGACTAAGCAAGCGAAAAAAGAAGAATTTTGCATACTAACCAATGTCCCAATTGCAATTAACCAAAGCAGACTTGACTTCTTTTATCGGTGCACTGGTTCTTTCCCTTAAATGCTTGATAATACTTGTCTTATCTAATCCAGAAACATCAACTGTAAATGATCTAAGGAACATTTTCCTTAGAGAGCCAATATGGGAATAGCCATAACTTGATGCATCTAAGCTAGTTATTTCCCTGAGTTCATTGAAGCATGGTCCTCTGTATGCCCAAGAAGAGTAATTTCGGTGAAACTCCAAACCGGTGGAGAAGAAGTTTAGTAGAGCACTTTGATCCTTGCGAGAGAGCCATAAGAGAAGCAGCAACACGCCTTATCTTGTAAAAAAATCAAGTGCCTAAACATATTAGGACAAATTTGGTTATGACATTGACAACAACAGTCATGCTATTATGCTTGCCCTCTCAAACAACACAAAAACTAAATTAATGAAGCCTCACTGACTTGACTCTATTCTAGTTTTTTTTCTCTTTATTGCCTAGCATCGTTGCATCTAAATCACGCATATTTGGTAATCCTAAGAAACCACATATTCTTGCCTTCATTTCTTTTTTTCTTTTTTTTTCTCTCTTCTAGTCTAGTCTTAGAAACGATTGAAAGGAATGAAGAATCCCAAATTAAATACAAAAGCGGAAAGTTGCCTAGACTTCCTTATCGAGGAAGGGTGATGTAATTCATTAAAGGGGTGCTTTGAAAGATTAGGTATTCATTTTGAGGTAATGGTGAGTGTAACACCAAAATGGTGTGTTTCTAGCAGAGAAACAGAATAAAGAATATATTTTGGTTAGAAGCATTTCCTCAAATACATAGATCGCATGGATTAGTAAAGAAAGGGAAAAGTAAGGGCAGAAAGTCTAAAAACTAGTTGTAATGGTACGGCAGCGAAACAAGAGAAAGAAAAAGCCATCATCAGTGAAAAATGTTTAGGATGAGCGAGCGAGAAGAGGGAAAGTAGCAGTAATGAATTGAGAAATAAATATTAAGAAGCAGCAGCAGCTTTACCTTGATCCAGCCCCTAGGCAACTCTCAACTGGAAGCTCTGCGTTGCCTCCTCGCTCTCACTCGCATCTCGATCTCTCAAAGGCGTAGTCTCTCTCTCTCGGCTGAGAAACAAAGATGATACACAAATAGTCTAGGGCTGGCAAAAATCCGGGACCGGACACCCATTTCTAAAATTATTAAATTTGGTGCCCGGACCCGGTACCGTTTTTAAAACGGGCAATTTTTTTTTTGTCCAGTCTCGTATGTTTGTAAAACATACGGCTCCTGTTTTGTCCGCTTTTTATTTTTAAATATAATTAAATATTTTATTTATCAATTATTTAAAAAAAAAAACCCTCAACTACAACTTACAAGTCTACAACTATAAGTCACCAATTAGTTGACACCATAACAAATTGCGAACTTAAGCCTAAGCTCATAACTATACCCATTTTGTGAATAGCCCGCAATTAGTGAGTTCCATGAAACCAAACTTTTTTCCAGTAACTCTTCTTCAAACATAACTCGAGCACGTTCAATTTCTCCACATTTCAAATACATGTCCATGACGGCAGTTCCCAATCGAAAGTCTGACATCATAGCTAAACGAATCAAATGACCATGAATACTCTTTCCAATATAAAGATTACCAGCTTGGCCACAAGCCAATACCAAACCAAGAAAAGTAACTCTACTTGGTAGCAGATTTTCCACCTTTTTCATTGATAAGAAAAGGCAAAAAGCTTCAGACCAGTCACCAATCTGTGCGTAGCCTGTGATAATAGAATTCCATGACATTACATCTCTCTCAGGCATATCATTAAAAACTTGACGCCCAAGATCCAACCTCCCAAATTTATTATACATAGAAACTAATAAGTTATTAATGCGAAGATTAGGGGGAAATCCATTTTGAACTAAAAAACAGTGAATTGATGCCCCCCTATCTATCCTTCTCAATTCAATACACCCCATGATGGCATAAAAAACAGAATCCAAATTTGGGAGGAAACCCAAGTTTGTCATATCCTCGAAAACATTCAAGACCTCCTCATAGAAACCCTTTGATCCCAAACTACAAACAAAAGAAAAATATGATGAGGCATCTCTTCAGTAGGTTACCTGAAGAATAGCTGCCGCCGTCGAGCCGGTGGGAGAAATGGGAGCCGAAGCGGTGGAGGAGGAGCCGGCGACGCCCGACTAGGCTGACTAGCGGTGCGAGACGGCGAGTGGGAGAGGGTTTGCCGGTTTGGTGAGAGAGAGTCGAGAGATCGTGAGAGTCTGAGAGAGATGGCGGTGAGAGTTGTGAGAGTGAGAGGTGAGGACCGTGAGGTGTGAACTGTGAAGTTTGAACGTGTGATTCGTTAACCAGTGAGTGAGGCAGTGAGTGAAATTAGGTTAATTTTACAGTGAAATTATAAATATGCCCTTCAAATTAATCACTAAGTGGTAGGGCTGGCAATTTGGGTCATGAAACGTTTAGCACGACACGACACGGTGTTAAACATGTCGTGGGTTTGCAAAAGTGTATGTGAGTCATAAACAGGTTAACCTGTTTATACACGGTTCATAAACGAGTCGTTAACGTGTTAACCCGTGTGACTCGTTTATGACTCGCATAATTATATACATATATATAACTTATAATTTACATATAATTAATCACATATAAAATATAAATATAACTTTTTGTTTCTCTTTTACCCTTTTCAAAATCCTAACATACTAACACAACCACAACCCATTTCCCTATTCTTCTAGTCTTCCGCAGTTCCACCACAGCACTACTGCAGATCTTCTTCATCCACCTTGACCTCGCCAGCGTAGCCGCTGTCGATGACGACGAGGAAGAGCAAGAGCTCCACTGTGACTCAATAAGGAAGAAGGAGATTGTCTCAGTTTCAACCTCAAGTAACAAAATCTCTCCCCCACACTCTCTTTCTCCCTATCGACAGCCATCTCTGTCCACCGTCTCCGCCTCTGCCATCTCCGCCTCCATCTGCCTCTCCGCCTGTGCCATCTCTGCCTCTGATCTCCGTCTCCATCCTTTTCGCCTCTGCCATCTCCGCCTCCATCCGCCCCTCCGCCTTCGATCTCCACCTCCATCCGCGGGTTGTTTGTATTAATTTTGTATTTTATGTTGTTTGTATTAATTTTGTATTTTTGTAGTGAAATATCATTCATGTTTAACAGGTACACAAATGAGTCGAGTTAAGCAGGTTAAACATGACCTGTTTAATAAACGTGTTAAACGCATTATATACAGGTTATATGTTTATTAAACGTGTCGTGTGTCGTGTTTGCAAATGGTGACTCGTTTAATAAATGTGTCGTGTGCGGGTTTAGGATAATTATGACACGACACGACACGTTTACGACTTGCTGACACGAATTGCCAGCCCTACTAAACGGGTACCCATTTTTTAAAAAATTTTGCCCGATCCCGTATTTTTAAACGAACATAAAATATTGCCCAGACCCGTATGTTTGTCAAAAAAAAATTGCCCGATCCGTTTAAAATAGGACCGAACAAAACGGGACCGGACACATTTTGACAGCCCTAACAAATACTAGTAGGAATCACATAAGGAAATTTAGGACATTTCGCCTTTTTTTATTTTTATTTTTATTTCTCGAATCTCGAACGAACGAATGAACAGTTTATTCATAGCATACCCAATTTTAAGAGCCCTAGGTAGCTGCTCCCCGGACCCCGGTAGTTGTACCCAATTTTCCCGCGAGTGAGTAAAAATGGCGGCTGCTTTTATCTAATCTATCTACTCTATCTAATTACAAGGATCGATATTGGATGATGATGATGAAAGCACATGTCTCTCTCTCCTTCTCCAAATCACCGCCTCCCTTCCGCCCTGATTTCTGCTTCACAACTCACTCCCTTACGATGCACATGCACAAGAAGAAGCAAACGAACAACACAACAACCACTATTGCTGTCCAAATAAAAAACAACCAACAACAACAACAACAACAACAATCCCTTGCTGCTCGACGCCTTATTTTGCTTCGCCACGCCCACAGTTCATCCCAACAACAACATCCTTCTCTCAAAGGTCACTTCTTTTCACCTGTGCTATGCTATGCTATGCTTTGCTTTCCTAGCTGCTATGCACAATTCAATTTCACTAGCTACCTACTTAATTTCCTACATATGTCAATGATTATCGATCACCTCCTTTTGCTGATTATAAACCCTAGCTATAAGTTATTTACGACGATGGAAGACGACTTATTAGATATCATGCATGTTGCCCATTAATTTACACGTTGTGTATTCAATTGAGATTTTAATAGACTTTTGGTTACTTTTATTAATTAAAAAAGTTTAGGGGTATTCAATTAAACTTTTAGAGAGTCTCTAAAAGTAAGGTGTATTCAATTCAATGTGAACTTTTATAGAATTTTAAAAAGTCTCTAAAAGTTTTAGGGTATTCAATTTAAACTTTTAGAGAGTTCATAAAAGTAAGGTGTATTTAATTTTTTTAGCGACTTTTGTAGATTGGTTATAAATCTTGACTTTTGTAAACTTTTTGTATAAAAATACACATAAATAAGTCTTCAACTTCTCTTCACCTCAACCCAGAAACTTTTCGAGACTTTTAATTTTTGTTGGTTACATTTTTCAATAAGGACTTCATTGTTCACAAGATGACTTTTTCTTATCAATGATTTTTATCAACTTCTCCAATCACTCCACAACTCTTGGATTTCATTGCTTACCCATTATACTCTCATATCTATGTTGATGAAAATGGATTGATGTCATTATTAACAAAATCTCATTCTTGCATCACTATACATTTTTTATACTTTTTTTTACAAAGAAGTTTCGTTTATTTAGTGTATTATTATAATCTCAAAAAGTGTAGTATATATTATTATTTTTGAAAAAAATAATTGTATAATTTTTTTAAAATGCAAGAAGTGCATTTTTTTAGAATTTAAACTATCATTATTAATGAAAAAATATACTTTTTTTTGCTTAAGTCAAACAAAAAAATAAAGTGCAAAATTTTTACACAAATATTTCCAATTATCTTTTCTCAAAAAAAAAATATTTCCAATGATCCTACCACTAAATAATGATTTATTTACCTATTTATTATGTTGATATTTATTTACTTATTTGTTATGCTACTACCTTGAGAGTAATTCATTAATATGTCTATATGTTTTTTTTTACTAAAATACAACAATACGTTTTAAAATATTAGTAATAGTTATTAAGAAAAAATATAATTATTTATTTTTTTATAATAAAGTGCAAAATATTTGTTTCATTTTAAAAATGACAATAATCTATTAGTATCATCAAAATCATGTTTAAGAAGTTCACAAAAGTCACTAAAAATCTTAAATGTTGATAAAAGTCATCATAGTAAAATCTACATAAAAATTTATCAAAGTCTTTCAATGTCTACCAAAATCTATAAAACTTCATAAAAGTCATTCACTTATAAAAGTAACCAAAAGTCTATTAAAATCTCAATTGAATACACCCCCGTTAATTTCAAGCTTATTACAACCACAACAACAACTACAACACTACCATACCCTCCCTCCGTCCCAAATTAATTAATTAATTAATTGAGGTTGACTACATAGATCAAACTCTTCTATTGTACTCGATTTAGTGCAATTCATTCATGATGATCTTTCCAAACTATTCAAATCCCTCCTAATTAATTTCAAGCTTCCTACTTATAATATTTTGCTCTTTTGTTTTTCTTAAATATAAATACATAGACCACGATCGACCTCTAACTAAAGCTGGACGCACCGATGCTGCTAAAGTCTCCAAAATACTTCAGCAGATGGGTTGGATACCTCAACTCATTCTCTCTAGGTTAATTGCTTTCTTTTTTCTTTTTCTTTTTTTCTCTTCTACCAGTTAATGCATGTCTTCTGAATGAGCCACATTTTCCAGCGTTGTTAATTAATTTACTTCTTACCTACTCATTCTACCAATGCAGCGATTCAGCTCGAACAAGGGAGACACTCAAAATAATGCAAGACCATGTCCATGCACTTTTGGATGCCATTGTCTATTTTATCCCTAGCTTTTATTCAATTGCGGCCATGGATGGGCAGACAGCTGACCACCTTCAACGGGTCATTTGCGAGCATGCAAGGGATCCTGACATCCATACTGTAATGTGAGTTGCTTTTGCTTTTGATTCAAAACATGCATACCATGTCGTTCATCTATACTCACTCACTTCTTTCATATACGTTCTCCAAAATCTTTTCCATTCAAACTCATGTTAACTAGCATGCAGTGATCAACCCACGCAACAACATCGACTAATACTCTTCAATGCGCTTACATAATCACTAATATGTAGGTGCCTCAAAGACATAGCTAGCACTTCCACGTTAGATGTAGGGTTTCTAGCTTGTGATACAACGGCATTTGCTATTACTGATGCTCTCTTTAGTCCTCTCGGTAGACTACATCGAAATGCCTGGTGGATCATGAGACTACACAGTATCCAATCAAATAAATTGACTACACTTGCAAGGGCTGCATCTTCTCCACTAATTTATGCCATATAGAACTACATAGAATGGGCAAAAATATTTAGAAAATTTATAATCTCTTCATGTTTTACCTTAATTAGTTGTGACATAGACACTTGAATGAAAGTTTAATCGCCCTCATAGTCCAATACTCAATTTGATTACACAGGTGTATGGGACATAACAGGGGCTGGGAAGAAGCTGCCTCCATGTTTTCAGGGTCCTCTGTAGAATTGAAGACATGTAATGCTGCTTTGTTGGAAGCCAGTGGGAAGTCCTGGGAAGAGGTTAGTCATCTTTTGCTTATGTGTGATTATTTATGATTGAATTCTTTTGCACCCATGCCCCCGCTTACCAGCTTGTGGTAGCTCTTAAATCTAAGCGGTGAGAATGAAACACCTAATATGAAGGAGTAGAACTCCTTGCACGGGAGGCAAAAACCATATCGTAAGACTAAGGAAAGATTGACAAATGTGTATTTCCTCTCCAACATTGTAAATTTGCCTGCCAACTTGACCTTGGTTTTTTTGTAACCGGGGCTTTGATGGGATCAAGTTCCCTTTAGGCTACTGAACTACGAAGGTTTAAATGAAAGCTGATTACCAACTCATTTTGTTTGCAGGCGTTTGCTATGGTAGGCTTTGGAGGATGGAAGCTTCAAGGCATAGTGAAGCCCGACGCAGCTATCTTGCAAGATTTTGTTTAAATATTTAGTTGTAAATAGTCATATTTTCCTCATTTTTTTTAAAAAAAAAATATTTGTTTCTTTTATTAAAAAAAAATAAAGAAAAAAAGAAAATGGTCTCTAGTAGTAGTTTTGGTCATTGTTGGAGTGATCCATTAATTTTTTTATGCATGTGTTGCATTGATATCGATCAATTCTCAAATTAAAAGTGAAGAAGAGGCAGGAAGTATTGAAAAGAGGGTGGAAAGGGTGAAATAAAATAGGAATGTGTTGTATAATTAACAGTAAAGTATTTCAGAAAAGCAGCAGCAGCAGCAGCAGCAGCAGCTGAGATTGGACAGAGTAGTTATGGTTGAATGGTGAAAATGGGATTGGGATGGGATAGTTATCTCCAACTTTACACACACTTGTGGCGACAAAATTGGAACTTTGACAGCACAGTCGTTGAGGCTAGTAGGCATCACATGTTGGTATGTTAGCGCTCACAAAGTCACAATGTATGTATATATGAATGTTTGAGATGTTGTACTAATTAACTTGTATGTTGGCGAAGAAGAGAAATGTACAAATAGTAGTAGTGCAGTTGGTTAGTGGACCAGGCAGGCGCACGTGCCAAGGGCCCGTGTGGTTGAGACGGTGGTTGTGGACTGTGGTTGCGGAGATGGAGCTAGATGAATTCAATTTTGGGAGGTCATGAGTCATAACTCATCACTCGAGAGAGAGAGAGAGAGAGTCCTATTGTCATCATCGCTAGCTAGCTCATCACTCGTCACTCGTCACTCACCCATCACTCATCACTTGTTAGTGATCAGATCAGCATTCAGCAAATACTAATAATAATAATAATAAGAAGAAGGTAGAAAGGTGAGTCCGGGGCTTCCCACGGTAAGAAATGAATGGCTCCTTTTATGGCCTTTTTGTTTTGTTTTGTTTTGCAGCTACTTGTTACTACTTCCCTTTCATCCTTGTGTTCTCTTGGAGTTGGGAGTCCAACGAACTCCACTAATCCACCGCAGCTTTCTTTCCTTTTTCATCTCTCTCAACTTCCTTGGCGGTGTAGCTAACTAGCTAGCTAGCTAGGGTTTCGTTAAAATCCTTTCATCACGGACGGACGGAGCTGCTTTCTGGCCAGCTCATCCAGATCTGCCTTTCCTAGTTAGTTGAGTTTCAGCTCGGAGAAGAGCTTCTGGCGGAGTCGATTGAGGTCCAGATCTGGAGAAGGAGACGGTATTAATTGTATGACTGAAAAGTGGTTGACAGTTTTACTGCTGCTGCTGCCGCTGCTGCTCGGGGTTGACTTTGAAAATGATTGAGCAGTTCGTCAATTTCGTCATTCGCCCTCCCAGGTTACTATTACGTACAATTCTCCATTCATCATGCTTTAAACTTGCAAATACTAATGACTTTCTTTCTTTCTTCCATATATGCCAGGGCTGACTACAATCCTCATCAATATTTATGGGAACCAGATTTCACTCTTGCAGGCCGCAAATATCAAAGACAAGACTTGGAGGCAAGTACGGAGATCGATCAATTCTCAACCTCCTTTCTTTTTCTACCCATTTTCATGCAATTTCTACATTCATCCTTTCAATGAATACTAAATATTCTGCTTTTCACTCAGCTTACAAGTGCAAGAGGCCACACCTTGCAATGCTCTCATTATACCCCCTCTCCTATTCCTCATCACACCCCTCTTCCTTGTGTTATTTATTGCCATGGCAACAGGTTTGCACTGCTTTCTTCACTTCTTCTTCTCGCTTCTCAGTTTTTACCTGCCACACAAAGAAACACATTATTTGCTCACCGTTTACTATGTTTTCTATGCGGTGACTTATGGATGAGGTTGAGGGTTCACTCTCACCGTCTTCAACTTTTAAGGGGGCATGTTTAGTATGTTTCGACTCGCTTGTCTAATTTTTCATTTTAATTTATCAATGCAGTGGATGTCGAGCAGATGCAAATGAGGCTGCTGCAATGCTTCTTCCTTCAAATATTACCGTCTTTACTCTTGATTTTTCAGGTTCAGGGTTATCCGACGGTGAATATGTGAGCCTTGGTTGGCACGAGGTTTCTTCTCTTCTTTATATTTTCCCATTCTTGCATTTGTATTTTCTTTTATTCCTTCCTTTTCTCATTTACAAGTTTTCAATTTTATGAGTGTTTTGTGTCTCAGAAAGATGACCTTAAAATTGTGGTGTCCTATTTGAGAAGCAATAAACAAGTATCTTGCATTGGTCTTTGGGGAAGATCCATGGGTGCAGTAACAAGGTAAAGTATCCTCTATAGTATTATCTCAAATATTTTGGAATTCCCAAATTGCTTTGATCGTTAAATGCTTTTGGTATTGTAGGAATACCTAACAAGAAAATTGTTTTTGACTGGCTTAAAAATAATGTAGCACTGAAATTGTAGGATTCACATTGCTTTCAACTGCTAGGAGAGATTAAGTTCTTGAATTTATATGAATGGTGGGATGAGAATGTTTCCTTCTCCATGCTTATTTTCCACCAATCTTTTCCTCGGAGGAATGAAATCAATGGTTATAATAACCTTTACAGCTATGTTTCATTTAGTAAGTTGTTTCCCAAATTTATGTTCTAAACCGAGATGTTTGTGTAAGACCACATCAAAGCTCATTTTGTTACTTTTAAAAGAATCTTGGTAAAGCTTTTGTCTTCATTGTATTTTTACATACCAGAATCTTCATCTTTCGTTAGATTGATTTCTCAGTCAACCTTTTCATCATTTGTCTTGATCTTGCGTAAAAGTAATATTTACAAAAAAGAAACCAACGCAGTTGGTAAAAGCTATGAATTGTATTCCTAAAATGTGAGAAAATAAGCAAAGGCCCTTAATTTCGTCGGGAATGCATCGTAGGGATTATGCGTTTGTGTGTTTTTCATAATTTAACGAAAGAAGTTTGATTACATAGTTTGAAAACCCCAAATGACAACTTTCAAGTTTTTTTCTGGTTCTAAATTGTCCCAATCTAATTTGTGATGAAGCCTTCTTTATGGAGCAGAAGACCCTTCAATAGCTGGAATGGTGTTGGATAGTGCCTTCTCTAATTTGTTTGACTTGATGATGGAGCTGGTGGATGTTTACAAAATACGACTTCCTAAATTCACAGTAAATATCAACTTATCTTTTCTTTCTTTTGGTGGTTAAATATCTTATTCCAGCACAAAGCTCTATTTGAGAGTTTTTCTTGTTATAAAATTCTGAACTTCTTTTTCTTATTATTGATAAGTATGAAATTCATGCAGAAAGTTTTTTTTTTTACGATTAGATGGTTTGTGTTGCTGGGAAAAGGTTTTGAAAGTTGATTGGTCTTGTGCTACCCCTGGGACATAATTGAGTTGATGAGAGATGGTTTGTTTTTGAGTAACAGTCCTGTGGTCTTATGCTGCCAACTCTGCCCTTTGGTCTTTGGGAAGAAATCATATTGTGTTCAAAGATGTGTTTGAGGATATAGAGTTAGTTTTGAATAGCATTTGGGTCCATGCAATCACCGAGAGTCCGAGACCCTTATTTGACTCATCCCTTGGCTTACATGTGTATCTTTTTTATCCTTTTTATCCTTACACAATGGATAACTCAAAGAGGGAGCAGTCCCCTTTGCAGGAAGGAGTTGTGAACCCAGCTAGAAAGTATTGTCATGTGGACGAGGTAGATTTCTTTGGGCGATTCTAAGCTTCAAGTTGGTTAGGTTCAGATTGCCCTCATGCTTATTGGTTAAGACTATTGGCGAACATTCTATGACTTCACAGTCAGTTTCAGGATATGCAGGTTCGTTGAATGTCTTCGGTTTGTCTCCATTGGAAAATCTCTGGTCCTCCACCTTTGCTGTCGTTATTGCTTCTACTC
Source organism: Stephania yunnanensis (assembly GCA_039657365.1). Lineage (NCBI taxonomy): Eukaryota > Viridiplantae > Streptophyta > Magnoliopsida > Ranunculales > Menispermaceae > Stephania > Stephania yunnanensis. The sequence goes on along the minus strand of CM077583.1, from coordinate 61,474,235 downwards.
CTGAATGTTAATATGTTGTTTCTTCTTAAAAATTTGCTCTAGTCTCTCTGTTCTTGAGGCTGGTATGAAGCCATCAGCCACCCTGGGCTTATGCTATTGCTTGCTGTTATAATGAAAGAATGGTTGGAAATTTAGTATATGTTATCTCAACTAAAGGGATTGAGATTGCTTGCTGTTATAATGAAAGAATGGTTGGAAATTTAGTATATGTTATCTCAACTAAAGGGATTGAGAATGATGTCACACATAGAATTCAAGTTAGATGGAAGAAATGGAGAAGTGCAATAGGTGTGATCTGTAATACAAATATGCCTCTACCAAGTTAAAAGAAATTTTTATAGGACCGCAATTAGGCCATCTATGCTCTATGGAAGTGAATGTTGGACGGTAAACAACAGCAAACATAAAATGAACGTAGCAGAAATGAGGATGCTTAGGTGGATGTGTGATAAAAATTTTAAAGGTAGAATAAGAAATAGTGAAATATAGAAATTCAAAGACAAGTAGAAGTAACACTAATTAACACAAAGATTAGGAAATGGTAGTTGTGGTGGTTTGGTTATCTGCAAAGACGGCCTACAAATGCCTTCACAAGAAAACTCGACTCAATAGAAACTAAAGAGATTTGATGAGGTAGGAGTAGACCGAAGTTAACTTGGGACGCATTAATTATGAGGGTTTTGAATTGTTTTGAAAGCTCACCATCAATTGCACTAAATTGAGTACAAATGAAGAGTTTGATCTATGTAGCCGATCTCAATTAATTTAGGATTGAGGCTATGTTGTTGTTGCATCTCAACGAAAGGGAATTAAATTCAAAGTCATCACCGCTAAATTATTTTTCAGTGGAATATGGATATTCCTTTTTGATATGCTATTTATCTTTGAGAACTTCACATTAATTATCATAAATGTCGGTTTTATAATTTTACATCAGGAGACTTGGCTGATTTTTGGGAGTGTGCTCTGGTTATTTACCTTGTCACATACTGTTCGGCTTTCTTACAAACAAATGATAACAAGACTTTCAACTTCTCAGGTTAAAATGGCTGTACAATATATGCGCCGTGTCATCCAGAAGAAGGCAAAATTTGATATTATGAACCTCAATTGCATACAGGTAAATTTATGTATCATGTTAGATTTTTTTTTGCCCAGATGAAATACCCATAGAGGTTTGGAAATGCTTAGGAGAAATTGGATTGACTTGGTTAACAAAACTTTTCAATAAATTCTAAAATCAAAACGGATGCCAATGGATTGGAGAAGAAGCACGCTTGTGCCAATCTTTAAAAACAAAGGAGACATTCAAAGTTGCTCAAATTACCGCGTAATTAAACTTATGAGTCTATGAAACTTTGGGAGATGATAATTGACAATATGCTAAAGAGATAAACAACAATATCAGAGAACCAATTTGACTTCATGCTTGGGAGGTCAATTATGGAGGAGATATTCCTTGAAAGACGATTGTTAGAAAAATATAGAGAAAAGAAAAAAGATCTTCATATGATATTCGTAGATTTAGAAAAAACATATGATAAGGTTCCTAGAGATGTTCTTTGGTGGGTTCTAAAAAGAAAATGAGTGCATGCTAGATACATAGACACTATTAAAGATATGTATGATAGAGTAGTAACGAGTATAAAGACATTTGGAGGAGCTACAAAAGAATTTCTCATTACGATAGGAATATATCAAGGATCGGCTTTAAGCCCATATCTATTTACTTTAGTTATGGATGAACTCACTAGGCAAGAGGATATGCCATGGTGTATGTTATTTACAGATGATATCTTCTTAGTGGATGAAATAAAAGATGGAGTGAATAGAAATTAGAGCTCTGGAAGAATACATTAGAATCTAAAGGCTTTAAGTTGAGTAGGACAAAAATCGAATACATGCACTGTAAGTTTAGAAACACTAGACATCGAGATGATGGAGTGGTAAAATTAGGGGAAGTAGAAGTTCTTAAGGTGAACCACTTTAGATACCTAAGATCAATCATACAAAATGATGGTAATATTGAGAATGATGTCACACATAGAATTCAAGCTAGATGGAAGAAATGGCGGAGTGCAACATGGGTGATTTGTGATTGAAATGTTCCTACTAAATTAAAAGAAAAATTTTATAGGATCGCAATTAGGCCAGCTATGCTCTTTGGAAGTGAATGTTGGGCGGTAAAGCAACAACAATTACATAAAATGAACGTAGCAGAAATGAGGATGCTTAGGTGGATGTGTAGTAAAACTCGTAAAGATAAAATAAAAATATATAAATTCAAAGACAAGTAGGAGTAGCACCAATTGATACAAAGATTAAGGAAGGGCGGTTGCGGTGGTTTGGTCACCTGTAAAGATGGTCTACAAATGCCTCCACTAGAAAACTTGACTCAATAGAAACTGTAGAAATTCGACGAGGTAGGGGTAGACTAAAGTTAACATGATATGCATTAATTAGGAGGGATTTGAATGGTTTGAAAGCTCACCATCAATTGCACTTAATCGAGCACAATGGAAAAGTTTGATCCATGTAGCCGACTCCAAGTAATTTGGGACTGAGGCTATTTTGTTGTTGTTGTTGATTGTTTTTTCTTTCTTTATTCCCCTTGACCTCATTAGTTGAGAACATGTAACTAGTTTTTCTGAACAGCATGTGTTCTTTTGCTTTGAATGAGTTCACCCTAGCTGGAGCCGTTAGAGTTTTACTTGTAAAGTATGTCCATACTTAAGTGTAAGACTCACTTCTGGGTGAATACCTAGCGGCATTAATTTATCTATTTCTGAAATGTTTCGTTTACTTTGTTGAAGTACTAAGCACACTTTGAAATCTGATGTTTCCGCAGGCTGCACCCAAAACCTTCATTCCAGCTTTATTTGGGCATGCTTCGGAGGACATCTTTATCCAACCCCACCACTCTGACCTCATCTTTAAGTCCTATGCGGTAATTGACTTGTAATTCAAGGGAAAGATTTTTTTTGAATATGCTCTGATCTTTTTTTCCCACCATCTCCCATGGCTTTGCCTTTAGTCAAATTTGCACATCATATGGTTTGTGCCTCTTGCGCGCTTTTGTTTTAAGACAAATTTAGCATGCAACTGCATCTCCACTTGATGCAATTTTGCTGTAAATCTTGTTATAAGATAAGTCATAGATGGGAATTCATTTTTTTCCTGAACTTTGTGCAGGGCGACAAAAACATCATTAAATTTGATGGTGATCACAACTCACCACGACCACAATTTTATTATGATTCGGTCTCCATTTTCTTCTATAATGTCCTTCATCCTCCTCAAGTATCTTGTTCTCTCTCAAGTAAGCTTGAGAAGTATTATGATTTGGGAGGCTTGAAAATTGGTTCTGGCATGGATGAGGTGATTTTTCATCGAACTAATTGTTGAATTCTCCAAGTTTCTTTTATCAAAAAACAAATAAAAATCTCTAAGTTTTTTACTTGTTTGGATTTCTAGATGTGTAGTAACTTGAGTATTATATGGGTGCTATCACCAATTTTTAAGTTTTCTGTGTGATAATCTTGTCATTGTATATCAGAGGATAGCTTGGGACAATCTTTGTTGGCAGTATGCATTTATGTCACCAAGCATTATCATCAATCAAAAGTTCCATTCATGATAAATCCTGATGCTTAGTTTTCGTCCATGGCGTTAAAATGACACTTTCATGTGAAATTGTCCCATGCACATGCAAATTTTAGATGGAAGTTGTCGAGCATATTGCAGAGTTGGTAGTTTTGCATCTTCCACTACCACCAAGCCTATCAAAGCTATTTTAAGTTCTATTTATTTATTTTTTTTGAGGAGGGGGAAGCGCATTTATTGTAGTTCAGGAAGGAAAATTCCCCAAGTTCCAGAAAATCTGGACTCGACATTTATGGTAATATATGAACTTATTAGTAATATTGTTATGAGAGTTCTTGAGAACAAAACTTGTAACTTTAGATTTTGCTAATTGCTAAGAACGCTTGAAGATTTTTAAAAAAATATGCATGGCGAGCATTTCTTTAGTTTTGAGCATTATTAACTTAATGCGATTTACAAAGAGTTTCTGAGTTTGGAATTTTGCAACTCTTCAAGTTGTGCCTTTGATTCTACAGGTTTGAGAAGAAATAAACTGTGGTATCACTTTGGATGTTACTTCTGAGAGCATAGTGTGATTTCTAATATTTTAAGACCACATACATGTGGATGCTATTCCGCTGAGTCTTTTGCATCTTTCATTTTTCTTTTGACCTCTAATTAGTTATAAAAAGAATTGGTTACTATTTTTCAGTTCCTATGACCATTGTCATTACTTCTAAGTTCTAATTGTGAACTATGTAGAGCTTTGGGTGGCTTCTATCCTATACGTCCTTTCTTGCTACACTGAAATATCTTGATCCCTGTAACATTTAGGTCTGAGCTTATAGTCTGCAGTGTCATAATGTATTTGTAATTGTAAATTTGAAGATGATGGCATATATAATAAACTATTTTTTCTTTATTGGAAGCATATATAGTAAGCTATGAGTCTATGACTAATAGAGTTATTTATTACTGTAGAGCTTATTGTATGAGATTGTCAGTGGTCTTCGTGCTGTTGATACTGGAGCCACAAGCTCTTCATCAGCTCCTCCAAGTGTTTCTACCGCAAAATCTGTCAGCGAATTTCTTTCTGAGATCGCACCTCCAGCTACTGCCCTTGTATGTTCAGAGCTCCTTCTTCTACAATGTTTCTTTCCTGCAGGGTTTTAGGATGGTGTTGCTTGTGTGTAGGAAGTGTTTCAGGTTATATTGCTATTTGCAGGATTCCATGATTGATCAAGATGGTTCTTCTAATTTAATGGATGGGAAAGATGGAGAGTGTTCATCTCATTTGCAGGTAATCTTGCAATTGGTGATATTCAATAATTCAGTTGATGTTCCCTGTTTTATTGATTTGTCCTTGCCTGCAATGACGCATCTGAATTGAAATGTCTAACTGAGATGATATACAATGTACGTTTCATGTTTAGTTTGATTATCTTTAAGAAGTATATGTATGATATACATGCTTCAACTGCTGTAGAGTGCCTTGCCTACCATTCTACATTCTACCTCATCCGTGAAGAAGCTGATGTCTTAAACTATTAGAGGAGCCAATGACCTAAACTCTATTCTTCTCGACGCTCAGAAATCCTTTTTTTTTTTGTTATGCAACTTTAAAGCAATACTCGGTTCAGGAAGGTTTTCTGTCAGTTTTACAACTTGTGATTTTGCAGGTTAATACAAGTGAACAAAATGAAGAATGTTGCTCATACTCGAGCTCAAATCGTGAGAGTTGGGGACGTTGCTCTTCTATCGGAGGTAGTGATGAAGAATCTTCTTCTGCTGATTGTAGAGGGGGGACAAATTCCAAACATCAGGTCTCATCCTTTTTTTTTTTTTTTTCCCCTATAGGCTATAGCAATAGCATTGTTGTCTCGATGGTGTAATGAATGAATCTTTGAATTAATATGCAAGGGTGTTGTCGTGTCTTACATTAAAAATGAAAATGATGGCAGATGAGTTTAAAAGTGCTTGCAACCCCGCTTAGAAGGATGCAGAAGAAATCGACATCAGAAGTAGGGGGAAAGGAGAGTAAGAAATCTGGAAATGATGATTCGAGGAAGAGCAGCAGGCGAGAGAAGTTTGAGAAATTGGAGGCCTTAAGCCAGAGGCTGAGGCTGTGCATTTTGAAGGGAGTGAAGCATAGAAGGCATCAATCTTCATGATTGATTGTAAAATGTAATTGGTTTTGGATGTTTGTTTGTTGTTTGTTTGTTTGTTTGTTTGATCATTTAATTATGTAGGAGGGGTAGACAAAGGCGAGTTGTGTAATGGAAGTATGTTTGGTATGGGATGTGGCATATATTGTTGGAAATGTAAAGCCGTTGTTGATCATCGGTCATTCATTAGTTTAGCACAATTGAACTTGTGTGTGAAATTTGGCGTGGTAGGTAGGAGGAAGAGGGAGTTGGTAATGTCATCATGTATGCCTTCTGCTCGATCATCGTCCTATCAATTTAATAATTTAATTGGTGGGAGGGATGCGTTGGAAGGTGAATGAATATTTAATATATTATACAAAGGCAATAGTAAGTAGTAAGTTAGTAAGTGTAAGTGGTGGAGGACATGTGGTTTTGTACTAGTAGAGAGAGAGAGAGAGAGAGAGAGACGTGGTGGGAGCAACGCAGAATTAGGCCTGCATCCGCTGCTCCAGCCTCCACCTCAACCTCAACATCAACAGAGTTTAAAGACCAACGCTGGCCGTTGGATTTAGATCTAATCAAGCTTCATCTTCTTGTTTCTCACCCTCACCCTCTTCAGTCTTGTGTCTTGAGGCTTCAGGCAGCCCTGCAGCAGGTAAGCCACCAATATTATCTTCTTCATCGTCATCTTCACCTTTCGTCTTTAATTAATTAAGATGGTTTACTTGGTTTTTTCTGTTGATCTCAGCAATCAGTTGGATCTGTTCGTTTTCTAGTCTAGAATAATATATTTGATTTTTTTTTTTTTTTTTTCTTTAGAAACAAAAGTAATCTGCTCATCTGCTAAGAAATGGATACAATTTAAGATGATTCTCATGCATGCAACCAAATTACCAATTTATCAATAATTCTGATTTGATATTTTTGACGGGTTTCGTATGAGGTTAGATGCGTTCATTTGGAATCTACGCGAGTGGTTGCTGTTCGCTTCATTATGATTTGTTTGTTTGTTTGTTTGTTTGTAGAAGGATCGATCGATCGATCAATCAATCTTGAGTTGAGTGAGGTTGGGGTTTGGAGGTTGGAGGTTGGAGGTTGGGGTTTGGAGGTTGGAGGTTAGAGGTTAGAGGTTAGAGGTTGGAAATGGGAAGCTCACTGTCGACCACCTCTAGTACTAGTACTAGTGTTCCAGAAACAAAGCTTGAAGCTAAAATGGTTGAAGCCATGCGGCGCAGGGCATCTCAAGGAACTCCCATCAAGTCCTTCAACACCATCATCTTGAAATTTCCTAAAATTGATGAGAGTTTCAGAAACTGCAACACCATATTCCACCAATTTGGTATTAATTAAACCTCTTTTCTTTTCTTCTCTTTTTATTATTATTATTATTACTCCCTCTGGGTCATTTATATTAGTTATTAGTCATTTAAGGAAATGATACAAGAATTAAGATAACTTTAATTACAAATATAATTTACGTATATGCCATTTGGCCTTAAATGAATGGAAGAATTGAATAATCATAAATGTTTAAATTGTATAGAGGTAAAAATGCAACAAATTCGCTCTTGAATTCCGAAAAAGACATGCAATTTTGAATAACAAGTATTTTGCTACCGGAAGGGAGTATTATTTATGAGATATGAGAACTCTGAAACTCATCAACATTCCATTTATTTCCCTTTGTTATTCTATATATATACATAGATGAGGATTCAAACGGTGCGATTGACCACCAGGAGCTCAAAAACTGCTTTGGCAAATTAGAGATCAACTTCACTGACGAAGAGATCACTGATCTCTTCAAGGCATGTGACATGAACGAAAATTTGGGTATCAAGTTCAATGAGTTCATTGTACTTCTCTGCCTCGTTTATCTTTTCAAGGAGGACCCCACTTCCATTCAAGCCGTATCCTTTTCTTTTCATCACATTCATTATCGCATTGCCCCTCATTCTTATACTTTAGCTAGGGATCCATGCTTAATTAGGCAACATTGATCTGTCTGATTTTTGTTCTTGCCTCTTATATAAATATCATGTGAGCTGCATGTTATTTCTGAAAATGCATGGAACTTCTTTGTCTGTGTCTGTCTGTCTGTCTGTCTATTATTTCACTTGCTTTCAAGCCTTGATTTCCATAACCAAAGTGTTAGAGATCACGGTTGGGATTACCAAATCTAGAGGCAACATTCGAGACGTTGGTCAATGCATTTGTTTTCTTGGACAAAAATAAGGATGGTTATGTCAGCAAGAACGAGATGGTTGAGGCAATCAATGAAACAACTGCTGGGGAACGCTCCTCTGGACGAATAGCCATGAGAAGATTTGGTGACTTCTTCTTCTTCGTCCTTACCTTTTTCATTTTATAGAATGGAGTTTCATCCTGATAATTAATTAAGCAAGCGTACGTGGTGTTACTGTCTTTGTTTCAGGAGAAATGGATTGGGATAAAAATGGAGCAGTTTCGTTCAAGGAGTTTCTTTTTGCATTTACTCGCTGGATTGGGATTGATGAGCACGATGATGAGGAAGAAAAAGATGGGGATGTGGAGGTTTAATCGACTTCACTTCTTTTGAGAAACCATGGGACTTGTTGTAATAAGAGAGAAAGGATTCTTCATCGATCTTCATTATGCTCAACAATATTACTGCTGACTGCTGAGCAAATTACCTATAGCGTGTTTTCTCAATTAATTATGTACAAAAGGCGATTTACAAGTTGTGGGGTGATTCAAGTCTTCCCTCTTAACTTAAATTCAACCTTCCCTTGCAATCTTATATACTATAATGTCTGCTCTGGTCTGCTCGTGTGGATCTGCTGTTGTAGGCTGTATTTCAGTGAAGACATTCTTTTGGTACGTACATTTGATTTGATTTGTTACATAACAGCGTAGATTTCTTGGAATTCGTATGACACACATCCCAAACAAATCTACATATAACACACATCTCAAATAAATTTACACCACCTTTGTATAGTGTAGCAAATGTATATCTCTTAAAATGTTAGTTTAAATAATACCACATCATAATCACGCGCATGTAAATATATTCCAATCATTAAAAAATAAGAGGTCCGCTATGGGCACCCCACCATTTCATGAAGGCACTCATATTTTTTCTCATTTCTCAATCTAAAATGTAAATGACTATTTTGCCCCTTCATATATACTCACCCAAACCCCACAAACCATTTGCAAAGCAAAATTGGGGCACCCCACCACCTTGAAGAATATGTGAACCCTAAAGCCACAATTGTATTTGACGAGCGTGTATCGATTCTTGCGGCTTGACATCATCCGACTGCGAGGTAATAATGTTTGACAACCATATGAAGCTTCGATGGAACTGTAATTTTGATAAAAAAAACTGTGAAATTGATTATTTATTTGTCAACGTATGGTTTGGTAAATTCGACCAATCCAACTTGTTTGCACTATAAAATGGAAGATTGTACTACTTTGGTGCAAGAGGAGGTAGAAGTTGAGGTAATTTTTGAAATTTAATGTGTTTTATTTGCGGTTTATCAAATTTTCAGTCGATTTTTCACGTACGCGATTGATTCGGCCTCGCAGGACCGAGAGGTATAGAAACGTCTCGGTCAGCAACCACCGAGAAGTGTACGTAGTTCACGTCATGATGTGAACGATACGTAGTGGCAGTCTCGGTATGGAACGACAGAGACTATGAAGTAGTTCTTGGTTGGACATGAACGAAACTGTCTTTATAGTATCGGACCTGTACAATCGAAAACTTGAGTTTTTGAGATTTTTGGTGATTTTTGGTTGATCATAATGTTACAATGTTTGTATTGCAGGTAATGCCGGTTTCTACTTTATTTCCAGACTACAAGGATGCGTTTACACCTTGTAGGTCATTCCCCTCTAGAGAATCGGCAATTTAATGGCTTCAAATGATAGGTCGGGAGAACAAGTTTATGTTAGTAACGAAGCACTCTGATGCCGGAGAGATTAAGCGTAGGGGAAGGGTGAAACTTGCATATGAGAGGTATGGTACATATAGGGGAATGTCACAAAGAGTTGAGAAGGGTAAAGCGGGAAAAATTGCTTCGAAACCAAGAAATGAAGAATAAGAGGAAACGGGGTGAACTCAAATCGGTACAAAGAAATGTGGATGTCGTTTCCTTATCAACATCAAGGAAAATGCTGACTCTTTGTGGTATGTCAGTGTCATATGTGGGAGGCACAATCACGACCCCGTGAAAAACTTGGACGACCACTCATTTGCCGAGAAAATTGGATAAGGGGGAGCAGGAGGTTGTGGTGCAGATGACAAAGGGTAATGTGAAGCCAAAAGACATCCTCAATACGTTGAAGCAAAGAGATGTTACAAACGTATCGAGAATGCGGACAATATATAATGCAAGACAAAAATCCGAATTGAGGATGCGGGTGGGATGACTCAAATGCAACAACTATTGCACATATTGGAGAAGAATAAGTGGATGTCATGGCATAGGAAGCATCCCGATACGAATGTCGTCACCGATTTATTTTGGTCACATCCTGATTCAATCAAGTTGCTAAGGTGTTTCTCATCGATAATTTTGATGGATTGCATGTACAAAACAAATAGGTATCGAATGCCTTTATTGAAGATTGTTGGCATCACTTATACACGTTTGACGTTCTCCGTTGGGTTTGCATTCATATCATCAGAGAGTCATGCAAATTATGTTTGGGCACTTGAGAACTTGAGATCCATATTGGATGGGTGGCCCAAACCTGACGTGTTTGTTACCGATCGGGATTTAGGCCTTATTAGTGCCATCGAAGAAGTATTCTCATCATCGTCTCACCTTCTTTGCTCTTCGCACATCAACAAAATAGTATTGACCAAGACTAAGAAGATGTTTAGGGATAACAAAGGCTTTGCTCGTTTTATGGATAGGTGGACGAGTGTGATGTATGCCAAGTCGAGGCCTTATTCGAAGTTAGGATGAATGACTTGCGTTGTGAGTTCGGGAATGTGAATGGTCTTACTGATTACTTAGATAACACATGGGTAAAGAGCTACAAGGAGAAATTTGTACCCGCATGGACAAATCGAATTATGCACTTTGGGGAAACAACAACACAGAGGGTTGAGTCTGCGCATTCCACTTTGAAGCTACATCTTGGCAACAGTCAGACAAATTTTGAGACTTTGTGGAATGTGTTTGATGACATCCTTATGATCCAATATAACAACATCAAGGCATCGTTTGAGCTCAGTTTGAATGTGATCCAACATGAATACATTGATGAGTTATATCGACGATTACGTGGTTATGTCTCTTAACGGGCGCTTAAGTTAATTAGAGATGAATTGACACGTGGAGAGGATGTTGGTCACGACTCAACTCGTTGTGGTTGCGAGATACGTACGACACATGACCTTCCTTGTGCACACGAGCTAAACCATCATAAATTTGTTGGGTCGCCCATCCCTATCGATGACATTCATGTGTACTGGCGAAAGTTGAGTATGGTACCTGAGAATCCTGTGGATCGGTTTGGGTACAATGTGCACGATGAGATTGAAAAGGTGTTGCAAAAGTTTCATGCTTGCACTGATGAAGACGATCGCATCAGGATTATTCAACAGTTTAGGGAGATTAGTCGACCTTCGTCTACACCGGGTGTTGTGCCACCTACGAAAATAAAGACAACTTGGGAAGGACACCGGGGTCTTCAATCGAGAGGTAAGGCAGGATCAAAGAGAAAACGCGATAAAGACGATTCTTTGACGACTAGATTGTCGAGCGGATTTGAGTACGTGCTATCAATAGAAGAGGCCTCTAGTTCGAGGAAGAAGAAAAGTAAAGTGGATCCTAAAATGCGTCGTACAAGTCGACGCACCCAAAGTGCATCTAACATGTCTTATGCTCATTGCATAGAACCGGATTGGTTGTCATATGTTGATAGCACTATCGATGTGCTAGCCGATGGAAATTGTGGATATCGTGTGTTGCCTCCGGGCTAGGACTTGCCGATATAGACGGTTGGAGGATCGTACGTATAAGGATGTATGATGAGATAATCGGGTATGAAAGCCTTTGACGGGAAGTGCTTGGAACGAGTTACGAGAATGTCAAGATTGTTGTGCATTATCCAGATAATCAAGTTGATGCATCTTTCAAAGAATGGTTGACACTTCCAGAGATGAGGATTGTTAATATCAACTGCATTTAATGTCATTCTAGTAAACCTCTCGCATGGGAGTGCCTCGACATTTCTACCTCTACGTAGTGCTCCATCGTTGTCATTCTAGTAAACCTCTCGCATGGGACTACATAGGGCCTGCTTCGGTAGGGGCGGATGTGGCGGTTGTGCCGGTTGCGGTGGCCGGAGTGGTAGTAGTGGTGGTGGTGGGACCGATACTCATTCCCGAAAGAAATTGACGATATCACTCGCCATTTTCCTCGCAGACTCAAGCGTACGCAACTCCGGCGGGAGGTCCATCCATCGTAAGGTCGCGTCTAACTCACGCCTATTATGCTGATGAAAATATCTCGGGTTAGTGTTAATGTAAAACATATCGGGATTTCAAGAAATGGCACGTAGGCATGCATAATACGTATAACACATTCAATACCTCTAGTAGCTCATTGTCAGCGATGGTTGTGGCGACCATGTCTTCTTCCTCATAGCTCGGATTGGTGATCACTGGATGACACACTTTGAGGAACCAAGGTAGGTAGTCCGGTGTAGCCAAAAACTCGAACTCCGCCTTGTCACCACAAACTTCGGGAGCCAACAAATGGTTCTGCCAACGCTCCCAATTGTCTGGTTGGAACCCATACTTGACCGAGTATTTGTTCGCGGATAGGCCTCGATGTGCTTCCAATGGGTGGTACGGAGGATCTGGTATAGATTGCACGTGGCCAAACTGTCTCAGAACCCTCTCCGGATAGTAGGGCTCCACCATATCCATGTACTTTAGCATCCCACCGTAAAAGCCCATCGCGTGAACAGCTCCATTATCCCTGTAATTAACATATGAGTCCCAAGTGATCTAATCAAAATGCAACAACTCATTATTAGTAACCAAACACTAGATGCAACATTAAGATCCGGATTTGGATAAATATCTCACCTCACTTGGGCGCAACCTATCCAAAGTTCTCCTAATGGACTCGACCTTGTCAATATTCATCACGGTCTCGTGCTTTTGAACCCATCTGCAGACACGAGGTTGCACGTAGTCCATGTATTTTGCATTGGGTGTGACGAACCTTAGTTTGAAATAGTCGTACACACTCATCCCTGCAAATACATACAACGTTAATTAGTCCGCAAATGTAAAAAATAATAATTATTATACCCTAAACAATGTAAGTCTATTTTATAATAAACCTCAAGTAATGTGAGGTAGCCATCAATTTAAGACACTTGTACTCTGTTGGTAGACACCAAGTGTAGGTACAAGTAGGCCAATGCAGTTGCACCCCATGCGTATTTTCCCACGTCGTCCAAATCTTGAAGAAGCTTCAACAACGCGATAGACACCCGAGATCCACTCTTATCGGCAAACAGGGTGCAAGAAAGAAGATACAACAAGTACGCTCGGGCTGTGCATTCCACGGGAGGATAATTTGTGTTCCTCGAACCAGTGTTGGGGCACCATCGACTCTTCAACCAACATTTGCGCACTATGAGCCCCTTGCTGATATTCACCTCCTCCTCAGCCTCTTCAACGCTAACTTCAAGTAGTTTCGACACCAACTTAATAGCATCCGAGCAAGATTCCTCCGTGTACCTCGCAAAGTTCTCAACTGCCACGACTTTGCCCGTCACAGGAATCTTCAGGAGGATGCTCACATCCTCCAAAGAGATCGACATTTCACCAAATGGTAATTGAAATGTGTTCATCTTTGGCTGCCACCGCTCCACAAATGCATAGATAACCTCCTTGTTGGCCTTGCGGTATGAACAGTCTATCAGCGTATTCAACTCAGAACGCTGAATAATCCTCTGAAGGTCCTCGGTGTCAGGGCGACACGACTGTAAATCTCATTCTTGGATCTGAGCTCCGTGATTGATACACTTGAGTACCGGACGCTCCAGCAACAACAAAAACATCTCACCAGCTTTATGAAAACCCTAAGTTTTTAATTACTCTGTCCAATAAAATTTTAAATACCTCATTGCTCCAAATCGCTAATGTGACATGACCCTTAAAGCTCTTCAACAACGCACTGTTTGAAGGACCATCAGGGAAAGGAGCACGCATTTCTACAGGCCCTTGTGGCTCTCCTTCATTATGGCCACATCCACCACTACTACTCCCGCCCACATTACGATCAGTTTCGTGGTGTTTGCGCCGTGATGAGTCACTACTACTAGACTCCGATGCATGACCCTCCTCTTCCCCTCGGGCAACAACAAGATCTTTTCGTCGCCGCGTGTCGATGTTGGAACCCTCATCGTGCAATTGTAAATTCCTTGCACGATTTCCATCAATCTTTGCCTTTCCCTTAACATCTACATTCTCCTTCTCTTTCTCTTTCCGGTAAGATGCAGTCGGGGGCCTCTGGCCGCCTCCCCGGTTACCCTCGACACCTCAATACCACCCTCTCCTCCCTAGTCACCGGTGTTTTTGAACGAGTCATATCTGAAAACACTACAACATTTAAGTGCTTGGAGCAGAACCAAAAGTACAATTCAAAAAAAAAGTACAAAATCTTCCATTTCTATTGTCTCGGTCAAGCAGGTTAGAGAAATACCTAATACTTTCGGGGATGCCTAACCGAAAATGGAACACAAGTTTCGGCAATGGACAACCGAGAGAAATGCTACTTTCTCGATTGTACATCACCGACTCGCCTTACTCTCATGATGTGCAGACCGCGTCGACTCCAAAAGTCTCGGTAATGTACAACCGAGAGATAGTGTACATTCTCGGTTGTACACCACCGACAGAACATAAACTAACACTTAAGGTTACTCTCGTGATGTCGTGACCGATATAACACAATTACGCTCGGCCATTCGTCACTGAGACTGTATGAATTATTCCGGCCTGCCTGGCCGAGAACAACGAGTTCCCAAATATTTACCCTCTATCTCGGCCATGCTTGGTTGAGACTGTAAATAATATCTCTGGACTGTGTGGCCGAGAACCACGACTTTCCAATAATGGAACCATTTAATGCACCGCCACACAAACATTACAACTACTCTACCAAATGGAACTTAATTAGACTATCAACGTATCTTCAAACGATCGATTTCACGCCTTGAGTGTTTGTACGACGAACTTCAACCGAGCCTTAATGTGGAGACGAAATCACCCAACACCCAGAGCCTTCAAACTCAAAAAACGTCCTACAACAGAGGAGAAAGACGGAGAGGGATGAAGACAAACGATTTTCGGATTGCTCGTTGGTACCGGCTCAAAGCAGCGTGGTTGCTCCTTCAAGAGGTCGGTGGTGGGGGTGGTGGGGTGCCTCTATTTTGAACGAGGGGTATTTTGAGAATTTTGGGCCTAAATTCTGGGTGCCCTTGGTAAATTACTTAGTGCCCTCAACAACAAGGTGCCTTCATGAAATGGTGGGGTGCCCATAGCGGCCCTAAAAAAAAACAGTTGCTGCTTTTCTCTCTTGTGAATGCAAAATTGTTGAATCATCAAGACCAAGGTAAATGAGTGGTAAAACAAACGAGATTGGTTCGGTTTATCGTGCCCTCAAAAATAAAAAATAACGAGCTCAATGCATGATATACAGTGCACAGCTAGCGCAACCATGGCAAATATGCCGACATACTAGGCAGCCACAGCACCTACCAAGAGCCCAGAATTTTTTCCGAACCATGTGACCCGCTCATTCTAAGTTTTGGTAATACTTGCAACTTACAGTACTGCACAGTAGTACATGAAAATAATTTCAACGTTTGACCTTCAGCTAAATTCAAGAGACCAACATTACAATTAGTGCTTTAGGGTGCAATCATATTACGATACAGTGAGAGATGGAGGGGAGAGAGCCATCAAAGCTTCCTCGAAATCCAATACAAGCATCCCATTAGATACCCATACACCAATGGCGAGTTAGCTGCAATGATACAGGATTTACTACTACAACCACGATCACTCTAAAACTTCCCAACTAATCTTGCCCATGATTGGACACGACCGCGATCAACGGAATCCTGCACCAGAACTTGACTCCAATATCTGATGTGAGAGCAACATTTCTGGTTTTGCGTGTGTGTTGCCTATGGACATCCGCTGATTCTCCACTACCCTGCCTTGTTTGGAGCTGCCGTCTACTGGAGAACCAGCACGGCAACTTGAGTCCGGAGTCAGAGGCTCGTGGTGGGATGAGAATGAATCTTCAAAGGAAAGGCTCTTTCCTGGAGCACGTTCTTTGGCAGCTTTCTCTTGAAGGGGTGATTCTGAAGTTGGTGCAGGTGTTGACGGATCTGTTTTGTCTTTGGATTCAGTGCAGTCTTCACCTGAGTTTGGAGCAAGGATCTCCGAGTCTGGAGTTTGAGAGAGAACACCACTAAGCCGCTGCTGCTCTTCAATTATCTTTTTAAGATACTTTCCTTGGGCTTCTATACGCAACTGCAACTGCCTCTGAACCTGAAAAATGGCTTGTACAATATCATAATTTCAACTACATGTCTTAACACCCTCCACTTCAAGCAAAACTCTCTTTTTCGAAAGCCTTCAAGAAAAACTATTTTCTCATGTTTTTTCAAACAAGACTTTATACAGACGAGGACAGAAAGATGACAGCAACAGCACCACGTATTATAGCAGCACTTAAACGAACCTACACAGTATTGTCCCGTCCCCTTATCAATCTATCATAGAATATTCCAATTCAATGTAGCACTAAATGTTCAGTTACTGTATCATACCAAATATGTTATTACAAGATTGCATTGATGACTAAGATGAGGAAAGATGGGAACCAGACCAGACAGTCCACTAACTTCAAGCAGATGACAAAAAAAAAAGGTTAATGCAAGTCTTTTTTTCACCTACGTTATTAACAAATCTTTATTTCCACAAGCTAAGTTCATGTGGAAAGAGCATTAGTTCCACAAAAATTTAAAGTTCTTGACTGCGTCCATCTTGAGAAAGCTTTTTACTGTTGAAAGAATGCAAACAAAGAGAAACATTTTCAAGCTTTTTGCCTCACCGTTGTAGCTTGAGTTATGAAGGAGCAGAAAATACCAAGCAAGATTTTTTTGAGGGGTAGTAATTTCGCGGATCAGATACGGAAGTTATGGACTTATCTCTTTCTTAACCCTCCAAATCCAGCGAAGCTCAGAGATCATTCATTCATTTCATCAAAAGGAGAGATCAAGATCTTTACGAGATAGTGTTCTTTGGTACAATATGGTCAATTTGGTTTGAGATGAGGTCATTAGAAGATAAACCTTGGCATGGTGGTGGACGCTTCCAAATGCTCGACTTTTTTCTAACAGCAAACGGGGCCATAATTATCCATTTTCTTCGGTTAAAATTTGGGAACTCTGGCTTCAAAAAACAAAAAAACAAAAGGCGGGGGTTGGTTTGATTTGGGTTTTACCTAAAACATGAACCAAACCAAATAGTTCGAGTCTAATTTTTTATTAGAACAAACTAAACTAATTGATTCTTCAAAATCAAACCAACCCAACTCTATGAATTTGGGTTGGGTTGATTCCAATCCTCAGGTTGATTTTATAAATTTAAGCATAAAAATTGTGAATTTTATAAAACATACTCATAAAATTTAGCACAATTATTTTCTTTTTTCTTTCAAAGTAATGAAATAAACCTCTAAACACTTACTCCTTGCATCATACACTCACAACTTTTAGTTTGCCTAAAATAATAAATCAAACAAAAATATGATCGCTATCTTGAACCAATAAAAATGTAACATTATTATCAAATTAATATTAAAGCACAATGATCAAATCACATATGAGGTTCCTTACATTTGAAAACTTAAATGCAAATTTCGAAAATTCTTATTTAAATAAGTAACATTGTTTGTTTGAAATAAAAATAACATTTAATGTAAGATAAATTTAAATATAGTTGACAAATACTTAGTATGATCAAGGTTGGTTCGGGTCTGATTGGGTCTACAATTATACAAACCAAACACTGAACCAACCCATCGGTTCTCAAATTTGAAGAACCTAACCCAAATCAATAGCCTTTTTAACCCAACCCAAATCAACTGAGTTGGTTTGGATCAATAGGGTTTATTGGGGTCAATCAATTTTTTGTACACCCCTACCTGCAAGCGAACAATTGCTACTTTCTTCTCATATTGTTTGGGATTGATTAAAAGGACCCCAATTTTTAGTAAACGAAACCAATTTTTTTTTTTTTTTTAAAAAAAAAATAAAAAATTCATGCATGTATGAAATGACTCAACTGCCCTCCATATAAAAGTGTTTTTGCTTACTCATACCTTTATCACCTCACTCATCCATACCCCGCTCACCCCTCTCTCGAATCGCACTCACTTCTGGTCCAAATTCGACAAAATCCAAATGAAACCACATTGATTTGACACTGTGGGTGTATTCCCCACCTATTTTCATGCGATTTTTAGGTTTTCTTGAATTTTTTTTTTTTGCGTTTTTTGAGTCGGTAGTGGTGTTTGTGGTTTTGTTGTTGGGTTTAGGGCTTTTAATTTGGAGCTTGAATTTCGCATTTTTGGCACAAAATATTGATAAAATCGAGAATATCTAGTGATTCCAAAAAACCCACTAATTTTTTGGTCGGTTTCATGTATTTTTTTGGAGTTTTGAAATTTTTTTGTTCGTTGTCGCTCGTGGTTTCGACACAGGGCCGAGACTGCATTGGAAGTCTCGGTCACACAAGTTTGAACATCTTAAGAGGTTTAGATCGGCTCCCACTGAGACCAACGCCAAGACCGAAACCTCTTCAAAGGTCTTGCTCGAAGTTGGTCGAGACCTCTAATGATGTATCGGTGTAAGCTAGAGGTCTCGACCATGTGTGATCGAAACTCGCGAGACACTTTCTCACTTCTAGGACATGGGGTAAGCAAGGGTATTTTTGGAATTTACGAAAATAAAAATGGGGTACGTTTAGCAAAATCGGGGTATACTTGAGTAATGATGTACGTTTAGCAAAAACTGGGTTCCGTTTATTGTTTTCCATTTCTGTGATGATCTCTATTTTGATGTACATATTAATGATATATTGACTCTTCCACAACACGATCGTCTCATTCCCTCGATTAGTTGGAATTGACTACATAGATCCAATATTTCAATTAAGCTTTTTTTTTCTTCCTTTTGACAAGAAGCATTCAACTAAATTTAATGCAGTTGATGATGCGACATTGTGAATTGATAATTAAGAGGGATTTGAATGGTTTGGAATGCTTGTCATCAATTGCACTAAATCGAGCACAATGGAAGAGTTTGATTCATGTAGTCAACCCCAATTAATTTGGGACTGAGGTTATCTTCTTCTTGTTGTTGTTGACGACATGAATTGATAATCTTTTAAATCTTTTATAACTAATGCATCATGAGCTACCTTAGGTCTACCCTTATATCATTGTATTCTTTCAATTTCCAGTACATCGCATTTACTCTGTAGTCTCATATTTAAATACAAGTATTTCAAGATACATAGACATGTTGACAATCAAATATTCATGACTGACTCCAACATGAGTCAACCTGGGACCTCCCCCAATCTTGCCTTTTAGCAAGTGATGTCCCGTCCATCTCACCAGAGATGCTTTGGCAAATATTCGTGTAGATTTTTTTTTAATCAAGAAATATTCGTGTAGGTTTAAACAAAGGAAAGGCGCAAAAAAATATAAGCAAGAAAGAAAGAACAAAAGAAATTCTCTTTGGATGATATGAAGAATCTTCGATCATATTTTATTTGTCAATTTTACTAAGGTCTAGTCATGCAAATAGTCTCATTGCTTGGCTTAAGGCAAGAAGTTGGCTATTATAAAAAATCATAAATATTTAAGAATATTGGTATAAAGAAAGTTTAACTACGGCTACCAACAACCATTTAATCCTCTTGTCATGCAAATAGTCCCATTGCTTGGCTTAAGGCAAGAAGTGGGGCTATTTAAAAAAAATCATAAATATTTAAGAATGATGGTATAAAGAAAGTTTACCTATGGCTAACAAAGACCATTTGGTCCGAGTGCTAACGGACTCAGTTTCCCTAAAGCAAAGTCTCGATTTCGAGTTTGGTGGATGGAAAAACTAAGGCGAGAAGGTCGCTCCTCATATTAGGCCTGATAATTCCCGAGCGTGGATTAGACAGTGTAATTGGCGCCGAACACCAAGTTGGAAACCAAAAAATAGAAATTTACCAATGATGCTCTTTCTTAAACTTCGTGTTTAGGTTCCTTGCTAAATATTTCTTCTTTTATTTAACTTTAATCACATAATCACATTTAGGCCTGGTATGGTTGGAGGGGAAGTTGGAGGAAGTGAGTTATCTTCCAGGGAACTTGGCATTTTTTTGTTTGGTTGGTTTTTGGCGTCAACTTCCATAGAAGTTGCCCCCTCCCCCCCAACCTCCCCCATATGGGGGAAGATAACACAGCCTTGTTTCATTTTGTCAAACTTCCTAGTTAGTATACTCCCTTAGAGAAAACTTCGAAGTTGATTTTTTTGTTTGGTTCAACTTCAAACTTCCTTAGGAAGTGACTATTTATCCAAATATAAAATATGCAATTGACACAAATACTCGTTTAAAGCATAGAGAGAGACATGAGATCGGACTCTTCAACCCGTTAAGGCCTTGTTTGGTTAGGAGGAAGTTGAAGGAAGTAGTGATTGCAAGGCGACGCCTAGGTGTTTTGAAGCAAAATCACCTAGTCGGCTCGCCTAGGCAAGCGGTGTCCTTCTACATAATTTTAAAAAATTTGAAGGGGCAAATTACAATTGAGTTTGGTGTTATGATACCTACCAAACAACAAAATCTTAATACAGTCAATGTTATTGAAGGGGCCTAAAGGCTTATTAGTATTCTTGAAGTATATATTGAATGCGGAACTAATAAAAGATTATTGTTAATTAAGGACCTAAATAAGTAACAATTTGAGGGCCTCTAAATAAATTTTTTTTTGGTCACCATCTGTGAACCACCTCGCTTCGACCAAGAAAATCACCTCGAGATCGCCTTGGTGCTTGGCAATCCTTGGGAGGATGTGAATTCACTTTCAGGGAAGATGTCACTTAACGAGTATTTATGTCAATTGCAATGTTTTATTGTTCTAAAAATGTGCAACTTCCCAAGAAGTTCAAAGTTGAACCAAACAAAAAAATAATAATAATAACTAACTTCCAGGGAAGTTTTCTCCCAAGAGAGTACACTCCCTTGGAAGAAAACTTATACGGAAGTTAGAAAGTGAACCAAACAAGGGCTTAGAAATAAATAACAAAAGGAGTTTTCTAATTGTTTGAATCTATGTTGGGTGCAAATCAAGTTGCCTTTTTATCATTTTTTAGGTAAAGATTCTTATAATAATCTACGTAATTAGAAATGTTATTTGCAAACTTAGTCATTTTTTTTCCCTATCGAAAAACATTAGTCATTTTTTTGACACATAAAATTAGTCAATTATTTACAATTGGACATAAATATATATTTCCCAAAGACTAGGCGCAACTCACAGTCTTACCTTGATACCGCAACATTATTTCTTAGGTCAAATTGATTAAAATATCCTAACCTTTTACAACTTTTGTTATTATATCCTAACATTTTACAACTTTTGTTATTATATCCTAACTTTTTGAATTTGTAATTATATCCTGACCTTTCTGAATTGTTAGATTTGTATCCTAAATTACTTTTAAACTCTAAATTTAATGAGGTAGCACCTAAATAATGAGTTTAAATAATAATTTTAATAACTATTTTAGCAATTATAAGTGATGAGGTGGCTTTGTAAAGTTACTATTTAGATGTCACCTCATCAAATTTTGAGTTAAAAAGTGGTTTAGGATAGAAATTTAACAATTTAAAAAGGTTAGAATATAATAACAAATTCAACGGGGGAATCCCCATTCCCCGTGGGGAGGGGCAAAATCATGCCCCGCGCGCGCGGTAAAGCGAGGACGAGGATTCTACTCGCTAGGGCTAGCAAAATGTGCCCGGTCCCGTTTGTTCGATTTTGTCCAGGACCGTTTTAAACGAGACCGGGCAATATTTTTGTAAAAACATACGGGTCTAGACAATGTTTTATGTCCATTTTAAAATACGGACCGGGTCTTGACAAAAATTTTAACAAAACGGGTACCCGTTTAGTGATTAATTTGAATGGCATATAGATAATTTCACTCCCTAACCTAATTCTCACACTTACAGTCTCACACTCTCACCATCTGCTCTCACGGTCTCACCATCTGCCTCTCCCTCCAGTCGCCACCATCAGACCATCTCACTCACAGTCTCACGGTCTCACCATCTGCCTCTCCCTCCAGTTGCCACCATCTCGCCGTCTCCACCGTCTGCCTCTCCCTCCAGAACAATCCGCCGTCGCCACCATCTCGTCGTCTCGCGCGCCGCGTCCGCTCTCGCCGTCTCGCGCTCGCCAGTCGCCACCATCTGGATTTGCCTCTCCCTCTAGCTCTCGCTGTCTCGCGCTCGCCAATCCCACCATCTGGATCTGCCTCTCCCTCCAGCTCTCGTCGTCTCACGCTCGCCAGTCGCCACCGCGGCACGCTGTGCGGCCTCGGCCTCACCGATCGTGCGCGCCTCTCCCCCAGCGGTCCGCTCTCGCCGTCTCGCACGCGGCCAGTCGGGCGTTGGCGACGCTCGCCGGCGACTACTGTCACCCCTCGCCAGTCCGCCACAGCTCTAGAAATGGGACAAAACGGGAGCATATGTTTTACAAACATACGAGACTGGACAAAAAAAAAGTGTCCGTTTTAAAAACGGGACCGGATCCGGACACCAAATTTAATCATTATAAAAATGGGAATCCGGTCCCGTTTATGTTTGGTCCCGTATTTTTGCCAGCCCTACTACTCGCCCCGCAGGGATTCCCCGCCCCGCGCACCATGTCCTCGTCCTTGTGAGGATCCCCCGCCTCCCACCCCACTTCTCACAAAAAAATCCTTCATTTTTTATGTTTTTACTAAAAACTTATGTATTTTTTTAACAAAAACAATATGTAATGCATAAAATGGAACTCAAGACCTCCAACCATAAAACTCATTTTTACCATTAAACCAATCCTATTACATATATTGTATCATAAAGATATATAAAATTATATTTATCATACTAATTCAAGAAATCTTATAAATTTAATTATGTATGATAATTTGTAACTCAATCAACGTAACAATATCACAAACAAAATTAAATTAATCTTTCAATTTGAGAAAAATAGTTTTCCAAAAAAAAAATTGAGAAAATAGTTAAGTGGCAAAACGACCAAGTAGTTGAGCGAAAAATGCATTTTTATAAAATTGATGGGGCGCGGGGATTCCTTGCGAGGCGGCCGTAGGGTGGCAAAGTTCTCCCTGCGAGGAATTTGCGAGAATAAATCTCCTCCCCACACGGATTGTAACTTCAATTCTCGCCCTGCCCTGCCCCACTTGCATGTTGCAACAAAAACCATCCATAGACCCCCCCCCCCCCCCCCAAATCCCACCCTTGCTTTATGTGTGCCCTTGGCCCCCGCCTTGCCTCAATCTTTAAGTTCAAATGAAATATTAGTGTTTAATAAGATTTCAATAGTCTTTTTCTCAAACATATTGAATTTCCTCTACGAAGTCACTCAACAACAACAACAACAACATAGCCTCAGTCCCAAATTAACTGGGTCGGCTACATTGATCAAACTTTTCCATTGTGCTCGATTAAGTGCAATTGATGGTGAACTTTGCAAACCATTCAAATCCCTTTTAATTAATGCCCTCTACGAAGTCACTCGCTCCCTTTATTTTCTCTACCATGAAAACAATGCTATATTTGTTTTTCTTTGAAATCACATAACAAAGCAACATAGTTTCAAAGTTTTATACATTTAAAAAAAAAAAATCAATGATTGTTCAAAAAATCCCCACTGGAAAACTCGACTCAATAAAACTCGAAGAAATTCAGCGAGATGGGGATAGACCGAAGCTCAATTGGGACACGTTGATTAGGAGGGATTTAAATGGTTTGGAAAGCACACCATTGATTGCACTAAATCAAGCGCAATAGAAACCGAAGAAATTCGATGAGGTGGAGTGGACCAAAGCTAACTTGAAACACTTTGATTATGAGCGATGTAAACGATTTGGAAAGCACACCATCAATTGCACAAAATCGAGCGTAATGGAAGAGTTTGATCCATGAAGTCATCCCGAACTAATTTGCGATTGAGGCTACAGTTTTTTTTTAGCTCAAAAAATCAATATGTATAGATGACTAGGTATGGGTAAAAAAGGTCTGAACAAGAATGGGTCCAAACACCACCTCATATTAATGAATGTAAAAGGTGTAGGTACCAAGATCCAAACTAGGGATGCAAGCGGGACGGGGAATCCCCGGGGGATGGGGACGCGGATTCTCCGGGGCGGGGATTCCCCGCAACGGGAATGGAGATAAAATCTCATACCTACACGAGTATGGGTACAGGAATGGGAAAAATATAAATCCGCAAGGATCCCCACAAGGAAGCCCCATTGGCAATTCCCGTGGGGATTACCTATAGAGATCTCTGCAAGTATCCCCATTGGGGATCCCCGCGAGAGATCCATGTATATATCAAATGCATCTATATATATCTATATATATTGTATATATCAATTTTATATAATATTACAAGGCTTTCACCAAAAACACTAGTGATAAACAAACTCTAATGTGATTTATAATTTTAACTTGTTTAGTTAATTATATATTTTGTGTTGAATTGTTCGCAACTATATTTATATGTTATATTTTATTTGGTTGAAATTTTCAACAATTGTGATCATATGTATGTGTACCATACTTTTTATAAATCTTTTTGAAAAAAATTAAGTAGGAAAAAATATTTCCCTACGGCGATTTTTTGCAAAAATCCCCGCGAGAATCCTAGCGAGGGCCTCCAATGGAAAATGAAATGGGAAAATATTCTTCTCCATGGGGATTTTCAAAACTGACAACTTTTTGTCCAATTCCATATGTTTAGTAAACAATCGATACCAATTTTTTGTCCGAACTCATTTTTGCATATTTTTAAATTAATTTTTTTACAATAGAGAAATTAGTGATGCTTAGGCACAAATTTTATTTTTCTCTCAAACACATTATGCAAATTGATGCAACATAATATACAACAACATAGCCTCAGTCTCAAATTAATTGGGTCGACTACATGAATCAAACTGGAAGAGTTTGATCCATTTCATGAAGAATGACAAGAGTTTTACTCTGGTTGTCAACCTATCGCAATCCTCCTCTATTGCCCACAAATGGAAAATGGGTTTGAGGCCTCTCTCCCCCATGTTTAGGGCATGAAAAATGAGTTTTGAGAACTCTACCCCTATTTTTATCTAGGGGAAGAAATGGCGGAGTGCAACAGGGGTGATTTGTGATCAAAATGTTCCTACTAAGTTAAAAGTAAAATTTTATAGGACCGCAATTAGGCCAGCTATGCTCTATGGAAGTGAATGTTGGGCGGTAAAGCAACAACAATTACATAAAATGAACGTAGCAGAAATGAGGATGCTTAGGTGATGTGTGGTAAAACTCGTAAAGATAGAATAAGAAATATAGAAATTCAAAGACAAGTAGGAGTAGCACCATTTGATACAAAGATTAGGGAAGAGCGGTTGCGATGGTTTGGTCACCTGCAACGACGGCCTACAAATGCCCCAACTAGAAAACTTGACTTCATAGAAACTGTAAAAATTCGACGAGGTAGGGGCAAACCAAAGTTAACATGGGATGCATTAATTAGGATGGATTTGAATGGTTTGCAAAGTTCACCATCAATTGCACTTAATCGAGCGCAATGGAAAAGTTTGATCCATGTAGCTGACCCTAGTTAATTTGGGACTGAGGCTATGTTGTTGTTGTTGGTGGTGGTGGTGGTGGTGGTGTAGGTAAGCTACATTACACTGGAATACATTATCGAGACCAAATAGCGGCCACTATAGGGGTTAGGTTTTGGTATTCTTGTGTAAGTTAGTTTTCAATCCTTGTTTTCTAAACTTTTTCTAAAGTGATTGCCAGTACAGTAGCTAATTTAACTGCTGATATGCATGTCGTTTTATCTATTGATTACATCATTCTCATTATGCCCTATGGTAGATAGCATTGCTCATTTAGTTGCTACAAATGAGGTAATAGTGGATAATGGATGGTCTAATTGGAATTCCATTTACTGAGCCTGTTGAATGCTCACTGCCCCTTTTCGATAATCTCGGTACCTTGGCCAGCGCTCAGGACGGGTAAGGCCAAGTCTTAGGAGTGTAGATGTCATTTCATTGTATGTTGTAAGACTTTAGTTGCATACCTTATGATACAATATTGTATATATTATCACAGGGATGGGAATATATCTCCTTTTGTTTTATCATGGCTTGTAAAACGATATTTTCAAAACCTTGATATTTAAGTTTTTTGTTGTTGTTTACTCTAGTTTATATCGATTTTCATTGAGATATACAAATTGCATTTATCAGGGACCGAAGGTAGGCTTTTGGCATGAATTGAGTCCGATTAGTGTACCGAAACTTAATTCGTGTTTTAGGCTAAACGATTCCTTAATCAGGACGAGGGTCGTTACACTTGACAGTACAATACTCCAACATCCTAAGAATTCCTTCCACGAGAAGAAGGTTTGTGCCTTATGGCAAATGAACCGACCACGTGGCACTTAGGTTCGCCACGTCATTTAAATTTAATCGTACCAACGGTGGAAGGACCAAATGTGCACTATTTTGAAAGTTTGGAAACCAAATGTGCACTATTAAAAATTCAGTACCAAAAAGCATAAAAAACTCAAAGTTCAAAGACTAAAAGATATGTTTTGCCTAAAAACTAATTGCTTACGGGATTACTTTCTCGCACGCGACACTTACACACCACTGCTTCTGAAAGTCGCACACACCTCACCTCATCGTCACCACCTCTCTCATGCCTTCTTGCCTCTCCCTCTTTCTCACACACACTTTGCCTCGGTGATTGAAGAAATGATAGTGGTGGAGGTTATTTGAAGTAATTAAAAATTTTCTACTTTAATGATACAATTGTTTCCCTAATTGTTTGATGGGGGTTTTCATGTGGGATTTTTTTCATCTGATTTATTTGGTTTCCGTGATTCTTGTTTGGATGGTTTGGAATTGGGAATTTCAAATTTTATGTGAATTGAATAAGCTACAGTTTTTAAACAACTAAGTGGGAAGAAATCTTCAAATTTTGTACGTGATTATTGCGTTTGTATTTTTTTCTAGTTGTTGTAGTTTGAATTTATCAACAATCTAAAAAAATTAATTTTGATAGGATTTAAAAACAAGTTTGGACAAAAAAACAAGTCTAGGATATTATATAAAAGTACGAGATCAAACAATTAACAAAAATTAACAAAAACAATTAGATCCTCCGCGCTAACTTACCGTTGCATTGAGTTAGAATAGAGAACGTCTACTATGCTAATGAAATTCATAGGTGAGTTTTGTTAATGTTAAGGTTTTCTTTATTGAGAGAGAGAGAGAGAGAGAGAGAGAGAGAGAGAGAGATTGAAGCGGAAGAAGAAAAAGAAAAAGAAGAACAATTGTAGTTTCGTAATCATTGAACAAGGAGAGCCGAGTTATTGGAAGGAAGGAATATGTGGAAATCTAAAATAGCTAAAATTGTTGAAGAAATATGAATCACCTTATACATGGGATTTAGTGTTGGTTAAGATTTGTAATTCAGCTAATCAACAACTTCCCCAACCAAACATGGGAAAATCAACAAGATCCAATTCCCACCCTTTAATTCTAGCGTACCAACCACCCCCTAAGGGCATAGGTTGTTTGAGGGAGTAAGAAGCTTGTCCAAGTTGTGCCAAGGGTGGCAGAGCATTTTGATTCTTTGAATTTGCAATGCCAACTAGATGAGAGTTCACATTCTAGCAACAGATTATGGCTTGTTGGGCTTACTTCTCATGAGTCTAGAGCATGACATTCTGCGGCGTAAGAAGACTCACCCAAAGTATTCTAGCAAGCTCACCCCCAATCAAAGGATCAAAAATTCGACAAAATTCACCAAACTTTAGGTGAGATTTTTTTATATGTAAGGGACTGAAATGAAACTCACAAGTAACTTAAAAGTTGCAAAGTTTTGCCGTAGTTTTCAACAAAAAATCACCAACTTTAAAATAAATCAATTTGAGTTGCTAAAAACAAACATAAAATGCATAAAAATGATCTAGAAAATCAAAAAAGTTTTTTTTTTTTTTTTGAAAAGGAACAAGACTTTATTTTATTATAGCCAAAAAAGAATGAATATGTGGCGAGAAACAATGTGTTTCCCTAAAACAAAGTCGAAAAAAAACCCCGACCAGTGCAGTGGGGGAAAAACGCGTCGTCCCTAATAATACCTCATATCCCCTATAATCGTGGCAAATCAATGATGCAAACTCGCTCCGATATGATGCCATAGTCTCACGGAATCAACTAGGTTGAACCCGTGATCGAACGACCAGAATTTACAAAAGTGGAAAAAGAAAATTACATGAGTGAGCTTTCCTTAGTTACAAACTACCCAACCCCCATCCCATTCACGTTAGAAAACCTAAAACCGCACGACATATCCATACCCATCCTTAGTCTCCTCATCTTTCACGCTTCTATCTAGACTCGGAAACATGGAGCAAATAGTTCAATCTTGGACTCTTGTACATCAACTAGCAAGAATGAAAACATATCTTTCTTGATGGTTGCTTTCTTCTTCTGCAATCCTCCCTCTCTTTTTGCTCTTCTCTCGATCTATACCAGTGAGTTTTTGGTCTTCTCTCGCAGCCTAGCTCTCTTGTAGTCTGTCTTATCTAAGTCGTCTTTCTCCTATATATATAGGGCAATTCTACTATGGTAATTTTTTTAAAACACCATCCATGGTGATTTTTCTTTTTGACCATTGGATCTAAATCCAATGGTCATTTTCATAGCTACATTAATGACTCTTAAATGTGTGTGCAAGTACCAAGAAGTTATATTATCTATTGATCTAAATCCAATAGTTAAACATTAAAATCACCATGGACGATGATTTTTCCCAATCCCATGGTAGAATCACCTATAAATATTACTATCTACCATATGATACACTATCTATATGTAGGTTTATATAAGAATAGTTTTGTTGAAACTTAATTAAAAGTGTTATAACTTTCATTGATATGATAGTATTTTATTTTGGTTAACCTTTCATCAATTGTGATGTATGTATCTTTGACACCATACTTTTTATTTTTATTTTCTTAAAGAAAATTGACACCTTACTTTTTAACTTGATTTAGACTTTAAAATAGGTTTTTTTATAGAAGTGTAGATCTGTCGTGGACGTGTATGCTTGATATAGAATTTGATTATTAGTATTTAAAAGTTGATTGATTTATTGCATGACATGGGGATTATGTCATGCGGGGAATCAAAGAAAAAAATTTCCTTAAGGGGATTCCCCACAGAGAAAATGATGCAAATTCCTCATGGGGAATTAAATAGGAAAAATATTTTCCACAGGGATTGTCCATCCCTGCGGGGATTAGACGGGGATGGGGATGGGGATGAAGATGAATACTCATCCCCGTATGAGGATGGAGATCCGCCCTCGCCTGATTGACATCCCTAATCATGATCCATATGACTAACAATCTTACTTAAGTGACTAGCTGTCAATGAAATGGCTATAAAACCATATTAGTATATCATAACGAAAACAAATCAAGGACCTAAGCAAATGCCAATTAAATTGTGGTTCTTTTATACTAGAAATGCATTATTGTGCTTCTTAAAGCATCTCATAGAATGAAATTTGGGGAATTTACCATTTAAATAAAAAAAATCCCTATAGGGCATATATTTCTCCGAGTTAGCAATTTTTTACAAAAAATCTCCATTCCAAATTAATTATGATTTTCAAGAGGGTGAACTATAATGCGAAATTGAGGTTCTGATCCTTGCCCCAACTTTAGCTAAAAAGCACCAACCATCTGTTTAGGACTAGCATTTACGATTTTTCTATTTTGTTAAGATCACATGGCTACTTCATTTCTTTTACATTCTTTTATTTTTAAATAAAGCTTGCTCGAGCAATCATTTTGTTAAAGTTTGTTGTCCAACTTTTAGTCGCCCAACAATATTAATTTTCTTCACTTTGTTCCCACTATTTCACACATTATTTTCAAATGTTCATTAACAAAAAAAAAAAAATATATATATACTAAACATTAATCACAAAATTCAAACAACATTGCAGGTTGCATGATAGGAGGAAAGAAACTTGCCTCCAGTTGTTCATGAAGCCGCTTTTGAACCTCCATTTGCAGCTTGAGTGCTTCTGTTATTTGGATTCCACTGAAAGGACGAGTATATTTCAAAACAACTTGACCCCAAGAGTCAAAGTATTATAACAAATCCTATGATCAGTGCCAATTACATGCTAATTGATCATTCCATTTTGATATCTCACTGTTGCACAGTGTTTGCAAGATTAATAAACCAAGAGCGTGAAGTAAATTATTCCCGGGTCCAGGAATACATTAGGAAATTAAATTGTATAACCTCATTCAAAGAATTTTCTCATAGAAAATTCCACCTCAAGAACACTGATGGTGTGTCATAGGCACATGCCACGTTCCAACTTATTCCCCAGTGTGATAATTTCCAGTACTACTCAAAGGACTCCAGGTATAGCATCATCTCGCTTGAATATAAAATTAAGGAACTTTCAGTAAACAAAAACAATGAGAGGGTGTTGTACTTACGCTGAACCTTCTAAGCTTGACAATTCAGCCGACTTTTTTTGTCAATCTCTTTTCCTGCTTTAAAAATATAAGGGGGGCAAGGTTAGAAAGACTTTCAAAAGAGAACATAAAACCCATACTATTCTTTTAAAAAAAAAAAAAAAAAAAAAAAAAAAAAAAAAAGAGTTATTTTGTGATTATTACCCAATATGACAACATTAATAATGGCATAGCAGTTTTTATTGTACTCTAGACAAATAGCTGAGCAAAAATTCTACATTGCAAGTTAGCATACGAACCATCAGATGCAGAATCAGGCAAGAACTTTGCAAGCCGATATTTCTGGTTGAAAGCAACAGAGTTACCATATTAAAAAACATGAAAGATGGGAAAGAGAGCCAAATGACAAATCAATATGACAACACGATCATAATAAAGAGAATGCTGCAATGGATGCTTACCTGTAAGTGGCTTTTGATATGGTATATAGTTAATCCCGGTACACCCATAACTCTAAGAACACCTTTCGGAGTTGCCCCTGCAATAAAGAATTAGCACGTGCGTAAACAGAATGGTAACAAGATTTTAAGGAGGAAAAGAAGCGTAGTTCTGTGGACCGTCTGATTAAAAGTTTCGGAAAGCTGGTCCACTTCCTCTTGCGAGTTACAACCATTTATCAAGCCAACACTTTTACTTGATCATGGATGTGAATTTTATAGGACGCATATTTGTACCAAGCAAAGGACGACATATTGTTTATGACATAAAATAGTATTTCATATATTAAACCTAGTTTTGTACCACTTTTTTTCTAAAACATAATAGATTGAAGTAGCTTACTCTCTGGTCCACCAAGTTGTGCAACGGCATCAACAAAGCGTTCATGGAGTTCATGTGTCCAACGCAACCTTTGCCTTGACGCCAAACTTGAGTTATTGAGATTATTCCCTCCACCGGTAGCGCCCATTGTGCTGGCACTATTTTCTATTTGCTGACTTTTGGCAAATGAGCTGCTGCGGACTAAGCTTGATCCAGGGGCAGTCTTTGAATGAAACATTTGGCATTCATCTATAAACAAGAAATAGAGCTCCAACAAGGAACTGGACGCAGATTCTATAATGAAAACCCTAGAGTAATATAATTTCAAGAGTAAGGGCGTGAATTTGCAAAACCCTAGATCATTGTAAAGATATGAGAAAGGCAATTATTTTAAAAAAGAAAAACATTAGGTCAGATTAAATGAGCCCTAGAGCAATATAATTTCAAGAGTAACACTAAAACAACCGAAATGAAAAGATCGCGAAGAATAATATAATAATAATGAAGAAACGAACCAAACTCAGACCTAGAATCGTGGAACTCGAGTAGACGACTTCGCACCTGCAGCTGCTGCAACAATTGGATTGTAGCTTTCAGAGGGTTTTTTGTTTTGTGTCTTGACGAAGGGGAGGTCGTGGTCGTGGTCGTGGTCTGTCTTGGGGCACCTGATATTCAAGAAAGAAAATCAATCACGCGGAAGCCTAAGATATTGTCAGGCGCATCGTGTTACAGTACCAGAACTATCCGCTCGAAGGGTGTCATTTATAATTAGGGTCGGCAAAAATACGGAAAAGGATAAAAACAGGACTGGACACCTATTTTGAAAATGATTAAAGTTGGTCTTCCGAATGTTTTCAAAACCCAAATTTTATGTTTTCTCTCAATATAATTAAATATTTTATTTATCAATTATCTTAAAAAAAACCTCAACTACAACTACAAGTTGGTCACCAATTATCAAAAAATAAATACATAATATCACAATTTTTTAATTTCCAATATAAACATCACAAAAGTTTAAAAAAAAGAGGTCACACTTTTGAACCAGAATTTACCTATTAGTAAATGCGGACGGAGACGAGAAAGTGAGACTCGGGAGTGCAGAGACGACCGCCAACCGGAGCCGTCTCAAATCTAAATTGAGAGTACATTGATGGAAATGAGAGCGGACGGAAAATTTAGGGTTTCGCCCGGGTTTGTTTCGAGACTATGACGATGAGAATGAGATAAAATGAAATGATAAATCATAAAGTTAAAAACTTTAAATAGTGAAATTACTTATATGCCCTTCAAATTAATCACAAACATTCCCCCGGTCCGTATTTTTAAACGGACACAAAAATTTGTCACATGTTTGTCAAAAAAATATTGTCGACAAAAAGGGCAAACCGGGACCGGGCATATTTTGCCAGCCCTAATTTATATTGATGAGCGCTGCCATGGGCACCCCAAATCCTCCACATTCCCACAACACACTTTTGAACCAATTTTGGGGCACCCTAACTTTTTTCTCTCTAATCTCTAACCGAAACCCAAGTAGTTTGTTGGCGGGCGTGTATCGATTTTTGCGCTTTCACATCATTCGGTGACTAGGTAACACTCGATTACAACCATATTTAGCTTCGAATCAATTGGTTTGGTGTTGCAAATAGTGACATTGATGATTTGATTTTTTATTGTAAGGATTGGTAGACTCGATCATTCCGAATTTATTTTCAATGTGAAATGGATAAATATACCACAATGGTGCAAGATGAGGTACAATAAGAGGTATTTGTTGTTGTTTATTATGTTTTTCTTTCATTTTTTTACAAGTGTTTGCATGGTCACAATTGTTTCGACCACCCAGGACCGAGACTTGGATAAAAGTTTCGGTCATATCGTACCGAGACTCTTTAAGCAGTGTCGGTTGTGATGGACTGACACTGCTTCTTAAGTTTTGGACCTGTACTATCGAGAATATGTAATTTTTTTGTTTTTTGGCGAATTTGTTGTCTTGGTGATGAGTCATTATGGTTCAATGTTTATATTGTAGGTAATGCCAGTTTCCACGTTATTTCAAACTACAATGATGTTTTCACTCTTTGTAAGTCATTCCCATATAGAGAAACGACTATTTTATGGCTTTAAATGATTGGTCGTGCAAACAAGTTTATGTTAGTTACATAACACTCTGATGTCAAAAGGATTAAGTATAAAGGGAGGGTCAAACTTGCATGTGAGAGGTCCGATACATTTAGAGGAATGTCACAAAGACTAAGGAAAGTCACCAAAAACTTACTTTGAAACCAAGAACTGAAGATGGGGAGGAAAATACAAGGACTCAAACTGGTATGATAAAATGTGGGTGTCATTTCCTTATTAACATGAAGGAAAATGTGGATTCTTTGTGGTACATCATGTTGTATGTGGGAGACACAATCACGACCCAGCTAACAACTTGGACGACCACTCATTTGCAGGAAGATTGGATACAGGTGAGCAGGTGGTTGTGGTGTAGATGACTATTGCACATATTAGAGAATAATAAATAGATGTCGTGGCATAGGAAGCATCCCGAGATGAACGTCGTGATTGACTTATTTTGATCACATCATGATTCAATCAAGTTGCTACGGAGTTTCCTGTCGGTTCTTCTAATGGATTGAACATACATAACTAATAGGTATCGGATATCGTTATTTGAGATAGTTGGAATCACTTCGACGCATTTGACGTTCTCAGTTGTATTTCTTTCATATCATCGAAAACTAATGCCAATTATATTTCGACACTTGAGAACTTGAGATCTATATTGGACGGGTGGCCTAAACCTGACGTGATTGTTACAGATCAAGAGTTAGGCCTGATTAATGCTATCGAAGACGTTTTTCCAACATCATATTACCTTCTTTTCTCTTAACACATCAACAAAGTAGTCTTGGCCAAGACTAAGAAAATGTTTGAGGATAACGAAGGCTTATCATTAACATGATTAATGATAGGAATGTCATTTGGGCTAGGGTAAGTTCGTGCATTATTTTTAATATATGTTTATCAATTTTGAATTATACGATAATGACTTCTTTGTTGTACTTTATATTTGACATGAGAAGTTAAATGAGAACGACTTCCATCATTATATCCATCGTGGAAAAGGTATGTTGAGGAGTGCACTAAAGGTTGACGTGATGGATTTATAATTCGAGAAATTGTGTTGGTTGTAACTTCTCAACAAGGCACTCCTTTCGTAGTAGACTTAGCTTCATCGCCTTATGGACATTGAAGGTAAAAATAGTGTTTTAGTTTAGCTTACATTATGGATGTAAGTCGTTACTTAGTATATTGCAACACTATTGTCCTTCAAATATGTTTTATTTGTTGATCATTTACGATGTTTGTGAACGGGTATTGTTTGTTTTTATTTGGTTGACGTTTTCCTCTTCAAATTTTATCAGAACAGAGTCTCGGTTCTTCAGATCCAAGATTGGATACATAATTTTGCCATGCAACAACCAAGACTCTTTGTAAGGTATTTGTAACTACATACTGAGAGTTATCCAAAAATGTGAGATTAGGTTCATCACGGTAGGCCATCCCCCAAAATAAGAGATTAGGTTCATCACGGTAGGCCATCCCCCAAAATAAAGCTATGCTATTGGAATAACATGACCGAGATCTTTGGTTTTGTTTTGTAGACAACTTATCGAGACAAAAACTAAAACTATATTTTACAGTTTATTTTGATTGGACATTACCGATACTCTGTTTATAATTCAAGATTTTCATGACCGGGATGTTTTCGAAGTTTCATTTACAACCAATAGAGACAAAACCAAATTCCCTTTTTAATAGACAACTCGGTGGAACGTTATTGAGACTCAACATAAAATTTCATATTTCCACGACCGAGACCTTTTGTTATGTTTCATAGACATCCAACCGAGACAGCACGAAACTATCCATTAAATATGAATCTCGGTATGATGTAAACGAGAGTAAATAAACAATTTTAGACATTGATAACCGATAACATAATAATATCGAAACTATATGAGCGAAAATATCCATCTGGATGGTTTAAAATGATGCTCAATATATATCTCGGTACCACATATCCTCGGTACCACAGATCCGTGATTGTGTGATAGGTTACAAACCTGAGGGATCGAGATTTCGTGACATTACTCGAACTTGAATGACCGAAAGTGTGTTTTGATTACCAATTTCACATCATTTTAACCCCGAATTAACAATAACTCAGGAATATAAGTTCAAGATGACAACAATACAACATAATAACATTCACAACAATGATGCTTGGTAAAACATGTAAAACATGTGAGATTAGTCAAACAACAACAACAACAACATATCAACACGAGTGCAAATTGTACCAAACTTTTAAAGTATAGCAATACAACAATGACAATAATACAACATAAAACTTGATGTTCTCACATTCACTCATTGTTTTGGCTTCTTCAATGTAACGACCATTTTAATCGATCCCGATTAACTGGCTAATTACAAATTAAGAATATAAGCTTAGACCCACGTGGACGTCGCGAAAAAGTCTACGACACGCCTAATGGGTGAAATATGTTATTATTGTGTGGCAAGTGTTTAATTATCTTACTATTATTTAATAGTTCATGCCGCGTTAATTGATAATTACGCTTGGTCGCATTATGCGCGTGTAGTGATGAGAGTGTACGCCGTCGCGGAGTGCGCGTAACGCAGGTGTACGGGGTAGTATGAGATTGAGTTGTCACATCACCCATTCCATCACATCACACATCACATCAAACCCATCCCTCATTATTCATTTTGTCATTTCTTCAAAAAAAAAAAATCCTCATTTAAAAATGGATAGGAGAGAGAAAGAAAAGAGAAAAGAAGAGAGAGAAAAAGAGCAACTGGAAGAGAGAGAAAGAGGAGGGAGAGAGTGGAAAAGAGAGGAAGAGGGAGGAGATGAGAGAGAGAGAAGAGAAGAGAGATGACGGTAGAGGCGGAGCTCCCCGGCAGCAGTGAGGAGCGACGGCGGCTGCGAGCAGCGGCAACAGTGACCAGCGAATGCGAGTGAGCAGCGACAACGGCGGCACGCGAATGACATCAAGTGCGGCTCCTGTGGGTCGGCGCGGTGATTGGCAGGGGCGCGACGATCTCGCAGGGCCGCAGCGGTGCGGGGCGGCAGCGGCAACAACGATGGCGGCAGCGGCACGACGACGGCAGCGATGCGGCAGCGGGTCGGATCGGCAGCGACGTCGGCGCGGCAGCGACGTGACTGCGACAACGACGTCGACACGACAACTACTCGGTCGTGGCGCGGCAGCGACGCGGCAGCAGTGGTGGTGAACGGCGTGGAGCAACGGTGCGGTGGCGCGTTGTCGACTGATAGGAGGTGTGACTTTGACGAAATTTGACGACGCGATGGAGGTGAGGTTACTTCACCTAATTTAATGGTGATTTGAATGATTTAAGTAACATATCTAAAATGATAAAAAAAAATTTGTATAATTGGACACCAGGAACTTAGGCCACCATAGTCGGTGTCGGGTACGTATCTCGAGGCGAGTGCGAGGCGTTTCGAAAGCGTTTGAGGTAAGTAATCCCACGAGAAAATTAGTTAAAATTCTTTTATGACACTTACTTTATTTCGTATTTCAATTATTCCATTGTGATATTTATTATTGTTCAATTATTGTTCATCCACTCCCACGTGTGTATGTGTGTTTGTCGACGGGTCGGCATGACACGGACTCACACCCCGGGGCTAGCTACCCCGCCCTGTTCGAGTAATTGGCCATGTTAGGGCTACGCGGTGACCATTCTCCGCGAACAGGTTGAGAGATGTTTGACGTAGTCCTAAGTCTACGTCAATGGTTCCTCTCTCGAGATGTTTGGATGAGGTTCTACTATTCAATGGTTCATCTCATTCGACCGTGAGATATTTAGCGAGGTGGTCGTTAATGATTCCTCTTGGTTTAGCTACGAAGATTCCCGGATGTCGACCAGGGTTCTCTGTCACGCCACACTCGTGTCCAAATTTGACTTCTCAACGACTTATTTTCATGCGAATTTCCTTATTCTTGTTCTTTACTTAAATTGCATGAATTGTAGTCGTTTTATTGGATTTCGTGAATATTAGCTAAAGTTCTATGAGATTTACTCACCTGGGATTTGTCATTGTTTTTGGTGACAAATCGCAGATCTTGCGACGAGTCGAGGCAAGGGCGTCTCAGGCGTCTACGACTGAGTTAGGAGAGTCCGTCATTTGCGTAGGTGTTGTATGTATCTATTTACTGCTTTATGAACTTTTTGGAAATGACTTGTATACCTGATACATGTATATGCTCATCTTTAGTACCTTTGTTGCTCTCGATATACATGGTATCTATTGCCGGGTTTCCACAATATAGGGTTAATTATACAAATGCAAACTTTTCTTTCATACGACGCTTACATGTTTTTAAAAGGCTTCCGCTTGATATTTAAAAATTTAATAAATCGTGAATAACTTAACTTAGTCAATTCGATGAGAATATCCATAAAATTTTTCATAAATACTAAGTTAAGGCGAATAAGGTACGTATGAAGGTGTAGGTCGCAGAGAGTCAAAAGTAAGTATGTGGCGACGTGGCATGCTTGGTGACGTGTCTGGTGATGTGGCGGTACCCGATTTGCCTCGGAGTTTGGGGCCTTCACATTCAAATTATTCCGAGTATATTCATTGCCAAGCATTCTATTTGGGGGTGAGCACGGAGTGGGTGCTTTTATTAATCCCGATTAGACTAATCAACTATTCATCATCATTGCTTTTTGTCCTTTCTCACCAAATAACAAAAAAAAATGTGTTTTTGTTTAAAAACGGGAGAGAGAGATGGAGGAGAAGAAACGGTGAAGGGAGAGAAGAGAGAAAGAGAGAGAAGAGAGGGTGAGTGGCGCCCGAGAGAGGAAGCTCCGGCGAGGAGCTTGGCGGGCAGCGGCGAGCTCGGCGGGACAGCAGTGGCGAGCTCGACGGTGGCGAGCTTGACCCCATTAATCAAGTGAGTTTCGCTCATTCTCTCTTCGAATTTCAGTTCTTTGAATCGATTGTGTGGTGTTGATGTTCGGATTTTTGTTGTTGTGTTGTGTTGAAAAAAAAAATAAAAAAAAATTATGGTTCTCAAACCAGAAAGAAAAAGAAGAAGAAGGTGCACACGCGCGCACCGCGGGCCGGGGCGGTCCAGGGCGGGTCGGGCCCGACTCGTTTGGGTCGGCCCGACCCGATCCAACCCCTGACCGTGCCGGACGGGTCGGGTCCGACCCGACCCAGTGCTACAGTAAAAACACAGAAAAAAAAGGGAAAAAGAGAGGAAAAATTTGAAAAAAATCATGGAAAGTTCCAGAAAAATGAGAAAAATTATGGAAAAATCATATTGCGACCAAATATATAGAATATATGAAAAATAAAATATTTGGATATTTTGGACGCGACTTTTTGTGGGGGTTTGCTTCGAAAAGCGCAAAATAAACAATGTCTTAAAAAGTTTTAGGAAATTGTTGTAAATTTTCATGATAAATTAAGTTTATATAAATGGACACCAGGGACTTAAGAGGCTATAGTCAGGTGTCGGGTACGTATCTCGAGGCGAGTGCGGGACATTTTAAAGGCGTTGGAGGTAAGTAAACCCACGAGAAAGTCAGCTTAGAATTTACTTATTTTCCGTGCGAATTATTTATTTCATATTACTTTTCGCCGATTCGGTTTCATGTTTACTCTATTCCGTGTGTGTTTGTGTGTATGGTCGACGGGACGGTGATCTCGAGAGATGTGTTGGACGGGGTCTACCGTTCAACGAGATCCTCTCATTTGAGCGTTGGGCGGAAGTCTAACTTCCGATCAACATGTTTCCTCTTTCGGCCGTGAAGAGGGAGTGTTGATTTCTTCACCTTCTGGGCCTTCTCGGTTTAGTTTTGTCCCATGTTCGACAGCTATACACCACACTCGCGTTCCGTATTGTTGATTATCTCACGACTTATATTCATGCTTTATATTTCATTTCATTTACTTATATGCATGAATTGTAGCCGTTTTCTTGGAATTCTTGTGAATACTAACTGAATTTCTCTGGAACTTACTTACCTGGGATTTGTCATTGTTTTTGGTGACAAATCGCAGATTCTACGACGAGTCGAGAAAAGGCAGTGATTGGCGACTACCTTTGATTTGGAACGCTTCTACTAGCTTACTCGTAGGTGTTTGAATTTATATATATATATATATATATATATTTTGGGAACATTTTTGGGAGACTTTTTCACCCGATACATGTATATTAAGGCATATTATACATCTTGTCGCCTTAAATAATATACGTGGTATCATGTACTGGGTTTTCACCCCATAAGTTGTTAAATAATGCATAACATATCTACATTAATTATATGCATATTATGAAGGCTTCCGCTATTCAAAATAACATGAAGAGAATCAGAATAAATAGATTAGTTTATAACTTGGTATATTTTGTTAAATAATCGTTTAAGAATCAAAATTTACTAAGTTGGAGAATTAAGGTGGTAAGTTCGTCGACCGTCAAGTTAAGTGTGCAGGCGACGTGGCATGCTTGGTGACGTGTCCGGCGACATGGCGGTGCCCGGTTTGTCTCGGAGTTCGGGGCCGTCACAGTTGGTATCAAAGCTGAGAGTTCGAGGAACCTCGGGAAATTAACTGAAAGAGAATAAAACTTAACAACAAAAATTTTAGATGTGGAAACCCGATGTACTTGCCTTAGAACTTTAGTTGGGAAGCGAACATGGGACGGGAAGTGCCAAGGCTTATACGTTATATATTTCGATGTGTAATAGTATATATGCGTATACGAGGCGATACGGACGTTCGAGATTTGCTAATTCGACATGGATGGACGGCGATTCTTCATACGGATGATAGAGGCTAGCGAAAGCGGCTCGACACTGTCAACTCGGATCGGATATTGTGCGACACGGTCGCACTCCGTATTCATGACTCGAAAAGATTCTTCGATTGTTTCGAGTGTGCGGCGCAATAGCGGCCCCTGCCACACTCGTCGTCACCACTACCGTAAAAACGAGATAGTTGTCGCACCGATTCCAGCGACCTCGCTTGCGACTACGACTACGAGATATCGTCGGCGATCACTACACCATTGACTGCGTCGATCGTGGCATCGACACTGATTACATCCTAGGAGATCACATCCGAGATGTTTTTATTAGCTGAGGCGAAATTGATTAAGGAGTTCGTTCATTTTCAGCTAAGCTACTATCATGGAGGCGAAGACCCAGATGTAGCTGGAAAGTGAATCATTTTCCACGAGAAACTTCACGGACTTTCGAGGATTCACGACGGCATACGTGCTAGGATTTTCGGATTTATGCCTAGGGGAGATGCTTGCGATATGGTGGATCGCCCACACAGCCGCTCGCGAAAGCCGAAATACTTGGGTAGAGTTCAAGAAATTCTTTTATGATCGGTATATCCCGATCGAGATTCAGGTGAGGCGAGGAGGAGTTCTTGACGCTGAGGCAGGGTGACCGGACGGTGTCGCAATACATGAAGAGATTCACATACCTGCTTACTTTTGCGATAGATGTAGCTGAGACCTGCGAAGTGGGATTAGACCCACGAGGTAGGAGACCGGCGAGGTAGGACTAGGCCTTCACAAAATTAATCTACCCGAGATTCCAGCAACCTGCGGGGTCGGAATGAGACCTGCGAGGTGGGATTTGACCCACGAGGTAGGAGACCGACGAAGTAGGATTGAGCTTTTACTAAATTACTCTACCTGGGGTTCCAGCGACCTGCGAGGTCGGAGTGAGACCTGCGAGGTGGGATTAGACCTACGAGGTAGGAGGCCGGCGAGGTGGGGGACGGGCCTTCACAAAATTACTCTCTTGGGGTCTCGGCGACTGCGAGGTCGGAATGAGACCTGCGAGGTGGGATTAGACCCACGAGGTAGGAGGCCGCGAAGTAGGACTAGACCTTCACAAAATTAATCTACGAGATTCCGGCAACCCGCGAGGTCGGAATGAGACTGCGAGGTGGGATTAGACCCGTGAGGTAGGAGGCAGACGAGGTAGGGGCCCGGGCCTTTACTAAATTACTCTACACAGGGTTCCGGCGACTGCGAGGTTGGAGTGAGACTGCGAGGTGGGATTAGACCCACGAGGTAGGAGATCGGCGAGGTGGGACTGGGCCTTCACAAAATTTCTCTACATGGGGTTCCAGCGACCTGCGAGGTCGGAGTGAGACCTGCGAGGTGGGATTAGACCCACGAGGTAGGCGACCGGCGAGGTGGGACTGAGCCTTTACAAAATTTAATTATTAGTTCAAATAATAAATGTTTGGAGAGGGTGACGTTGTATCATTTTATACCTAGCCACCTGATAGGTGAGTTAGGGCTCGACCATATTTTGAGCCAACACATGTCATTATCGGCATGACAAAGTAAATGTAAGATGTTACCATAACCAAATTGGCATAGGATGCATTTTTTTTGTTGGCAAACGAAAATTGCCGAGAATATTTACGTAAGCCATGACTTTTTAGGTCAGTGCGCCACCAGTTGAATGTTGCAACAAGTAAGGAAGGGCAGAGCCCGAGGATGTAGTAATCGTTAGGTGCGAGATTGTTGTAGATCACACGAAGAAAATTTGGATAACTCATCGTCGAGGTTACAAGCTGCTCATG
Organism: Stephania yunnanensis; assembly: GCA_039657365.1. NCBI lineage: Eukaryota > Viridiplantae > Streptophyta > Magnoliopsida > Ranunculales > Menispermaceae > Stephania > Stephania yunnanensis. The sequence goes on along the minus strand of CM077583.1, from coordinate 61,432,089 downwards.
TGAGACAAAAGAGTACGCGAACAAAGACCGTGACGGGCTAAGTTATGAAGTGGATGATTTGTTCCACTTGAAGGTTTATCCCTCGAAGGGTCCCATTGGGGAGATAGTCTCTACCGTGCGAATACGATACTCCACTTGTCTCAAGGTAAAGATCGAATAAAATCTGAATTTCGGGACGAAATTCCCTTTAGTTGGGAAGATTGTAACGGCCCGCTTTTATTAATCCCGATTAACCGACTAATTACGAATTAATATCATAAGCTCAGATCCACGTGGACGTCGTGGGAGAAGTCTATGACACGCCTAATCAGGAAATATGTTATTTTTGTGTGGCGAATATTTAATTATTTTACTATTGTTAATAGTTCACGCCGCGTGAATTAAAAATTTCGCTTAGTCGCGTTGTGCGCTTATAGTGACGAACGTGCGGCGTCGCGCGTGTGCGGTGTGCGAGTAACGCGGGTGTACGGGGTAGTATGGGATTGAGTTGTCACATCACATCACACATCACATTAAAAGTCACATCAACTATTCATCATCATTGCTTTTTGTCCTTTCTCACCAAATAACAAAAAATGTGTTTTTGTTTAAAAACGGGAGAGAGAGATGGAGGAGAAGAAACGGTGAAGGGAGAGAAGAGAGAAAGAGAGAGAGAGAGGTGAGTGACTGCGCGAGAGGAAGCTCCGGCGAGGAGCTTGGCAGGGCAGTGGCGGCGAGCTCTGGGAGCGGGACAGCTCGGCGGCTCAACGGTGAGCGAGCTCGGCGGTGGCGAGCTCGACCCCATTAATCAAGTGAGTTTCGCTCATTCTCTCTTCGAATTTCAGTTCTTTGAATCGATTGTGTGGTGTTGATGTTCAGATTTTTGTTGTTGTGTTGTGTTGAAAAAAAAAAAAAAAAAAAATTATGGTTCTCAAACCAGAAAGAAGAAGAAGAAGAAGTGCACACGCTGTGCGCAGTGTATCCTATCGCAGACCGGGCCGCTGGACGCGGGCCGGACCCGCTGGACCGCTGGCCGGGGCGGTCCAGGGCGGGTCGGGCCCGACCCGTTTGGGTCGGCCCGACCCAATCCAACCCCTGACCGTGCCGGACGGGTCGGGTCCGACCTGACCCAGTGCTACAGTAAAAACACAGAAAAAAAAAGGGAAAAAGAGAGGAAAAATTTGAAAAAAATCATGGAAAATTCCGGAAAAATGAGAAAAATTATGGAAAAATCATATTGCGACCAAATATATAGAATATATGAAAAATAAAATATTTGGATATTTTGGACGCGACTTTTTGCGGGGGTTTGCTTCGAAAAGCGCAAAATAAACAATTTGTCTTAAAAAGTTTTAGGAAATTGTTGTAAATTTTCATGATAAATTAAGTTTATATAAATGGACATCAAGGACTTAGGAGGCTATAGTCAGGTGTCGAGTACGTATCTCGAGGCGAGTGCGGGACATTTTAAAGGCGTTGGAGGTAAGTAAACCCACGAGAAAGTCAGCTTAGAATTTACTTATTTTCCGTGCGAATTATTTATTTCATATTACTTTTCGCCAGTTCAGTTTCATGTTGTTTACTCTATTCCCGTGTGTGTTTGTGTATGGTCGACGGGACGGTGATCTCGAGAGATGTGTTGGACGGGGTCTACCGTTCAACAGATTCCTCTCATTTGAGGCGTTGGGCGGAAGTCTAACTTCCGATCAACATGTTTCCTCTTTCGACCGTGAAGAGGGGGTGTTGATTTCTTCACCTTCAGGGCCTTCTCGGTTTAGTTTTGTCCCATGTTCGACAGCTATACACCACACTCGCGTTTCGTATTGTTGATTATCTCACGACTTATATTCATGCTTTATATTTCATTTCATTTACTTATATGCATGAATTGTAGCCGTTTTCTTGGAATTCTTGTGAATACTAACTGAAAATCTCTGGAATTTACTTACCTGGGATTTGTCATTGTTTTTGGTGACAAATCGCAGATTCTACGACGATCCGAGAAAAGGCAGTGATTGGCGACTACCTTTGATTTGGAACGCTTCCACTAGCTTACTCGTAGGTGTTTGAATTTATATATATATATATATATATATATATATTTTGGGAACATTTTTAGGAGACTTTTTCACCCGATACATGTATATTAAGGCATATTATACATCTTGTCGCCTTAAATAATATACGTGGTATCATGTACTGGGTTTTCACCCCATAGGTTGTTAAATAATGCATACATATCTACATTAATTATATGCATATTATGAAGGCTTCCGCTATTCAAAATAACATGAAGAGAATCAGAATAAATAGATTAGTTTATAACTTGGTATATTTTGTTAAATAATCGTTTAAGTATCAAAATTTACTAAGTTGGAGAATTAAGGTGGTAAGTTCGTCGACCGTCAAGTTAAGTGTGCAGGCGACGTGGCATGCTTGGTGACGTGTCCGGCGACGTGGCGGTGCCCAGTTTGTCTCGGAGTTCGGGGCCGTCACAAGAGCAGCAGTCGGGGTGGACATTGATCTTGTGGAAGTGTTGTTGTGCTGGGAGTGCTTAGGGGCTAACGTGGCAGGGGGTGTTGTGTCGATGGCGGTGGTGGTGACGGTGGTGGCGGCGATGGTGGTGGTGGGGGTGGTGGCACCAAGACTCCTCCCTGACAAGAAATTGATCACATTACTCGTCATTTTCTTCGTGGACTCCAAAGTACACATCTCCGTTGGCGAGTCCATCCACCGTAATGTGGCGTTTAACGCACGCCTATTCTGCTGTTAAAGACCAATAAAATGAGCAAATGAAAACAATCAGAACACTATTCATGTTGCATACATCAAAAGACAACCTAAAAAGCCAATTTACCTCCAATAGCTTATTGTCAGTGATAGTACTGATGACAAGGTCTTCATCTTTAAGGCTTAAGTTCTCAATCACCGGGTGCGACACCTCGAGGAACCAAGGAAGATAGTTCAGTGTAGCCAAGAACTCAAACTGTGTCTTCTCGCTGTAAACTTCGGAGGCCAACAAATGGTTACGCCAATGTTTAATTGCATTGTTGGTACCCATACTTTACAGAGTATTTAAGTGCAGATGCGCCTCGGATTGCTTCCAATGGGTGTGTACGTAGCCAAGCTGTCTCAGAATCCTCTCCGGATGGTAGGGCTCCACCACGTCTATGTACTTCAATGTCTCACTATAGAACACCATCGGGTGCACACTCCATTATCCATAACATCAACATAAGGGTCCCAAGTGACCTAATCAAACATGAAAATCATTCATCAGTTACATGAAAATCTCGTTCTTGGATCTGAGCATCGTGATTGATGCACTTGAGTAACGGGTGATCCTATAACAACAAAAAACATTTCATCAGTTACATGAAAACCACAAGTTTATAAGTATCGTGTTGAATGAAACATTAAGTACATCATTACTCCAAATCGATAAAGAGACATGTTCGAGCATACCAAAAACCCTAAGTCGTTTCTAAAACGAAAATAGAGTTTCGGCTTTTTTTTTTCTTTCGTACCTGTGTTCTAACTTAAAGCGTCTATTTATACAACCCTTTGTATATAGACGGTTAAGGTAATAACACATATACCCTTACTTAAAGAAGTATAAGTGTAATACACCAGAAGGACGTTTCTGTCATGAATTTTATCACATAAAATTTCTTTTTACGAATCATGTTAAAATCTCGCAAAACCATTCTTAGTGTGCGACCAATAGGCTCATACAACGTTGGCGATGTACCAAAACACATTTTGGTATACAAGTCATAAACGATCTCTAGCAAGACATTATGACTACCCAAGTTGTACGAATATCAAATTGATACAACCTAATCAATAGTGTATATAACATCATTTTGTCACACGATATCCTTTTGATCAAACATAAGGCATGGAATTGTCATCCAACATGTTCAATCGTACTAGTCTCGATCTCTAGGTAACATGATCTTTAAAACTATTAAGCAAATATCCATCTGATGGACCACCAGGGAAAGGAGCACACTATTGCTCTTGCTCTTGTGCCTCCCCCTTCATTATAGCTACCTCAACCACTACTACTCATACCCACATTGCGATGCCCACTAGTGGTGCTGGTCGTTCTGAGGACTAACTATTACTAGACTCCGATGCATGAGCCTCACTTTCACCTTGGGCAATTACAAGATCATTTTGCTGACGCATGATAACATTGGAACCCTCATCGTGCACATCGCGACAGCATCGGAACCCTCATCGTGCACCTCAGCATTCCTTATGCATTTCCCAGTAGCCTTTCCCTTTCCCTTCACACCTACATTATGTTTCTTTTTTCGATAAAACACAATTGGGGGTATCCGCCACCTCGCCCACGGTTACCCCTCGACGACTCAACACCAACCTCCTCCCTGAACCAACCTAATTCTACATTCTAATGTAATCTCGAAATGTAGTGACCGAGACATATGCTAATATCACGATACCGAACACACGAAAACCTAAGCACAATCTTGATTTCGAATAATTGAAACGATCAATTAGAAATTCGGTATAACACTCGGTTGGTGCCCACCAAGACAACCATGTAAGTCTCGGTAGTATGTAACCGAGACTCTGTATAACGACACTTAATCCTATATCTCCTATCGTTAGCCGAGACTTTACATAGAATTTCTGACCAGTGTGGCCGAGAACCATTGGTGTGCAAATAACATTTTTGACCTGTGTGGCCAAGAACCACGGTGTGCAAATAACAAACCCTTGAAGACAAACTACATAAAACAAACTGAACCAAATGCTTGCAAATTGGACTTTCAACGTACCTTTAATCTATTGAATTCACGCCTGGTGGGAGATCCAAACCCTAAAACCGAGCCTTAAAATGGAGACGAACTTCACCAACTCAGAAAATATCCAAACCTAAAGCGCACCACAACAATCTGCACCTACGTCAAAGGAGAGACGAAGAGAAATATAGGCTTTGAGGGTTCCTTGCAATGGATCGAGATTTCTAGGGTTCGAAAAATTTTCTCCCACAATGTTCTTCATTTTATCGAAATGGTGGGGGTGCATGTGCTCTGAATGAGGGGCAATTTCGAGATTTCAGTGCTATTTTTTGGGTGCCCTTGGTAAACCACTTCATGCCCTCAACAATAACGTGCCTTCATTAATAGGTAGGGTGCCCATAGCGTCGCTCTTATTTTTTATTTTTTGAATTAGGCATCATTTTATTTGAGACTCCAAAGACCCCATTTATTCCTACGTGCTCACTTTCTACCTCATAACTCAACTCTACATTCGAGCGTCTCATCCTTGAGCAATGATCATGCTAATCTTATTAGCATGATTACAATTTTATCATGTCTCCTAAGAGATCCCATACCCCAAAAACCTCAATTTTTCACTGCTATCGACCTCTAGCTAGCAGTCGTAAAATCCCTTGGAAAGACCCGTCAACACCGTTTTTACCACCGTTCGAATGCCGACAAAGGTGTTGGGGTCTGCATCAAAACAAGTGGTTACTTAAAGAGGTTCCATAACCTCAGCACGCATGCACGTCTACCAAATGCACATAGTAGAGGAATATCAAGTTACATCAGCATGGAAACATAGTTTGAAAATCGTGACATGGGCACACAAGCTTGTGCGCGGCCAGAGAACAAAGGGGGATGGTATTTGTATCAGGCGTTACAGCGCCTGCGTGAAGCATCGGAACCGTGCTGAAAACCCACAAGCCAATAAGCTAAGATCCTATATTGAGTTGTATAGGAAAGCAGGTGGCGACAAACGATATGGGAAACGAAAAACAAAGAGTCATCAAAACAAAGAGCGTAGCATAAGCAATAGTACAACAGCTGGGTGGGAGATGGTGATGAGGCACACCACTGAGGAAGAGAAGGCATGCTGATTCGATGCATGCACTTATTATCGAGGTACAACAAAAAGCGTGCATCGAGCACCTCATCGCCTGTGCAAACATAAATATCAGTCATTCCCATCTACACTTTTTGAAGCATAAGAATACCATAGCACTACGTTACCAAAGACGCAGACGTAGACGCTGACACTGGGAAAGCTACCTCACTCCCTACAAAACCAAGCCTCACCTTTCTATTGTCCCTAACCACTGAACTCATCAACCCTCAGGTTACATACAACATTCATCCAGAGTCAATCATATGGTATTTCCGACGCGAGTCAAACATGCTCACCAAACATTCCAAAACCTTGTCTAGCACATACCCCTTCACTACTCTCTCATAATACCATCAAACCCTCCTTTTGAAATCCACATAAACACACTCATGCAAACTAGTTAGAGCCGACAGGCATAGTTGCCAGTGCCCCGCCCCGCCACCACATGGGGCACCAACCGCAGCAACATCTAGATGTTGCATCCCATCACCAATCAGCTGCCATTGACCACGATCTTGGTACAAGCTTCAAGAGATACTCTTTGGTTGGAGTTAGTTTCAGTCATCCCCTTGTCTTCGCCCTCTTCATCCCTAGACTGTTGTTGAATGGTGATACAGAACCTGTCATGAGTGAAGCTTCATCACGCAAAGTGCCATTGAGCATTGCTAGCTCCCGGAGCTGCTGCTTCTTGACGTAATCATGAGATTCATCCTATAACAGCCAATCAGTAATAACTGTCAGAACCAGCATAATATGAAATTAATCCATCACTAACCAGGGAAACTTACCACAGGCTTAACCAAATCTTCGAGGATCTCCCTCGCTTGAAACATGCGAGCATCAATTATTTCAACCGGTAGTTCTGCCTCTACAACTATATGAAGAGGCTCATTCAAATGCTCATATCCCGGTTTCCCCCGCATCATCTCTTCCTGCAAAAGGAGACCACCACATCAATAGAACAATATAAAATGACATTCTCATATTAATCACCTTCACTCTTTCTAATAAACAGGGCACGACCCGATGCTAGAATAGTGTCACTGTCGATTGATATATAATTGAAGCCTTGTCCGGCAATAGAGCCTATTTCATCCACTTCCAACATTTGATGCCTAGATAGCCAATGGGGATGAAAAGAGATGAAATGCAACTGTACACTTTGAAGAACCTCTCAGACTTCTGGGAAATTCGATGAACATATAACTTGTCATCGTCGAGGTGGATAAATCATTACAATGGACTCATATTGTATGCATACTCCCTCGATCCAAAAACATAAGTCGTTTGAGCAGAAGTTCCATTTCAAAACTTACAAGTCATTTTGTGAATTCAATAGAGTATTTATACCTATTAAACTTATTTTATCCTTCATTTAACCAAGCATTTCTATTTGCAGATGATATTGTCTTAGTGGATGAAACTAAAGATGTAGTGAATAGGAAATTAGAACTCTGGAGGAATACATTAGAATCTAAAGGCTTTAAGTTGAGTAAGACGAAAACTGAATACATGCATTGTGAGTTTGGAAACACTAGACATCGAGATGACAGAGTGATAAAATTAGGGGAAGTAGAAGTTCCTAAGGTAAACCATTTTAGATACCTAGGATCAATTATACAAAATGATGGTAACATTGAAAATGATGTCACATATAATTCAAGCTGGATGGAAGAAATGGCGGAGTGCAACTGGGGTGATTTGTGATCGACATGTTCCTACTAAGTTAAAAGGAAAATTTTATAAGATCGCAATTAGGCCAGCTATGCTCTATGGAAGTGAATGTTGGGCGGTAAAGCAACAACAATTACATAAAGTGAACGTAGCGGAAATGAGGATGCTTAGGTGGATGTGTGGTAAAACTCGTAAAGATAGAATAAGAAATATAGAAATTCAAAGACAAGTTGGAGTAACACCAATTGATACAAAGATTAGGGAAGGGCGGTTGCGATGGTTTGGTCACCTGCAAAGACGGCCTACAAATGCCCCAACTAGAAAACTTGACTCAATAGACAACAACAACAACATAGCCTCAGTCCCAAATTAACTGGGGTCGGCTACATGGATCAAACTTTTCCATTGTGCTCGATTAAGTGCAATTGATGGTGAGCTTTGCAAACCATTCAAATCCCTTTTAATTAATGCATCCCATGTTAACTTTGGTCTGCCCCTACCTCGTCGAATGTTGGGCGGTAAAGCAACAACAATTACATAAAGTGAACGTAGCAGAAATGAGGATGCTTAGGTGGATGTGTGGTAAAACTCGTAAAGATAGAATAAGAAATATAGAAATTCAAAGACAAGTAGGAGTAGCACCAATTGATACAAAGATTAGGGAAGGGCGGTTGCGATGGTTTGGTCACCTACAAAGACGGCTTACAAATGCCCCAACTAGAAAACTTGACTCAATAGAAACTGTAGAAATTCGACGAGGTAGGGGCAGACCAAAGTTAACATGGGATGCATTAATTAAAAGGGATTTGAATGGTTTGCAAAGCTCAGCATCAATTGCACTTAATCGAGCACAATTGAATAGTTTGATCCATGTAGCCGACCCCAGTTAATTTGGGACTGAGGCTATGTTGTTGTTGTTGTTGTATTTAACCAAGCATTTACACTCGGTGTGATGAAAGCGCATTTTTTTTGTGTCAAGGGATACAAATGTAATTTAAGCTCATAGTTACAGATATTCTTAACACAAGTAATTTTGGTCAAGCAACTTATATTTTTTCAATGGAGGGAGTACCGGAGAATGAAAAAAGACTCAATATAGGAACAATTGAATTCACACATATAGCATCATCTAAAGGAAGAGACAACTCAATATACATAAAACTAAAAGAACTAGGACTTGTTATGCTATGCTTTATGGAAGTGAATATTGTGCAATACAAAAACAACAATTGCATAAAATGAATGTAGCGGAAATGAGGATACTTAGATGGATGTGTGCTAAAACTCGTAAAGATAGAATAATAAATACATAAATTTGAAAAAAGTAAGAGTATCACCAATTGCCGCAAACATTAGGAAATGGCAGTTGCAGTGGTTTGGATACCTCCTAAGACGGTCTACAAATGCCTCTGCTAGAAAACTCGATTCAATAGGAACTAAAGAAATTCGACGATGTAGGGGTAGATCAAAGATAACTTGGGAGTTGGGATGCATTGATTTGGAAAGATTTAAAGGATTTGGAAAGCACATCATCAATTGCACTAAATCTAACACAATGGAAAAGTTTGATCCATGAAGCCGACCCCAACTAATTTGTAAAAGAACAAGGACATCACAGGAACAGTTTGAATAGTACATGGGAAACAGCAAGAAAAGCCATTCTCTAACTCTGAACAGAGTTATGTACTTAGCCATGCCATAAAAAACCCGGGATTGATTATTACAAGACCTACAACAAAGACAAACCAACACAAGGCTTACCCGAGCAGGATCTTTTATGCTCCCATGACCTCTTATCAGGACCCGGCATTCAGTAGTTGCCTCCACCCGCTTGAGAGAGTTCCCTCTCGGGCCTAGAAGGCGTCCCACAAAGTTGTACTACACCGACAACATCATCAAATCATTGTTCAAAATATGTTGCATGCATTATAAACCAAAGAAAAATGCTCAATTCAAATGTCCAAATGAATGAATGAAAAAAAAAAAAAAAGGATTTTGAAAGAGGTTTGATACATACAGTAGGGTACTTATCTGTGGGTATGTCCACCCTCATTGTTTTCTTAACAATAAGGCCAGATGAACTGCCCTGCGATCCAAGCCAACTTTGACCTGAAGAAGATTGTAACAGCCCCAATCTCTGCAGCACATTAACCTCATTTGTCATTAAATGATCAATACAGAATGAAGAGAAGGTCCCTCTGTTGGTCGCTTAGTGGAAAAACAGGAAGGAACAAAAGCTATTCATAATAGAAGAACTTTAAACACTTCGCAAGGAAACTAGTGCGGATTTTATTGAAGAAAACAATTACACGGAAATGAGGTTTCTGATTTTCATGACAATGCAACAGCTACACTTCAGCCCCAGTAAGGACTCATCCACGGAAATTCTGCGCACTACAACAGATGTTTCAAGGGACAAAGTGCAATGAATATATTCCGTTCCACGAACAATAGATAATTGCATACTAAAAGTATTCGATGATGATCTAGAAAGATGGAAGATAAACTATATTACACAGTTCTCTTCACATGGAACTCCAGAGTCCAGACACCAGAATTGACGTCTACAAATGGAAAGCGGTTCTCTATTAAAGCTTGTTTTCTATCCCAAAAAAACAAGCAAAGAACTGTTGTCGCGGCACCAGTTGAGGTTAAATTAGTCAGAGCTCAACACGTTGAGTTAATCAAGAGGAAAGATTCACGATGGATAGAAGACTACAATAATCCACAAAACTCAACTTTGAGACCTACGAAATACCCTATTCTCAAACTTAAATGGTTACATATCTGCTAAACTACATCGCCTTGCCATTCCTAAATCAACGTCAGAAACAGACTAACCATAAAGTAAAAATTTAAAGCAAATAAAGTTAGCACTAAATGTAAGAAATTAAGTCAGCAATGCCTCTGAAGAGAAGTAAAATTAGACGGAAAAGGAGTTATGTTAATGGTTAGTATCCGTACTTCTGATTGAAATGCTGACGCCCATCCATTCATATCAGCTACTCCTCCATTTGAATATAATCCTCCAGATGTTAGGGGACTAGCATGTTCAAGCCCACTTTGGTCTAAAAGTGATGCATTCCCCAACAGTGTGGTTACACGCAATATTTCTGCTCCAAAATGTCAATTTCAAGAATAATGTACACCAATTAGCATTAGTTACGAAATTAGTCACCAGTTACCACAAAATGGATGGATATAAAGGGTTAATTAAACCGGTTAATCTCAAAATCAGTACTTTTCCATGTAATAAAGTCAAAACTATGAGTGAAACGTAACTTATAAGAAAGAAAGAGAGAATATGTACTTTACTTATGTAAGATGTTACTCAGCAAATATATCTTTAATGAAGATAAATATTGCATGGGGATAGCATGAAAATAGAAAAATACACTAAAAGATATAAATCATGCTGCCATCCCCAATATTTGGGTGAAGAAGTACAATGAAAAGGGTTAATTACAAAATTAGCATTCTCGCACGTGATAAAGTTGAACTATGAGGAGAATGCAACCTATACGAGTAGAAATAAGGTGCACCTTACTTAAATTTGATGCCAGCCACCAGATTTTGAGATCTAGTTACATAATGCAAGGAGAGAACAAGAAATAGATAACTCCGCCAAAACGAAATGAATCATGAAACATCTCATTATTTGATACAAAATGTTTGATGACATCATTACAAGGGACTAGACTATTTCAGCAATAGTGCAGTCAGAACCTTCTACTGCAACAATTATACAAAAGTAGATAATTATTTTTTTAATCAAAGTAAATAATTGTTAATAAAATACAAAGATTAAAAACTTAAAGACTGGCATCTAATATCCGCTTAGCTAAACCAAATTATATAAAAAAAGTCCTTCAATGCACAAACTTTGTAACAAGAGAAGAATAAGTGCATTCATGAAATCAAAACAAATCAACGAGACTAACAAATCTAAACGTTGAGTGGATCCAAATCAGTTTTTTCAGGAGCAGTACACAAGAAACGGACAGAAATGATTAGAGAATCAGGAAAGGCAGAAAGAAAACAGATCGAGAGCATAAGCTTGAGACTCTCATGGTCTGGGCTATAGGTGCCCCCAAACATGACTAGGCTCAGATGAAAATTCATCTGATCAGAGAAGAGAGAAATCTTTCGACAACATTTTACCAAGGAACTAATCCTCATATTGTTGGAGATGTGTGGATCGAAAGATAGTCCTACATCAGATAAGTATGACTTCATAATGAAGTATATAAGTATGGATCTCCCCTCAATTAGTACTGAGGCCTTTTGAAGTAAAACCACACACTTGTGAGTTGAAGGTGGTTAAGTTGGGAACAATATCGGTACTAGAGGAGATCCACAAGCCCGAGCGGGCGTGCGGAGGGTGTTGTGTGATTAATAGAGTTGTTATTGCAGAGTCTCAAAATCTATCACATATAAAAATTTAAATTTTAAACCAAACAATATTCAGATCCATTACTTATTTAGAATTTAAAAAAAAAAATCTACCTTAACACAGAAATCAAAGACGCGTATAACAATGATATGGTGCATCCGTACACGTGACATATAAAATACTCAAAAATAAGTAAAGAAAAAAAATTAATGACAGCAGTATTCTTTCATTACTAAGTTTTATGAGCTCCACTTATGTGGTTTCTCACTTTATTTATCATCAATGTGTCTCTGATTGTTGCACATTGCCAATATCTTATTCAAACGAATAAATGAAGCTAACAACAGAACAAACCACCTAAACACAAACCAATAGACAAACAATATAAGCATGGCAAAACAAGCCCATACACCCACTCAAGCTGCAAAATTATGGACAAAATCCACAACTAGAACACTTTAAATACTACGTCTAACAGGATCCACATAGAAGGTTGAATTAAGGATCAATTACCAAACCATCTCTCACTACTTGGATATTCTTAAAAAATTCTTCCATATCTCCCCCATTCAAATGGCTCACAAAAAGAATTGACTATATGTGTCTAAATTTCCAACAAGAAACCATAAACCCCCCACAGAACATATTATAAAGGTGGAAAGCAATTATTTTTAATCCAAACTATAAAAAATTAGATCTACGTGGAGAATTTGGGAGCCACAAAGAAGCCATGAAAAAATAAGTTATCAATAAACTCGAAACCATTCCAACATAAACAACACCAAGGCAGATAAACCATAACATGTGGATTCCCCTTTCAAATGAGATCTCCCACATCCAAGAACAATTACCAAAACCAAAGAGAAAAGACTTACTTTGGGTTTTGACTATTCAAAATGAAAGGTACTTAAGGGGGTTATGGGGAATATATAAAGAAAGTGGTCGACAATGAAGAGGTGGAAAAATGAGTTACATACTAGATTATGGGTACAAAACTCGAACAGTCACATCTCTACTGACAATGATGAATGAAGACTCTAAACAAAGGAATATTAATTTTGTTTTACAAGTCCCATATGTAAACAATCAACAGGTACTAACAAATGAAACTAAAACCACAAAAATAACCATCATTTTCATTCTTGGCAAAGAGGGAGCCAAAATATGAAATACTAAAACCAAACTACTAAGTTCACAAGCTCTCTGAAGATATAAGACTAATTGTTCATTCATCACATCCTCCACAGGAATGCAGAATTTCTAAATAACAATTAGGCATAAAGAGAAAAGACCATGTAACCATCAGCATTGTGCATGGCTGACACAGTCGCCATCAAATGCATAAACATTAGTAGAGTAGAAAATACAGAACTCCCAAAAGACAGTATATGCATTAAATACCTAAACACAGTTTGCACATATCTACCAACAAAAAAAACACACAGTATGCACATTAAATACTCAAGATAACATGATAGAATACATAATCTCAATTGTCAAAGTCAATAGGTGAATAGAAGCATCCACTAAAACTTTAACCATCTATATGTACCATATTACCATTTACTGCATTAATCAAACATTTAAGCGAGAAGTTTAAAAGCTTCACCAAACAATAATGCACCTTTTCTCCTCATAAATCTAATGACAACACAACTTCATGATTATAGCAGATTCATGCGTAGCTCAGACACATATTTTCCTTTAGACTTTTTTCCCTATAAGAGCCTTTAGACAATGTTAAAGGTTGCTCCATCATCACTTGGAGGTTTTCAGGTATTCAATTGAAAAGCATTATATCATGTTTCAGACATGTGCTTCTATGTGCACCCTCTTACAACCACCATTTGGAAGGCAAATCATGTACACATTGATATGCGTTTTTTAGTGCAATCCATGCACTTGATATGCGCTTTTTTAATTAGTGTGTACTTCCACATTGACCTTCTCTGTCAAATAGTTAGCTTGCATTGATATCATTTGGTCTCTAGTGAAGAAATTTGGATACATTCCAGTAAATTGCAAGTTTTCATATTCCATTTACTATTTGGCAAACCTAATTTTGAAGAAGTATGTCAATAACTTACCCAATCACGTGTTTCTTACATACAAGCATATCATAGGGGAAGTTTATGGCCCAAGGTTACAAACAAGATACTAGTGAATACATAAGAAACGTGAAAGGCTAATATGATCAATTAATGCATAAGCCTATAAAAAAAAACACACTGCAACAACATTGCATTAAATCAAGCACAATGGAAGAGTTTGATCCATGTAGCCGACCCCAATTAATTTGGGATTGAGGCTATGTTGATGTTGTTGTTGTTCGACCTTCTCTAACACTTAAGATCACCTTTTAAAAAATCAAAGAAAGCTACAGATTTAGAGATTCTACATTTAGTGGCAAAAACAACAACAACAACAACAACATAGTCTTCTAATTCAAGGAAGTTAAAACTTCAAATCTCTCTTAATTATCATCCCATGTAAGTTTGAATAGTTTTCTTTTCTAGTGACAACCCAAAAACTTGTCTTTGAATTTCTATATTTCTTATTCTATCTTTAAACAAAAAGCATCCTCATTTCTGCTACATTCACTTTATGTAATTGTTGTTGCTTTATTGCCCAACCACTTCCATCTCTTGTGGGGTAATTTAGGTATTTTCGTAAACCCTAAACTAAATTGGTCCCACTATATAAATTTATTGTAAACCCTAGCCTCCGTTGGTGAGCACACAAAAAGTTAGAGAGAAAAGGGGCGGGGACTTGTTTGGGAGAAGTGCAATGCTTTGAAACCAAGGAGACCTCCATTGAAGGTAAACACATTTTCTTTTATTGTCTAAGAGAATTACAAGCTTGTGATTGTTTCAATAATAGTGAAAAACACTTTATGTTCTCCTTTTGATTTTAAGTTTGTGAAACTTTAGTGGAGAACCCCCAAAAAGGCGGCATTATCGGCAACGCCGGGGAAGGACGGCGGCCTCGCCGCCGCCGCCGGAGTAGTGGCGGCAGTGGTTCGCTGCCACCAATTGGGAGGAGGGGCCTCCACTAGGAGGCCCCCCAATGTGAGTCGTGCTCACTGCCGAATGTCAGGGGTCATGGCCACCCCCCAATCTCAACAGGGGCCAAAAAATGGCCCAATGGCCCCTGTATATATATAATAATAAACAATAAACCATAACATCCTATATATATGATATAAGATTATATACATACATATAATAGAAATAGTTATAATAAAATAAATAGAAACAAAATTGTGGACTTTGGGGCACACAACTACACCTCGACAAGGGTCTTCGAGAACACGAAACCCGCAAGACCCGCACTAGTGGACCCAAAGTAATTTGATAATAAATTGGAAATTGAGTAATTTTGAAATGAGAGTCTATGAATTAATGCGAATGAGTCTTAAATTGTATAGATTCGCGAAACGATTCATATAGAACCCCGTACGCGCAAGGATCGGGAAAGGATATCGCGGCGAGTCAAGGTAAGTGGGGAGCTTCGCTCAAGTATCAAATACGACATGTTATTAGATAATTAAGATTCATAATTTGACCTCGAGACTTGGGAATGGGTTGCATTATGCTATTGACTTGATTTACTTATCTATGGTTGTATATGTGTTGCACCAAAAAATTGGGATTACTTCTCCTGGGCAAGGAGATAGAATTACCTATTCCTGGGTAAGGAGTTAGAATTACCTCTCCTGGCTAAGGGGATGGGGCTAAATTATCAAGGACTTGAGTGGTGGTAACTTCTCATGAAAACTCTAAGTGATCTTGGTGCACATATCGGCAACCGCTTGGATGAACTTACTGTCGGTTTGATGGGACCATTGAGGGGACACAACGACCATTGTGTTCACTAGTGATCTTCATTGCATCGAGAGTAAAGGAATCGGTCACCGAAATCAAGTCAATAACTAGTATGCATTGAATGGACCAATGACTTATAAATATTATTGTTCTTTATGATATATCTCTTGTGGGCCCCTATGCATGAATGTTTTAATTTCATTTATGATTTTCAAACCTTTTGCTAGTATGGTTTACATGCATCTTGGAACTTGTCTTAAATGAATAAAATGGATGGTTTATATTTAATTATAGATATGAATCTTATTTTCCATGCTTTCTACTAAATGTTTGATGATTTGATTTCAACTTCATGTTAGATCTAGCATCTTTATTAAGTAGTACTTATGTGTTTGATGTTTGAGCGGGTTTTCCCCATTTACTGAGCTCCGTTGGTTCTTTTAGCTCACCCCACTTACTCTCCAGGTCCGTCTTCATCAATACCAGCGCGAGATAAAGGAAGGCAATAGCGTAGAGTTTTGCTTTTGATGTGAACTTTGCATGCTATTTATATTATCGATATTCAAAACATCTAAACATGGGTTGTATTAAATACTTAATGGGGTAAATTCTAAACCTCAAGACTTGTTGACTTAGTACCATGGTAGTATACGTTTGCTGTTACTTAGGGATACTTGAACACCTTTGTTTAGAATTATATGCTTAACATATGAAACCTTTTTAGTTTTAAATTCCGCAGTCATTGTTTCATATGTAGTTCCGCAGGTTGAATTAGGCGTGTCAAGTTGTTATTTGGGCCTAGTTCATGTATCGGGCCTGGGTAACGGTTTGGGCCGGGCGACCCGAACCTAGGTCGGAGGGAGGGTCGTTTCATTTATTACATTACTTCCATATACTCATTGCTTCTTGCTTTTATTGCTTTTAAGAAGGGTCGAAATGAGTGGCGTGATGTACCATCGTTTCTTATTGATGTACTGCCTACTGGCTAATGATTTGAAATAAAAGTAGCTATGTGGTTTTCAAAAAAAAAAAAAAAAAAAAGGTTTGGTGGTGGTTTATCTGACAATTCAATCCATTTTCCCTCTTTATTTCTGTATGTGCATTCATAAATCTGTAATTATCATCAATGGTACAAGTAGCGAATAGATTATAATGCTACTAATCATGTTTTCATGATTAACTTAGGGGAAACAATAGAACAAAAGCGAGTTTCTGTAGCTATCTCAATTATTCACTTTTGGTTTAGCTATTAACATAGATCTTAATCTATTTTTAATTTGATATGGAACGCTATCATACCCAATCAATTAATAATAAGTATCAATTCGGATGCTACGTTTGAATTGATTAAATTGGGAAAACCAAAGTCTATAGTAAGATTCATATTTTGTTCGATCAATGACCAAAAACACAATTGAAATAGATGAGAATTCGATATCTTTTTCTCCCCACTTGATTGTTAGTTACTTTTATTTCATTGTTAATTTTAGTTTAAATAATTAATTAACCAAAACCCCTCATTTTATTTACTTGCCTTCAACTAAGATCCTAATTTTTAAGTTTTCATGGGATTTGACCTGGTCTCGTGACTACTACAATTTAATTGTAGTTAGATAGAGGAATCAGTATCTAATTTTTGGGGTCTAGACAGACCCACCATCCAAGATTAATTGAACAGAGAGCCCCAAGGATAACTTAAAATGCATGAATAAAAAATGGAAGTAAAAAATGTAAACCATGCAAATGTGAATCCACATATAAGTGAAAACAGCAAACATAAGTTCAACACCAAACACAAGTTCAACACCAAACACTTGAGCGGCTTCTCAAAGCATCTAGCAACATGACCGAGCAATTAGCCTAGTTACAGCATCAAAATAACAGTAGGAAAGGGGACCAAAAAGTAAGTTTTGGAAATATGTTTATAACCAATTCAAGAGAATGATGGAGAAGAAACCAAGAAGGAAGCCACATTGAAACTTACCCTGGTTCAACAAACGATAACTATGAGGAAGAACTGGCATAAAAGGACCAAGCTTTTGACGCTCGGCAAAGAGCTCAGAAAGATACCTGCCAAATAACTAATGGTTATTCGAAGATATAGAGTTTATAACAAAGCAACTGCTGTGGAGCCATTAAGCCCTTGCAATCAAAGAAGGAAGTTAAATGTGCACTAAGAAGATAAAATCATTTATATATCAGCACAACAAAATGCAGAAATATGTAAATGATTCTTCTTGAACTGCAATAATATTCATTAGAGTTACAAAAAGAATAATTCGAGTATACATAACAGAGATGCGCTTACACCAAAAACATCTTCTTTTTTGGGAAAAACAAAGAAAATCAAACTAAAACCATAACCATCGGCAAATCAGTACTCAAGTGTTGCAGACAAAGAACAGAAACCTACAATTCAAGGATAAAATCTGAGAAAAACGAGGGTTGGAAAGATCTGGAAGCAGGAAGACATCAGATCAAGATCAAGATCAGTGGAAAAACAGTTGATCTAAAGTGAATTTCCAGATCTCACATCCTGATCATCAAGAAGAAGGAGAAGTCACTAAGTAGAGGAAAGCTTACTTCTCTTGTTCGACAAGAGCGGTGGTTGCAGAACGCATGCCGGAGATGTGAGGAGAGTGGGGCGCAGTGGAGGGAGATGGCGAATAAGCCATGTACCTGCCGGAAGACATCTTTTCCTAATCGGATCGGATCGGATCGATTGATGGGGGTCGGTGGATATATATAAATATATATTTGGTATAGAGAGCAACGATGATGGAGAGATGGAGGGAGGGTTTGTGTAGCTAATGTCTGAACGACAGGTGATCTGCCTCACAAAGTCACAATGCTTCGCTTTACTTATTACTCTCTTTCAAAGACTTGTCTACTCTTTTTATTAATTTCTCGTATCATTTTCTCTCTATTTTAAAAATATTCTGTGATTCACCAGGTAGGTGATATGTCAACATTAAGTAGTAAGTAATTAGTCCATAGCTAAAGAAATTAGCAAAAAAAAAAAAAGTCATTAATTACTCGTGTTTACTCGTTTCACTTAGCGAATCTAGGGCGCTCGGCGTCTCTTGATTCTATCTAAATATAAATTTAACACTAAAACTAATTAATAGACATGAGCTTTGCAGATTAAACGTAATCAATTGAGTTTAAGATAAATGCGTTAAATACTTGTATTTGTTACTCGACTCACTGAGTTCGAGTCGGACTTCTGCATCAATCGTTGTAACGTGTTTGTTAGCTTCAATTACTTTTTTTCAAATTGTTAGCTTCAATCGATGCACGGTATAAGAAAACAATGTGATCATACAATCTTAATATGTTATCATCATTCAAGCAACAACACATTTTACTATTTTAATTGGAGGCACACAACATGCTTTATGAGATATTATATTCTACTGCATACATATATATGGGAATATATGTATGAGTACAATATTTATATAATATAAGGAGTTTTTTTTACTTGAGTGGAAGTCGAATTCATAACCTCTCCGAAACTTAACTTTTGGCAATTAATGTCTCTATCGTCTCACCATAAATGCTTTGACAATATAAGGAGAGATTATAGATTCCCTTAATTAAGAGATTATTTGTAATTATTATGGTTCTACTTTAATTGGATTTCATATGTTTATTAAGAGAGCATTCATTTGATTGACGCTTTGTTATAATAATAATTAAAAAATATATATTTTACTTAATAAAACAGTAAAGTCTTGTTCCCACTCGTAATTTTTTTAATTTGATGATTTTGGGTTTTACATTCTAATTGTTTGTGTTTCTAATTTTATTAATTTAGTTAGAGATTGGGGTTTTAGTTGGAATTTGCGTAAGCAAGTTCATTTGTTGGGAAATACTAGAATGATAATACTTAGTCACAACGCATTGGTACAATTGATGTATCGAGAAGAGAGGTTTTTTTTCTTTATTTCTTTCTTTCGATGATAATTTAAAGTACGTAATTTTAAAATGCTTTAATTCGTTTATCAAAGACCACTTCAAAATCATAGAGAAAAAAAAGAGTGTGAAAATGTAGTAGTTTTTTTTTATTTTTATTTATAATAATTGATCTCATTACTACTGAGTCCCAAGATTAAATCAAAGTTGGAATTAAAAAAAAATGAAGAGAATGGGAATTAAAATTAAGAATAATAATCTCCTTACACCCGCGAGCTTATTGTCGTGTGTTTGGTAATAAAGTTAAAGCAATGGTGATAAAAAATCTTTCACTTCATTTTCATATTTGATATGCATACAGGATCATGTTCCTACTGTAAATCATTGTAAATATATTGCTAGAAGAAAAAAAAGAAGTTAATAACAAAATCTCAATCTCAAATTTTTTACCTTGCAAAAAAAGACTTGAATATCATATTTAATAATTTGTAAGACGTCGACTAATGGAGTAGGCATGCAAAAAAATAGAAATTAAAAAAATAATAATTTGATTAAATTTGGAGCAGTGGTACATATACGAGTAACTAATTGTATGAAGAAATCGATCATGAAATAACCAAATGTGATTACAACTAAGTACAAAGGTGGTTGTAACAGTGAAACATTAATCAATGCAAATACTTAAAAATAAAGTATGCATAAAAGCAAATCAATCAGGACACCATATGTGTTATCGCAGTTTGATCTAAGACCTACATCTTCGGGGCCACGCCCAGATGTAAACTCCATTAATGTACGAAGACAACATACTACATGTCTCATTCGCGTGACTCCTCTCTGAGCTCCTTCTAGCACCTTCGAATACTTAGCTTTGTGGACGTTACGTACACAAAACTCCTCTCGTGTATAGGCTCCCTATCACTGGAACACCCAAGTCCACTTGGGGTTTTACAACTCATTAACGAAGTGAACAAAATAGGTTCATAATACAAACTAAACCGAATAATTGATATGCACAACTCAATCACTTTAACAAAAAATATACTAATGTAGATTACACAATCCTAATTATTAACTGTAAAATTTGTCTAATCTCCATATCTAAATAACCATGACCTTGCATGATAAAAATGTGGTGATTATTCTTCTGAATCACAATCTCCAACCTCTTCATAATCTTCATTTAGTTTTCTGTTGGTTGAGGGTAAGATCAAATCTTTAATTATTCGATTCAGAAATCCTGTTGCAACCGATTTGAGCCATCGGTTGCAACCACATATCTTCATATAATCTCCAACTATTTCTAACCTGATTTTGAGCACATGGATCGTGTATTGGATGACTCATTTTTACTAATAACACTTATCGTAACAACTATGATGACAAATCAAAATTGTCAATATAATCGTGATACTAACAATCTCCCTCTTTGTCATTATATTGTTACAACAGTAAATGAATTTGGAACATAAATAATAATCATGAATAAGCTAACATTTTGCTCCATCATAACTAGTCACATAAGTCTTCAACATGTTCAATACTCTTTCAAAAATATACGAAAGTAAGAAGATAAAGATATTGTTGATACAAACACGTAACAACAACTTCCATGATGGTCCGCACGACATCTCCAAATAGTCTTCAATGAAACCCCAGATGTCAAAAATAATACCAACAGAAAGTATCTTCAGACAATATATTTAAGAAAGTAAAAATAAATAGTATCTTCAACAAAATGAAATGAACCCCTCCAAACTCCCAAAAAAAACTTCAAATAACTCTCATCCTTTGTGATAATATAAAGACAAGATAATCAAGGAGAACCATACCAGCCGCTACCCTAAGGTTGTGTAGGAGCAATAAGCTTCAGGAACTCAAATAGCCTTTGAAACAAGTTATCAAGTAAGGCTCAAATTGCCACCATCAATTCCTTCTCTTGCTCTTTCCTTGGGTCCAAACAGTCACTTCCATCCAGTTCTAAGTCAGAATGAGATCGGAAATTGGTGATGATTGAGTAGGCATAGATGAAGTAGTTGTCTCAAATGCAGTCTGAGTCTTTTTCTACTTCTTCTTCCGGATTCTAGATGTACTAGCTTCCGAACCACCAGTTGTATCTGGAATACCACCCTATTGTAACATGTATGATGGTGAAGTAGCTAATTGATTTGAAATTGGCAAGTCATTAAAGTGTGTAGACTTTTCTCTCTTGATTTTGTTAAAAATTCCTCTAACTTTAACAAAACGCCATGAATCCTTATTATCTTCTGGTACTTCTTGATAGCTGAAAAGATTAGTTAGTAAACATGGAAAGAACAAATATTCATAGGTGGACCCAGGTTTGGTCCTATGCAATATTGCCCGAAAGATTATTTTACCAAAATTAAAATGTGCCCCTTGTCATATAACATACAGAAGAATTCTCATCTCCTTATCAAAGGTGTTCCCATTTCTTGTAGGCAGTATATTACTTGTGATATAATTATATAGGCTGAAGTACAAGGTAGTTAGGTCATTTGTTTCCTTCTTCTATACCCACTCAATCACCTTACTATTTGTGATGGTGGTAATCAAGGTAGACATGGTGTTTGACTTCCTAAATTATTCGGGAAATCTGTGTCCTTCATTGTTGTAAGGACATCCCAAGAACTCATTGATTGCTCTAGGTGAGAACTCAATGAATTTCCCTAAAACATATACTCATTCAAAATGTGATGAGGTAATATCAAAGGCATATAACTTCATATTTGCATAAAACTCCTTGACCAGACTCACATTATATCTAGTTGGAAAGGAAAAAAATTTAAAGAGAAAGCGAGACTTCAGAAAAGCTACCAAGTTCTCTGCTTCATAATCCTTTTGTGAAAGAATGTCTCAGCATGACACTTCTTGCCTTTGAGTCCTTCATATTTTGTTTCTGCTTCTTCATTTAGCATTCTTCGAGACAAGCCTTTGTAGCCCCAGTTTCACTTTAAGTTGTTCTATCTCATTATCAGAATCTAAAATCTTGTTATAAGGAGCTGGTCCTTCAGAATTAGAACCAGTGGAAAAACCTTCTTCAATTTCTACTATAGTTGCAACCGAACTTATGGGCTCATTGGTTGGAATAGAAGCAATAACCTTGACCTTTTTTACTTTCTTATTTGAGTTCTTCTTTTTCAGTTTTCTTTTTAATAATGATAATATAATATTCTTATCATCACTATCATCATCTTGTTCATGAATAGTGAGCTCATCGCAGATCACCCCTAAATCATTAAGGGTTTCCCGATCTTGAGGATTTTGCTGATCATGAATCTCAGAGGTTTCATGCTCTGTTGGTTCTATTTCAACAGGAAGACTTACACTTTATCGAACAGTCGTAGTTAGAGCAGAAATGTATATGGATATGTTAGTAGCCTCTTGCTCTGTAGTATCCATGGGCTAATCATGAGTAGGTTCTTCATGAATGACTTTTTCAATAAAGGGTTTGTCAGAAACATCATCAGAACCACCTTCAATTTGCTCGGTGGTAGTGCTTGGAATGTTCTCTTCTCTAGGCACTTGTTGAGTATTAGGTTGGTTGTCTATAGCAACCGTTGGCGAAGCCTCCAGTTGTATCGGTTCTTCATCACGTTTTTTCTTAATTTCTTCTTCCGATTGGACTTGATCAGATACATGGGTAACATGCACGCTCTCTGTTTGAACTGTTGATGTTTGAAGTTCGTAGTTTATAGGTTTGTTTAATTCTGTTGATGATGATGAATGTGGATTGCTTACACGAGGATGTTTTTACTTCAATAGTGGTGGAATACCTTCTGATGATGATGGAGATTTCTCCTAAATTAGAGACAGTGGTGGAACAATACTGAGTGTTGTAGGATTCAATACCTCCACTGACTTCTTGGCTGGTTTTTTCATTTTTGGTTGAAATGGTGCCTTAGATGTAGTTCCCTTTGCAGAGCTTCGTATTTGAACCATGGTGCTCGTCTCATTGTAACTACTCAAAGAAAGACTTAGAGATGGTGATTAAGTGAGAGTGTTAAAGTAGGTCGAATAAAAATCAATACACTCGTTGTGGTATGATCAAAGGATGAAGATGATGAAGATTAACTGGAAATAATAACGACTTCAATTCGATTACCTTGATGCTTATCTACCCCCTTTAAATTCTCACAAACCCCTAATTAATAAAGTTATTGATAATTACAAATAAAATCAAAACAAACTCAATAAATTAACAACGGTAATATTACCGTTAATGTTCAACAATAAAACACTAAAAACACTACACAATCACACACCATTACATTACTCCCCTTTTAATTTATTTTTATTATAAAATGTTTATTTGAACGAAAATTCTGGGGAGTGTGATGATGGTGGATTATACAAGGCTTAAACATATCCCAATTTCCTCTCTAAAAAATTTAAACCTATAAGCATCAATGGCTTTAGTGAATATATCACCCAATTGTTTTTCAGTGTGAACATATTCAATAGAGATTACCTACCTTTCCATCAGACGACAAATGAAGTCATACATCAACTTGATGTGTTTAGTAATTGAATGCTTAACATGATTTTTTTTATGTGTCAATTGCACTTCGATTGTCACAGAACACAACAAGCTGTTAAAACTGAATGTTATAGTCATTTAACATTTGTTTCATCCAAAGCAATTGCGTGCAACAACTTCCAACTGCAATGTACTCTGCTTCAGCTGTTGAGAGTGAGATCGAGTTCTATTTCTTGTTGAACCAAGACAATATGTTAGTTCTAGCAAAAAAACAACCTCTAGAGGTACTCTTTCGATCATCCGCACTACCTGCCAGTTAACATCACTGTAACCAGCTAGAGAAATGTTATAATTAGATGAATACCATAATAATAAGTTGGATGAACCTGCCACATATCGAATAATTCTCTTGATCGCTGTCATATGTGATTTGTAATGGCCTGAATTGAATTCACCATTTTTAATGATGTGATTGCGGATGTGGTTGAAACATGGTGGTGGAACGAGGATGTACAACGAGCAATTAAGACTAAAAGAGAGATGTATAGGAAAATACCTGAGTGTCAAGATGAAGACGTGTACAATCAATATATAGAAGCTAGAAAACAAACTAAAAAAGTAGTTAGTCAAGCTAAAACAAATTTCATGGAAGATCTATATACGAGGTTAGGTAATAGAGATGACGAAAAACATATACATAGGCTTGCCAAATTAAGAGATAAAAAAAAACAAGACTTAAGTCATGCAAGATGTATTAAGGACGAAAATCAAAATGTTTTAACGCGCGATGATGATATTAATGAGATATGGAGAAGTTATTTCGATAGTTTATTTAATGATGGCCAAGTTGATACTATAATAGATGAAAACCTACACCAGAAAGAAATGTAAACTAGACATGCAACATTAGAATTGTAGAAGTTAAAGAGGCATTGAAAAGAATGAAAATAGGAAAAGCTTGTGGTCTAGATGATGTTGGGGCATGTGCCATGTGCCCTAGGTCAATCCATTAAGTGTCCTTATGAATACTTTTAGTTAATAAAATAGAGGATTTCATTTGCTGTTTATTATAATTAATTTGTATGTCTACATTATAATAAGATCCATGGGTATTTACATAAATATCATAAATGTCCCTAGTCGATCATTATACTGGGAACTATAATGATCTAAGACTAGCGTGAGTCTTGATTGATGATCATATGATGATTATACGTATAGGGATACGAATCAAGATCACGAGTACTTGTTAGGGAACAAAGTACTGGACCGACCCGCTATGAGAACATCACATGGATTGAGTCATAGTTGTTTCTCATGATAGGTATATTTTTCAGTCCTCTGACTTGAGATTACCAGAGACTTTAACATTAGGAACACAGTGATTTGACATTATCAAACGTTGTCTTTAACCGGATGATTATAAAGGTTGTGATTGGTTACTGTGTGAGCAATGTGATGAAGTTGTGTAATCAAGATAGAATTTGTCCCTCTCATATAAAGAGAGATATCCAAAGTGGATCCTCGATGTGTTAGACTGTTAAAAGGCCTAGTATAAGTGAATTAATATTGATCAATGTCACTTGGATGTTTTCAGTCTACCTAAAGATCGAGACTAGTACGATTGAACATGTTGGATGACAATTCCATGCCTTATGTTTGATCAAAAGGATATCGTGTGACAAAATGATGTTACATACATTATTGATTAGGTTGTATCGATTTGATATTCGTACAACTTGGGTAGTCATAATGTCTTGCTAGAGGCCGCTTATGACTTGTATATCAAAATGTGTTTTGGTACACTGCCAACGTTGTATGAGCCTATTGGGTCGCACACTAAGAATGGTTTTGCGAGATTTTAAGATGGTTTAGAAAAATGAATTTTATATGATAAAATTCATGACGAAACGTCCTTGTGGTGTATTACACTTATACTTCTTTAAGTAGGGGTATATGTGTAATTTACTTAACCGTCTATATAGAAGTGTTGTATAAATAGACGCTTTAAGTTAGAACACACGTATAAAAGATTAAGGGCCGAAACTCTATTTTCGTTTTAAAATGAACTAGGGTTTTCTGGTCGTTCTGAATCGTTTTGGAGAGAAACAAAAGGTTTGATATTCTCTCGAAGCTATCACTTCAAATCTCGGTCGCCGTTCGTGTGTGGATTGCGATAGAGGCGTTCGTCGTTGGCAGCGCCTTAGAGATCGATTAACCTTCAGAAAGGTACATTACGACTGAGGTATGATTAAGTTTTTCATGGTTTAAAACGTTTTTAATGGAATTAGATTCGGATCTTGTTGGGATTTTTGTCAAAATTGTTTTGTAATTTTCGCTGCGTATGAACCCCAAAACCCAACAGATGAAATACTAATAGAGGTTTGGAAACGCTTAGGAGAAATTAGATTTACTTGGTTAACAAGACTTTTCAATAAAATTTTAAAATCAAAACGGATGCCAATGGATTGGAGAAGAAGCACACTCGTGCCAATCTTCAAACACAAAGGAGACATTCAAAGTTGCTCAAACTACCGGGGAATTAAACTTATGAGTTACACTATGAAACTTTGGGAGAGGATAATTGACAATAGGCTAAGGAGAGAAACAACAATATCAGAGAACCAATTTGATTTCATGCCTGGGAGGTCAACTATGGAGGCAGTTTTCCTTGTAAGACGATTGTTAGAAAATATAGAGAAAAGAAATTTTTTTTTCATATGGTATTCATTGATTTAGAAAAAACATATGATAGGGTCCCTAGAGATATTATTTGGTGGGTTCTAGAAAGAAAAATAGTGCATGTTAGATACATAGACACTCTTAAGGATAAGTATCATGGAGTAGTAACGAGTATAAAGACATTTGGAGGAGCTACAAAAGAATTCCCTATTATGATAGGACTACATCAAGGATCGTCTTTAAGCCCATATCTATTTACTTTAGTTATGGATGAACTAACTAGGCATATTCAAGAGGATATACCATGGTGTATGCTATTTGCAGATGATATTGTCTTAGTGGATAAAACTAAAGATGGAATGAATAGGGAATTAGAACTCTGGAGGAATACATTAGAATCTAAAGGCTTTAAGTTGAGTGGACGATAACCGAATACGTGCACTGTGAGTTTAGAAACACTAGACATCAAGATGACGGAGTGGTAAAATTAGGGGAAGCAGAAGTTCTTAAGGTAAATCACTTTAAATACCTAGGATCAATCATACAAAATGATCGTAACATTGAGAATGATGTCACACATAGAATTCAAGTTGGATGGAAGAAATGGCGAGTGCAAAAGAGATGATTTGTGATCGAAATGATCATACTAAGTTAAAAGGAAAATTTTATAGGACCGCAATTAGGTCAGCTATGCTCTATGGAAATGAATGTTGGGTGGTAAAACAACAACAATTACATAAAATGGACGTAGCAGAAATGAGGATCCTTAGGTAGATGTGTGGTAAAACTTGTAAAAATAGAATAAGAAATATAGAAATTCAAAGACAAGTAGGAGTACCACCAATTGATACAAAGATTAGGGAAGGGAGGTTGCGGTGGTTTGGTCACCTGCAAAGACGACCTACAAATGCCCCAACTAAAAAAATTGACTCAATATAAACTATAGAAATTCAACGAGGTATGGGCATACCAAAGTTAACTTAGGATGCATTAATTAGGAGGGATTTGAATGGTTTGAAAAGCTCACCATCAATTGCACTTAATCGAGCACAATGGAAAAGTTTGATCCATGTAGTCAACCCCAGTTAATTTGGGACTGAGGCTATGCTGTTGCTGTTGTTGTTGTATTGCAGATGTGGCTGACAGCTCAGACGCTCGTAGGACCCATAGCTAGGATAGTGCGATTGAAGCTAGATAAATAGTTATTTTGTATGCTGAATTGAAATAGACTAAACGACATTGTAATATGTGTGATTATATTACATTTGACGTGTGAGACTATGTGTTAAGTATTCGCCTCGATATGCGCGTCAAAGAGGGTACCGGGTAGTCTAAAAGACTAAAACTAAGCTGGGAAAATAAAACACACATGAAATGAATAAAATGGGTTAAATAATAATTTGTAATGTATATTTGGTGGTTAGGGACATGATATTATGTGTATGTCGCAGTTCGAGATGTGAAACTAGGCGTCTGAACACCCGAAATGCCACTTTTTGGGTTAAGAACAAGGGCGAGTGCGCCATTGATGTCATTTTTCAGAGTCATTAGAGGTTGGAAATGGAGCAAATGGAGTTCATTTGATTGCCTTGAGATGCACAAGTGAGGAGAGATGCCAATGGGACTATAAAAGTCAATTGACTTTCAAAACCCACCACCTTTTCTCTCTCTCCTTATCACAAATACGAAAATTGAAAAAGAAGAAACAAGGGTTTTGAAGTTCCAACTTGGTGATTTGAGGAGCTTGGAGTGGTGGAATCATCAAAGCAAGGTCAGATTCATAAACACCTCAACTTTCTTTATCTTTTGATCTCAATTCTTGTGGTGTTGGTGTGAATCCAATATGGATTGTTAAGTGGTTGTTAAGTAGTTGTTTTGATAAGTTTTAAGTGCTATGAGGTTCAATGGTTTGTGTCGTGGTTGTTATTGTTGGTGGCGGAGGGGTTTAAAACCCACAATTTTCAGAAAACTGCTGACCAAAACGCGATTAGCACGCTAATGACGTCATCTAATGCGCTAGATGACAACTAGCGCTCTAGGAAAAAAGATAGCGTGCTAATGTTCTTCCTGACAAAGAACGTATAGCTGCCTGGGAATCTAGCGCACCAATTTCCAGATCCAGCGTGCTACATATTGCAGTTTCGACATTATTTTTGCTAAGTGACATAAAACACATCCAATGGACTAAAAAATTAATTATAAATGGAAATAGGTCATAATTTGGGAATCTGGGATTAGGCGGAGCTGGAACGGGAGTTATTTACCGGGACACGGAATGCGCTTTGAAGTGTGTAGTATCCCAACTGAAATTTCTTTAGCAATATTTTATTTTTTCTTGTGAATTCATATTTTGTCTTTCATTACTCTATTATTGGTGCGATTTAATGGAAATATGTTGAGGCTCTCCTTCAGTGCCA